>CAWUFW010005931.1:387500-987500 GCA_963921515.1 Calotriton arnoldi | reverse complement strand
TAGTATTGCATTTGTACCGATGTAAAATCCATGTGGGTGCGTGTTATTCCCCTTCGCTATAGTCCTGCTCTGGTAGGTAGTTTCTTCCTTTACTCCAGAACAGATACTCTAGTTACTCTGCCATGGGGTTTGGCTATCATTATAGTGCGGGCCATTCTGTCAGTACAATTATGTTGTGCGCATGTGTATCACCGTTGGAGCAGTTCCTCTCTAGTTATGTACTTCCTGGGCAGTGTGATGCTTCCCCGATGGTTGCCTGTTTAAGACTGTATCATTGATGCCCCTCCTCCCTTTGTACACTTGGATTATTTCTTCCTATAGTCCTCCAATCATTATCTTTTGTTTTTTAATACGCAGTCTTCTACTTTTTGTCTTCTGAGTGTTCTGCTTTCTATGTCTGCCCAATATAGTACCTCCCGCTTCCAATTGTCCAACGTGGGTGGTATATTACCTCCCACTTCCAATTGTAAAATGTGGGCCGGATATTGCCTCCCGCTTCCAGTTGTCCAACGTGGGCGGTATAATTGCATTCCATCGTGATTGCCCTTTTGGCCAACAAATACACTAGGTCTGCTAATTTCAAGACCATTTTGGTTTTCTTAGGCTTCTTGTGTATCCCCAGTAGGCTACTCTCTAGTCTCTCCATGTCTTTTCTCCCTCTGATGTATTCCATATTGTCTACTACTTTGGCTCAATAATTCTTTACTACTGGGCATTCCCAAAGCATGTGTTCGAAACTAGCTTCTTCATGCCTACATTCAGTCAGGCTGAGGGAGGTCCCTGGATATGTGTGCTAGCTTCTCCAGCTCTTTAAGTTATTAAACTTTTTAGTCTTCACTAAAATAGACTATACCTCTAGACACACATTTGTATCATAGATTTTAAGTATGTCTCTTCACAAACGCTGCACTTCATAATGTCTTGTGCTTTATCACTTCTACACCCCATAGCTGCCTGTTGTCTTTGTTTTTTTCTTGGACCTATTCTTTGATTTATTCAACAACCTACCTGCGATTACAACTCTAGGTACCGTCTAAGTTATCGCCTCAACTTTGGTCTGGATTTCGCCATGCCCCATTAACTGTGCCTCCTCTGTTTCTTTGTGTTCACGCACTCCTGCTTACCTACACCTGCAAATGTCCTTCAAACATCAGTCCAATCCTGGGATCATTTTTCTCTTTGTACAGCACCTTCTCGTGGCGTCAGACATTTCTTTGGACTACTGGTTCCTGCGTACTGTTTCATGGTGGGTACTGTTATTTCTCACTGCAGCCCAGGGCTGCATGTATCTGTGTTCTACAAGTAGATAACCAAGTACTGAGGTTGTGCAGTTATGACTTACCCTAGAATGCGGTCTCTATTATCTAGGTAGGATGTTTGAGGTCCGTCCTGGATTATTCACCTTCTGAGCTAGTTAATTCAGCAAGACAAGATAAAGATGTCGTCCCCGAGGCAGGTTCTACTGGCTGTGAATGGAGGGGATCAGTTGGTGTCCGTGGATCTCCAGGACACCTACTTCCATCTTCCAGTCCTTCTATCTTCCAATCCTCCCCAGCCCCAGACGTTACCTGCGATTAACATTTAATCCCCAATACAATCAGTTCATTCTTTTCTCTCGGACTGACGACTGCACTACCCCTTTTTACAAAGGTTGCTGATCTTTATGGTGGCTTCACTGCGATGGTCAAGTGTTCCTATATTTCCATACTTGGGCGACTGGCTTCTGACAGTGGGGGCCCCTGCGCTGGTCAAGGAACGTCTTCAGCCAACAATGACTCTCCTCCACAACTTAGGCTTTACTCTCACGGCCCAAAAAGGTTCACCCTGTTCTAATACTTAGGTTGACCTACATAGTGGCTGGATAGATTCTGCAGTAAGGCTTTTATTCCTTACATGAGTCCAAGGTTTCTAACTCGGACATTGGTCCCCGTTCTGTAGGTCTTACAACTACTTAGCCTCATTGCCTCATGCATCCTGTTGGAGCCACAGCTAAATGGCGGATGAGGGCCCTTTAGTTGTGCCTGAGGCGACAGTTACGCAATCTTCAGGAGAGTCCCATGTAGCAGGTGCAGATATTCCAATCTGTTTATCCGGGTCGGCATGATGGATGGACTCTTCCAAGCTTGCGGTGGGTTGTCCCTTCAGCCCTCTGCAGGCTCTGGCTACCAAAGTCACAGACTCCTCCTTGCTGGGCTAAGGTGCCCGCCTGGGCAGCATGGCAATGTACGATCTTGGGTCAACTGTGGAGTAGCACCGACACATAAATGGGCTTGTGCTGTGGGTGGTCCATCTTTCAAAGCAGGCCCTTCCTTCCATCTCAGGGAACAACATTCGTATTCTGTTGGACAACTCCCTCACCATCCATTTTATCAACAGACAGGGCTGTGTGTGGTTGCAGACCTTCTGTTGAGAAGAAATTCTTTACTGGCAATAGATGCATGGTCAGGGAACTATCCCGGGAGTGGCTCGCCTTGCAGCGTGAGAACGAATGCTCTCAGATGCCTTCTGCGGGAGGACCATGTGTTAGAACTAGACTGTAGATTGGCAGAGGTCATCTTCTCCAGATTGGGATTTCCATAAATCTTTTGCAGTGGCCCGTAAGAACACTCCTCATTTTTGTGCCATACATTTCCCTTTCAATTATTCCATGGCAAATGTCTTCAGGATCAGCCTGTCTCGGGGCCAGCTACGCATGTTTCCACCTGCTCCACTTCTGACAAGTCTTGCGGAAGGGGCAGGAGGATCGAGCTGAGTTGATCCTGATTGCTCCAGATTGTAGAAGTAGGATCTAGTACTCCTGGCTGTTTGCTCTCCACATTCGTCCACTTGTCTCTCTCCTGTACAGGGGAACTTGCTTTTTGCAGCACGATGGCCGGGTCCTCCACCCCGATCAACAAGCGCTGCTTCATGCTTTAAGGTTGAGTATGGTCAGCTGAATCCTTGTGCCTTTCTGACGAAGATGCAGATGTCATTTTGGAGGTCCAGAGATCCACTACTTAATCCATCTATATGGGTCACTGGAACGCATTTGTTCAATGTTGAGTCGAAAAACATGGACCCTTTTACATCCCACCTTTCCAATTCACATTGTCCCTTGCCTTGTGCCTACAGTTAAAGGCTATTTGGCTGCCCTGTCTGCCTTCCTTTGTCTTCCCTGTTTAGATCACCACTAGTGGTGGCACATAATCTAAAATGCTTGCTTTACTTGTTTTGTTCCACTCCATCATTGTTCCTCAGTGGAATTTGAATCTTTGCTTACTTTCTTAATGGCATCTGCATTTGAGCGGATGCACAGGTGTCTTGTCCAACTTATCCCTTTAAAGACGGGATTGTTGGTGACGATCTCTTCAGCCCATGAGGTTAGAAAACTTCAGGACCTCTGAGCATCCACCGTTCACACTTTTCTACCGAAATAAGTTAGTCCGTTGAACCTGCCCAGCCTTCCTACCTCAGTTGGCGTCTGCCTTTTGCATGGGCCAGTCCATTATCCACCCATCCTTTCCTCCCCACCAAAGAGAAGGAGCGACTACATAGGCTGGATCCCAGACGTGCCATGTTCTTTTACATCAATTGCACTTAATAGGACAGAGTGGATGATAAGCTATTTGGGATTCACCAGAGTTAAAAAGGGCAAGGATGTGACTAAATGCATGTTGATTCATCCTCTGTATCAAGATATGCTACGCCTTAGCCAAGAAAGTCCTTCCGGAGGGCATTTGTGTCCGCTTCTCTAGGGCCATGGCTGCTTCCAAGGCTCTCACCAGAGCTGTTACCATGGCTGACATCAGTCAGGCAGCCACATGATATTCCTTACATATTTTTGCCTATCGTTACTTCCTCAGGCCAAGCATGCAGTGATTGGTACTGGGCAAGGACTGTGTGGTCTAATGTCCTTGGATAATCAACGCTATTCAGTGCCACCTCCCTGGGAAGTGAGGAATTCTTTTAGGAAGATGCATCCATCTGAAGAAAAAGTTACTTGCCTTCGGGAACAATATATCTGGTGGATACATAATCTTCCAGCGCATTGCTCACCGCCCTCTCTCTTCTTCTACGTAGTTAGCGCTGTGAATAATATTGCCCCAAGGTATGCAGGTATGTTTAGTGCCATAATTGCCACTGCCATTGATACTTTTTCGGTCCCTCTCCGCACGCTTGATTGAGGTGTGGAAAAGGTACATGGAATAGATGCCAACGTGCTGGTTGGTGCCATGTATACTCTAATGTTGTCGTGTCCTGGGGGTGGAGTCGCAGTTGAAGATGCTCGGTGCCTCCTGTTGGTAGTGGTGAGGTAATGCTGGGGATAAATGTTCTTCACCACTCGGACGCCTGTAAGGATACTCTTGGGGAGAGAAATGGAGGCTCAACCTTTCTCTTGAAGGAGGCGCTGAAGTTCTGTGGAGAGGGTATTTCTGCGTGGTGGGGTGTTTTGTGGGGATGCAGCGAGCTCTAGACAGTATCTCTGCAGAGCATGTGTATCTACTGCTACACATGCCACAAAAGGAATATTTTACATACCCTGTAAGTTTCAAGTAGTGATGTAGATTCACATGCACTCACCCTCCTCCCTGGAAAACTCTGGTTGTTGCAGAAGTTCTTTTGCATGATCATCTATTCTTTCCTTTCCTATGCTCCATATTCAGCCGCCGCACGGAAAACAATTAGCAATGGAGCTGATGCCCATGCGAGTTACAAGTTTTAGCAGGAATTACTATACCTCGTGACTCGAAGGACTTTTAAAATGAAAAACAAGTTGTACACGTCCAAGCCCAACACTAAATGGCAGGAGTATGCAGAGCATGTGAATCTACCGCGATACATGTCACAAACAGATGCTACAGGGTAAGTAAGATTTTCCTTTTGATGCCAGATAACATGTAGACCCGCTAAAGCTCACAGCCAAAATAAAAAAAAAAAGCCCAAACACTTCCAGCCTCACTATTATCCCTCGCTTGATCCCATAAAGCAAACGGACTACAGGAATACAGGTGAACCCACCATGCTGTTCTTGTGTTGCGTTTTCAGCTTCATTGTTCGGTTTTAATGGACATGTATAGGTTACCCCTAGCCCTTCACGCTTCAAACGCAGTGGTCAAATTGAGAACTGGATGGAAAGAGGCAGTGCACCCTTCCACCATGTTGTCTGTACATGAAGGTGAGCGGCAGCACAAGAAGTATGTGTTGTCCCCTATTATTCTGTTGGTGGGATGGGGGAGGGGCAAGGTACAAGAGTGAGTGGGATGAGAGACAGGGGACTGAAGCACTAGAGGGGATGGGTGAATGCCTCTGAGACGTAATACAAGAGGGATGGAAACAAGACACGGGTTGGGGAGCCAAGAGAGCTTTGGTAAATAAGGGTAGAGTTATAAGAAATTGCAGCAAGGCTGAAAAGAGATTGGAGGAGTGAGGCATTTGTGGGATGACGATCATGGCACATAAGAGGTAGGCAACTGAGAAGAATAAGTTGGGGTACCAAGACACGCATAGGATTACGGAAGAGCAAGAGGATTGGGGACTAGAGACAGAGACATGACACAAGCAGGGTGAGCACTGAGCAACAGGAATTCGAATAAGACACAAGAGGGATGGTGGAAGGAGAATTGACACCAGAGACCTTGGAGGGGCTATAGCACACAAAGAGATGGGTGACTGAGACCTAAAGAACCATGCAGGACCCAAGCCAAAGAGATGGGGGACAAGAGAGTTGTGGGAAGAGAGACGAGACTTAAAACAAAGAGTAGGAGGACTGAGGCATATTAATTGGACGAGGAACAAGAGATGAGGCTAGAGTGATAGGAAATGATAACAGGTTGCAAGAGGGCTTGGATGAGCAAATAGAAGGACTGGGAGCTGAGACACATAATAAATGAGGACTGTCGCACTGAGGCTTGGGAAACGGGCATAAAGGGGGATTGTGGACCTTGGCAGACATAGGGTGAAGTGTGGGGGCTAGTGACGAGAGCATGTGAACTTGGCTCATGGGGGGTTTGAGGACTGAGGAACAGAAGAGATGGGAATAGGAATGAAGGAGGGGGGGTGTTGGGGACCAAGGATCAAGTGAGACGGTGTGTAGTGGGACACTGGACCCTCAAAACCGTGATTTCAAAGAAAAATCTGGACCCAACCCCTAAAGATCATTACTGTTGCTATAAAGGAGCTCTTCATTCCCAACCTAATCAACCTCATTCCTGTGGAAACGGTGAAAGGGTAGACAGCCTTCTAATGGAAGGCATTCGAGGATGTGTTGGTACTGAAGCTCCTCTTAAACAGGATTAACCCAAAACTAGACTGAGTAAACCATGGTTCGACGGAACTCTGCTAGTATTAATAAGGGAGATGCATAACATAGCAATGAAAAAGATAGCCACCAAATCTTCGAGTGATAAATGCAAACTAAAAGCAGCCAGGAAAAAATAAGTTTCATGTTCAGAACACCAGAGCAAATTACATCCAGTCTCAGATAGCAAATTGAACCAGATCGCTTTTCATGTTTATCTAGAAGAATATCGGATCTCCCTGTACTTATATTTTCTTTTTTTATCTCCTGATAAATTAATGTAATTCCTTGCATTATTCTCCAATAAAGTTGCAAACATCAAACAAACAATGCCCTAAACATTCATAAAGAAACACTCCCTAAACACTGAAAACAGTGTATTATTCTGATCCAATAGCAGCAGAAGCCCTTCACTGAAACACAAATCAAGGCAATCTTGAATCTACAGCTTGATTAATTTCTAACTCAAAGAAATTCAACTATATATCGCCAATGAGAATGAGGTACAAGAGTGCCTTATTGATCACCTCTTGAAGCTAGGATTACATTAAAAATAAGATATCTGAAAGAAACACGTTAGTTATAGATTCCTTACCTTAGAATTACCCCCAGGCGTCAGGCTGGATCCGGAAAGTTTTTTTCGTCAGCAGTACCTCTGCGCGTCGAAAGGTGGCGTCGGTCGGCTCCGCGTCCGTCGTTGGCGTCGTGGTCACCGGGATGACTTTGCGGTAGCTACTTAGACACCGCCCTCGCGCGCTGACGTCAGTTCTTTCTTTTTCCGTGCCAGAGAGCGGTACCGCCAGTCATTTTTTGACAACTTTTTGAGCGACTTTTGTCGACGTCTTTTTTGAGTCTACGACTCCTGGTGCACTAGGGATGCCCGGATTCAAAGCATGCGGTTCCTGTACCTGACTGATGTCGGTTACGGATCTGCACCGCGTGTGCCTCTTTGCCTGGAGCGCGACCACGACCCCAAGTCGTGCTCCGACTGCCGGTCCATGGCTCCGAAGGCTTTGCGGGAGCGGTCACGAAAGCTTCTTGAGCGCCGGCAGTCTGCTCCGCGCCGTTCGAAGTCCCGGTCGTGAGGGAGGTCGAGGGACCAGTCGCGGAGCCATCATTACTCGTAGAAGTCTTCGGTCGGGTAAGTCGAAGCACAAAAAGGTCAAAGAAGCATAGTCGCTCTTCGACTTCTCCCGGTCGGTCGGCTGACGCGACGAGGGATGCGGACGATGCCCCTCCCGCGGCTCTGCCCGCGGAGCCCGAAGGGTCGACTCCGGGCTTCCCTCCCTTCCCGGGACCCGGAGCGACCCCTGCCCAGCTTCGTAAATTTTACGAGGCGATGCACGCCATCTTTGGGCAGCCAAAACCCGCCGGCGCGCCTTCAGGCCCTGCGGACTCGGTTGGGGGGCCTAGGCCTTAGTCGGCTCCGGTGCCGCAGGTCCCCCGTGGATCCAGGCCTGGATCCGGAACGGCGCTGGTTGACCTTATTATACCTCCACCGGCGCCGCTTCCTCCGGCACCGCAACAGACGCTGGTCGTGTCCCCGGCTGGCGTCGACCCCGGCCTCCATCCCGATGTGGACCCAGAGCCGGACCGGCATCGCCGGACCCGGCGCCGAGTGGGGTTTTTGTGCCCCTGTTCACTCCTGGGTCCCTTTTCAGCCAGATTGGCAATCTGAGGATGAGGAGGAGGACTGGGAGGGGTTAGGTGACTCTTTAACTGATCAGCTAGGATCTGAACAGGACTGGGGAGAGGAACTGGGGGATGCCAGTGGTCTCGACACCTCCCCTGACCTTGGCATGTTGTCTCCTCCTACCGTGGCTACGGAGGAGGGAGCGTCATACGCAGTGATGTTGCGTAGAGCGGCCGAGGCTCTCAACCTCGAGCTTCCTACGGTGGCGGTCAGGACTAACCTCCTGACAGAGGTGCTTCAGCCGGCTGCGAGCTCTTCGGAGCCCCTGCTGCCGTTTAATGAGGCCCTTACCGATGTCCTTTTGGGCACATGGTCCAGGCCCAACAAGGGGGCTCCCGTGGATAGGATGATTGCCCGGCTCCGGGCGACCCCACTTTCCTCTCCCAACACCCCACCCCGGAGAGCTTGGTGGTCCAAGCCTCCACATCCAAGAGCGCATTCCCTACCGCTCCACCGGAAAGGGAATCCAAGAAGCTGGATCATCTTGGGAAGAAAAGTTTCTCTTCCGCCAGCTTGGGACTGCGGTCGGTAAACACTGCATGTCTATTGGGCCGTTATTCCCACTCTGTGTGGGACACAGTTGCGCAGGTGCTGCCTCAGTGTCTGGAGGAGGCCCGGACAGTGCTCTCCCAGGCTGTCGCCGCCAGGAGGGATGCAGCGAAGTTTACCATCCGTTGTGGGCTGGATACCGCCGACTCTCTAGGCAGGACAATTTCAGCGTCAGTAGCCCTTCGTCACTACGCCTGGATGAGATTGACTGGCTTTTCGGGGGATGTCCAGAACACCCTTATGGACATGCCCTTTGATGGATATCGCCTTTTTGGCGACAAAGCAAACAACGCTCTAGAGCGTTTCAAGGACTCACGGGCTACGGCCAAGTCCTTGGGCCTCTCCAGCCGCCCAGCGCAGTCTGCTTTTCGCCCCTTTCGTGGCTACGGAAGGGGTGCCCCACTACGTCCCACCCAGAGCCACAGGCCGCAGTATGTTTCCCAACCTTTGCGCGGCCGGGGACGTGGGAACCACCGCCGTGGTTCAGGGGGCCAGCGGGCGGGCCAGTCCACCAACCCCCCCTCTGCAGCAGCCACCAAACCCTCCTAGTCCGACCTTTCAGGCCCATCAAACGCCAGTGGGCGGCAGGATCCGCCATCACCTCCCCCACTGGCGCACCATCACGTCGGACAGGTGAGTTTTGCAAATAGTCCGAAGGGGCTACTCCCTCCCCTTCGAGGCTACCCCTCCAGCCATGCCACCTCAATACCACCGCATGTCGTAGGATCACCTGGGCCTTCTCCAACAGGAAGTTTCTGCTCTCTTGGCCAAGGGACCCATCGAGCACGTTCCTGCCCCAGAAGTAGGTCGTGGTTGTTATTCCCACTACTTTCTGGTACCGAAGAAGGACAAGGGCCTGCGTCCTATCTTGGATCTCAGGAACGTCAACCGCTTCCTCCGGAAGGAGAAGTTCAAAATGTTGACGCTCGCTCAGGTCTTGTCTGCCCTCGACCCTGGAGACTGGATGGTAGCGTTGGACTTGCAGGACGCTTATTTTCACATCCCCGTCCTGCCGGCCCACCGGCGTTATCTGCGGTCACGGTAGACCACGAGCACTTTCAGTTTACCGTGCTCCCCTTTGGTCTTACCAGCGCCCCTCGGGTGTTTACGAAAGTGATGGCGGTGGTCGCAGCTCACCTGCGCAGATCGGGGGTTTCAGTCTTCCCCTATCTCGACGACTGGCTGTTGAAGGCGGGCTCGCCCCAGGCAGTCGTCTCCCACCTCCAGACTACGGCCGACCTCCTGCATTCGCTGGGGTTCTCCATCAATGTGCCGAAGTTGCACCTGAATCCCTCTCAGAAGCTCCTCTTCATCGGAGCGGTTGTGGACATGGCGCGGTTTCGGGTTTGTCCTCCCGAACAGCGAGTCCGGGATATTCGGGCTATGATTTCGATCTTTCAGCCTCTATCCCGGGTTTCGGTCGGGATGACCCTGAGGCTGCTGGGCCTCATGGCCTCCTGCATCCTGCTGGTCGATCATGCCAGGTGGCATATGCGGCTCTGCAGTGGGACCTTAAGTTCCAGTGGGCGCAGCATCAGGGGAATCTGTCCGATTGCGTCCAGATCTCGGAGGGCACTGCTCGACAGTTGCATTGGTGGCTCACGAACCAGGATTGGGTCAACGGCAAATCCCTCTCCCTTCCCCAACCAGAGCACACAGTGGTGACAGACGCATCCCTTCTGGGATGGGGCCGCCACATGGGAGAGGCGTGGATCAGAGGCCTCTGGTCTCCGGCGGAGTCCGGGCTCCATATCAACCTTCTGGAGCTCCGGGCGATTCGTCTTGCACTCAAAGCATTCCTTCCCTCTGTCCGGGGAAGAGTAGTGCAGGTGTTCACGGACAACACCACCGCCATGTGGTACTGCAACAAACGGGGCAGGGTGGGGTCGTGGACCCTATGTCAGGAGGCCCTCCGCCTCTGGACTTGGCTGGAACATCAGGGCATATCCCTGGTGGTTCAACACCTGGCAGGTTCCCTGAATGCCAGGGCGGACGAACTCAGCCGCTGGTGCATGATGGATCACGAATGGCGTCTTCACTCGGAGGTGGTGCAAGGTCTCTTTCGACAGTGGGGAGAGCCTTGGTTAGATCTATTCGCCCCCGAAGAGAACGCACAATGTCAGCAATTCTGCGCGTTGGAATTTCCAAGGCGGCAGTCGCTAAGCAACGCCTTTCGTCGCGAGTGGAATTACGGTCTGTTGTACGCCTTTCTGCCTATACCACTTCTGCCCAGAGTGCTGAAGATCAGGCACGACCGGGCCCAAGTCATCCTTGTGGCTCCGGATTGGGCACGAAGAGTCTGGTATCCCGAGCTGCTCAACATTGCCATCGATCCTCCGACCCGTCTGCCTCTTCGGGAGGATCTTCTGTCGCAGCAACAGGGGACGGTCCTCCAACGGAACCTGTCCAGCCTCCACCTCCTTGCGTGGAGATTCAGCGGCTGCAGTTGACGTCTTTTGACCTGCCTCCGGAAGTTTGTGATGTAATCTTGGCAGCCAGGCGTCCCTCCACTAAGACGGTATACGCCTGCCGGTGGAACAAGTTTGTGGCATGGTGCACAGCAAAGGCTGTGGATCCCCTTTCTACCCCTCTTTCTGAGGTTCTCTTGTTCCTTCTTTCTTTGGCCCAGCAGGGCTTTACTCTGGGCACTATCAAGGGCTATCTTTCGGCCATCTCTGCTTTCCTTCGGCTTCCAGATCAGCCTTCTCTTTTCAAGTCCCCGGTTGTTAATCGTTTCTTGAAAGGCATAACTCATCTCTTTCCTCCTATTCCCTTCGTTATGCCTCAGTGGGACTTGAATCTAGTCTTAACCTATTTAATGTGCGCTCCCTTTGAGCCGCTTCACAACTGTCCTTTGAGGCTTCCGACGCTTAAAACTGCATTCCTGGTAGCCATCACATCTGCCAGAAGAGTGAGTGAGCTCCAGGCCCTTTCCTCCAAGCCTCCTTTCCTGTCTTTCCATCCGGACAAGGTGGTTCTCAGGACTCGTCCATCCTTCCTTCCCAAGGTTGTCACTGCCTTTCACATCGGGCAGACCATCACTTTGCCCACCTTCTTTCCGCCTCCGCATCCTTCGAAAGAGGAGGAGAGGCTCCACCATCTGGACCCAAAACGTGGGTTTCCTTTTATCTGGATCGCACCAAACCGTTCCGGGTGGATGACCAGCTCTTTGTTGGCTACATGGGCACCAAGAAAGGTCGGGCCGTACACAAGCGGACTGTCTCCCGATGGGTCGTTTTGTGTAGCCTGTTATTCTCTGGCGAAGAAGGAGCCTCCAGTGGGGCTGCGCGCCCATTCCACCAAGGCAACGGCAGCAACTACTGCTTTGGGGCGAGGAGTTCCTCTAAATGACATCTGTCAGGCAGCTACGTGGGCTTCGTTGCACACATTTACCAAACACTACTGCCTTGACAGTCAGGTCCGGAGAGACGGCTTCTTTGGCTGTTCTGTTCTCCAGGACTTTCTGGTGTGATCTTGGTTCGCCGACCCACCTCCGGGGTTGGTATTGATGGGGTATCTATTCTAAGGTAAGGAATCTATAACTAACGTGTTTCTTTCAGATGAACAAGTACTTACCTTCGGTAACGATATATCTGTAAGAAACAGTTAGTTATAGATTCCTTACCGTCCCACCCATCCTCCCCGTTCTGCGAACTGATTTCTAGGGTTAAGGATATCCTTTCAGGGCCCTAGTTTTGTGCACCAGTGGTCAGTGTCTTGCATGGCTCTGCGTTTCTGGTGCGGAAAGTCGTGTACAGAACTGACGTCAGCGCGCAAGGACGGCGTCTAAGTAGCTACCGCGATGTCAGCCCGGCGACCACGACGCCAACGACGGACGCGGAGCCGACCGACGCCACCTTTCGACGCGTAGAGGTACTGCTGACGAAAAAAACTTTCCGGATCCAGTCTGACGCCTGGGGGTAATTCTAAGGTAAGGAATCTATAACTAACTAATGTTTCTTACAGATATATCGTTACCGAAGGTAAGTAACTTGTTCATCTGGTTTGCAAGGTCATCAAATTAAACAAACTGACTTATCTGATTAACACATGGAAAACATCTGGTGGCATGAGATCATCAAGAAGCAACTTTCTTTAACTCGAGTCGCCCAAATTCAGAATATCCCCAGTCATGAAGCACTCTTTTACTTGCGTAGGAACCTGCATTTGAAACTCTTAATCCAGACAACTAAAGAATGTCATTCTCCCGGAGAACCTTCTGAAAGTGTCTCAGAACTCACCTATTCTGTAGCTCGTGAGCGAGTCGTTGGCACATGGACCCTCTTCTAGTCAACGGCCCTTTTATGTCTGTGATATCTTCCCATTTCTATCCACTGCCCATCACTTATTGACCGTCGAACAGTTTGTGCTTTGGTGCGTGGTTTTTCGTACTCCTGTTGATTCCTTTCATGAGTGCGTCCCTTTCCTAAGTTGCAGTTTCTCTTAGGCTTGGTTGCTGTGTTTTGCAGTTCAACAAGGTGGTTCTGAGGTAAAGCACGCTAATATCACACAAGTGGCTTCAAACATTTTAATGCTGCACCCCGTCCCATGTAAAAAAATTAAGTAAAATACAAATCAGCCCCCCCCCAACCCTCAGAATGACAAACATATTTTCTCACAATTATTCTTTAAAATTGGCAGCTCTGAACATAAAGAAGTCCAACTTTGCAGCTGTGTTTATTTATCCCTTTTAAAAATACGATCATGATGAGTTACCCTTTAAGTCCGGGACAAATTAGCAATGCGAAAGGGCCTTATGAATTTCCCCTCGCCTTTCACTCCTCTGAGCAGGAACACAGACTTCACTCCTAACCTGGACAGTTACATATGCCAGTTAGCTAGAAGGGGAACGTGAGACACTAAGTGACATGTTTGTAGAGGGCACCATCAAACCATTTGAGCACTTGAGATTAGAATGATTTCGCTATTTGCAGTCTTGCAATTGTGTTCTTGATCCTGAGATCAGACCAAACAAGGGACAACTAGAACACTGACTTCTTTTGAAAAATACCTTCTGACATACTACCTCCAAAATATACAACATAATTAATATCGGGCTCAAGGATGAAATATTTCCTTTTACACATGCCTGGGAAAACGAGCTGCACTGCACTCTAGACACAGACCTGTGGGATGAGATCTTACTCTGTGGAAATAACTTTGCCCCCCACATGGATGGAGAGAAAAAAACTCTTAAAATACTTTGTGTGGCAATATACTGCAGTACAGCTAGCCCGGATGAGGTGAAGAGGTAGCTCACATTATTAGTAGGCTTGTGGGGAAGATGCTTGATTAGCACATAACCTATGGTCCTGTCTAAAGATACAATCATTTGAATTTGGTGTGGAGAATGATACAAAACATCACTGGGGAGGACTTGGCCAGATGTCCAGAAATGATAGTTTTAGGGCCCCCAGCAGGTGATATCTTTCCCTTGTGGGGAAAGAAGGGACGCCTAATACCTTCTGTTGGCCCCAAAGAAACGATTCCCTCTTTGGAGCCAGCTTCTGGTTCCTACAGAACTCAAATGGACTGAGAGGCAGTGGTGGCTCTTGGGGAAGGAAATGCTTTCTAAAGGTCCAAAGGCGAGGAAAAAGACTTCACGAACAATGTGGCCAACTCGAAACTTGATTTCTTCTGCAAAGATTACAAAGAGCTTTTATGTCCTAAGAGTTCCTGATCACTCTATTCTCAGATACTCCAGCCGGAAACCGATATTGCTTGAAGAAGAGTCAGACTACTGAGAACAAAGTAGCAATTTGCAGTGATGGGGGTGGCAATAGGAGGTGGGGAGGTAAGGGAGGGAAGAGTTCGGATTCTGGGGGTTGGAGGTCATTTATTTTTCTCTGTTGATCCATTAATTTCAGTGTTCATTGACTGTTTGAACTAAATGCCCATAAGAATGTTTTTAAACACTTAAAATAGTCGTACATGAATGCCGGAATTCTCTTGACTCCTGGGACTCCCTAAAAGTGTCATTATATCCACTGTGTGAGACTTGAGGAGAAATGGTGGGAAGGACAATGAGGGTTGATTTGAATCTCTTCCCCCAACACTTTGACACCTAGCAAGGACATGGGTGACTAAAGGCGTTACTGATGCCCTTTACAGTGTTGTTCACTGCCACGCTGTTTTGTTTTTACTAAAAATGCAGCACTGTTCCCCGGAACTGTCCAATACAAACGAACGCAGTTGGATTCAAATATTTGGGAATATACATCTCACTGGACCCCGCGGTTCGCTATGCCCAAAACCTTCTTCCTCCTCTTCATAGACTCAAAAGTGATATTAATAACTGGAAGACGCTCCCTATCTCGCTACTGGGCAGAGCCACTCTGTTTAAGATGATGGCCTTACCGCGATTCTTATACGCCCTACAAAATACCTTGGATGTAGTCCCAGCGCGTTACTTTCGGGAGGTGGAGGGCCTGCAAAGAGACCTATTATGGGATGGCAGGCCTCGGATCGCTTTGAGCAAACTAACGTTGTCTTGGTATGATGGAGGCATTAGTCTCCCTGATGTCAAGAAATACTACTGGGCTTCCCAACTGGCAGCTATTAATCATGGCACATACGGCCGGGTGGATGACCCGGGCTACACCATGGATAGATGGCTCCTTCCGGGGGCACTTACGGTAGGGCGTTATACTCCCGACCTAACCGGTTCAAACTAACTGGCCCCACGAAGCACTCTGTGCAAATCTGGCATGATGCCTCTAATCATCTTGGATGGAAACACAAACTCACATTGGCTACCCCTCTCTGGGACTCGGAGAAGTTGGGCGACCTGTGGAAGACAAAGGGCTTCGACAGGTGGGACCTTATTGGGATCTCAGCTGTTAAAGATGTCTGGGGAAGAGGGGGGCCCAAACCCTTCAGCACGCTTCAGGGCGAAAATAAACTGGCGGATGCCGAATTTTTTCGATATATACAGGTCTCACACTCACTTCAGTCTTTATGGCCTAAAGGGGCGGATCCCCCGGAGGTTTCCCTCTGGAGGACAGAATCTTAGATGGTCATCTCCCTGACAAAACGATATCCTTAATTTATAAAAACTAATTAATCACATGGCGAGCCCCCTCCGGACACTGAGAGATAAGTGGGCACAAGATGGGATAGAACTAGACGATGAAGAGTGGCGAATAGCAATATCCTCCCCTAAAGAGGTGGCAATCCCGGCACGCTTGCGATTGGTTCAGCTGAAGATCCTCCACAGGATCTACATAACGGGCCCTAGATTAATACACATGGGGTGGTCGGAGACAGGGGAATGCAAGCGACACTGTGGCCAGATTGGAACGTTCATGCACATCATTTGGGAATGCCCGCATATCAACTCTTACTGGCGTCAAGTGCACGACACAATCAACCAGGTAATGGGAATTTCCCTCCGCCCCGAGGCTAGGCGATGCCTCCTTAATATCTGGGAGCCAACAGACTTGGACACTTCCCAGACACAATGGATCACCCTGGGGCTCATGTTGGCGAAGAGAAACATTGCACAACTCTGGGGGCGGCACACACACCGACGCTGGAGGCCTGGGAGAGAAACCTTGATTGGTGCATGTTTAGGGAAAAACGGTGTATTTGGCAAGGGGGTGCCCGAGGAAGTGGAGTCGAGTCTGGAATCCGTGGAATTTGTATAGAGGAGAGATTTGTACGCCACCTTGTACTGTTGAGTACGATGATCCGCTGCCTTAGTGATGTTCCTCACATGTGAACTGTCTGTTTGTTCCCCCATACATGCGTAATGAGTAAAGTGAACTACCTGGTTTCTTGTACTGTATCATTCACCAGCAATTGTTTAATAAAAAGAATTGTTAAAAAAAAAAATGCAGCACTGTTTTGGTATGGTTGCTCTATATGCAAATAATAAATAACTGGCAAACACCGTACAAGAAAAAGCAGATGGAAAGCTTCAGATCTGCGCTGGGGAGGTCTGGACAGCTTTGTGGGGCTATGGATGTCAAAAGAGGCAGACCATCGAACTTTTTCATGTGAGGATGAGGACCCAAATCAGCATTTCCCTTTCAGTTTCTTTCTAAATTTCCCAAAAGCACTGCACTCAGTTTATCGCCTGTGGCCACTCCGAACCCAATGAGAACCCACACATGTCTGGTACCCAAAGGAAAATAGATGTGGGTCGAGCCTTGCCAGGGATATGTTTCTACTTGAGGGTGCCTGATGGGAACATTTGAGGAAACATTTGTTGAAAATCCGACAAACTTCATGTTCAGTGTGTTCTCCCAGGCAGCCATCTGTGAGGGAGGTCAAGCTTGCACCGGTAGATTCCTTAAGTTGTACAGAACTAGAAAATATATAGTTGCTAGACCTTCCCTATATTTATTAGAGGCACACCATACAGGGATTCTGCCTCAACTTAGTTGTATGCGCAAATATTACATAACTGAATGTACATACTATATCCCCCAGGGGAGCTCACATATATTTGGTATTACCGGACAATATATACTTGGTTAGCATTCCTCCATTTACTTTAGTCTGTTTGACGAATGTAAGAATATATTGAGCAAATTTGTAGAGATAAAAAAATGAGAATCTCCACATTTTTCATTATATTATTAGCCTGCAATAAGATATTGATGCAGGGGTTACCCCAAATACATACGCGCACAACAAGACTAAAGAGGTACATATGTTTTTACAAACTAATGCAGATTTATAATTTTTTTTAATCCTCTGGCACAGGACTGTGCAAACATTGTGACAGTAAAAGGGTTAACACGTAACACGTCTGTTATACTGCACAAGGGGGGGTTGCCAGTCTCTAGGAGTTGGATGGTTATTGTGGTCTGACGTCCCTTTTAATGATGAGTATTTGAGGGCTACTACCCTGTGATCTAAATGCTCTCATTTGTTTCCTCACAGAATTCAAGAAAACAGACAAGAGTATTCTTGTGAGCCCAGGTGTTGCTCCACGAGTCGCCTTCAATCCCGAGCAGAAGCCTCTGCATGGGGTGTTAAAGACTACACCTCTTGGAAGTACACCGGGGAGTTTGAGCAAGAAGAAAGTAAAAAAGCGTACCTCATTCTTGTGCACACCCACGCAGAAGCAAGGAACGGCTTTCTCCACACCCACTCAGAAGAAACCCACAACTTTCTCTACACCCACTAAGAAGAAAACTCCATCTTGCTCCACACCTATCCAGAAGCAGGGAGTTGGCTTCTCACCCATCCAGAAGAAAGGTTCAACATTCTCGACACCCACTCGGAAGAAAAATGCTGCCTTCTCCACACCCACCCGGAAGCATTCGAAGCCAGCATCAGCCTTCTCCATACTAACCCCCAAGTCCATCGCTGCTGTGTCCACACCTACCCAAAAGCGAGCCAAGGCCTCCGAATTCTTCTAGAGTGAAGATGCCTCGACCTATTCATCAGGGTTATTTTTTTACAGACTGGTCGAAACCTGTTTTGCAAGAGTAATAGTAGACACTGCTGCCTGAGAAAGGATCTCTATGAATTGTGGTGGTAGCCGATGTTTTCATAATCACTGTAGAAACAATGAAAGTGGTACCACCATTATGAGTCAAATGCTGATAAATTGCTCCCTGGGCTGTAGCTTTTGTGGCCATGGACTGTCCTGCTATGTCAGGACTAGATAGTGTTTTAATTTAAGAAATCGGAAATTGATATTGTCGGACATCGCTGCCAAGCCTGTTTCTTCATGAGGCCCTCTCCCAGAGTCAGCTTAGCAGCCGCCGTTCCCACAACCCTAGGCTGCTACTCTCCCTGTAGTGCTGGCATTTTTCTCCCAGACCCTGGCCTTCCTACTCGCTGCATTAGAATTAGAAGAGCATGAAATACTCTTCGTTCAGAAATGCTGTCATGAGGGTTGATCCATTGTGGCAATAGAACAGTGGCAGCTCAAGGTCCACTGACGCTGATGTTTGCTATGTGATGGGCTTTGTAAAAACGTAATTATGCCAGCTGGGTGTATATCAATTTTACATGGTGCAAAAAGTATCTAGTTTTGTGGAGCTATGTCATTTTTCTGTTAACTATTCTTATAAGAAAAAATTAATTGTAAACCAATCTACTTGTATTTCTTATAATCTGAGTACCTAAGTTTGAATTTCCTTGCTGGCTTATTGCATCTTCTAATGTCCACAGAAGGGATTAGTATGATACTTCTAACCACACATACAGTCCTCACCTTAGGATATCCTCCAGGTGCCAGACTAGATACCGAAATGTTTGTAGCAGTTCTCCTGCGTGCCGCTAGATGAGATGCTGCAGTTCTGCCCTGACTCCATGCTACTTTGAGAATGACAGAGCACAGCCATATATAAGTGCCAATCCTGCACACCAGTGTTGGTTATTTTCTTTGCATATCTTCCATTGCAGATCTAGAGCTGTGATCGTGACTTTGTCTGTTTTTCGACGACTCATACTTTTTTACTCTTAGCATTTGTTGGCCGTAGGTACATATGCTTAAACATTATCCTGCCATCTACTGTTGGGCTCGGACAATTACAAGTTGTTTTTCTTCGAAGAATTCTTCGAGTCACGAGGTATAGTGACTCCTCCTCCGGTGTGCATTGCGCATGTTGCTTGGATCCTTTGTTAAATAGTTTTTTTCCATCATCGGGTTCGGACGTAGATATTGGAGCTCCAGGATTGGCGCTTAATTCCTCTCCGAGGCCTTGGTGGCGCTCGTTTTTTTTCTCGAATCCAACACATTTCCCATCCGAACGACATCAGCTGGTGTTATTGGTCATTTCACGGCACCTGCCCAGACCCGGGCTTCCAAAACTTCTTTGCCTCCATTCTACAGGACAAAATCCACGAGGGAGTGATAACACGCCCTTCAGCTTTTGCTCCAGTTGCCACACACAGTGCACACTTTGTGTTGGTCTTGCCGGGAGTAAACTGTTTCTCACCGGAACATGAAGAGCCTTCCTGTGAGGCGTGCTTGGCGTTCCGTTCCGTTGGTACAGATCCTAACATCTATCCGTCTAAACAGTCACTGCCAGATGATACAACATTGTACCATGATCTTATCACGAGGGCTAGTGCATACCACAAGGTAACCCTACACACTATCCCACAAAAGGATGATTTCCTGGTTGAAACACTGAATAGATCACAAAAAACAGCTCAATCACTTCCTATGCTTAAAGGTATTTTGTCTTCCACACACACATTTAAGCAGCCAGGAGAGTAGGATATATGATGCCGCAGGTAAACGTGTTGCAGACAAACAGCCAACCACATGCGTATTACAAATTCTGTGGGACTACTCTCCAGATATAATTGTGCCACATGGGATGAAATGCAGGAACTGCTGTAACACCTCCCTGATCAATACCATCAACGTGGTACACAATTGGTGGAAGAAGCCCCTATACAGTGTGCCCTCGACTCCGCAGACAGAAGTGCCCGAAAGGTTAACACCAGTATCCTCATCAGACGCCACGCATGTCTTAGTCTCTGGCTTCAAACCGCATGTACAACAATATCTGCTCAGTTTACCATTTGATGTACAAAATCTATTTGGGACACAGGTGGATGAACCGCTAGAAAAGTTGTACAAAAAAACCCACTGGAACCGCTAAAGCAATGGGGCCTTACAAACATATCAACACTGTGATTCCTTTTGTAGGGGTCAGTACAGGGGTGCAGCGAGAGGGGGTTCTTTCACTGACTCCAGCACTGGACATAAACAACAGGGTATCGGAGTAAATTGTCAGAGTAAATTAACCAGGGGATCTTTCTGTAAAACAAATTATAGAAATGTAGGTAGCAACCACTACCAAAACTCCCACCCCTCCAAAACAGTGACCACCTACACCTCCCCCAACCACATATAACACCAGTCGGGTGAAGGTCAAAACATTTCCATCCACACTGGCAGAACATCACCACTGACCAGTAGGTGCTATCCATAATCAAAAATGGGTCTGATTAGAACTCAAACTCTACCCACTATTCCACCAAAACCACAAAATATGCCTCAAGAACATCTTGCACTTTTACAGGATGAGGTTTTTTCTCGTTCAAAAAGGGGCAATAGAAGTGTACCCTTACAACATCAGGGACATGGAGTATACTCCCTTTATTTTCTCACTCCCAAAAAGGACAAAACCTTCAGGCCTATCCTAGATCTCAGGCCACTCTACAGATACATCTCCTCAGATCACTTCCACGTGGTCACAATGCAAGAAGTAATACTGCTACAGCAAGGAGATTTCATGGAAGCATTAGACCTCAAGGATGCATACTTCCATATTGCCATACATCCAGCACTCCACTATTATCTACGTTTTCAACTCAATGGGCAACACTATCAGTTCAAGGTGCTACCCTTTGGGGTCGCTACAGCTCCAAGGGTGTAGGAAGCTTGTTCTGTATATACTATACCAAAGTGAGGTATAGTGTGCACAGAGTCCAGTGGAACCCCAAAGGTAGGTGGAGGTAAAAGTAGATGGCACCTTACTCTCGATTTGTGGTAGTGTGGGCGAGCAGTAAGGCTTCATCAGAGGGTAGTGTTAAGCATTTGTTCTACACACTCAATCACCAAATGAAATATCACACTCAAAGACTGAACTTCAGACCAATTGGTTTTGTATAAAAATATTCTTTTAGTTATTTTATTTTCTAGAACCAAGCAAGCCTGGCACAGGTAAGCAATAAATACTTTACAGTAGTAATGCAGTTTGTAAACAGTTTGAATTGCAACTGTATATGCACTTTGATTTGATTACAGTAGAGCTACTAGTAATGCAATGCTTTTGAAATGCTGTACATATACTTTGTATTGGCTTTTTAGTAGAATGTGAAGTAGATTACTTTTCTTACACAGTGCAGTATACCTGGATACTGCACTGGGACATTTCCTGTAAACAGGTAAGTAAAAGAGTTTTTGTTATTTAGTTTACAGTTTTAAAGGGTTTCTTAGATTTTCCAACTCCACACTTAGACACTTTTCACAGAAAAACAGTCAATGTTATCCTATGGAGGAAAATAGGGTTATCGGTTCAAAGGTAAGTATTCGGTTGTGGGAGTTGGTATCCTGGGGGTAGACTCAGGGGTCCCCCAGGGTCAAGGATGCACTCTTGTTACACCCTCAGTGGCACTAGGGCGGCCGGGTGCAGAGTGCTGAGGCCCAATGTTATCCAACGGGGTAAGGGGGCCTCCGGTTGGTGGCTGCTTACTAGCAGGCCACTGGGTTGTGGGAGCAAAGCTCCTGGACTTAAGCTCAGGGCAATTGGGGGTTCAAGCCAGCACAAAAGGTGCACCCTCAGCGGTACTGGGGCGGTCGGGGGCAGAGTGCTGTTTTGGCGTCGGGCGCCCTGTAGCTTTCAATGGGGAGTCTCCGGTTTGCAAACACACTACAGGCTCGGGGAAGGAGGTCTTCTGGGTGCGACCACCACTTGGAGAGGTAAGTTGGGATGCTGGGGGTTGGTTAGGCACCGTCGGTTGGGCCACCCAAGGCCGTGGGGCGTCGGGTGCAGGGGTGCCTTTTAGGGTCGGATCTTCTTACCAGCTCCTGGTCGCGGTTGGGGGACCTTCCGGTTTGAGGCTGTAGGCGTCGGCTGTGATGCAGCGCGTACAATAAAAACTATTCTCCTCCTAGGTTACTTATAGGTCATCCAGGGGCAAACTATATTTCTCATATCCACATGACGATGGGGCCCATAAACATCGCCTAACACACACACACACTCCTGGATTTCCTTTTACACCTTTATGAAATTCTGTACTCCTAGGAGAAGCATGAGAACTAAATGGAGAACACCATTTTGTGTACCGCTGGAAGAGCAAGGATATCTATTTACCTTAATTTGTCACTTTCTTTTAGTTATTTCTTAAGATATTCCTGCTCATTGTTTTGTCGATGAATCATTCATTTAAGAAATTAGTTCATAGTGATTAAGACCAGCTGAATCACAATCAACCAATTACTCATGTCACAATCATTTAGGAAAATAACCACTGAGTCATTTTGGGTTTAAAGAATCTTAAATTTTATATAATTTTAAAAGCATGGAAAGAATGTAATACTTTATTCAATTATTCATTTTTAAATTCACAATTTTATTAAGCATAACCAACTTATTGCAGAAAAGGAAATTTTGTCATGAAGCCAAAACCCTAGTAACCTGCCTAGCTTCCTAATTTAGCCTAAAGATTTCTAACCTAACTTTGGGATTAGAAATAGCCTGATTCTCATACTCAACTGTAAAGTTAAGACAGCAACAGCAACTTCAGCTCGTCAGCATCAGCTACCTGCAACCCGTCTCCTCTACTGCAACCACGACTCTCGAACTGCTTGGAACTCTGACTGGAACTCTCTGGAACTTCCCTGGAACTGACCCCCTCCCACTAAGAGTAGGCCCTCTTATACCCCAATTCTAACTTTGCTAACTAACTGTTGCAACATTAATATCACGCTTTTCTTTCATTGGTCCATGCATGTCAGCTTATTCATTCTTTAATCAAGTTCTCTTGGATTCAAGGGTCCTTGGATCATTTCCTTTCCCATACGCTTAAACATTTCCATCCGATTCGATCAGTCCATTTGTATCTTCTTTTGACACATTCAAGAACTCCGCAGTCATTGTCCTTTCTCTTGGGCTCCTTTCCCACGGACTCTCTCCTGATCCTCACGGCACACTATCAGTTCAATTAGGTCACACCAGCCTTGACCATTTCTTGCATCCTAGCCTCTCAGAGACATCACGAGGCTCCAGATTTCTTCAATCTCATCCCGTACCACGTGTCCCCTTGCGCCTGCGCACATCTTCCCACTGGCGGCCATTTTATCTCGCCACTCGGTTCTACTTTAGAAGCACTAATTTGAGGCAAATAAAACATAATTAAAATAGAGAAAAATATCCCTTTCGTTTCCCTCCCGTCTACGTACCCCAATTAGTTGTTACCTAGCAAAAGCGACATTTAAGCTGCTCCTTACTTACCATCACTATTGTTTTTGCAACGACACATTTTATTTCTATGAAGCACAAACATGCATTTATTTTATTTAGTACGCTTTTTATTCTTACGTTATGATTAGACACACGGACATTCATTAATAGATTATTTAGCACATACATTGGCATATTACCATTCCCACATATACAATGTTGATTAATACATTTAAACGAACATTTTTAATTAATTAATTATATAATTTGTTAGGGGTTAAAATTTTTATTTTTACTGCTCCATCAATCCCCCTTTGGTGATTTTTAAATCACCACATAAAACCCAAGTCATACTTCTTTTCAGGCAGCATGTCTTTCATCCTTTACTTTCTGTTATTCATATCTCTGTCTCTTCTTCATCTTGCCTTTTAGTCTCTTTATACATGCTTTCTTTCATTTTCTCCAACTCAATTTCACCCATTTCTCTCTCTCTTTCTCTCATTATTCTGTTATTTCTTCTTATCTTATTCTGTCTTACTTTTCTCTTTATACATGTTATTACTATTTTCAATGTCATTGCTAACAATATCACTATAGTTGCTACTATTATAACTTTCCCTATTACTAGTTTACTCATCCTAGTTAACCAATTTGCTACTGAGGAAAACCCTCTACCAAGTTTTCCCAAAACACTTTCAACCTCCAGTGGAACTAATTCTTTGTGCAGACTTGTAATATTTGTAATATACTTTTGTATATTTTCACTGTTATCCGGAATGTAAGTACAACAATGTTGGACTTTCAACATTCCACAGACTCCACCCTCTTTTGCCAAAAGAATATCAAGGGCAAGCCGATTTTGCATCACCATAGCTCTCATGGCAACCATTTCGGTATTTACCATTAAGAACCCTCCCGCAGTATCTGTAGACAAACGATCTACTACTGTGGATAATTTCCGAATTTTAAATGCATTCAAAGATATTCCCACTGCTGGTATTAATGCTCCAAAATATCACCTACAATTTCTGAAAACTTTCCCTTTTTCTACGTGTAAATCTATTAATCATCTTGTATGTTCCCTTTTCTTCTCTGTCCATGTGAAAAATCTTTGGAAAGACCAGGCCTACATAGCAAGTTCCATACCAATGGTCCGGTAACCTGTAATAAGCTCTATTCCCACAAATATAATAGATACCTGGAAATATTGGGTCCTTTCCACCTTTGAATCCCCAACCTCCCAGAATTTGATAATTGTCATGGCAGATACTGGAACCTACAAAGTAATTGTCATAGACTCTTATTTCTCTTAATGCACAACTTTCCTGTTTGTGGCCAATCTAAAGTCATTGCTGCATTTATCCTTTTCCCTTCATGATTTCCTTCCTCAAACGTCCATAAACGTTTTCCTTCCTCCTTTATTGCTTCTTTTTGAAATTTCATTCTTCTTTCTTCAACCATATCCAAAAATACTTTTTCTTCTTTCTTTAACTCACAGGTAAGGTTGTTACTAACTATTTCTTCTAACGTTAATTTTCTATGTTCTAAAAAGAATTCTCCTAAAACTTTTGCTGGTTTTACTTTGTTAAGTTCTGGTACTACTGGAATGTTTGCAAATATCTTATCTATATCAGTATAATAAGATTCTAATCTACCTGTTTTATAAAATAAACTTGCTATTACACTACATGTTATTCCATAAGTCAAAGGTAAGTGATGATAAGTCACACCTTCCGATACTGATGCAGGCAACTGCATACAAACATAACAATCTCTTACTTCCATTGTTTTTACGTACTCATACAACAACTTTGTAAAAACATTCTTTGAGAAATCTGTTACTGACCTATCCTTATGCAACTCTGCACTACTTCTTAAAACAACTTGTTCTTTAATATTAGTTTCTTTTTCTTGTTTAGTATCATTCTTTGCTTCTATCACAGCTACACTAATAGGAATTGTGATTGCTAAAACTATCCATATGGTCATTAATAACCCTGTACAAAAGCAGCACATTTTGCACCATCTCTTTATAAATTCACATTTATCTCTTCTATCCCTATTATTTTCCATTTTTCTTTTTCTATTTATTAAGTTTCCGAAAATTGTGTCACTACACCTCAGAAATGACTTGGATGCCACTCTTCTTTCAAAAAAGTCTTTGCTTGGTACTTTCTTTAATTCTCTCCAGAATTCTTTCGTTGTCACATCCGGTGATTTGTCACGTCCAGTAAATTTGTCACGTCCGGCAGAAGCACTATAAGTCTTCACTTCAGTTTCGTTGCATCTCACCTTTTCCCATCCGACTTCTCAGTCTCTGGTTTCCGTGAGTGTTTTCTTCTTCTTCTTTGTAATCAGTTAATGCAATATTCAGCCACTCAGGTGACTTAAATTTTGAATTCACTTTCTTTGTCCTTTTGTAATCTTTTTTCACTGGGTTTTTCTTGTCCCTTTTGACTTGTTACCTCATTTACTTGTTCAGCATCTTCATCTTCTGCTCTTATTATTCTATATCTCAATTTTCTTACATAGCTGTTGGGCCAATTATCTCCTTTTCTTGGCCTTTTGGCTTCACCTTCTCTTTCTTCTCTTTCTGATTTCCAATTTCTTTTTCTTGATTCAGTCTTTGCTTTTTCCTCTCCTCCACTTTCTTCTGTTTCTGTTTCAACTGTCTCACTATTGTCTCTTATTTTGAAACTTATAATCTCGTCATCTCCTACTGGTGGATCTGTCTTCTCCTTTTTGTTTTCCCTTATCACTGTCCCTCCTCGGGGTTCTTCCGATTTGGTGTTTTCCTCCTTATCTGTTTCTGAATTTCCCTGTTCTCCTGTTTTTCTATCTATCCCTATTGCTCCTCGGGGTTCTTCTCGATTTTCTAACTTTTTGTGTACTTCTTTCCCTACTTCATCTATTAATATTGTTTCTGAATGATTTCCACCATAACTTGTACTTGGTTGTTCATCTAACTCAATTTCTTGCTCAGTTTCTTCTCTAATTGGTTTATAACCCCAAGTTCTCTTTCGAATTCTTCCCAATTTGCAGCTGAATCATCAGATCCTGAAGTTGTGTCTGATATTTCCAGATGTCGACTTACAGGTCGATCTTCAAGTTCTGGAACTTCTGAATTTCTTTCTTCTTCTTCTTCTTCTTGTTCCTCTTCTTCTATAGAGGTGTTTTCCGTTGGGGTCTCCAGATGTCGACTTTCAGGTCGATCTTCAAGTTCTGGCACCCTTTCTTTTATCTTGGTTGTTCCAGCCGTTAAACTTTTATCCCACACTTCCAGACGCCGACTCACATGTCGATCTGTAGGTTCTGGAATTCTGATTGTGTGGCTGGCATGAACCCAGTTCTTCACTCCTGCACACTTGACAGCAGTCGTTGTTACTAGGATTACCTGTCTTGGCTCATCCCAACGCGGAACTAGACAGTTTCTTCTCCTGTGGACTTTAATACGGACCCAGTCTCCTGGATTCAAGTCGTGGGCTGGTTTTCTTTCAAGAGTGGTCGCATCCGGTCCAACCTGATGAAACACAGAACGCACCACATCAGCCAGTCCTTTGCAATAATCCAGTATTAGATCATCAGTTATTGTTAATAACTTGTTGACTGGTACGTGGGCTTGTCTCATTGCTCGTCCCATGATCATTTCATGAGGACTGAGTCCCGTTTTCTTTTCAGGGATGCTTCTGATAGTCATCAGAACAAGAGGCAGTGCATCTGGCCATTTGAGTCCTGTAGCTTGACACATTTTCCCCAATCTATTTTTAATTGTTCCATTTATCTGCTCTACTACCCCAGAAGCCTCTGGTCTGTAAGCACAATGTAATTTTTGTTTAATACTCAGTGCTTCACAAATCAATTGGATCAACTCATTTTGAAAATGTATTCCTCTATCTGTCTCAACTGTGACTGGAAAACCATACCTCGGAATGAACTCTCGTAGCATGAGTTTTGCCACTGTTGTTCCATCATTCCTTCTTGTGGGGTATGCCTCCACCCAACGAGAGAACAAACAGACGACCACCAGAACATATCTTAATCTGTTACTAGGGGGCATCTCAATGAAATCCATCTGTATCCTTGTGAATGGACCTCCTTCTCGTCCTATTGTTCCTAGACTCACTACGGTTTTCCTTCCTGGGTTAAACTGTTGACAAATAAGACATCTTTGACAAAGACTTTCAGCAATGGCTCTGAATTTTGGGTTATACCAGGTCTGTCTAAAAAGTCTGATCATTGCATCTCTCCCAATATGAGCTTGTCCATGGTACATCCGTGCCATGTCTGCAATCATGCTATCAGGCATAACTGGTCTTTCATCTCTGTATACCCACACTCCATTATCTTCCTGTCTTCTACATCCTGCTTTAATCCAGTAATCCTTTTCCTCATCTCTTGCTGTTTCTTGTAACTGCCTTACTTCATCCCATGTTTCGACTGCGTTAGTGAAAAGCAAAGGACAAGAGACATGCTCCCTTTCTCTATTTTTGTTCAGGGACGCCATGTTTTCCGCACAATATCTAGCGATCTCATCAGCAGAATTATTGCCGACCGCTATGCAGTCTTCGTTTTTCTTATGCGCCTTGCACTTCACTACAGCTATTTGTTTAGGCAGCTGTATCGCCTCAAGCAGTTTTTTAACATAATCTCCATTTCTGATAGGCGTTCCTGCAGATGTCAAAAATCCTCTTTGTGACCAAATCTGGCCAAAATCATGTACGATGCCGAAACCATATTGGCTATCGGTCACAATCGTGATTCGTACATTTTTCCCCAATTTACATGCTTGAATCAAAGCAATTAGTTCCGCAACTTGGGCAGACCTAACTCCTTTCAGACAAGACGCTTCCATCACAGTTGCCACTGTGCATACTGCATAAGCTGCGCTTAACACTCCTTCCTTTGTGCGTAAACATGAACCATCTACAAACATGACATAATCGGATTCCTTTAACGGTTCATCTTTTATGTCAGCTCTTGGTTTTGTGCAATATTCCAGCACATTCAGACAATCATGATCTACTTCATCTTGTTCAATTATACTCTCTTCATCTGGCAATGATGTCGAAGGATTTACATTTATGCATCTATCTATGGTCACATTTTCTGCACTCAAGATGACTTTTTCGTACTTAGTCAGCCGACTATGTGTCATGTACTGTGTTTTTGTTCTTGTCAAAAGAATTTCTACTGAATGGGGAACATATACTCTCAGTGGATACCCCATCACTATACCTTCACTTTGTTCCAGACTCACACAAGTAGCAGCAACTGCTTTCAAACATCCAGGCAATGCTTTTGCTATAGGATCTAAAACAGCTGAAAAGTAAGCTATAGGCCTCTTCATGGTGCCGTGTTTTTGTACCAGTACTGAAAATGCACATCCATCTCTTTCACTGCAGTATAACTCAAAATCCTTCTCATAATCAGGCATGCCTAATGCAGGGCCTCACACAGTTTCTTTTTCAATTCTTTGAAAGATTTCATTTCTTCTTTGTTTAACTCAAAAGGGTCTTTTACATCTTTCTTTGTCAGTTTTTGTAATGGTTTTGCAATCAAAGAAAATCCACTTATCCATTGTCGACAATATCCAACCATTCCCAAAAACATTCTTACCTCTCTTTGAGTCATTGGTGCTCTCATTCCTTGAATCATTCTTACTCTTTCTGTCACTATTTTCCGCACTCCTTTCTCAATTTTATGCCCTAAATACTGGACTTCTTTCTGACAAAACTGTAATTTTGAAGGGGACACCTTATGTCCTCTTTTCTCCAAATAGTTCAGTAAAGCAATTGTGTCACTTACACATGCCTCTTTGGTTTTCGATGCTACCAATAGGTCATCGATATACTGCACCATCACTGATTTTTCTGGCATTTTTAAATCTTCCAGAGATCTCTTTAGAATCTGATTAAAAATTGAGGGGCTTTCTGTATACCCCTGTGGAATTCGGCACCATGCCAAAATACGCTCTCCGAAACGGAATGCAAATAATGGCTGGCTATCTGGATGCAAAGGAATAGAGAAAAATTCATGACACAAATCTATCACAGTGTACCACTCAGCTTCATGCGGAATTTGATATAGAATCACTGCAGGGTTTGGCACTATTGGACAGCATGGTACAACTATTTTGTTGATCTTTCTCAAATCCTGTACTATTCTGTATGTTCCATTTGGCTTTTTCAGTCCCATAATAGGTGAATTACATGGACTGCTCATGATTTCTTTCAGAATTCCCTGTTCAATCATCTTATTTATCACAGGAGTTATTCCTTCAATTATTTCTGGAGTTAATTTGTACTGTGGCGTGTTTGGATAACTTATCCCTTCTTTCACTGTCACTTTTACGGGATCAACTTCTCTCATTAATCCAATGTCCTCTCCTGTAAAATCCCACACACTTTCTTTTACTGCACCTTTTAGTTCTTCTGGAAGTTTTTCTGCATCAAATGCAGGAAATAAACCATTTGTTTCAGGTTCTTGATTCATCAAAGTTACTTTATACAAAACATCTTCATCCGAAGTCTGAAAACCTATTCCTTCTGGTGTACAATAAATCGTGCAATTCATTTTACACAAAAGGTCACGACCTAGAAGATTTACAGGACTACAATCGCACACTACAAATTTATGCATTTTTCTAAAAGAACCAATTTTTACTTCTACCAATTCAGTAAGTGGGGTTTTAATCTGCTGATTGGCAACTCCTACCACTTGGATGCATTCACCTGAGAGAGGAAGGTTCGGAATTTCCACTGACCTAACAGTAGAACGGGTAGCTCCAGTATCGACAAGGAATGTTACGTTTGCTCCATTCACTTCTCCATCCACAAAGGGACCAGACTGATCTACCTCTAGAGTTGCGCCAAGCACGCACTCTTTCCCCTCTCTTGCGCACCGTCAGAAACTTTCATCCAGGTCATCCTCACTCTGATGCAACCAATACTGGGAAATGTTAGCTGCTCTCGGCAACTGTGTTACCTGCTCTCCTCCGTAGAATCCTGTTTCTGTACTGTATCTTTGCTGGTTAACAGTGTTGGGAAGTGGTGGTTGCGGCACCTGACTTTGTTGAACAACTACCTCATTCTGCACCTGTGGAGTTAATGATTGATGTTCCGGATTAGGTTTAGGTGGGAACTTACACTCATTTCTCCAATGCCCTAATTTTCCGCAATTATGACATGGCCATTTCTTCTTTGCCTCTTCTAGACTCACTTGTCCTTTTCCTTTACCTATATTTGGTCGCATCTTATTCTGTCCTGATTCGTTTCCATTATTATTATCCAATTGGGCTTCTTGTTTTTCTGCCACTTTCACTTGTGCCCACATTGCTTTTTCTTTCAACTTACGCTGTTTACTCTCTATTTCATCACTACAATACTTAGCATACCTCAGCACCTCATCTACACTTGCATTCTGCCAGTTTATCATATGTTGCTTAATCATATCGCTTATTTCTTGTTTCAAGCCAAATACAAATCGGTATACAAAATGACTCATATCCTTCTCACTTAATTCCTCATAACCACTATACTGTTTGAAAACCAACAACAATCGCTCATAATATGCATGTACACTCTCCTTATTTTCCTGTGTAGTTCTATCAATCTTAACCCAATCTGTTTCTTTTGGAGGAATCTTATTTTTCAAAAAGGTAATCACCTTGTCGTATTTCTTAATCACATCTGGTCCTGGAGCTCCTGTCTTAGGATCTCTTGGATATTCTGTAGTTGGCCAGTCAACTGTAATCTTACATTCTGACCACAGATCCGTTGGTACCACTATGTCAAACAATCCATCCAAATCTATCCACAACACTTTCGAGACCTTTACAAACCTTTCTACCTGTCGGTACCACTCAACTGGCTTTTCTCTTAACTTTGGAAAGTCATTTGTAAATGACAGGATGTCCTGCCTAGTCCAGGGAACATGCACATAACTACCACCTGGAGTTTCCCTCATAGGGTACTCTTTAACAACATGTTCCTTTTCTGTTATCATAAAAGCCAATGAACCTTTGTCTACGCTTTTCTCATTCTTCTTTGTCCATCTAACCTTCCATCTGTCTACATCACCCCATTTTCTCAACAAAACAATCAACTCTTTTATCTGTGTCAACCTTCCTGCTGTATTCAAATTTTCAATATCTTTTTCACAAAAATCTACTCTGTATGGTTTCTGCAACGTTTTTACTTTTGCAAAATCTATTCCAATCTCACCGGCCACTTCTTCTAGTTTGTCATGTAAATTCTTTGCCCTCCATGTTATACTTTTGCACAGAAACATTATTTCATCATCCTGATAATTCTTTATCTTTTCTGTACCAATCGTTCCTAGAATTAATTCTTCCATGTCAATTTTCAATCTGATCACATCTAATGGTTTTTCTTCTGTTTCTTTTATTTTAAAAGCTTTTATCCACTCATTTAACTCATCAGGAGTCGGACCTATAGGAGTACTATTTATTTCTGTCCAATTTCCACTCTTTTCAGGTGTCACTGTTGCAGATTCAGTTACCATAGGCATTTTCCTACCGCTACACTCATTCACTGTCAAATTTTCAGGTGGACTTGGTCTGTAAACACTAGTCAAATTGCTCATTCCTGGACTTGTTTCCATTCTTTCCTTTTCTCTTTGGAATTGCGAACTCAAGGGAATCACCAAAGATCGTTCATCAATTTTCTGATTCTCGAAAACTGGTATTACTGGACCTATTGTTACGGGTACGGTAACTGCTTCCATATTCTTGGTTAATTCTCTAATTTTCTCAGTTAATTCTTTTGTTGTCCTTGCCAATTCTCTTGCACTATCATTTTCTATTCCCTCATTTTGGGAAGTTCTTATTTGTTCTTGTGACCTATTTATTTCTTGTCTTTTTTCTGGACTTTTATTTCGCATAGTTTCTATTGGTGGCGCATTTGGTGTCACCACTGTAGAATTCTGCTGATACGGAGGTGGATTTTTATTTAATATATCTTCCAGCAACTCGTCATCCGTTTCGCTCTCATGCATATACCTTTCTCTCTCTAAATGTTTCTTTTTCTCAGTCCGTTTTTCTTAGTCCCTTCCTCAACTGTAAAAGCTGGAAACAAACCTCCTGTCATGTTAGCACATCTCCATCGTTTTATTCTGTCCTCATGATTCATTCCCCACAATCTTCCGGGCACGAACTCATAACCTTTCATACCTCTGAATCTTTCTTTCTCGTACATCTCATCTTCCCATTCTGTTAAAGCCTCAAACTGTGTCGGTCTAGGTCTAGGTTCCAATTTAAGCATCTTTTCTTTTAAATTCCGTAAAATCGCTACATTAAAAGAACCATTTTCAGGAAAAGCCAAGGCTCCATCATTCTTTGTATATTTTACCCAATTATCCAACCATATGCACGTATGATATCCATATTTCAGCATCATATGTGAAGCTGCTGATTTCGGCGGAGGAATTACCTGTCCCTCTCTAGTCACAACCTTTTTGTCTTTCTTAAAGAAATTCTTTAATTTCGTTGTCCATGACGTTCTCTCCCTTTCATACTCGTAATACGGCATGTTTTCTATTTGTTTTCTCTTTACTCTAACGCTGTTTCTGTGTACGGAACTTAGTCCAATTACAGCGCGATTCACACTAACGTACCAATCAGAACAATTTCCACCGTCCGCGAACCAACCAATCCTAGCGCGGCACTTTTTCTACGTCACTCCTGCTCTGTATTCACGTGACTAGTGTACTAACCAATCCTAGCGCGGCACTTTTCCACGTCACTTCTACTCTTTACCCCTCCTTTACAAAATTTATCGGCAATTTTTCTTTTTACTGTTTTTCTTCGTTAGTTACAACAAATAAACAATTCCATAGTCTGATTCGCTAAACAAAGTGACAGCCTTGTCCTTTTACACAAGAATCCTGTTTTTCCAGTAGGCAGCGCTTACCTCTACCCTACCACAGAATTATTTACTTTCGCCGATAAAGTAGCACTTCCCTCTACCTTACCCTTCTTTCAAACAAACAATTTACTCGTTTCTCTGGGGATAAGACACATGTGGAGACTAGGCTCCTGAGAATTAAGGCCAAAGTTTCACAAGTAAACGTGATTTGCTATTTCATTTACACACTTTTCACACCGAAATCCCTAACATAACACAACCTGCGTTATAACCAAAATGAATTCAGACCATGTACCAAATTCCATGTGACTTCTCTTGCCACACGTGTTCCACTTCCTACATCCCAGAAGCGTGAAAACTTACATATAACATAACGCGACTCAACATATAGTGTTAGTCATCAAATATTCAATAATCAATAAACAATAATCACTAAACTAATCTATAGAAAACCATAACTCTGCTACCAAGAAATCTGATGCAGCGCGTACAATAAAAACTATTCTCCTCCTAGGTTACTTATAGGTCATCCAGGGGCAAACTATATTTCTCATATCCACATGACGATGGGGCCCATAAACATCGCCTAACACACACACACTCCTGGATTTCCTTTTACACCTTTATGAAATTCTGTACTCCTAGGAGAAGCATGAGAACTAAATGGAGAACACCATTTTGTGTACCGCTGGAAGAGCAAGGATATCTATTTACCTTAATTTGTCACTTTCTTTTAGTTATTTCTTAAGATATTCCTGCTCATTGTTTTGTCGATGAATCATTCATTTAAGAAATTAGTTCATAGTGATTAAGACCAGCTGAATCACAATCAACCAATTACTCATGTCACAATCATTTAGGAAAATAACCACTGAGTCATTTTGGGTTTAAAGAATCTTAAATTTTATATAATTTTAAAAGCATGGAAAGAATTTAATACTTTATTCAATTATTCATTTTTAAATTCACAATTTTATTAAGCATAACCAACTTATTGCAGAAAAGGAAATTTTGTCATGAAGCCAAAACCCTAGTTACCTGCCTAGCTTCCTAATTTAGCCTAAAGATTTCTAACCTAACTTTGGGATTAGAAATAGCCTGATTCTCATACTCAACTGTAAAGTTAAGACAGCAACAGCAACTTCAGCTCGTCCGCATCAGCTACCTGCAACCCGTCTCCTCTACTGCAACCACGACTCTCGAACTGCTTGGAACTCTGACTGGAACTCTCTGGAACTTCCCTGGAACTGACCCCCTCCCACTAAGAGTAGGCCCTCTTATACCCCAATTCTAACTTTGCTAACTAACTGTTGCAACATTAATATCACGCTTTTCTTTCATTGGTCCATGCATGTCAGCTTATTCATTCTTTAATCAAGTTCTCTTGGATTCAAGGGTCCTTGGATCATTTCCTTTCCCATACGCTTAAACATTTCCATCCGATTCGATCAGTCCATTTGTATCTTCTTTTGACACATTCAAGAACTCCGCAGTCATTGTCCTTTCTCTTGGGCTCCTTTCCCACGGACTCTCTCCTGATCCTCACGGCACACTATCAGTTCAATTAGGTCACACCAGCCTTGACCATTTCTTGCATCCTAGCCTCTCAGAGACATCACGAGGCTCCAGATTTCTTCAATCTCATCCCGTACCACGTGTCCCCTTGCGCCTGCGCACATCTTCCCACTGGCGGCCATTTTATCTCGCCACTCGGTTCTACTTTAGAAGCACTAATTTGAGGCAAATAAAACATAATTAAAATAGAGAAAAATATCCCTTTCGTTTCCCTCCCGTCTACGTACCCCAATTAGTTGTTACCTAGCAAAAAGCGACATTTAAGCTGCTCCTTACTTACCATCACTATTGTTTTTGCAACGACACATTTTATTTCTATGAAGCACAAACATGCATTTATTTTATTTAGTACGCTTTTTATTCTTACGTTATGATTAGACACACGGACATTCATTAATAGATTATTTAGCACATACATTGGCATATTACCATTCCCACATATACAATGTTGATTAATACATTTAAACGAACATTTTTAATTAATTAATTATATAATTTGTTAGGGGTTAAAAAATTTATTTTTACTGCTCCATCAGCTGGAGGGTTGAGGCAAGTCAGGGGTCATCGGATCTCGGGTCAGTATCACCGGGGAGACCTCCTCTTGGTGTTGGCCCACGTGAACTTGGACCGTGGGCGTCTGGTGCAGAGTGGTGCAGACTCCCAGATCCTGCCGGAGCTGGAGTCTGTTGGTTCAGAAATCCAGTGTTCACGGGAGACAGTCTTTTCTTTTGAAGGCAGGGCAGGTCCTCTGGGTTCTTGAGGCTGCTGGCTGCAGGACACACCGGAGATTCGCTTCTGCAGGTTCGAGGTGGGGACAGGACGGTAGGGCTGGGGCCAAGTCAGTAGGCATCCTCCTCTTGTTAGCTTCAGCACAGCTGTTTGGTCCTTCTTCTTCTGGTTTCTTGTCTGAGGAAGCTGGGTTCGGGGTGCCCCCTAAATACTAGATTTAGGGGCGTTACAAGTAAGTAATGGTTGGGACCAATGGGTCCCTTCCTTAGGGTGGGTACACCCCCTATTATGCCACCCTCCATTGGGAGGGGGGCATATGCCTCACTCTGGTTGGCTGGGTCCCACCATCTGCAAGATGGCGGGGACTGAGAGTTGTGTTTCACCTCGCCTCCCCTACCTGAGGGGTGGAGTTGGCAGAGGTGGGCACACTTCTCTTCCTCACTTGTTTTTTCCACTGGTTCTCCCGGGTCAGAACAGTGGGGACCAGTTGCTGAAAGCAGCAAGTGGCCTGGGGAAGCTCACAAAGGAGGCAAGCCCTTGAAGCTTCCCCTTCGTGGACCCTGCCCAACCTGGGGGTGGAGACTTGGTACCTCATCCCAGGATGTGCATTGTTTCAGGCCCCCTAGAGCAGCAGGCTCTCGACCCAGGGGTCCAGAAACATGTCTGGTGGTGGCAGCTGAAAGCAACCACTCAGCCTAGACACTAGTGGTAGGTCGTTTTTCAGGGGGCATCTCTAAGATGCCCTCTGTGTCCATTTTTCATTAAATCCCACACTGGCATCAGTGTGGGTTTAATGTGCTGAGAAGTTCGATACTAAACTTCTCCGTTTTCAGTGTAGCCATTATGGTGCTGTGGAGTTCATAATGACAAACTCCCAGCACCATATACTCTTAATGGCAGCACTGCACTTAGAATGTCTAAGAATGGACTTAAACACTGTAGGGGTACAGGGCTCATGCACCTGTACTCTCAACACTGGTATAGTGCGCCCAGCTAGAGGGGTGACTGATCTATGCCATGGCAGTGGGTTGTAGGCATGGCACACAGGGATGTGTGCCATGTCGACCCTTCACTTTATTCTGCACCAAGACATGCAGCCTGCAAAGGCAGTGTGTGAGTGTAAAGGGACAGGGCCTCTAAGGGTGGCACAATAAATGTTGCAGCCCTTCGAGGTCTTCCCTGCTCACAGTGCCCTGGGTACCTGTAGTACCATTTACCAGGGGCTGACCTGTAGCCAGAGATGCCAATTGGGTTTGGGTTTCTTTGCAGTTTTAGGGAAAGAACATAGGCCCTGGGTACCTGATTAGCAGGAGCCCAGGGCACACTCAGTCAAAGCACATCAGCAGTTCAGCAAAAAGTGGGGGCAACCATGCAGAAAGAGGGCACTTTCTCACAAAGGGTTATCACCAAATGCCTTGCAGTAGTGACGGCTCACCTCAGAAGGGAACGAATACATATTTTCCCCTACCTAGACGATTGGCTCATCAAATGTCCAAGCTACCAACAGTGTCTTCAAGACACTCCGCAGGTTATCAATTTTCTGCACAAACTGGGATTTACCCTAAACATAACAAAAGTCTCATCTGCAACCATTGCAAATTCAGCATTTCCTAGATGCAGCTCTCAATTCGGTTACAGCCAAAGCATATCCCAGTCCAGAAAGAGTGCAAAAGTTCATATAAACATGATCTCTTTTTCAACCACAAGCTCAACTCGCAGTAAAGGTAGTGATGGGGCTTTTGGGCATGATGTCATCCTACATGGCCATAGTACCACACTGTAAAGCTCACTCAACAGTGGTTCAAAGGTATCCAGAAGTTTATTGTTCATGGGAAAACACCTTCAGCTTCTCTCTCTAAATCCAACTCCCTCTTCATAAGACTACAGTTCGAGGCATTTGAGCTGTAGATCACATGCTGTGCATAGCTCGCCATTTAGTGTTGGATCCAGATGTTTGCACTTTGTTTTGCTTCGAAGAAGTCTTTTCCAGTCACGAGGTAGGTGACGACTCCTTTTGGTGATAGTGCGCATGGGCATCGACTCCATTGTTAGATTGTTTTTTTCCGCCATCAGGTTCAGATGTGAATTGCTGCGCTCCGGTTCGGCACCTATTCTCGGGTTCCCTTCGACGCGCAATCCACTACCCTTGACGGTATTGTTTCTCGATCGCGTTTCCCATTCTCTGCCTATCGTTTCCAATCAAACATCTTCGATCAGAAAACTCGTGGAGGGCCGTAGGGCCTACCCACGCCGGGGCTCGCTAGCAGTCGATGGAACGGACTCCATTCAAGCTCTGTCTTGTGTCGCACCAAGTTTCCGCGCACAGACCTGCACGAAGTGTGCAATCTGTTTGTCCCCGGAACACGACAAAGTATGCGACGCGTGCCGATCGTTTCGATCAAAGAAGACGCTTCGTGACCGTCTGGCTCGACGTCACGAGTGCAACATCAAGGCGGGTCCGTACCGGACATCTTCTGTGAAGATTCTGATCGAGAAGAACAACAAGTTCAAGGAGCCGAGGAAGCAGAACACGTGTCCGAGGCCGACTCTAACACAGAAGAAGAGGAGCAAGTTACACCGGGTCAGCGTACCATGAGTACAGATACCTCCTTGCCCCAACAACCAAAGACAAAAAAGGCTCCGGTCCTTCCTCTGCCTGTGGGCCAAGGTCTGCACCGAGAAAAAGTGTTGAGCACCCCACCCGCGGGCCCGGCACCGAAACACAAAGAAAAGCCTTCCGGCTCGGGCTCGAGTCGGCACCATGCCGAAATCCTCCGTGCCGAAATCCAAACACGTCCTGGTCCACGTTCTATCTTTGTCGAAGTCTACATCTTCGGTACCGAAAGGTTTGTAGCTGAAACTTTCGACACCAAAAACTGCAAGTAAAGATAAAAATCCTCCGACAAAAGAGCCTCGGTCCGATGTTCCACCTTCGGATCTGAAACAAAGAGAACTGGTTATTAACCCAGATACTGGACATATTCATGCCAAATTGCCTGAGAAAAGGAAATTGGGCCAACAGGATGAGCAACACATGCCCCTGAAGAAAAGGAATGTGGGTACAAACCCTTCACCACCTTATGTGCCACCACCTTCACCTACTAATCCTCAATTACTCATCACACCCACTAATTCACCACCCCCACTATCACCTGACCCACAGAATGAAGGAGATGGGGATGAGGATATGCCACAAGATGTTGACCCATGGGAGGATTATGACACTGACCCACACACAGATACTGACCCTGACTTATACCCGTCCAGGCCATCACCACCTGATGACAATATAGGCTACATTGAGCTTCTTAATTGGGCTGCTCATTACCATGGGGTGGAACTACATAAGGAGGCTTTAGAGGAGGACTTCTTGTTTGAGACTTTAAGCGCCACTCAGAAAACTACACATACACTAACAATGCTTAAGGGGATACTTAAGCATACAGATGAGGTTTTTAAAGATCCTGTAAGGGCAAGAATTATCACGCCCAGGGTTGAGAAGAAATATAAGCCAGCACCTACTGACCCTGCCTACTTCAAGGGTTAGCTGCCCTTAGACTCTCTTGTGGTTTCTAATGCTCGCAAGAGAGCTAACTCACAGACCACAGGTGAGGCCCCTCCTCCTGATAAGTCCAAGTTAATTGATGCCTCTGGCAAAAGGGTAGCCTCACAAGCAGCTAATCACTGGCGCATTGCTAATGCTCAGGCTTTGCTAGCCAGATATGATGGGGCTCATTACGATGAGCTATAAAAACTTATGCAATTTCTGCCTGATGAGCACAAATCTAAGGCAAATGATTTCATCCAGGAGGGCAAACTTCTCACCAATACCTCCGTCAACTGCGCATTAGATGCAGCAGACACAGCTGCGCATGCAGTAAACACCAGCGTACTGCTACGTAGACATGCATGGTTAAGAATTTCAGGATCTGAAAGACACGTTAGTGACAGATTCCTTACCTTAGAATATCCCCAGGCGTCAGGCTGGATCCGGAAAGTTTTGCGTAGCAGTACCCCTGCGCGTCGGTAGGCGGCGTCGTGCGGCTCCGCGTCCGTCGTCGGCGTCGTTATCGCCGGGATGACGTCGCGGCCAGTACTTAGACGCCACCCATGCGCGCTGGCGTCAGTTCTTCCTTTTTCCTCGCCAGTAAGCGCAGATCCGGATTGAGCAGTGCCCCAGTCATTTTTTGACTAAATATTTTTGAGACTTTTTGTCCAAGTTTTTCGAGTCGTTTCGACTCCAAAGGTGTCAGTAGGGATGCCCGGCTTCAAGCCATGCGCGGTCTGTAATTGCATGATGTCGATTACGGATCCGCACCGTGAGTGTCTCTTCTGCCTGGGGCGCGGCCACGACCCCCAGTCGTGCCCCGAGTGTCGGTCCCTCGCTCCGAAGGCTTTGCGAGAGCGGTCTCGAAAGCTCCTCGAGGCCCGGCACTCAGCTCCGCGCCGCTCGAGGTCCCGGTCCCGTGAGAGGTTGAGGGGCTGGTCGCGGATCCATCGTCATTCGTCGGGGGTCAAAGTCTTCGTCCTCAGGTAAGGCGAAGCACAAGAGGTCTAAGAAGCGTCGCTCTAAGACCTCCCCTCGCCGGTCTCGCGACCCGGCCGCGGATCCACACGGTGCCGCGGCCGACACCGGCCTACCCGCCTGTTCCGGGTCCGACGTCGACTCCGGCCGAGATACAGGAGTTCCTATCGGCCATGGCCCGCCTCTTCGGGCCTACGGGTTCCCCCTGTGCGCCTTCGGGCCCCAGTGGGAGTCCTCCCTCGGCACCACCGGCAGCTCCGGCCCCGGTGTCTCCGGCGGCCCCGGTGCCGCAGGACCCCCTCGGATCCAGGCCTGGATCCCGGTCGACACCGGTTGACCTAACGACACCTCCACCGACGCCGACCTCACCGGTACCGTTCACGGCGCCGGCCGAGGCCCCGGACGGCGCCGTCCCCAGGTTCTCCCCGGCACCGGACACGGAGCCGGATCGACGTCGCTCGACGCCAATTCCGACGCCGATGGAACCTTTTGTTCCTTGTGTCCCTCCTCCTTACTTTTCACCTGTTTTGGAGGACTGGGAGGGGTCGGAAGACCCTCTCACAGCTCAATGTGAGCCTTATCAGGACTGGGCTGAGGAACTGGGGGATGCCAGAGGTCTGGACACCTCTCCTGACCTTGGCATGCTGTCTCCTCCTTCCGTGGCTACGGAGGAGGGAGCAAGTTATGCAACGGTGTTGCGTAGGGCGGCTGAGGCCTTGCGCCTCGAGCTCCCTACGGTGGCTGTCAGGACTAACCTCCTGACGGAAGTGCTTCAGCCGGCGGCTACCTCTTCGGAGCCACTGCTGCCGTTCAACGACGCACTTTCGGACGTTCTTTTGGGCACCTGGTCCAGGCCCACCACTGGGGCTCCTGTGGACCGGAACGTCGCCCGACGCCATCGCCCGGCCCCGGGCGACCCTCTGTTTCTCTCCCAACATCCCACCCCCGAGAGCTTGGTTGTCCAAGCCTCTGCCGCCCAGAGCGCCTTCCCTACCGCTCCGCCGGATAGGGAATCCAAAAAACTGGACCAATTTGGGAAGAAGGTTTTTTCTTCCTTCAGTGCTGGCTTGCGGTCCGTGAACACCGCTTGCCTTTTGGGCCGTTACTCCCACTCTCTGTGGGATTCGGTGGCGCAAGTGCTGCCCAAGTGTCCTGAGGAGGTCCAGGCACTTCTCTCCCGTGCTGTTGCGGAAGGGAGAGACGCAGCGAAGTTCACCATCAGATGTGGCCTTGATACCGCAGACTCGCTAGGCAGATAGATTGCTACGACAGTGGCGCTTCGCCGTCACGCCTGGCTGAGGACCACTGGTTTCTCGGGCGATGTCCAAAACACCCTTATGGACATGCCCTTTGATGGTATCCGCCTTTTTGGCAATAAGGCAGACAGCGCGCTGGAGCGCTTTAAAGACTCGCGGGCTACGGCCAAGTCCTTGGGCCTCTCCGCCTTGCGCGGTCTGCAGCAGTCTGCTTTTCGCCCCTTTCGTGGCCACGGAAGGGGCGCCCAGTCACGTCCACTGCCCAGCCACCGGCCCGCGCAGCAAATGCCTTCGCGCGGCCGAGGACATGGCTCTCGGCGGGTCGGGTAACCAGCGAGCGGGTCAGGTCACCACCTCCGCCCTGTCCGCGGCCTCCAAACCCTCCTAGTCCGTCCTTTCCGGTCCACAGCACGCCAGTGGGGGTCAGGGTCCGCCATCACCTTCCCCACTGGCGCACCATCACATCGGACAGGTGAGATTTGGACATTGTCCGAAGGGGCTACTCCCTCCCCTTCGAGACTGCCCCTCCAGCCATGCCACCTCAGCACCACCGCATGTCGGGGGACCATTTGGCACTTCTTCGACAGGAAGTTGCGGCCCCGTCCTGCCGGCCCACCAGCGTTACCTGCGGTTCACGGTAGGCCTCGAGCACTTTCAGTTCACCGTGCTTCCCTTTGGCCTTACCAGCGCCCCTCGGGTGTTCACGAAAGTGATGGCAGTGGTCGCAGCTCATCTGCGCCGGTCAGGGGTTCCAGTCTTCCCCTACCTCGACGACTGGTTGTTGAAGGCGGGCTCGTCCCAGGCAGTCGTCTCCCACCTCCAGACTACAGCCGGACTCCTGCACTCGCTGGGGTTCTCCATCAATGTGCCGAAGTCGCACCTGGTTCCTTCTCCACAGCTCCTTTTCATCGGAGCGGTTCTGGACACCACGCAGTTTCTGGCCTATCCTCCCGAACGGCGAGTCCAGGATATTCAGGCTATGATTCCGATCTTTCAGCCTCTATCCTGGGTTTCGGTACGGATGACCCTGAGGCTGCTGGGCCTCATGGCCTCCTGCATCCTGCTGGTCGATCATGCCAGATGGCATATGCGGGCTCTGCAGTGGGACCTGAAGTTCCAGTGGGCGCAGCATCAGGGGAACCTGTCCGATTACGTCCAGATCTCGGAGGGAACTGCACAACAGTTGCAGTGGTGGCTCTCGAACCGGCAATGGGTCACGGGCAGATCCCTCTCCCTTCCCCAGCCAGAGCACATAGTTATAACGGATGCGTCCCTTCTGGGATGGGGCGGTCACATGGGAGAGGCGGAGATCAGAGGCCTCTGGTCTCCGGTGGAGTTCCGGCTCCATATCAACCTTCTGGAGCTCCGGGCGATCCGACTTGCACTGAAGGCATTCCTTCCCTCTGTCAAGGGGAAGCTAGTGCAGGTGTTCACAGACAACACCACCGCCATGAGGTACTGCAACAAACAAGGCGGGGTGGGGTCGTGGACCCTTTGTCAGGAGGCTCTGCGTCTCTGGACATGGCTGGAACATCAGGGCATATTCCTGATGGTTCAACACCTGGCAGGTTCCCTGAACGCCAGGGCGGACTACCTCAGCCGCAGGTGCATGATGGATCACGAATGGCGTCTTCACTCAGAGGTGGCGCAAGGACTCTTTCTACAGTGGGGAGAGCCTTGGTTAGATCTATTCGCCACCGAAGAGAACGCGCAATGTCAGCAATTCGCGTTGGAATTTCCAAGGCGGCACTCGCTCGGCGACGCTTTTCGTCGCGAGTGGAGTTGCGGTCTGTTTTACGCCTTTCCGCCTATACCACTTCTACCCAGAGTGTTGAAGAAGATTCGGCGCGACCGGGCCCAAGTCATTCTTGTGGCTCCAGACTGGGCTCGAAGAGTTTGGTATCCCGAGCTACTCAGTATGAGCATCGATCCCCCGATCCGTCTGCCTCTTCGGGATGATCTTCTGTCGCAGCAGCAGGAGACGGTCCTCCACCCGAACCTGTCCAGTCTCCACCTCCTTGCATGGAGATTGAGCGGCGGCAGTTGATTCCTTTCGACTTGCCTCCCGAAGTTTGTGATGTGATTCTGGCAGCCAGGCGTCCCTCCACTAAGGTGGTATACGCCTGCAGGTGGAACAAGTTTGTGGCATGGTGCACAGCAAAGGCTGTGAATCCCCTTTCTGCCCCTCTTTCTGAGGTTCTACTGTTCCTTCTTTCTCTGGCCCAACAGGGTTCTGCCCTGGGTACCATCAAGGGCTACCTTTGTGCAATCTCGGCCTTCCTCAGGCTTCCTGATCAGCCCTCCCTTTTCAAGTCCCCTGTTGTTAACAGGTTTCTTAAAGGCATTACACACCCCTTCCCTCCTGTTCCGTTTGTAATGCCTCAGTGGGACTTGAACTTGGTTCTTACCTTTTTAATGTGCGCTCCCTTTGAGCCTCTCCATAACTGTCCTCTTCGTCTTCTCACTCTGAAGGCAGCCTTTCTGGTGGCTATCACCTCCGCTCGGCGGGTGAGTGAGCTCCAGGCTCTTTCTTGCAAGCCCCCCTTTCTGTCTGTCCATCCGGACAAGGTTGTTCTTAGGACGCGTACGTCCTTCTTGCCAAAGGTGGTTACTGCCTTCCACATTGGGCAGACCATCACTTTGCCCACCTTCTTTCTGCCTCTGCATCCTTCTAGAGAGGAAGAGAGGCTCCACCGTCTGGACCCAAAACGTGTGATTTCGTTCTATCTGAACCGCACACAACAGTTCCGGGTGGACGACCAGCTCTTTGTTGGCTACGTGGGCGCCAAAAAAGGTCGGGCGGTACACAAGCGGACCATCTCCCGCTGGGTTGTCTTGTGTATCAAAGCCTGCTATTCTTTGGCTAAGAAGGAGCCCCCTGTTGGGCTACGTGCCCATTCCACCAGGGCGACAGCCGCCACCACGGCTTTAGTACGTGGTGTCCCATTGCAGGACATCTGTCAGGCAGCTACGTGGGCCTCGCTGCACACGTTTACCAAGCATTACTGCCTTGACAGCCAAGTCCGGAGAGACGGCTTTTTTGGCCGTTCTGTTCTCCGGGACTTCCTCGTCTGATCTTTGTTCGCAGACCCACCACCGGGGTTGGTATTGCTGGGGTATCTATTCTAAGGTAAGGAATCGGTCACTAACGTGTCTCTTTCAGATGCACAAGTTACTAACTTGTGTAACAATATATCTGTAAGAGACAGTAGTTAGTGACAGATTCCTTACCGCCCCACCCATCCTCCCCGTTCTGCGAACTAATTTCTAGGGTTAAGGTCATCCCTTTCAGGGCCCTAGTTTTCAGACACCAGTGTCAGTTTCTTGCATGGCTCTGCGTTTCTGGCGCGGAAAGTCGTGTACAGAACTGACGCCAGCGCGCATGGGCGGCGTCAAGTACTGGCCGCGACATCATCCCGGCGATCACGACGCCGACGACGGACGCGGAGCCGCACGACGCCGCCTACCGACGCGCAGGGGTACTGCTACGCAAAACTTTCCGGATCCAGCCTGACGCCTGGGGATATTCTAAGGTAAGGAATCTGTCACCAACTACTGTCTCTTACAGATATATCGTTACACAAGTTAGTAACTTGTGCTTTCATACCTGAGGGTACAGGCCTCCATTCTCAATCAGCCTTTTGATAAGGAACACCTCTTTGGTCCAGCAGTTGACACATCGCTGGAAAAAATGAAGGACACTGAGGGCGCAATGTCCATGGGGGCTTTACAGTTACCTGCGAGTAGGGGTTCCTTTCGGCGCTCCTTTTACAGGGGTGGCTCCAAAAACATTACCACAGAAAATTCCTCATCTTACAAAGGCAACAACCAATCGCCATCATCAAGAGGCTATTTTAGAGGAGGTTTTAGAGGAAAGGACGGTAAGGGAAGAGGTAGAGGCAACTCCACACGCACTTCCCCTGCAAACAACAAACCATGACTTCCTTCCACTACCCCCGATCATTCCACTCCTGTAGGGGGGCGTCTCTCTCAATTTCTCCCTGTCTGGAACACCATCACCTCAGACAAATGGGTTTTTACAAATTATCCAATATGGTTACTGCCTGGAACTTAGACACTCCCCCAAACATTCTTCCAAGATCACACGCAATGTCACGGGAACATCTCGCCCTTCTAAAAAAAAGTTCTCTCTCTGTTGGAGAAAGGAGCAATAGAACAAGTCCCATTAAAGCATCAAGGGACCGGGGTATACTCCCTGTACTTCTTAATTCACAAAAAGGACGGCTCTCTCAGACCTACACTAGACCTCCGAGAACTCAATCTGTACATTCAGTCGGACCACTTTCACATGGTCACTCTCCAGCAAGTGCTCCCGCTCCTTCAACAAGGCGACTTTCTGTCCACTCTGGACTTAAAGGACTCCTATTTCCATATCCCAGTACATCCTGCTCACCGCAAATACCTCAGGTTTGTAGTAGCAGGCCAGCACTATCAGTTCAAAGAGCTCCCATTCGGAGTAACTACCGCACCCAGAGTTTTCACCAAGTGCTTGGCAGTAGTCGCAGCTCATCTTCGAAGATAACACATTCACGTCTTCCCATATCTGGACGACTGGCTCATAAAAGCCAGCTCGCAAGAAAGCTGTCTCCGTCACACACACAAAACAGTGCAGTTGCTCCACGATCTTGGATTCACAGTAAACCTGTCCAAGTCCCATCTACAGCCATCCAACACACAGGCATATCTGGGAGCCACAATAGATGCACAAAAAGCTTTGGCCTACCCCAATCCAACCAGAATCCGCAACATGCAGACTCTACTCTGCCAGTTTCAGCTTCAACACTCATTGCCAGCTCGAGTGTTCATGCAGTTACTAGGGATGATGGCATCTTGCATACTAATAGTTCCTTACGCAAGACTTCACATGTGTCCCCTTCAGGAGTGCTTAGCACGTCAGTGGAACCAGGCTCAGGGTCTGTTATCAGATCTAGTGTTGGTGGACGGCCGCACCCATCGCTCTCTACAGTGGTGGAATACCCAAAACCTTTCAAAAGGGCGGCCCTTCGTAGACCCGGTTCCACAAATAGTGCTAACAGCAGACGCATCGCTCACTGGTTGGGGAGCTCCTCGCCAGACGCATACAATTCAGGGCATATGGAGCCTGCAGCAAAAGCAGCTTCACATAAATCATCTAGAGCTGCTAGCGATTTTTCTAGCGCTTAAAGCGTTTCAAGATCATCTAGTAGGCAAAGCTGTCCTGATCCGTACAGACAACATGACCGCAATGTACTACATACAAAAACAGGGGGGACACACTCTCCAGCTGTCACAACTAGCACAGACCATCTGGAGATGGGCCATACGTCACAATATGTTTCTCCTTGCAGAACACCTTCCAGGAGTAAACAATCAGTTTGCAGATCTGCTCAGTCGTCAAAGACAACAGATCCACAAATGGAAACTCCACCCTCAAGTTCTCCTCCCATTCTTCCAAATGTGGGGTTTTCCGGACATAAATCTGTTCGCCACAAACCTAAACGCAAAATGCCCAAGCTTTGCATCCAGACATCCACACCCATTGTCCAAGGGCAATGCACTATGGATGAATTGGTCAGGGATATTTGACTACGCTTTTTCGCCTCTCCCACTCATTCCATTTGTGGTTCGGAAGCTCAGACAGGCGTCCCTGACATTAATCCTACTTGTTCCCACATGGGCCCAACAACCCTGTTGGAGCTCTCAGTAGTTCCTCACCAAAAACTACACCTCACTCCCGATCTTCTCACTCAGAGCCATGGAGAGATGAGACATCCAGATCCCAGCCATCTCAACCTTGCGATCTGGCACCTGAAATCTTAGAGTTTGGCTACCGTAATCTTTCGCCAGACTGCATGAATATTATCAAAGAGGCTAGACGTCCTTCCACAAGGGCATGCTATGCAGCAAAGTGGAAGCGATTTGTGATATACTGCAATAACAATCAAATAGATCCACTGGACGTTTCAGTTCAAAACATCATTTGCCATTTATTACATCTGCAGCGTTCCAATTTAACGTATTCTTCTATACGCTTACATCTTGCTGCAACAGTTGCATATCTACAGAACAGACATCTGTCCCTTTTTAGAGTGCCTGTCATTAAAGCATTTATGGAGGGACTTAAAAGAATCATTCCTCCAAGACTTCCACCTGCTCCAGTGTGGAATCTCAACATTGTCCTCACAAGGCTAATGGGTCCACCCTTTGAGCCATTGCATAGATGTGAAATACAATTTCTCACTTGGAAGGTAGCTTTCTTCATAGCTATCACATCTCTGAGGAGAGTTGGGTGAGCTTCAGGCACTAACCATAGAAGAACCATTCTTACAAATACACCAAAACAAAGTGGTTCTTCGGACCAACCCTAAATTTCTACCAAAGGTCATTTCTGCCTTTCATATCAACCAATCTGTTGAGTTGCCTGTGTTCTTCCCTCAACCAGATTCTGTGGCAGAACGTGCTTTACACACTTTAGATGTGAAAAGAGCAATTCTTTACAATATAGAAAGGACGAAACCTTTCTGCAACACAAAACTATTTGTCGCTTTTGCTCCACCACATAAAGTCAATCCTATATCAAAATCCGGCATTGCAAGGTGGATAGTCAAGTGCATTCAAATATGCTATGCAAAAGCGAAAAGAACATTAACAATTCCCCCTAGGGCGCACTCCACACGCAAACTAGGGGCTTCTATGGCATTCTTAGGAAATATACCCATACTTGACATTTGCAAAGCTGCAACATGGTCTACATCTCACACATTCGCAAAACACTATTGTGTAGATGTGTTAGCAAAACAGCAAGCTAGTGTGGGCCAAGCAGTTTTACGTACACTATTTCAGACAACTGCAACAGCTACAGGTTAGCCACCGCTTTGGGAGATAACTGCTTTATAGTCTATGCACAGCATGTGATCTACAGCTCACATGCCTCGAACGGAAAATGCTACTTACCCAGTATGCATCTGTTCTTGGAATGTAGAGCTGTAGAGTCACATGTGCCCACCCGCCTCCCCGGGTACCTATACCTGTTGCAGTTACATCTTACTTAGATACATGTATACATGGACATCTCTTGATACTCTTACTAACTCCATTATCACCCTCTGCGGCAAACAATCTAACAGTGGAGTCGATGCCCATGCGCACTATCAGCGAAAGGAGGAGTCGCCTACCTCGTGACTGGAAATGACTTCTTCGAACAAAAACAAAGTGCAAACATCCGGACCCAACACTAGATGGCTGGCTGGTTATGCACAGCATGTGACTACAGCTCTACATGCCAAGAACAGATGCATACTGGGTAAGTAGCATTTTCCTTCCTGTGCCAGAGTTCCATATTCTATATTACATAGCAATTGGAATTCTTAAGATTGCATCAACTCTACACAGCACCCTTCTTTACACAAATTAAACAGAGGAAAAATTAATTATCATAAAAATATGACAAAACATATACACAATGAACTAACTATAGTATTAACACAATGCTACATACTGAGTAGGAATATAACTGTTAAAAGAAATGTTTATATTTGTACAAAAGAATATCTGCAAGATGTCCATCTCAAATGGTTGTTACTCAAACTCACCATCCATTATACATCCATTTGAGTATTTACTTATACTCCCAGGACTCCACACAGATCCGTCTTTCAGAACTACAACACTTCTTTTTACTTCTTTTACTTTAACTGGTTTGGAAAACGTACTCTCCCTTTCCACTTTCTTCACCACCACCCAGTCTCCTTCCTTTATGACCAGTTCCTTTAAATCTTTTTTAACATCATAGTAACTCTTGGCCTTGATTTGTTTCTCCACCACGCTTCTCTTTACAGCATCTCGATCCACCCATACACGCTCCCTGTTCTTTAACTATCCTGGAATCTTTAAATACCGGCTCCCTACCTTTTAGAGGAATAAGAGGTGAAATGGCAGTCAACGAATGAGGAGTGACCCTGTACGCCCAAGTCAATTTGTTCAGCTCTTTCCTCCAAGGCAAACTATTCGCCTAGGACAACTGAATGTTCTCCACAATCAAGCGATTGATCCGTTCAACCAATCCATTGGCCTGGGGTCTGTATAAGGCCACCTTTTCGTGTTTAATCCCCATTCTGCTCAGGAACTCTCCTACAATTGGATGTAAACTGCACCCCGTTATCAGATACTAATACTCTGGGTATTCCCTTATCCATAAACACCCTCTCAAGAAATGCAATCACACTTTCAGTGTTTATGGACCCAGTAGTCTCTGTGACGAACCATTTAGTGTGGTAATCAATTATAACAATTATATACCTATTCCTTTCACCTAATCTGGCTATAGAGCCCAAGAAGCCGTCAATAGCCACTCTCTCCCCTGGTCGATTACGGTAGTTCTACCATGTTTAAAGAAGCTTGCATAACATCTCTGGACTTGTCGCTATTGGCACAAGCGTAACACTGACTGCTTCCTCAATGCCAGTATCCGTCACGGACCACCAAAAAAACTGACGGACTCGCTTTTAGTCCTGTTGTGGCCTGGGTGCCCTTCATGTGTCATTCGAATTACTTTTCTCTTAAGTAATCTGGTTTCTCCTCATCAGTTTCCCACTGCTCTAATCAAGTCATCCTTCACGTGGTGATATAATCTGAATTGGTCATTAGATATTCCTTCAATGTTCCGACTTTCAGTCACATATTTCTTTAACTCCTGTAAAGTAACATCATTCATTGCCAATTCCCATTCTTCCCTATTGATGGCTGACCCCACACTCCCTTCCATTAATATGTCTACAACATAATCTACCTCTTCTTTGTCCAGTCTTTCCACAGGCAATCTAGATACAGTCCACCATCACATTTTTTAAACCCTTGACATACTCTACCGTAAAGTTGTAATCCAAAACAGATAGCATCCACCTAGATATCCTTGGGGTTACATTCCCTTCAAGCACTTTACCCCCCTTGAAAAGATAAGTCAATGGCTTGTGGTCTGTTTTCACTTTAAACGGTAATCCCTCCACGAAGTATCTAAAATTTTTGATTCCCTAACAGAATGCTACGGATTCTCTTTCAATGATGGAATGATTGGATTCGGACTTCTGGAGGCGCCTAGAAGCGAACCCAATTATTCTATCTTGACCATCTTTTACTTGCATCAGAATGACACTTATTGCAATATTACTGGCATCAGTCATTATGTACGTCCTGGCAGTGGTATCAAAATGACCAAAAGTTGGTGCACATAATATACCATCTTTCACACTATTAACTGCCTTATCACATTCCTTGCTCCACTCGAAGGCAACACCTTTCTTCATTATCACCCTCAAAGGTTCCATAATCTCAGTAAACTTCGCCACACACTTGGAGCAATATTCCGCTAGTCCTAAAAAAGACTTAATCTGATCTTTATTCGTTGGTTTGGGAGCTTCTTTCACCACGCTGACAATGCTCTTCTTTGGTTTAATGCCACTTCCAGATATCCTGTGCCCTAGATATGTAACATTGGCTTTCCTCAACTGGCATTTTTCTTTCTTTATAGTCCACCTGCTCTCGTTTAGTCAACACATTTTCCATCAAACCATCATGTTCCTCCTAATCTTTACCCACGATCATGATGTCATCCTGAAAACATAGGATTTGTTTAAAGTTTGCCAGAATTCGGTTCACGATCCTTTTGAACACCGCTGAGGCTGACGCAAGTCCAAAACTGATCCTGCAATAGTGGTACGCTCCCAGCGGTGTCACAAAGGAAATGAGGTGTTTTGAGTCCCTATGTAGATCGATCTGGTGGTACGCAACAGACCGGTCGATTATTTTGAAAACATTCCCTCTCCCCCCATTGCTGTCAACATCTCAGATGTTTGGTAGTTGCTGCCTGTACACCCATATGTTCTTATTTAGGTCTCACAGGTCTAAACAGAATCACATTTTTCCTTCCTCCTTAGGTGCCACTACTATCGGTGCCAGCCACTCTGAGGATTCTATTGACTCTATTATCCCTTGTTCTAGCAGTTTTTCCAGCTCTTTCTTCAGTTGTTCCCTCATTAGATGACGAACATTTCTCACTTTGTGTACCACTGGAACAGCATTGTTTTTTAGGATAATCGAATACGAAAGCCCCGTGAGTTTCCCAAGTTTATCCGTGAATAATTCTGAGTATCTCTCCATCAATTTTTCGCTATAAACTTCTTGGCATTCCTTTTCTTTCTCCACACAGTGCACCCCAGTAGTTTTAACTGGTTTCTCGGCAATAGGATTATGTTCTGGTCTCTTTGATGGCACCACCCTAACCCTATATACTCTGCCATGTACTAGTTCTCCTTCAAAATGTATCGTCATCCATATTATATCAATGGTCTTTCCTCCGTAGCCCACTGCCTTTTTGTCGGACTCACTCAATTTATTATTTTCCTTCCAATACTTGTAAAAAGTGTCTTGAGATAAAGTATATAAACTCCCTGAACAATATACAAATTGCTATGAGGTTTTTCTAATATGGCTTTACTTTTCATATTTACCACTCCAGCCTGTAAAATTGTCTGCATACTCACATACATCATTAACCCTGGTTATACAATTCTTTGTCCTACAACTTTGGCGAAATGACCTTCTCCCACAGTTGCGACACCGGGCATTTCTTGCTATACATGTGCTTGATCCTATGTGCCCTGGCGATGGCACATGAAGGTTTTGGGACTTTTTTTTGTACTGGTAGAGATTGTTCTTTGTCCTTAGATTCGCCTTGCAAACGATTTTTCTCAAGTAGTTTAGTCTTTTTGACTCCATTTATTAATCCACACACATCTGATATGGTAGACGCCAGTTCCTTTGTCATATCAGAACCTCATTTTTCTCCACTTCCTTTATCCATCTCTGTTATCCATAAGTTAGTATGTTCAAAACTTTTGGCAATATCGATTACCTCTTCCGATGTTGGGTTCTTTATTAACCCTTTCCATGCTCATGACGGAGCGGTTCCGTCATGAGCAACGGGTAGGCGTGTGCTCATGACGGAACCGCTCCGTCATGGCACCTACCCATGGGGGAAGCGCTGACGCTCCCCCCCGCCCCCCCCCCCTGGGCAGCCCATCTAGCCCCCACAAAGGGGGATAGCAGAGGAAGAGTTTCCGCTGCCACCCCCGTCCCACCCCCCCAGGCAATCCCATGACCTCAGCGCGCGCCGACATCCTCAGGAAGCCCTGGACACGCTGGAAGCCATTTGCTTCCAGGCGTCCAGGAGGAGTGAGGTACGTTTCATTGCTCCGGTGGGGCGGGGGGGGGGGGGAATTTGGGATGTATTGAGGCATCGGGGGAGAGGAAAGAGTTTTTCCTCTCCCCTTATGTCTCAATGCAGGGCATTCCTGCTGCACGATCGCGCACAGCGTCGCGATCGTGCAGCAGAAATGCCCCCACTAGACACCAGGGATTATTTATTTATTTAAAGGAAGTGACCCCTTGGGCAAGGGTCGCTTCCTTATGGGGCAAAATATTTTTAAGACTTTTCTGCCCCCCCCTGCGGACAGATCGCCTGCATTTTTTGGCGTTTCTGGCCCCGGGGGGGGGGGGGCAGAAAAGCCCACTAGAGCCAGGGATTTAAAAAAAAAAAAAAAATGGAAGCGACCCCTTGGGCAAGGGTCACTTCCAGGGGGCAGATTTTTTTTTTTTTTTGTGTGTACTTTGCCCGGCCCGTTTATTTGTCCTTTCTGCCCCCGGGGGGGGGCAGAAAACCCCACTAGACAACGGGGAGTTATTTAAAATTTAAATGGATGCGACCCCTTGGGCAAGGGTCACTTCCAGGGGGCAGATTTTTTTTTTGTGTGTATTCTGCCCCCCCTGGGGGCAGATCGACCCGTTTATTTGGCCTTTCTACCCCCGGGGGGGGGGGCAGAAAACCCACTAGGCACCAGGTATTTTGTTTTGTGTGTAATGGAAGCGACATGGTTGCTTCCAAGGGGGTAAAATGTTTTTTCTGCCCCTCCTGGGGACAGATCTGCCCCTTTTTTGGGCCTTTCTGCCCTAGGCGGGAGGGGGGAGGCAGAAAACCCTACTAGGCACCAGGGATTTATTTCTTTTGCAAAGGGGGCACATTTCTGTCGGCTGTTTTCTGCCCCACCTGGGAGACAGATCGGCCTGGCAGACAACCTCACCCGATCCCTTGGGCAAGATCAACCCCCATTTTTCTCAGCCCTATTTGAAGGCCCATCTGGCAGATTGACCATTTGGGTAGTAACATAGCGTGTTATGTTAATTGTTTTATTTCTTGTGAATTGCAATTGTAATGCTTTATTTCTCCCTTTTTTTGTTCTAGTTCAAGGCTTTTGCTCTTTAGACTGTTCCAGGTTGCGGTTTCGTTACTGGTGGTACTGCTGTTTGTGTAGTTGCATGTGTTTGGTAAGACTTTTTTTTGTACAATGTAAATGAGTTTCATTTCTCTGCATGAATGTGTTTTTTGCAAATGGTGTAATAATAGCAGTATGTTTGGCTTCTGTTTTTTGAGTGTCAAAAACTTTTTGCATTTGTGCTCGATGTGTATTTTGTTGTCTTGTGAGTAATTGGTTTTGTTTTTTTCTTTCTAGTGGGATATCGTTGGTTTTTGCTGTCTCTCTGCAGAGTAGGTGCTGGTGAGTGTAGCTGTCTCTTGCAAGTGATAGTTTTTGAGTATATAGATATTTCTGATAAAGGCACACATTTTTTTTTCTTACTTATTTTGCACAGTGTTGGTTGTTGTTGACTTGTTTGTGCAGTCTCCTTTCTTAGTAAGGATAATGGCTAGCCGCAGAATTACTGCTCAGCAGGTTGTTGGTATGCTTTTTAGGTCTCGCCTACGCAGCGCGCATGCGCTGCATAGGAGGGCCTTTAGCCGTCGCTCTGCTCATTTTCAAGCACACACTCGTGCTTGTGGCGGCATCCACCTTGCGGGAGCGAGCAGGAGCGCGCCACAAGCACGAGTGCAGTGCTTGAAAATGAGCAGACTACTCTCCCAAGCGCGCGCGCCTCTCTCCTCGCCCTCACGTCCCGGCCACTCACTCGCTCCGCCCTCTCCGTCTCCTATTTGCTTGCGCTTCTTGTTTAAATTGTAGCTTTCTACCCGCGCGTTCTTTTCTGCCTGTTGCTGCTTCTTTTATTTCGAGGAGTTTTCACGAGCGCTGCTCATGCTCGCTGCCGTGTGCGCCTCAGAGACTTTAATGCTAATCTCCCCCCTTGTTAGGTATGCAGTTTGTTCGTTGGATTCTGCAACTCAGTTTTGTCGCTGAGTAGGTTGTCCTAGTGTTGGCTTGAGTTGTTCTTCCGGTATGTAAACGTGCTATTCTGATCAGTGGTGCATAAATCTCTCTCGCGCTTCCTGTCTTTCTTTCATCTTGTTTTCTCCGTGCGGTAATTCCTCCTTGTATAGAATTCAGCTGGGTCATCTGCCAGTCACTTCGTGTGGCTTTGATTTCCCAGTAGGTCGGGGAAGGGGTTGTCACTCTTTTTACAATGTAAAGCAGTCTCGCCTGTTGACTTTTCACTCTTTCACTTGCAAAAATAACAGTGACAACATATCCTTTCCTGTCAGTGTCAGGCTTTGCTTCTTGTTTTTCTAGCGTTCATCCCCCTGTGTCTTTCTCGCTCATCGTCCCTGTTTAACTCTCTCTCTCGCTCTCTCTCTCGCTCTCTCTCTCGCTCTTTCTTTACGTTCATACCTCTCATTTAGTTTCAAGACAAGTGGTTTAAAGGCTAAGTCACCTGTAATAGAACACGGAAAAAGATCTAATCCTAGCTCCGCCACTTAACCACATTATGACCCTGGGCAAATCACACTGAACGTGCCTCTTCCATATTATGGCCCTGGTTCACCCAAGCTTAAGGTGCCTCGCCTATGTCTGCCACACGCTAGGTGTAACTAGAAACAGTTTTAACCACCCGTTGACTTGTACATTCCCTTTTCCCGTTTTTTATTCCTTTATACTTTTTGACCACCACCCTTTATACCGAGGAACTCCTTGACCCCCCTGCCTTCATTTCCTCCATCGGCCCTTTATTCCTTCCTCCCATTCATGCTGTTTTTTTCTCACCGTTCGTTGTTCCTGCAGCTTTCTCCGTCTCTTCTCTTTCGTTCTCTTCCCCCTCCTTCAAATTTCATGTTTTCTTTTATCTGCTTCACTTCATTCTTTCTGTCTAACGTGCCCTTCCATCCTTTTCCACACTTCCTTCCTCCATTTCCTTTCCCTTCCTCTTCCCCTCCCTTACTCCCTCCCACCCTCCGTTCTTGGCTCTCCCCCCCCCCCCGCCTTCCTTCCTTTTATTTTGCATTGTTTATTCAACTCAGTGTATGGTTCTTACAACAGTCATGATTAAAGTGCTATGCCTTTATGTGTTTTCACTCAAATACCGTTCATCACATATTATCTCACTGACTCTTGATATATTTTCTGTTATTTTCTGCAACATTGCCCCTTTATCATTCTTTAACGCAAAAGAAACTATCAAAAAGTCAGCTATCATATTAAACAAGCATTTGCAATGCAATAGGTCTCGCATTTACGCTGAGTTTGATCTATTGTCATTGTAATGACAATGCCTTTTATTTGTTTTGCGTTTTAAAACATAAATAAAAGGCATTGTCATTTATAACGCCAATAACTTAAACTCGTGTAAATGCGAGACCTATTGCATTGCAAATGCTTGTTGAGTCTTCCTCTGGCCATGGTTCAGAGACTGATTCTGCATCTGAGGCAGAGGAGGGAGTGGAAGATTCAGGCAGTGAGTTTTCTCTCCACATGGAATCATCGGATGATGAAGCTACTCTTAGTGCAGATGAAGCTACTCTTAGTGCGGATGAAGTGCCTGTTTTAGAGGAGGACATTGATGTGCCGATAGTGCAGCAAGAGGCATCTGGGCTGCAGCCTGGGGCTGCAAGGCTTCCTGTTGGTAGTGCTGATCTCTGGGTTGCCCCAGGCATGGTGCAGCCGGCATTGCCAGACTTTACTGGTGTTCCAGGGTGTAGAGTGAATACTGTAAACTTTTTGCCGATAAATTGTTTTCAGTTGTTTATGGACGATGTATTTTTGGCAGAGATTGTTGAGCAGACTAATTTGTATGCCGAACAGTTTTTGAGGGACAACAGTGCCAGCCTTAGGCCCCACTCTAGAACTACCCGGTGGACTCCCACAAATCTGGAAGAGATGAAGTTCTTGGGTTTAACTTTTTTGATGTGCTTGCTAAGGAAGCCATCAATGTCTTCATATTGGTCTACTAGTCCCTTGATGGCAACGGCTATATTTCCGGCAGTCATGAGTCGTGATAGGTATTTGCTTCTGCTTCGGATGCTGCATTTTGCCGATAAAGGTTTCGCGTTGCCACGAGATTACCCTTATTGTGACCGTCTTTTTAAGATTCGGCCTGTCATTGATCACTTTGTAGATCGATTTTCTGAGATCTATGCTCCAGGGAAAGAAATAGCAGTGGATGCGTCTTTGGTCTTGTTCAAGGGCCGCTTGGTGTTTAGGCAATACATTCCTAGTAAGAGGGCACGCTATGGAATTAAGATGTATATGCTGTGTGACAGTAGGACTGGATATGTCTCTAATTTCAGGGTGTACACCAGTAAGGAATCTAGGATTAACCCCCCTGGTTGTCCGTCCACTTTTGGAGTGACTGAGAAAAGTGTGTGGGAACTTGGTAGAGGACTTTTTAACAAAGGTCACCATTTATATGTAAATAACTTCTACACTGGTGTGCGGTTGTTCAGGGAATTGGCCAAAGTGGACACTGTTGCTTGTGGCACAATCCGCTCTAACCGTAAAGGTTTCCCAAAAGAACTTGTTTGTCAAAAGCTTGTGCGGGGACAGTGCAGTGCGTTGCGAGGAACTTCTAGTTGTGAAGTTTTCAGACAGGAAAGATGTCTACATGCTGACTACCATCCATGATGAAAGCACTTCACCTGTGACTGTTTGGGGTCAGGTTGCTGAAGCGCGCAAACCTGTGTGCATTTTAGACCATAATAGGCACATGGGTGGTGTTGATAGAGTAGATCAGAGGTTGGAACCTTACACTGCTCTTCGTAAGGCTTACATTTGGTATAAGAAGTTGGCTATCCATCTTTTCCACTTGGCAACCTTTAATGCTTTTGTTGTATTCAAGGATTGTTGTCCTGAGTCAAAGATGACTTTTGCTAAGTTTCAGGAGTCTGTAATAGGCAGCTTTGTTGTAGTGGAACAGGCAAGTGTTCCTAGAGTTGGAGTGGTGGAGGATGTGGCTAGATTGACAGATCACCACTTTCCTGATCACATTCCTCCCACACCCTCAAAAGACTTTCCCAGTAGGAGATGTAGAGTCTGTTGGCGAAGAGGTACACGGAAGGAGACTCGTATGTACTGCCCCGAGTGTCCTAACCCTGCGCTGTGTGTGCCTGCTTGTTTTAGAATGTACCACACACAAAAGAATTTTTAGGAGCATCCATGAGTGGTAAAGTGAACTGCCTGGTCTCTATTGTTTTATATTTTTTGTTCATTTTCAAGGTTGGCATTTGTGCAATGTATTTAGTTTCAGATTTTGTGTTAGTAGACTTGTATCTATTTGCAATTTGTTTGTGTTTAGTTTTTTGTATAAAAAAATCCTAAATGTGATGGCGGTGTGTGTAGGCTGGCGCTTGGCTGGCGGTTTGCGTGGACTGGCGCTTGGCTGGCGGTGTGCGTGGACTGGCGCCTGGCTGGCGGTGTGCGTGGACTGGCGCCTGGCTGGCGGTGTGCGTGGACTGGCGCCTGGCTGGCGGTGTGCGTGGACTGGCGCCTGGCTGGCGGTGTGCGTGGACTGGCGCCTGGCTGGCGGTGTGCGTGGACTGGCGCCTGGCTGGCGGTGTGCGTGCACTGGCGCCTGGCTGGCGGTGTGCGTGCACTGGCGCCTGGCTGGCGGTGTGCGTGCACTGGCGCCTGGCTGGCGGTGTGCGTGCACTGGCGCCTGGCTGGCGGTGTGCGTGCACTGGCGCCTGGCTGGCGGTGTGCGTGGACTGGCGCCTTGCTGGCGGTGTGCGTGGACTGGCACCTTGCTGGCGGTGTGCGTGGACTGGCGCTTGGCTGGCGGTGTGCGTGGACTGGCGCTCGGCTGGCGGTGTGCGTGGACTGGCGCTCGGCTGGCGGTGTGCATGGACTGGCGCTTGGCTGGCGGTGTGTGAGTAGTGACTTGCTGCTGGTCACTACACACACTGCTAGCCAAACGCCACTCCATGCAATCCGTGAGCTGGTGTGGTTGCTGTGTCAGGAATGTGGGCGTGTGAAAGTGATGGGCCCTTAAATGGCGCTGTCTGCTGGTGAGAGTGTTGTAATGTGCTGGGCCCGTGAATGATTTTGTATGTGTCACACCTATGAAAGGTGTATGAATGGCCTGTAAAGAGGTTGGTGCCTTGTCATGGCTTTACAGCTCACGAGCTGTGAGTCAATGGTTCAGTTTCTCATCCTTTCAATTATTAACAGTTCATTTCATTTTTGTGAAATCTCTTGTTAATACAACTGTGTATACTGAGCCATCACTCACCCTCGTGCCAAATCCACCTGTGCTTGAGGAATAGGTGGTTGTGCAGAAATATTTGTCTTTTCTGTCTTACTCAAGCAGGGTGTACCTTGTCTCTTTTTGTGGTGTTGTAATGTGTTGGTTTCGTGCCTGGTGGTGTGAATGGTCTTGTGTGTATCACGTATGAAAGGTGTGTGAGTGAGTGGCCTGTAAAGCGGTTGGGTCCTTGACGTGGCTTTACAGCTCACGAGCTGCGAGTCACTGGTTCAGTTTTTTGTCCTTTCAATTAATGTCCGTGCATTTCATTTTTGTGAAATCTCTTGTTAATAAAATTTTATATACTGAACCATCACTCGCCCTCGTGCCAAATGTGTGTGTGCTTGAGGAATAGATGGCTGTGCAGTAATATGTCTTTTTTGTCTCTCTGCCAAGGTGTACATTCCATCTAAGAAAAACCTACCAACTGTAGATATTGTCGTAAACTAAACACCCATGGGAGTGCATGGTGATGTCTCTCTTGTGGATCCCAACAAGTTATCTTACCCACAATGTCCTGCAAACCTCAAAATGTGACTGTCACATTTTCCTTGCATTATTGTGCCAAAATTTTCACGCTTCAGAAAGAAACAACAAATTTCCTACCCCCCAGCATTTCTCCAAGTATCCCAATAGAAATGGTACCTCACTTGTGTGGTTGGGCCAAGTACCCGCGGCAGGGAAGGGCCCAAAACTTATTGAGGCGCCATCAAAATTACCTATCACAAACCAACCTGGTTTTGCAAGGGGGGGGGTCCCATGAGTTTTTGGCCCCGGGCTCGGCAGCCATCTAGGGAAACGTACCAAACCCACACATTTCTGAAAACTAGACACCCGGGGCAGTCCAGCGAGGTATGGCTTGCATGGGTCCCCCAACATTCTCCTACCCAGAATCCCCTGCAAACCTCATTTAGCTGGAAAAAAATCACTTTTTTCTCAAATTTCTGTGTGGGAAAGTTCTGGAATCTGCGTGGATCCAAAAATGTCCTCCCACCCAGCGTTTCCCCAGGTCTCCCGATAAAAATGGTACCTCACCCGCGTGGGTGGGTCACGGACCCGCGACAGGCAAGGGCCCAAAACCTATTGAGGCGACATCAAAATTACCTATCACAAACCAACCTGGTTTTGCAAGGGGGGACCCATGAGTTTTTGGCCCCGGGCTCGGCGGCCATCTAGGGAAACCTACCAAACCCACACATTTCTGAAAACTAGACACCCGGGGGAGTCCAGCGAGGTATGGCTTGCGTGGGTCCCCCAACATTCTCCTACCCAGAATCCCCTGCAAACCTCATTTAGCTGAAAAAATCACTTTTTTCTCAAATGTCTGTGTGTGAAAGATCTGGAATCTACGTGGATCCACAAATTTCCTCCCACCCAGGGTTCCCCCTGGTCTCCCAATAAAAATGGTACCTCATTGTGTGGGTAGGCATAGTGGCTGCAACAGGAAATGGCCCAAATCGTACTGTGGAGACTTCAGAATTACCTATAACAAAACTACCTGGTTTTGGGGGCGGGGGGGCACCTGGGGTTTCTGCCCCGGGCTCGGCAGCCTTCTTGGGAAACTACCGAACCCAAACATTTCTGAAAACTAGACACCCAGGGGAGTCCAATGAGGTATGGCTTGCGTGGATCCCCCAACGTTTTCCTACCCAGAATGCCCTGCAAACCTCAAATTTAGCTGAAAAACCCACATTTTCCACATATTTTTGTGTGGAATCACCGTGCCGGCACAGATGTCCTACCCCACAGCGTTCTCCTTGGAGTCCCGAGTAAAATGATACCTCACTTGTGTGGGTGTCCAATGCAGAATTGGCTAAAAACGTATTTTTTTTAAAAAATGTAGCGCTTAGAATTCTCGGTGCTATACCCTTAATCCCTATGTTTTGGGCTCTTCCCAGTCACAGGCCCTTTCCCCACCCACACAAGTGAGGTATCATTTTACTCGGGAGACTGAGGGGAACGCTGTGGGGTAGGACATTTGTGCCGGCACGGTGATTCCACACAAAACTATGTGGAAAATGGGTTTTTTTCAGCTTAATTTGAGGTTTGCAGGGCATTCTGGGTAGGAAAACGTTGGGGTATCCACGCAAACCATACCTCATTGGACTCCCTCGGGTGTCTAGTTTTCAGAAATGTTTGGGTTTAGTAGTTTCCCAAGATGGCCGCCGAGCCCGGGGCCAAAACCCCAGGTGCCCCCCCCAAAACCAGGTAGTTTTGTTATAGGTAATTTTGAAGTCTCCATAGTACGATTTGGGCCATTTCCTGTTGCAGCCACTATGCCTACCCACACAAGTGAGGTACCATTTTTATCGGGAGACCTGGGGGAACCCTGGGTGGGAGGAAATTTGTGGATCCACGCAGATTCCAGAACTTTCCACCACAGAAATGTGAGGAAAATGTTTTTTTTGACAATTTTTGAGGTTTGCAAGGGAGTCTGGATAACAGAACCTGGTGAGAGCCAGTCAAGTCACCCCAGCCTGGATTCCCATGGGTGTCTAGTTTTAAAAAATGTATAGGTTTGCTAGGTTTCCCTAGGTGCCGGCAGAGCTAGGGTTCAAAATCTACAGCTAGGCACTTTGCAAAAAAAGGGTCCGTTTTCACTGTGAAAATGTGGTGTGTCCACGTTGCGTTTTGGTCCGTTTCCTGTCGCGGGCACTAGGCCTACCCACACAAGTGAGGTACCATTTTTCTCGGAAGACTTTGGGGAACGCGGGGTGGGTGGAATTTTGTGGCTCCACGCAGATTCCAGAACTTTCCACCACAGAAATGTGAGGAAAATGTGTTTTGTTTTATAAATTATGAGGTTTGCAAGGGATTCTGGGTAACAGAACCTGGTGAGAGCCAGTCAAGTCACCCCATCCTGGATTCCCCTGGGTGTCTAGGTTTAAAAAATGTATAGGTTTGCTAGGTTTCCCTAGGTGCCGGCAGAGCTAGGGTTCACAATCTACAGCTAGGCACTTTGCAAAAAAAGGGTCTGTTTTCACTGTAAAAATAAAGTGTGTCCACGTTGCGTTTTGAGTCGTTTCCTGTCGCGGGCACTAGGCCTACCCACACAATTGAGGTACCATTTTTATCGAGAGACTTAGGGTAACACAGAATTGTAGAGCAACTGTTATTACCTATTGACTTTCGATGCATTTCTGCCTTCCAAATCACAGACAATGTGTAAAAAAGAAGTCGTTTTGAAAAATGACCTATAATTCTCATGCTAGTATGGGTACTCACCATTTCGGAAATGTGCAGATATCTACTGTTTCTAAACTCTATATTTTGTTCCAATTTCAGAAATACATAGGTGTCTTTCATACCGATTTTTCCATGTATATATTTTTCCAAATTAATTGCTATATACCCGGTACATAATAAAAAACCATTTCAAGACGCTGCTCAGTTATTGGCAATAGGTTCGTCGGGTTCTTGGTGAACCTACAAGTCCTATATATCCCCACAACCAGTAAGGTCCAGCGGATATAACGGTATATTGCTTTCAAACAGCTGCCATAATTAGAAGAAGTTACAGGTGAAAACGTTGAAACAAATGGCTGTTTTTTTCAACGAATTTTCCATTTTTCCTATATTCAACTGTTAGTTTCTATAAAGAAACCTTGAAGGATCTACACAAATGACCCCTTGCTGAATTCAGAATTTTGTCTACTTTTCTAAAATGTATAGCTTTCCAGGATCCATTATTGCTTTCATACCCATTAACTGGAAGGAGGTTGAAAGCACAAAAAATAGCAAAAATAGGCTATGTCCCAGAAAAATGCCAAAGCTGTGTAAAAAATGTTGGTTTTCTGACAAAAGTCTGCTTGTCCCTGAAAGCTGGGAAAATGGTGATTTCAGCACAACAACCCCTTTGTTGATACCATTTGCAGGGAAAAAACCAGACGCTTTCATCTGTAGCCCTTTTTTCCCATTTTCCCCCAAAAAAACAGAATTTAGCTGTATTTTGGCTAATTTCTGGGTCCCCTCCAGGGGAATCCACAAAACCTGGGTTCTTTTAGAATCCCTGTGATGTTGGAAGAAAAGGATGCAAATTTGGCGTGGATACCTTATGTGGTCAAAAAGTTACAGGGGCCTAAGCGCAAACTACCCCAAATAGCCCAAAAAAGGCTTAGCACAGGGGGGGGAGGCCTAGTAGCGAAGGGGTTGACAGTTTTTCTTTACGTCACTAGCACACCTCACTATTTGATCTCATATGAGAGTATCGGCTAAATTTTCCAATTGAAATGTTAAAGATAACCCCTCAATGCTGCCACATATGACGCAATGTCTTTGTCTGGCTTTTGCACCCTGGAGAAAAACTTGTGCTGTTCTAGAACTATACTTAGTTTTGTTAAGAAACGCACTTCCAACATCTGTAGGGACATATCATAGACAATACTAGGTTGTCCATCCCCTACACCAAGAGAGCCTTTGGAAGATCCTCGTATAACCTCCGCCCCTCAACTCCAAGATAGTGAAGTAAGATTGCCTGACTCCTTACAGGGCCATACTTATCAGGACCAATAGCTAACATGTAAGTGAGAAACAATTTTTTCCGTTGCTTCCACGGTTATTGGAGGCTTCCCAGGAGTAGCTAGGAATGTGGGAGGTGGGGCTAAACCATGGGCAGCCATGGTAATTTTGTAATTATTTGTGGTTTAACCTGAAATGCAAATTGTTAATTAACATAAAAAATTAAGACAAATAATCGAAACAAGTAACTAACACAAAAAATGACCATAATAAAATACCATAAACACAGAGGAAGAAAATATAGAAAGTCCACTTTTCCTTAATCGCTGCTTTGGTTGCTAGGGATGTTTCCTCTAATGCACGTAGTTCATTTGAAAAACGGATGGTTCCCTTTAAGATGTAAAAATTGCCATTGCCAAAGGCTTTCCTCTAATAGCATAGATTGTGTCAGCAGGACTTTATGCTGTAACGTGTGTTAGCGGGCACAGCTTAGTGCTGTAACATGCGTTAGCGGAAGACAGTAACACGTTGTGAAGTTGCTTAAACCTTCGTCACTTAGTTACACATTTTACTCCGATGTAGAGTCTAGAAAATCAAAAATATGTCACACAATGCCCCTGCAGTGGTCTCAAGCAGAGAGGCATCTACAAGATCTAGTATTGGTAGGGCCAACGACCCATCACTCTCCAGTGATCTCAAACGGAGGGGCATCTACAAGATCTAGTGTTGGTGGGGCCAGCGACCCAGAACTCTCTGCAGTGGTCTCGAGCGGAGGGGCCATCTACAAGATCTAGTGTTTGTGGGAACGGTGACTCATTGCGCTATCCAGTGGTGGAACAGCAACAACTTGTTTAAAGGCCGGCCCTTCAAAGCCCCAATTCCACAAGTCACCATTACCCAAGATGCATCCCTTCAGGGATGGGGAGCACATATGCAAGGTCTTACAGTTCACGGTCTATAGACAATAGCTCAGGCACGTATGCGTATCAACCATCTGGAGCTGCCAGCAATTCAGCTAGCCCTCAAAGCTGTTCACAATTGCCTACACCAGAAGGTAGTACTAATACAGACAGAAAATATGACTGCACTGCAGTATATTCAAAAACAGTGGGGGGGACACTCCTCACAGCTATCTCTCCTATCAGAGCGCATCTGGCCCTGGGCAATCTATCACAAAATCCACCTCCTAGCAGAATACCTACCTGGGGTGGACAACGACTTTTTGCACAAATGCTCAGGAGGACACGTCAGCAGGTGCATGAGTGGGAAATCAAGTTACCACTATTCCACTCTTACTTCAAAAGATGGAGGACGCCAGACAGACTTTTTTTTGCCACTCGCCTCAACGCCAAATGCCAAAATTTCACCTCCAGGTTCCTCCACCCTCAATCCAAGGGCAATGCCCTATGGATAAATTGGTCAAGAGTATTTGCCTACGCTTTTCCTCCCCTCCCACTAATTCCATATGTGGTTCAGAAATTAACACAAACGGTCTCGGTAGCCCCAAGATGGGCGTGGCAGGCATGGTTCACAACCCTACTGCAACTATCTTTAGTGCCACACGAGAAATTACCTATTTGGCCACCTCTACTAATCAAGATCAAGGAAAAGTAATGAATCCCAAGCAGCTTAATCTAGCGATTTGGCTCCTGAAATCCTAGAGTTTGGCCTTTCAAGATTACCACAAGAATGTATGGACATCCTTAAACAAGCTCGTAGGCCTACGACTTGAGCATGTTACACTGCAAAATGGGAACGGTTTGTACATTACTGTACAAGTAAACACATTCAGATTTATTTTTTTTGGGCAGTGCTCCCCACTTTTTGCCTGGTATTTGATGCATCTTTGACTGGTGTACTGGGTTCCTGCTAACCAGGTCCCCAGTACCAGTGTTCTTTCCATAAAACTGTAGAATTGTTCCCCCAATTGGCAAAACCTTTAGCACCGTCTGTAAGTCCCTAGTAGATGGTAGCCCTGGTACCTAGGGCCTGAGGTACTAAAGAGGCTTCCTAAGGGCAGCAGCACGAATTGTCACCCTAAGGGACCTCTCACCAAACACATGCAAGACTGCCAATGCAGGCAGCGTGTCTTGATGCAGACAATAGTGAAAACACGACATGTCACATGTCCCTGTGTGCCATGTCCCCCTACCACTGCGTGTATTATTTGTAAGTCATCCCTACAGCAGGCATAATAGCCATAAGGCATGGTGCTGAATATTACATTTGAGGGCATACCCGCATGAGCAGATATGCCTGTGTGCTGGTCAGTCCTTTTACTAGTGCATGTGACCAGGGAAGCCATCTTGAGACGTGCTGGGCACTGGTGAAAACGAGTTCCCCAGCTACATGATGGCTTCACTGAAAATAGGGATGTTTGGTATCAAACAATTCACATATTGGTGAACTCACACTGATGGCAGTGTTGAATTTACCAGTACATGCACCAAGAGGGCACCTTAGAGGTGCCCCCCTGAAAACCTACCAGCCTCTGGTGTACAGGCTTACTGGTTTCTGCTAGCCTGCCACCTGAGACACTGTTCTGACCTGCTACCTAGGGTGAGAGCCTTTGCTCTCAGGAGACCCAGAACAAAAGCCTGTCTGAGAAGAGGCTGTAACACCCCTCCCACAGGATGACCTGCTGATTAGCCTCCCTGGGCCAGCAAGCTTCATTGAAGTTTCCGCCTTTGGAATGCGAATCTGGCTCTCCTCAGGAGAGGAAGCCACCTCCCACTGTTCTGAGTCTCCTTGACACCTGGACAGGTGGGAAAATTAACTAGTTAGGTAGGCATGCCACCTCCAGGCTAGTACAACCCCTAAGGTGGGCTACAGAGAGGTGGACACCATTTTTCAGAAGTAGCCATCTTTGTGGTGGCATACTTAGGAATTCTGGGACATGGTTATGCCCACTTACCACAGGAAGTGGTCATATGGGGGTTTAGTGACCCCAAGGGTCAATAGCCCATTGGCTACTCCCCTACACTCCTGTAAGGCCCCTAAATGCAGTATTTAGAGGAGCCTCTGGCACCAGAGAAGCAGATCCTGACGAGCTAAGAAAAGAAAGGACACCAATGTGCTGCAAAAGCAGAGAAGAGAGAAGAAGCAGTTGACCTGGTATCCACCCTACCAGCCTGCCTGCACCCCTCGTCAAAAACTGTGCCAAAGTAGACTCAACCTGCTGCTGTGACTCCAGAAACTTGGGAGGACTGCCTGCCTTAAAAAAAAATCAAGACCTTCCGTGAACAGCGGGCCTGTTCTTAAGAAATTCCAATAGACAAGACTGAGTCCTGCGGAACCGCCAAAACCCGATACCTGAAGTAACCACTGCACCCATCACCTCCGGCCCGAGTTGAAGTGGGCCACCGGTGTTAACACGGTCCCCCAGCCCTCAATAGCTCTAGTCCATCGTGGTTTCACCCCTCCTGGACTCTCCAATGTCGCCTGCAGCTTCTGCACGTAGGCTCCCTCGACCGTGACTGCTCCGGTAAGGTAAAACCCAACACCTATGGACACCTCTGCACCTGTGGCCCCTGGGTCTTGGAGAAGAGGACCAAAGGTGTACCCCCGAGCATCTTAAGGCCTGAGCCCACATGCTGGTTCATCCCAACTGGCCTCCTGGCCAGAGCCTGCAGCCTCTTTCCACAGTGACTGATCTCCATTGAAATACATTGGGCTCCCAATGCTGTTTTGCACCCTGCACCTGGCCGCCCTCGTGCCACTGGTGGTGCTCTGTTGGTGCTGCCTTGGACCTTGCCCACCATTCACCTCAACTCCTGGAGACTGGTCTTGTAAGTCGCTGTACTATACCTGTTTGCAGAACTTGTTCTTCCTTCTATAGGATAACATTGCTGAACTCCGATATTGAGCAGTGTCCATTTTTTAAAGTGAAAATAATTTATATTTGAAAACATCCTTACCTGAACGATTTTTCTCTGATGCCTAAACCTATATAAAGGTACTTGCAATTTTATAAATTGGTGTGGATCTCCATCTTGAGTCCTGTGTCATTTATTAATCATTGTGTGTATTTGCACATGTCTTGCACTCCTCTGTGCCTAAGACTGCTCGACCACACTACCCCCTAATAGAGCACGTTGGGAATGCATAGAAAGCCCCTGTCATAAGGGAACCCCTGTACTCTTTACACCGTTTATCCGATTTTTGATATATCACATAAAGAACCAGCTTCCTACATATCCCCATAGAAATTTGTAAAGCAGCAACATGGAATAACCCACATACAATTACGAAACACTACTGTATTCACACATCAACAAGCAAGAGTGGGTCAAGCTGTACTTAAAACACTATTTCAAACAAGTACTTCAACCAGTTGCTAGCCACTGCAAAGGGGAGCACTGCTTTACATTCGATGCTAACCATATGTATCTATGGTCAACACATGCTACGAATGGAATATGTTACCCTATAAGCATCTATGATTAGCGTGTAGTGCTGTAGATTCACATGCACCCAGCCTCTTCCCCAGTAGCTTTTGGTTGCAATAAGTCTTAATATATTTAGAACTGTAATTTACACATTCACAATTCTATGCATGTTTCTTTATTCTGTCACGTTATTGTTCCTTTTCTAACACTCACCTGGAGAGCCAAAACCAATCTAACCGAGGAGGAGTCACGATACCTCGTGACTTGAAGACTTCTTCGAAGAAAAACTTGTAATCGTCCGAGCCCAATACTAGATGGCAGGATAATGCTAAGCACACTACACTACGAATAGATGCTTACAGGGTAAGGAACATATACCTTGGTGTGCTAGGGAGCAATGTCCCCACCAAAACTACAGGATTCAAGCCGTACCAAAACTGCAGGAAATATTTATCAAGTGCAGATGTGCACCAGGTGTGCCTTTGGTGCCTGGGCCCCAGGCACGACTTGACAGGATGTTGTATGATAAATTCGATCTAATGCACCTGAAAACTAATTGTGTCCTAAGGCGAAGTTGTGTGTCACCAAACACAAATAATAGTCGTGGCTTTCGTGCAAATCCTGTTCCCACTCCAAGATGCAGTCTCAGTCTCATTTCCAGTCATGGGACCTTTCTACTCCATCTCCTGCTTAAAATACTCCAGTAAGTCCAAGTCGAGCACCGGCATAAAGAAATGAAGCCAGACTCGATGCCCTCCACCCACTCTGACTCCAGAGTGCAGCCCCAGGGCGTCGGGATGTCAGTTAAACTCCTTGGAGGTCACTAGCCATGGAGCCAGTTCCTCAGTTTGTTCCAATGCACCCAAGCCGCCTGGGCTGTCAGCCCCGCAGCAGATTGAGGCCTTTATAGAGGTCATGCAGCAAATGTTCGGTGCGCTTCTGGCTCCCTCTGGTGCGCCTCTGGGCCCCACGGAACTGCAGGGGCCTCAAGTTGGGTCGCCGCCAGAGTGTCCCTCACTGGCCCTTTCTGTCCTGTCAGGAACCTTTACAGCGCTTGTATACACGTCCACTCCGGTCCCAAGATACACACCTGTTCCAACCACCGACCATGGCAGATGATCTTGTGCCAACGCCCATGTTGTATTGGATCAAGCTCAATGTTGCATTGAGATTACCAAAGCGCAACCTGTGCCTCTATCACGTTGCAGCTATCGTTAGAGGCTCCGTTATCTTTTTGGGTCAGACTCTGATCCTGTGCCAGTACAGGCTGCATCCCAAGATGATGATGATGAGGGGAATGACTTGCTCCCTGCTCGTTGCACTGATATTGCACTCTACCTTGATTTACAGAACCCCGGTATGCTTGATGCCTCTCCTAAGACCGAGCTTGACTCTGCATATGGGACACGAATGGAAGAAAGCACCATATTTGCGATTGTTCGTAGGGCATCTGAGGTACTGGATTTACAGCGGTCATTCTTTGAGACTAAAACTAATGTTTTGACAGAAATTCTACAGCTTTGACTTGCAACATCTGAGCCTTGCTCCCATTGAATGATTCCCTCACAGATATTTTGATGGCTCACAGGTCGAAACCATGTTCTTGCCCATCTGTTACTGGTGTGTGGCCAGACGTCATAGACTGGCGACTGGTGATCCAGACTTTATCACCAAGCATCCTTTCTCCATAGAGTCTTATTGTGATCATTCGGTGAATCCTAACTATTTTCCAACCAGTACCCCGGATAGCAACTCCAAAAGGTTTGATTCCTTTGGCATATGTTTTCCTCCTTCAGCTTGGCTCTGCGATCTATAAACGCAGTGTGTCAGTTGGGACGATTCACACATGTCCTTTGGGACATGGCTAGCGAGCACTTGCCAGCAGTCCTGAGGGATCTTATGTCCTCTTTGACTCAGACGTTACTTAATGGGTAGAATGTGGTCAAGTATGTGCCGGTTTGGATACCACAGACTGCATTGGCAGAGCAGTCTGTACTAGTGGTGTCTTTCATACACATGCCTGGATGAGGTAAGCCGTATCGGACTCCACTTCGGAACTCTTTAAACACAGCAGAGTTACAGCACGCTCTCTAAGGCTGCTGATCCCTGATTATTAATTTCCGCATTGTAATTCAGGGGCTATGCTAGAGGAGTAGCATATAGGGAAAGACTGCTTTCCCAGCAGTAATGCAGAAGTTAGCTCAGTCCTTTTGGGGCCACGGACGTGGATCCAGCAGGCAACGTTCAGGCAAGCAGGGGCACCAGTCTTCCAACTAACTTTATTTTGCACTCGATGGCGCATGCTCAACCAGTGGGGAGCAAGATCCAGCTAATCCTCCCGGGTTGGTGGTCCATCACGTCAGACAGATTTCTCACAAATTGTTCAAAGAGACTATGTCCTGCCCTTTCTCTTCCCTCCTCCCAATATACCTCCCACACCAGAATACAGAGTATCTGTCCCTCATGCTACTGGACGTATGGCTTTTGCTCTCCAAGGGTGCCATAGAGAAAGACGGGGTGTTGCTTATTCCTGCTATCTCTCCTCTCAAAAAAGGAAGGAAGTCTCAGGCCTATCTTGGACCGGTGGCCACTGAAAGTGTTCCTGCAGAAGGACAAATTCAGAAACATTGGCCCACATCTTATCTGCTCGTAACTTGAATGGTGCATATTTTCATATACCTTTCCTGCAGTTCCACAAGTGTTGCCTGAGGTTCAAGGAGCATTTGCAGTTTGCTCCCCTTTGGCTGTACTCGCGCTCCTTGGGTATTCATGAAAGTGATGTCAGTGGTCACTACCCATCTTTGTAGGTCGGGAGTTCCTTTCTCATACCTTAATGACTGGCTTCTAATGCAGGCTCATCCTAGTCAGCCGTGGACCATCTCCAGACAACGGTGGAACATTAAACAGTTTTGGGTTTCACTGTATACAAGCTGATGTCCAACATCAATCCCTCACAAAGGCTTCCATTCTTTGGGGGTGGTCCTGGTACTTTTGAGTTCCTGGCTTTTCCTACCCAGCAACAAGTCCAGGACATTTAGGCTGTGATCTCATTGTTTCAGCTTTGATCCTGTACCCAGGTTAGGGAGGCTGTGAGGCTTCTTGGGCGCTTAGCCTTGTGCATCCTCCTTGTCAGCTAGCTGGCACATGCGAGCCCTGCAGTGGAACCTGAAGTCCTAGTGGGCCGCCTTGGCACAATAAAGTTCACAAAGCCGACTGTGCAATGTCTGCACTTGTGGCAGACCAATTGCAATTTGTCCTGCTTCAGGCCACTCTCTCTTCCCCACCCATAGCTGACAATGGTGACTGACTGATCGCTACTGGGTTGAGGGAAGGGAGAGGAACACCTGGTGGAGTTGGAGATCAAAAGATTCTAGTTTCCAGTGGAGGGCCGGCTCCACATCAACTTAAGGGAGCAACAAGGTCATTCATCTGGCACTGAAGGCCTTTCTGCAGTCCATCAATGGAAAACTGGTGCAGGCTCTCACAAACCACATCACTGCTATGTGGTACTGCAACAAACGGGATGGATTGGGGTCCGGGGTCCTGTGCCAGGAGGCTTTGTGTCTCTGGAAGTGGCTAGAGCTGCTTTCAGGTTGTCCACTATCTTGCAGGGTTCCTGAATGCTAGAGCGGACAAACTGAGCCCGACATCATATGGCAGATCAGGAGTGGCCTGTACATCCCAGGGATGAAGCAGGGAGTCCTGTGAGGGAACCATGCCTCAAATCTTTTTTTCCACCTTTAAACGTGTAGTATCAACAATTTTGTGTGTTGGAGTTTCTGCAAGAAAACGCTTTAAACACATTCTGCTGGAATGAAACAAGGGGTTCCTGTACGCCTTCCCACCAGTACCTCTCCTGCCTCGGATTCTGAAGACGATCAAGAACGACTGGGCCCAAGACTTCCTGGTTGCTCCGGATTGGGCCGGCAGAGTGTGGTACCCGGAACTCCTGAGCATGAACATCTGTCCTCCGATCAGGCAACCACTTCTGTAGGGCCTCCTTTCTCAGCAATAGGGCAGCATCTTCCACCTGAATATATGCAACATACGCCCTTGTGTGGGATTTGAGCGGTGGCAATTTACTGCTTTCGATCTGCCACCTTAGATGGTAGATATCATTCTCTCATCAGACTCCCCTAAACGAAATCCATTCATGTTGGGCACTGATACAGACACCACTGACCCTTTTCAGCCGAAGCTTTTAGATGTCCTTTTGTTTGTTTGTCTTTTAGTCCAGAAAGGCCTTGCACTGGTTACTGTAAAAAAAATATGTTCCTAGAATGTGTGGCTCCTACCATCTCATATTGGGTTCGGACAGTGCGATTTCTTTTTTTCTCTGTAAGGAATCTTTGCGTGATGGAATGTGCTGTGACTCCTCCCTCATTCCAAAATGTACAAAGTCACTGACTCCACCCTAGATTTTCTTTTTTTTTTTTTTCACGCCATTGGGGTCAGATGCATTCAGCAACACCTCTGAGATCAATGTGATCCTTGGGGCTTTTTCTGGCCGAACTGCTTTTTTTTTTTTTTTTTTTTGCACTACTGACTACTCTAATAACAATAACTGCTGGATCAAGCTCTATTTGATGGTTCTCCCGACTGGAGCACTGCTGTATTTTACTGACCACTTCACATCAACGCCGTGTGGCTGGTACTCCAGTATTTGAGGTGTTTGAGCTTTCTGTGATCTCAGAGAATGCAGACTGGAAGTGGGTGATTGAATGCACATCCTCCAGTTCTGTCCAAGGTGTAACGTGAAATTCCTGTGGGGGTTCCTGCTCAGCAGCTGTAACCTGTGCCTCCTACCTGACCACAATGAGAAAAGTTCTGCCTCACCTTTCAATGTTAAAAGACCTTGAGGTGCAGAAGGGAAAGGCATTGGGTGCACTCGAAAATTCAGCACCAGGCGTCCTCTGAGACTCCCAACATTTTCAGCAAACAGGACCTGCTCCGCATCGAGGAGAAAGAGGCGGGTCCCTCAGGGATCCCAGTGGCCCAACCAACATCCAGCTCCAAGCGTCTCTGAGGAAGATCAGGATAGCACTCCCTCTGCATCAACACCAACCGGGCTTGGCACCAAAAAAAACACAGAGAAACAAGAGTATTTCTCCAGGGCCAAGCTAGGGGCCTAAACCCCGTTCACTGAAGTGTCTTCGCGCAGAGTTGAGCAGAAGTCGAACTTCATGCGAGGCAGAAAGAAAGCCTCAGCATCCCGCTCACTGCCGCCCTCAGGCTTCAGTGGGCACTGAGAGAAGGCTTTGGAGCGAAGCAATCTCCCAGCCACCCCGGCCCGTCCAAAGGGCACCAACCACCCCACCCTTAGGAACTGAAATCAACACCGAGAGCGCCTCTGAGACCAAGTGCTAAGTTGACACCAAGGCCTCTTTGACACTGAGATTGAAGGAATCCAAGGCTTTCACCTAGAGACACTGGCAGAAGAAATCGACGGCAGGCAAAAGCAGATCTCCATACATCCAGAATCTGGCAAGATTTCAACTAAGCCGCCCCTAGAAAAACAGTGAACGCCGCTGTCCCCGATTTCCAAGGAGGAACTTGCCGTTGATGCACCATGACACCCGGTGCCCAATAGGCAAAAAAACAAGGCAACAAGCTCTGCATCCCAACCTCCTACCCCCTGGTAAACACCACCGCCTACATGCCCTCAACCAGGGGATTCATATTCTGACCCAGGTAGCCCTTACGGTGAGGAAGACCTTTATGGCCAATGTGCTCGGGCAAGGGAGGGGGATGAACCCCTGGGACGACTACATTGTCAACCGTACGGATGTTCGAGATTTAGAATCCTACCCAAGCAAGCAAGTCACCTCCACTGGATGATACTTCCACATATCATGCTATCATCTAGAGAGCGCCCCACCCCCACTGAAGTTGATATGCATGTCATACAGGAGAAGTCAAGGGTGCCTTTTTAGTGGAGACCCAATGGCCAGTTCAGGTGGCTTGCTGTTGTGATACAACAGATTTCCCTGGGAGGGAATGGAACCACTGGTACAGGACCTCCCCGTGACTTATAGAAAGAAGGGAAAAGAGCTCATTTCTGAGAGATTATTTCCAATGTGAACATCTGCTATGCTCTCGACTTTGTGGATAACGCTTTCTGCAGTATCATGCTTTGGCGCCATTCATGGCTTTGCATTTCGGGGTTCAAATTGGTGGTCCAGCAACACCTCCGCAGCATCCCATTCAACGAGGAACATCTCTTTGGAACCCCCTGATGAGATGTTGCAATCCCTAATAAAAGACACCAAGATCACAAAGTCCATGGGTGCCCTGCAGTATGCCACTTTGAGGGGCACCTTTTGGAGGGAAAAACCTAGGGGCAGGAACAAGACAACACCCTCTTGCCAGGTGCAAACCTACCACACCAGCAGCAGGCCGTTCAGAAGTTCCAGGCAGGCAGAGGGTACTCAAGAGGTGGTTACATAAGTTACAAGGGCAGAGGCCGAGGTGTCTTAGTAAAGGAGCCGCTACTCCCAAGCAATGACTCACCCACATTAACCCCCCACCCCCTGATTACACACCTGTTGGTGGAGACTGAAGGATTTCCACATTCGCTGGGAGGAAATCACCTCAGATTAGTAAGTGTTAGCACTAGTTTAGCAAGGCTACTGCTTAGAATTTCACTCCACCTCTCTAACACATCCTTAGCGAAGCCCCCTCACTCTTGTAGAGGAAAAGGTCCAACTGCTTCTTCAAAAGAGTGCAGTACAGCTCGTGTCAGTCACACCAATGGGACAGAGGCTGTACTTTCCCATTTTAAAGAAAGAAAGCGCCCTCTGGACCGGAAGCCACTGAACTGGTACATTAAGTCAGAACACTTCATATGCCAAGCTTGCGGGACATCATTCCGCTGTTCCTTCAAGGGAGCCTCCTGATGGCGTTCGACCTCTAGGACACCATCTCCCACATCCCCATCCACTCACCTTTTCAGCAGTACCTTCGGTGTTTGGCAAGTGGACAACACAACCAATTCACAGTGCTGCCCGTCGGAGTCGGTACATCTCCAAAGTTCTTTACAGCGTTTCTTAGTCATATTCCTGCTCAGACGCATAAGTGAGTAACAAACACTCACCATTCAGGTGCCCAAGGGCAGGGTTTCCTTAGACACAATCCAAAGTTCCTGCCCAAGGGAATCTCACCTTTCCTCAATAACCGAACTATTGACCTGCCAGTATTTTTTCCACAACTTGATTCCTTAGCAGAATGGGTGTTGCACACATTAGATGTCACGCGGGCACTCGTGTTACATTGACATCGCTAAGTACAGAGCTAAGTTCTTCCTCAAAACTAACAAAATCTCTTTATAGGTTTTGCAATACCCCACTCAGGTCACCCCATTTCAAAGGCAGACACTTAAAGGTGGATTGTCAAACACATACAAAATAGTGTTGCCAAAGCTAAACATGTACTCACTGCTCCACCCAGGTCCTAGTATACACATAAGAAGGGAGCTTCCATTGTTTTCCCAGGTGATATCCCATTAGCAGACATGAACAAGGCAGTTACCTGGTCAACAACAACACACTGTTACTAAGCATTACTGTGTGACATACTAGCCTGCAAACATTCTATGGATGACCAGACTCAAGACATTATTTAAGACAAGTGTCTGCTAGTCATCTCTTGTGCAGAAACTGCTTTACAGTCGCTGCAGAGCATGTGTATCTACAGTCACACATGCTACAAACCGAAAGTGTTACCCCCATAAGCATCTGTTCGTAGCGTGTAGTACTGTAGAGTCGCATGCTCTCACCCTCCTCCCTGGGAGCAGACCGTGATGACAAATGTTTCTCGCCTTCACAATACAGACCAATTTAAAATGCACATGGCAAATCATAGTAGTGTTACTCTACACACAGAGAAAAAAACAGCCCAAGGTGGAGTCGGTGCCAATGCACATTGGGGACGTAGGGAGGAGTCATAGCACATCCTATGAATCAAAGCTTCTTCAGAGAGAAACAAGTTGTAATGTCCAAGCCCAACCAACATTAGATGACAGGAGTATGTGAAGCATGTGAATCTACAGCTCTACACGCTATGGACAGATGCTTACAGGGTAAGTAACCTTTTCCTTGTCTGCCCTTTCATCCATTCTGTGTTTTCCAGACCAACCATCCAGGTTCACATCACCTGTTGTGGTGAGATTTATTAAAGGTTTGACACGTTCCCTCCAAGCCGTTTGTGATGCCACAATAGGACCTTAACGTGTATGCCTTTCGAGCCTATACGTTGCTTCTTGCTCATTCTTCGGACCTCATTGGAATTAAGTTAGTCATGTGATCGAGCTGCAGGCACTGTCAGTAAAACTGCCGTACACCGTGTTTTTTCTGGACAAATAGGTGCTGAGGGATGTTGTGCCTTCCATGTTGGGCATTCCATCATACTACCTGCATTCTTTGGTTCCTTTAGAGAAGGAGAGATTTCATCGTTTGGACCCCCAAATGCCTATAAACGTTTACGTAGCTTGTACCAAGGATCATCGAGTGGAGCAAACAAAGGGAAGGCTGTGCAGAAGAGGACCTTGTTGAGGTGGATGGTCCTGTGCACTAATATCTGCTAGGTGCTGGCCAATAAGCAGCCCATGGTAGATCTGAGGACCCATTCCAACAGGGACAAGGCCACTTCTATTGCTTTAGCGCAAGGGCTGCCTGTTCTTGATAATCTGCCAGACTGCGACAGGATGCTGGTGCATATGTTCACGAAGCAATGCTGCTGTGACAGCCAGCTCCAGAGGACAGGGCCGAACTGGAAACCCAAAGCAGCCCTGGCAAATTTTGTCAGACCAGCCCCCAAACAGTGCACAGCAAGCGAGCCTGACCACTACAAAGGGGGTTGGGGTTTTGTAGGAAGCTGGCTCTGTATATACTATACCAAAATGAGGTATAGTGTGCGCAGAGTCCAGTGGAACCCCAAAGGTAGGCAGAGGTAAAGTAGATCGCACCTTACTCTCTATTTTTGGTAGTGTGGGCGAGCAGTAAGGCTTTATCAGAGGGTAGTGTTAAGCATTTGTTGTACACACTCAGGCAAGAAATGGTGTCACGCACTCAAAGACTGCACTCAGACCAATTTGTTTGTATAAAAGTATTGTTTAGTTATATTTATTTTCTAGAACCAAGCAAGCCTGGCACAGGTAAGTGTAAATGGTACTTTTCAAGGCAGGTTGAACAATACAAGCAAGCTGAATGAAAATGACTTTGTTACAGGTTTGTAAATACGTTGAATACAGTTGAAATTACTGTTAGAATACTTTTGATTACTTTACAGATTACTTTATGGATTACTTTTTCTACTCCGTGTGATATGCCTAGATATCACACTGGGACATTTCCTGGAGAAAAGGTAAGTAAAGCAGTTTTTAGATAGTTGCAGTTTTTCAAGTTCTCATACAAATCTAACTCCACACTTAAAACAATTTTCACAAGAAAGCAGTCAATGCAGTCCTGTGGGAAGAAATGTGGTTATCAGTTTCAAGGTAAGTACTTAGGTTTGGGAGTTGGTTTTCTGGGGTTAGAACCAGGGTTCCCCCAGGGTCGAGGATGCACTCTCAAAGCACCCTCAGCTGCACTAGGGCAGCCGGGTGCAGAGTGCTGAGGCCCAATGTTATTCAATGGGGGATAAGGGGCCTCCAGTAGGTGGCTGCTCACGAGCAGGCCACAAGGTTGTGGAAGCAAAGCTCCTGGTGTTAGGCTCAGGGCAAAGGGGGTCCAAGATAGCACCCAAAGTGCACCCACAGCGGCGGAGGGGCGGCTGGGTGCTGTTTTGGTGTCGGGTGCCATGTTTTCAACGGGGTTTCTCTGGTTGCAACAAAGACTGCAGGCTCGGGAAAGAAGATCTTCTGGAGGTGACCACGGGTTGGAGAGGTAAGTTGGGATGCCTGGGGATGTGGTCCACCATCGGTTTGGCCACCCAAGGCAGTGGGGCGTCGGGTGCAGGGGTGTCTTTAGATGTTGGGTTTTCTTACCAGCTCCGGTCGCGGTCGGGGGGATCCTCCAGAAAGAGACTGCATGCGTCGTTTGGAGTGTCGAGACAGGTCCGAGATCACCAGATCTCAAGCCAGGATCGCCGGGGAGACCTCTTTGTGGTGTTGGGCCACTCGAACTTGGGCTGTGGGCATCGGGTGCAGAGTGGTGCAGATCCGGCCGGATTTGGCCGGAGCCAGAGTCTGTGGGTGAGCAAATCCGGTGCTCACGGGAGACAAAGTCTTGGTTTTGGAAGGCAGGGCAGGTCCTTCGGGTTCTTGAGGGCTGCTGGCTGCAGGACACACTGGGTTTTCGCTGGAGCAGGTTCGATGTGCGGACAGGCCAGTAGGGCTGGGGCCAAGTCAGTGGGCGTCGTCCGCTTCGTAGTTTCAGCACAGCTTCTTCGGTCCTTCTTCTTCTCTTCTTCTGGTCGGTTCTTGTCTGAGGAGGCAAGGTTCAGGGTTGCCCCTAAATACTAGATTTAGGGGTGTTACAGGTAAGTAAAGGTCGGGACCAATGGGTCACTTCCTTGGGGTGGGTACACCCCCTATTGTGCCACCCTCCAGTGGGAGGGGGACATATGCTTCTCTCTGGTTGGCTGGTTCCCCCTCATCTGCAAGATGGTGGGTACTGAGAGTTGTGCTTCACCTCGCCTCCCCCACCTGAGGGGTGGGGTTGGCAAAGGTGGGTACACCTCCCTACCTCACTTGGTTTCCCTTATGAATCTCCCACCCAAAGTGGGGGTCAGAACCGGTGGGGGCCAGTTGCTGAAAGCAGCAAATGGCTGGGGTAGCTTACAAAGGCGGCAAGCCTTTGAAGCATCCCCTTCCTGGGCCCTGCCCATTCTGGGGCACCTTGTCCCAGGATGTGCATTGTTCCAGACCCCCGAGAGCAGCAGGCTCTCGACCCAGGGGTCCAGAAGCATGTCTGGTGGTGGCAGAGGGCGAGCAGCCACTCAGCCAGGACACTAGAGTTAGGTCGTTTTCAGGGGGCATCTCTAAGATGCCCTCTGTGTATTTTTCCATTAAATCCCACACTGGCATCAGTGTGGGTTTAATGACCTGAGAAGTTTGATACCAAACTTCCCAGTTTTAAGTACAGCCATTATGGTGCTGTGGAGTTCATAATGACAAACGCCTAGCACCATATACTCTTATTGGCTTTACTGCACTTACAATGTCTAAGAATTGGCTTAGACACTGTAGGGGTACAGGGCTCAGGCACCTGTACCATCACCACTGGTATAGTGTTCCCAGTTGTAGGCATGGCACGCAGGGATGTGTGCCATGTCTGCTCTTCACTTTGTTCTGCACCAAAACACGCAGCCTGCAAAGGCAGTGTGCGTGTGTGAGTAAAGGTACAGGGCCTCTAAGGGTGGCACAATAAGTGCTGCAGACCTTAGAGACCTTCCCTGGCCACAGTGCCCTTGGTACCATTTACAAGGGACTGACCTGTGGCCAAAGAGTGCCAATTGGGTTTTGTTTTCAATGCAGTTTTAGGGAAAGAACATAGGCCCTGGGTACCTGATTGGCAGGAACCCAGGGCACACTCAGTCAAAGTACATCAGCAGTTTGGCAAAAAGTGGGGGCAACCATGCAAAAAGAGGGCACTTTCTTACAGGGTTCTTCCCCCCCCCAAGTTAATTTGAAATTTTTTTGCAAAAATGGTGCATTTTACAGCACATTTTTAATTATATATTCAATTGTATTAGTTTTTAAAGCATAGTAAATGATGACCTTACAGTGCACCAGGATACTACAATCTTTATTGGGGCTCTTCAATTATTCCCTCACTATCACCCTTCAACAGTGCCTCTCATCTCTCCATAGCCCCTCTCTCACATGTATTTCATTTGTTTTATAGCGCCTCATACCAGTGTAAGGTGTTGGAACATTTTACATCTGACACACATACAGAGACAATGAATCATAAAGTGTGTAAATTAGTGTATAGAAAATGTTACATAAGACAAAGGGGACTACAAGGGGTAGGATTCACAAGTTATCCATGCTGGTAGGCAGTTTTTAAGAGTGCTTTGTCTGAGGAAGCACAAACTCAGGATTCAAAACGTAACACAGTGGTTAGGGTTTACTTTACTAATAAGAATTTATTTCTACCCAAAAGAAACCTTTTCAACAAAATTAGGATAATTAAAGACTGGGAAGCAAACATATCTTTCTAACCTAGATTGTAACATGAACTGCACAGTAACGAAAGTATCTCTGTGACAAAAGCAGTAACCCACTGAGCTATGCACATAAAATACTGTTCTGTGATCTGCGTAGTACACACTCTTTGTAACAAGCATATTAACCCTCTACTCTATCTTAGATAAGTCAAAGCTGCCTCTAAACAAAACTCTGATCAGCAGGTACATTAATCACCAGTTATCTTGGCACTTTTAATGTTACCTGACAACTGTTGGATATACAAGGAACTCTGCAGTGCTTTTAAAACTGCAGCATTGCTACAAAACTGGCCCCCCAGTAACAAAAGCAGCCCCCACCCTTCCAGCCTCCCGGGGAAATTCCCGGAACGGCCAGTCCGACCTTACCAGCGGGAAGGACACTTCACCCCTTGGTTCAACAAGATGTTTTGGACTGAGCCCACTCCACAGGCCCTCCACCTTGAGGAGAGGTACTGCTTTGAGATCTATTTGAAGATGATGAATCTGCAGTTGGAAGTATCCATCAGAAGTGTTGTGTAAACTAAGACTCTGGCATAGCTCTACAAAGTTTTTTTTCACACCCACTGTTGACACGAGTGAGCTTAGTTCAATGCACCAACGATTAAATGTGATAAGTTAGTGTAGCACTGCAGAACCCCATCCAATACATAGTTGAAGTGGCATCATTGCTTTTGGGTTACTAACCGTCCCTGAAATGGGATCCAGGGACGCCATAGTAATTTGAAAAGTCAATTTCATTCTTTACAATGCACACTCATAAACTGCTCTAAAAAGTCAATTTCATTCTTTATAATGCACACTCATAAACTGCTCTAAAAAAAGACACTAACTAAAAAGCATTTATTTCAACAGTCTCCTCCTGTTGCTTAGCACGTCTAAAATAACTACACAGAATATTATTAAAACAGCACAAATGCACCCCAATTTCCTCACTTGGTGAGGCCGCATCAAGAAGATCAAGATGATGTTCACCCCGATAGTCAATTACCTGATAAATATGTTATCCCTGGTATTATCAGGTGAATTCCACCAGAAAGTAGACGGGTTGCTAAACAAGTTCATTTGGCATAATAAATATCCTAAAATTTCCATCAAAAAACTATGCTTGCCTGTACAGCTGGGAGGAGTTAATCTAGCAGACTTCAAAAGATACCAAAATGCTTTTTTTGGCCAGACATGGTTTACTTTGGTTCTTCCAACATCTGGACTATACCCCCACATGGCTACTAATTGAAAAAGAAATCCTAGGAAATTTGCACTCTGGAACACAGTTAACTAGTAAAACAAAATCCATCTCTTTGGCCAAATGTATCCACAACAGCACAAAAAGAGACCTCCTGAAGAAGAACATTCTCCTAAAGACTCCAATCGCCCACTCTAACATGATTTCACTCTGCAATAACCCTAAAATTAAAATTCATGGGGAATCCATATGTTGGTGCTTCTGGGTGTCTAAAGGCATTCACGTCCTAAAACAATTGGGCCCCCTACTAGCGCTTCTCTCCTTCAGAGAGCTGCAACACCAATACAATCGGCTAGACATAGATTTCTACGACGTCCTTAAACTCAAGGTAGGTTTATCTAAAATTAAGTGCCCCAAAAAAAGATCCCTCTCTTTGCAGGATCATACTGTCCTTCAACAAAACAGGTCACCAATCCTCCAAATTCTACCACCTTTTAAAACCAAAGTCTACATGCTTGTCCTCAAAACTCCAAAGGAAATGGAACACCATGGGAACTATCTCGCCAGAATCTTGGCATCTAATCTGGAAATCAGTTGTATCCCATAAAATCAATCCCTCTCTCAAACGAAATACTGGCTCCTACATAGGACATTCTGGACCCCTGCATTACTCCATAAGCTGTCCCTTAGAGAGAATCTAACATTTTGGAACTGTAACAAAGCCACGGGGGACCTCCCCGACTTACTTTTCCAATGTAGTGCCATCTCCCTATTCTGGGACTGCATATTCAACATCATCCACACTCTACTTGGAGTCCAGCTGAAAAGGGACTTTCTTTCCCTTATACAGGGATCCTTAGACCTGCAACTCAAATTGTGTATTGACAGCCTCCTAGTAGACATTTTATTATCTGAGGCCTGTAAGTCTATGCTCGCCATTGGCGGCTCCTCCGCTAAGGCGGAGGAGCGTCGCCCCACTGACTTCAATAGGAAACAAAATGATAACGTATCGTTATTATCATTTTCTTTTGCCCATTGAATTTAGTGGCTCTCAGGGCGGGGCTGGCCAGAGCAGGGAGAGGAGTGGTTTGCACTCCTTAAGTGCGCAGGACTGCTTGGCCAGGCCTCTTGGGCTGGCCAAACAGTCCTGCACACTTTGGATCTTCCCCACCAGGCTGCCTTACGCAGCCTGGTCAGGAACATGCAAAGCCTCCCAGTCTCTGTCTAAGTGCCATGGTTCGGCGCACAGACCAATCACAACGCTGCATTGCAGCGTTGTGATTTGCTATGGGGAGCATGGGAGCCCAGATGCTTCCTGCAGCCGGAGACAGGAAAAAGAGGATGGAGAAGAGGCGGCGTCCGGCCGGCCCAGGAAAGAGGTTTTTTAGTTCATTTGTTCTTTCCTTCCTGTACTCCCCCAAAGTCCCCTCCTCTCCCAGGCCCCGCCCCTCCTCTCCCGATCGGTAGCAGCCACTACTGGTGCTCGCTAACTGGAAAAATACAGCTGCTACCTCGTTTGGACCCTGGCTGATCTAGATTGCTTACTTAAGGGGAGCCGATCGCATCACTCTTCACAATCCCCCTGGAGATCACAACACAGCTCTTTGGAGAATACACAACAACTATTTTGTCACTGCCAAACCTCCATAAGTGCACTAACTGACCACAAGACGACCTCTTCTTCAATACCTATTCTGAACCCCTTTCGCCAGACTGTTGTCCTCCAAAGAGTATACACTTTAAAAGTATATATTTTATGAGATGTATCTCAAAACTTTTAAATTATGTATTATATATGATATGTACTTGCAATATGCACCAAATCGCTGGTCTGTTGTGCCCTCTGCTGGAAGCTTACTGGGCCCATTTTTCCTTAAATTATTATTTCACACTAGGATTTGTCTTTATTTCTACTATGGTTTTCTTTTTCCTCCACTTTTGTTTCCCCTACTGCTCATCACCCATTAACTATTCGAGTATAAGTGAACTGTTCAACGTACTGGCATATGTTGCCATGTATTAGCATTATTGTCTCTTTTGTTTTTCCTTGTACAAAACCCAATAAAACTCTTTGAAATAAAAAAAAAAAAGGCACAAATACATGTTGCGAACAACAACAATAAAATGAACATTTCTACTATAGTTAAAATGTCATCTAGCAACCTAAGACCCTAAAACACTTCTGTGAGCTACAGTAGAAGAGCTTGGAGTAGCATAACTTGCATCTAGAGTTTCTTAAGGAGAATAATCGCTCTGCATACCTGTTTACATCAAAGCACTGCAGTTATCAGGAGTCAGGGAGGCAGTATTCCCTGCGAAAGGAAAACATATCACATCAGCTCCTCTCCTCCCAGGCTTGGCTCGGTATCCGCTTTCTGCTACAGTGTGATGCGGCAGCATCTCTGCAGTCAGGATATTCTCTGGCAGTATCTTGCGTGATAATCAGGGGTGAAGGACCTCTCCTCCTAAGTGGTCGATTGGAGAACCTTTTATGCTATATCTTATCTGAGATTGGAATTTCTGACATAATCTATGTGCATCAAGATGCCAGTGTTAGACGCACTATTATAAACAAATAAGATAAAAATACGTCAATTCAGACTACACTGTTTATGTTGTTGTCTGACCTTGAGAAAGAAATAACAAGACTCTTGTCACAGACTGATGTTGCATCAGGAGTTCTTACCGATGTCATTCTCTGAGTGACTTGACACTTTCACAGGTTCTTGGATAGATCAGGACAGGCGCCATCTGCATCAAAGGCAGACATGTCAGTGATTCTACAAAAATAGAGGAAACGGAGTCTCGGCCTGCTCAAGCTCGAGTCTGGCCTTATGCACTTAACATCAGAAGAACAAGTTACTTACCTTCGTTAACGCTTTTTCTGGAGGATGCTCTTTTAACTGCAGATTCCTCACTACCCTCTTATCTCCTCATTCTACCCTCTTTTTATTATCTAAAAGGGTTTCAAGCTAGTACTCAGCACCCTGTCACTCTTGTTTACGCTCCGTGTCTGAGGGCGCAGAAAGGCAATAGAAAAGAAATTGATGTCAGTGAGCTGGTGTGGCCCTTGTAGATGTCGCCGCTCTGTCACTACTGGGGTGGTATGGAGCCAGTACGGAGCAGCACAAAGCCACCTAGCAGCATATGGGACACTGCTAGGAAGTTCGCTGAATCCAGTCTGGTGGCAGGGGGATATTCTTTTTTTTGATAAACAAATTTTTATTGATTTCACAGAAAGCACCAGCAAATCATCAAGATACCATAATAGCAGATGAATATATGCAGTAATCTGGACAACCCACAAAGCCAGTACATACAAAAGCAAAAGGACAAAGTTTAGCATCGTCAGCGAAATTAAACCATGCCCCCCAACCACTTCCCCCAGACCCTACGGTACTTCTTGGGGCAGCCACGCACTGCATACATTGTCTGCTCCTGCGCGGCACACCAGTCAACCCCAGCCCGCCATTTCCCAACGGTGGGGGGATCAGGGCATTTCCAAGCAGACGCTATGTCCCTCTTGGCCACCACCATTGCCGTGGTATAGAATAGTTTTTCATTCCTGGACCCATCCAGCCCATCAGTGATGCCCAAGATCGCATGTTTCGGGTCGTGTGGGATCCCCCACCCAAGTGAGTTCCTCCTCGATGTCCCCCCAGAATCGTGCCAAGCGCGGGCATGCCCATACCATGTGGAGAAAGTCGGCCGGCTCGTGACCGCACCTAGCGCAGGCCGGGTTCGACTGGAGCCCCGCGCGATGCAGGCGTGCCGTTGTCAGGTAGGCGGCATGTAAAAAATAAAGCTGTATCATAAGCAATCTGGCGGATGCAGTGACTGTCCTGGGGGCCATAAGGGCATCGCGCCAGTCTTCCTCCTCCAAGGTGCCCACCCACTCCTCCCATTGAGTCCGCAGCCGATCAAGTGATGTTAGGGTATTGTTAATGAGTGTCCGGTAAATACGGGAGATGCACCCCCTCCCCAGGTCCCCCAGCATGATCTGTGCCTCAGGAGGGCTGTGGTCCAGGAGTTTTGTACCGGGCGTGAGGTGCGCTTGAAGTGCATGACGCAATTGTAAATATCTAAAAAAAACTGCGAGTGATGTAGGGAAAACCTAGTCTGAAGGTCCTGAAAGGAGCGCATGTGATCACTCACCCAAACGTCACCCAGCTGTGAAATGCCTATAAGGTCCCAAGACCGAAAGCCCTGTAACCCGTTGACCTCCCTGAGCCAGGTACCGTGCCACAAGGGAGTACACTGGGTCAGTGTGTGGGTCCACTTGGTATGACGCAATGCGGTCCGCCAGGCCAGGAACACAGAACGCGTCACCTCCGGCAGACGGGACGGGACCGGTGCCCCGTACATCATCGACTGGATATTGGACAGGCCCAACTCACTGAGTTCCAACCTATACGCCGGATCAGATCATCCTCCATTAAACCAATCATGTAGGGAGAGTAAACGTGTAGCCAAGTAATATAGATATAAGGGGGTCATCCCCAAGCCTCCATCAAAGGAGGGGATCCGACAAACGCCCAGGGCCAATCGGGACCTACCCGTCCCCCAGAGGAATTTGGAAGCCAGGCTGTCGAGCTCCCGGAACCACGCTCTCGGGAAATTGAGGGGGGTATTTTGAAGCATGTAGAGGAATCTGGGAAGAATCATCATTTTGAAAAGTGCGACTCTTCCCATGGGATTCAGTGGCAGAGATTGCCATTTTGACAGGTCCGCCCGAGCCCGCTTTACCAGGGGAGTGACATTAAGAGCCCAGCTGAGTTCAGGGAGTAGAGTCACCCATATCCCTAGATACTTGAATGATTGACGGCGGAGCGGTATGGTGGACTGCGAGTCGAAGCATTCTCTGGATACATGAAGTGGGACCAAGACCGATTTATCAGGATTAAGCCGGAGGCCGGAGGCCTGTTCAAAGGACCGGAGTATCCGGAGGCAGTGGGGGCCTGAGTTCACGGGGTCCGCCAAATAAATCAGGACATCGTCCGCGTAGAGATCAATTTTGTCTGTGTCTGTAGTGGGCCATTCCCAACCCTGCACCTGTCCGCTCGAGCATATCAGGGCCGCCAGGGGCTCCATCACCAGAGCAAAGAGCAGGAGAGAGAGGGGACACCCCTGCCTTGTTCCCCTGCCGATCGGAAAGGGATCTGATAGGACCCCATTCACCAGAACACGTGCCCTCGGACGTGCGTACAGTACACGGATGAAACTACGAAAGCGGGGCCCGAAGCCCATCTCCGTCAGTATGTCTTCTAAGAACCCCCAGTCCACCGAGTCAAAAGCTTTCTGAAAATCTACCAGGAGGAGTGCGAGGTAGGGAGTGAGCGAGTTACGGTGGGCCAGGGCTGAGTGAAGCCTCCGCAAACAATGTCGGGTACCACGCGATGGCATGAACCCACATTGGTCTGGATGGACCAGCGTGTGCAAGTGTGGTTTAAGGCGCTGGGCAAGTATCGTGGCGTACAATTTTAGCTCCGTATTTATGAGGGAGATGGGACGGTTGTCCGCGCACCGGGGGGAAGGTGGCTGGGATTTAGGAAGGACCACGATAGTGGCCATGTCAGTCTCTGAAGGAAAGGATCTCTTTTCCACTGCCTCACTGAATAGCTGAGCGAGGTGAGGGGCGAGCGTTTCGCGGTATAGGGTATAGTATTCCTGGGGAAGACCGTCTGGACCCGGCGTCTTGCCGGACGCGGTAAGGGTAATCGCTACCCCAATTTCTTCTGGGGTGATGGGACGGTCCAGGTCTTCCTGAACGACCAAGTCCAGGCGAGGGAGTTGGCAGGCTCCAGCTCGTAACATGTCGGAGAGAGACAGGGAGGGAGTCCCGGCCGTGTATAGCTGGCGGTAATACAGAGCAAAGGCCCGGGCCATGGCGGCTGAGGAGTTACATATCAAACCGTCCCGATCTATGATCTCGGGAATTATACGGTTCGCTCTGGGGTAGGTGGCCAGTCTATGGAGGAGGGAACCGTTCTTGTCTCCCCATCCGTACACCCTGGCGACGGAGGAGCGCCAAAGGAGTTTGGCCGCGTCCATCGACAATTGCCGAATCTCTTCGCGGATGTGTACAAGAAGTCTCGCTTCTGAGGCGTCAGGGTTCAGAGCGGAGGATCTTTCAAGGCGCAAGGCCTGAGCCTCGCGCGACGTGATCCGGTCTAACTGCGCGCGCCGCTGGATCTTGAGTTGCCCCTTGGCGACTCCACGGATCGTGGCCTTGCCAGCCTCCCACAAGATACCCGGCGACGACACCGATCCCACATTAGTCTGGAAGTAATGTTGGAGTTCCCGCCCTACCACTTTCCGGAAGTCTTTGTCTTGAAGGAACCACGCGTTCAGTCTCCATGTCTGACGCATAGAGGCAGGAGGGGCACCTACAGTGAGCCGCACCGGTGAGTGATCCGATATACCCCGCGGCAGGTTAGTGACGTCCTGAAGCATAATGCAGTCAGTCGCGGGAATGTAAATGGCGTCTATGCGCGCGTGTGTATGATGCGCTGCCGAAGTGTGGGTAAATTGCCTAGAACGCGGGTGCCATGTACGTCAAGCATCACAAAGACCAAGGGATTCAGCCCAATGCGTCAGATGTTTCGCCTGCGCCAATCTGCCTTGGGTAGGGGGCCCAGTCGTGTCCAGAGCCGGGGAAGAGACCGCGTTGAAGTCCACCCCCCAGGAAGGTGGAGCCCAGGGGCAGGGAAGCCAGAAGCTCAACAGAGGCAGCCAGGGTCGCCGTCAGCCGCGATGGGGGAGAGTATAATGACACCAAATTAAGGGGTAAGCCATTCAGGGTGCCCGACAGAGCCAAAAAGGTGCCCTGATCATCGTGGATGATTTGTGTTGCCACAAAAAGAAAGGAGCGTTGAACCAGGATTGCAACCCCCCGGGATCCGTGTGTGAAGCTCGAATGCCAGACCCTGTCGTACCCATATTGCGCTAAAAAGGGGCAGTGGTTACCCAATAAGTGTGTCTCTTGCAGCATTAAGACCTCCAACCCCAGGCGCTAAGCGTATCTTAGCACCGCCGTACGCTTGAGGCGGTCCAAAAGACCGTTGACATTCCATGACAGGAGGTGTAAGGATATACCCTGTTGCGTTATATCAGCCATCCCAGTAGACTATCTCGGGAGAGGGGAGAGGCCCCGGAGGGAAGCTCGGCCAGGGGCAGGGACGCCGGGATGCATGATTGGCAGCCCAGATGTCAGCCACCTTGTCCCACGATGTGTTGAATGGGACACCCTGTGAACGCCGGTGCGATGAGTGCTGGTGCATAAAATAAGAAAAAACAAACAATAAAACTCGGGACAACGGTCCCCCCCCCCCCTCTCCAACCCAACTCCCACCCCCACCCTATACTTCAGGAACGGAAGCATCTGTCGCCCTAACAGTGGAATACTAACAAAAGACCAAACTAGAACGCTTGGGAATGGGGGAAGCGTGGAGGACCCCTCCTCATATCAGGATGTGCATAGGCGAGTCCGTCAGGAATTGAAGTGGTGGTGAGTCACTGTGCCGCCTCCGGCTGCGGAGCCAAGCCCGGCAGGCAGAGACGAAGTCATGCGGGGCCCGTGAGGAGCGTCGGGCTACGTGAGAGGTCCGTGTCCGGCAGGTCCAGCAGCGACGGACGAGGCGAAGTACCCCCAGAGTCCAGGCGGCCGGAGGAGCCAAACCGTCGCACGACCAGGCGGTCTCCAGGTAGCGGCGCCGGTTGCTGCGAGGGGCCCAGTGGGGAGTCTGAGCGGGCTCGCCTCTGGCCACGACGCCTACGTGAGCGGTTGCGCTGAGGCCGGGGTGCGGAGGCCTCCTGTCTGGCACCTCCCCCAGTCGCACTCTTGGGTGATGGATTGTGGTCACCGACTCGTAGGGGGCGCTCCTCCGTGGCCCAAGTCCATGCTTCCTCCGGGGTGTCAAAGAATAGGGTCTTGTTGGAGTACACCACGCGCAAGCGCGCTGGGAAGAGGAGTCTGTATTGTATGTTAAGTGCACGGAGCTTCTGTTTGACCTCCCCAAAAGATGGGCGCTGACCCTGGACCTCGCGGGTGTAATCAGGGAAGATCATGATGTTATGATTGTCATATTTGAGGTGCTGCTTCTTGGGGGCCTCGGCCAGTACAGAGTCTCGGTCCTTAAAATTGAGGATACGCATTATGATTGGTCTGGGGGGTGCCCCGGGGGGCGGCCTGGGAGCAAGGGAGCGGTGTGCTCGCTCGATTGCGAACCATGGGGAGAGGGAGCCCTCGGGGGTCCAGGAGCGCAGCCATCTTTCCACAAAGTCCGCCGGACGGCCCTGCTCCGCTCCCTCCGGAAATCCCACCAGGCGGAGGTTGTTGCGGCGGGACCCGTTTTCGGCATCCTCCGCCCGCCGGTGCATTTCCTGGGTGTGGGATTGGAGGCGAGCGAGTTGTCCCTTGAGTTGCTGAACGTTGTCCTCCACGGTGGAGATTCGGGATTCGGTCTCTTTAATCCGGGCCGAGGCGTTCCGAAGGTCTTGTCGGAGGAGAGTCACATCTACCCGGACCTCAGCAATCTTGCTCTCCACGGAGGACTGCGAGGTATGGATTGCTTGAAGGATGGCGGATAGATCCGCAGCAGGAGGGGCGTCCTTATCCGCGCCTCCGCCAGTCGCCCCGGAGTCCGCGGTGGTGAAACTATCCATTTTCATCTGGGTGGCCGGGGTTTTGGCTGATTGGGTGCGACCCATGGCTACCACTCCGCAAGGCAGGAGGGCCAGGCACGGCTCCTACAAGGCCTCTACGGCGAGGGCTCACGGCCAGCCTCAGAGGACCTCAGATCACGACAGTCGCAGGGGACACTGGAGGAGGTCTCTGCGAGACCCACGCGATGCCCGCGGCCGATTCCGCCACCTCAGGTGAGACCCACGTCAGGGCACAGAGGTCCAACCCCAGGGTCCGCGGCAGGGTTTCCACACCAGGATCCAAAGACCACTCTGGGCGCCACCAAAACAGCTCGAAGACAGGGGGGATGGCAGGGGAGGCTTCTTCCAGGGCTCCACACCATACGCTACAGGCGGCTGGCTCCACCTCCCAAGCCGCACTCCCAAGCAGCGGCAACGTTATGAAGGCGAAGGAGCAAAACAGGGCGGGCCGGGGGGCGTCGGGGGAGGCCCCACCCGGGGCCCCACGCCGCTCGATGGACGCGGCCGGACACCTACTCCCCCCGGGCCACAACACCCGGAAGGCAGCACAGCCGCTGCTCGGCACCAAGGGCGGCAAGAGCAGCAAGAGGCCCACCACCGCCAAGGGCCCAAGGATAGCTCCGGAGATGTCACGGCGAGTGGGAGCAGGGGGCCCTATTCAAGAATCGCGCGTCGTCCAGCGGGCACAACCGGTGCCCCAGGGCCCCGTCCCCCCTGGAGCAATCTCTAGGTCCCAGGGAAGTGGCAGAGGAGCAGCGCCAGGGGTCCGATGGGCTGCCGGCGAATCACTGCAGATGAGGAGAAACAGCGGGTCAACGGCCAATTCGCGGCGCCTAGGCCACCGCCAGAGTGGGCAGTCCGCACGCGGGGGGGCCTCTCACAACACAGTCCCAGCCCCCCCCCCCCAGCTGCCGCCACTCACCAAGTCTCTGGCCTGTCGCGCACCGGACCTCCAGTCAGGCAGCCTCGAGGATGTCAGCCAGATCTCAGCCACCGCCTCCCCGGGTCTCCCGCCGCCCGAAAATGCCAGCCGGTCTAAACTGGGGTGCCATGGTGAGCAAAAGAATGATGGATTTAACCCAGATCTCTTGACTGGGGGTGAATGTTTTGATTTGTTCTGCATTCCGTCCATCAATTGTGTGTCTTTTACATGTATAAACATGCCAAAACAAACAATAATTAGCACCAATAGATAAATACAGTTAAAATGTTAAAACAAGCAGGTAAAAAACATCACAATAAAAAATATAGTTGAAGATAATACATTGAATCCATAATAGAAATTATGTAATTATTAACAATTTCAGGCTTCAATGATTGCAATAGTCCTGAGACCCTTCCTGATTCTAAGAGCATGACTGATAAAAGCAATAACTGCATGGCATATGGGCTTGGACGACAGACACTGGAGCAGCGTAAGGCTCTGACAAGCTGATCTGCAGTTAAAAGAACGTAAAAGAGGCCACAGTCTTAGTAGCCACTTTATATTCAATACTCAATTCAAACCAGCTTGAAAACATGTCTACTAAAACTGTAATACTTTTAGAACTTCCATCTTGCCAACACATGGGTCTCATGATGTCCACAGCCACATCCTCCCAAGGCAACTTTGGACATCATTACAAACTCAATAGAGATTAAAAAGTTTTCTGTGTCTTACTCGTCATTTCTCACTTCACAAACGATTTCACTAATCTCTCTATTTCAGTACCCACTGTGGGCCACCAACACAAGTCTTTCACCCTCTGTTTAGTACAGGTGATGCCTGAATGCCCATCATGACAGCTTAATTATTCTTTCATGCAAACCTTTGGGCAGAATAATTTTCTTGCCCCTTAAAATAAGATAATCACACACACTCAACTCATCTCTGACCTCCCAAAATCCTCTCAGATCATTAAGACCCTTCTGATTCTGCCTACCGCAACCATTCACAATCTGACCTTTTGCATCTAACAATAGAGCATCTTTAGTCTCAGCTTCCAATCAATCATCACTGTCAAAACTATCACGAAGAACACTTACTTGGAAAACACTGGCAACAAAATACTCATTCCAGGGAACTCCACCAATTTCCGTAAGTGGCAGCAACATGCTTCTAAAAATTTCCAGTAAACTTTTTTGCACCGGAGAGATACTGAACGTCGTACCTAAAATCCTGCAAGCACATGGGTAATCTAGCTATCATAGCAGTTGCTCTAAATATTCATTCGGTAGTCAGTAACTTTGGTAATGACTGATGGTCGCTTCTCACTGTACATTTTCTACCCCACAAAAACATCCGGAAGTGTTCCAACGCCCAAATACAGGCCAAAGTTTCACACTCTATAACAGAGTACGTTTCTTCAGTAGATGTGAGTGAACGAGATGCAAAGGCATTGCTAACTTCGTTGCCGAACTCATCAATTTGGGAAAGCACACCACCCAATCCTTTACTACCAGCATCATTGGTAACAATAGTTCTGGCAGCAGGATCAAATTCCTGTAAATTAGGTGCTTTGCTAATGGTGAACTTGATGTCATTGAAAGAATATTTACTCTCACTGGACCACACATAACACACTTTGTTCTTTATCAGGGTTCTCATAGCATGTCTTTTCAGATAATTTATCCACAAATTTGGAGTAGAACTCTGCCAAACCCAACAAGCATTTGCAATGTAATAGGTCTCGCATTTACGCGAGTTTGAGCTATTGGCATTGTAAATGACAATGAATTTTATTTATGTTTTGGTTTTTAAAACATAAAAAAGGCATTGTCATTTATGATGCCAATAGCTTAAACTCGCGTAAATGCGAGACCTATTGCATTGCAAATGCTTGTTTATTTGGTTGTAGATTAGTTGTGGCAAGTGTGATAAGGTAGTGCTCATTGAAATCTCATGCATTTATTGTATTGTTTTCAAAGGGATAGATTAATTGAAATGTATTAGTAAAGGTGAGATGAGAGTTGTCATTGGGAGTGGTGGACATGTGTCTTAGTTGAATGAATTGAGTAAAGGAGCGAAGAATTTGAGAAGGGTGTTTGGAAATACTTAGTACTTTGAGAGGTTTAGGATGAGTCTCAGATTGGGGGGGACTGGCAGAGTCTAAAGGGAATCACCCTCTCGCCCCCAGTAAGTAACAAGCACGGAATCGAAACCTGTGGTGCGCGCGCACCACAGAGGAGCCGAACGCGGGAATCGAAACCAGTGGTGCGCGCGCACCACAGAGGAGCGGGGGGGCGAGGGAGCCTGTCGTCTGTGCCGCGCGCTGATGCGCGTCCTAGACACGGACGGGAATGGGCGGAGCAAAGGCGGGACATGCGCCCGCCTTTGCCCAATTGCGTGCTGTTTTTTTTAAAAAAAGCACGCTACAGCCAATGCCAGCCTGCGAAAGCAAAACCACACGCACGAGCGTGTGGTTAGCTTTCTGAAGCCCATACAAGAGGTCTCTCGCTGTGCGAGCAGTGCTGTGCACTGCAACGCTAGGCGCAAGACCTAAAAATGGTTTAAGGTCATCCTTGGATTTGGGTGAGGGTGCATTGACAATGGCCCTCACCAGTTTCTCCTTTGGTCTTATGCCCTCACCACTAATTTCATGACATAAGTATGTGACTTTCATTTCAGCAGACTTGCACTTGAGAGTTCTCTTGTTAACCCTTTCTATTGTAATACACTCCAGACCTTTCTCAAGCTCGCATTGTGTTCTTTTTACTGCAACTAACAACCAAGATGTCATCTTGAAAGAACACAACGCAAGGCATACCACCAAACAGTTCCGCCATGAGGCTCTGAAAAACCGCTGCTGTGGAAGCTAGATCAAAATGCATACAACGGAATTGGAAACAACCAATTGGGGTACAGAATGCTGTTAAAAATCTACTGGAGGGATGTAAGGAAATTTGGTGATATGCCGACGACAAGTCTATAGTGGAGAACCATTTTGCAAATCTGTTTAACTAAAGCAATTAATCAATTCTAGGCAATGGAAATTGATCCATCGCAATACTATTATTCAAGAACACAAGGCCTGCACACAGCCACATTTTTCCATTGGCTTGTCTAGTGACGACCATTGGCAAAATCCACTCTGAAGCTTCGATAGGCTCAATAATACCAGAATTTTGCAATTTTTTTTAACTCCATCTTAACTTCACTTTTCACAATGATGGGACCATTACGAACCTTTTGTATTTTTGGAACGGCTGAGGTTTTAACTCTAATTTGATTAGTAAACCCCTTGAGCTTTCCAATCTTACCACCAAACACATTCTGGAACTCATTCAAGGGCCACTTTTTAGTGTCGTCCCATCACAAGAGAATAAAACTTGCTCACGACTGTTTGGTTCTAAGACAATGTGTAACGCCCTTTGGTCTCCACCCAACACAGAAGAGCCGTCCGCTGCTACATAAAGATTACAAGTGGCACGTCTGTTCTTAGACTCAAAAAGCAAATCTAAAACCCAACATATCTATTTTTTCACCGGTAAAACTTTGAGGGTTCACATCAGTGGGTTCGAAATGTGAACCAATAACACAAAATTCTTCTCCCACAGAGAACGTGCAATAACGGTAAATGGGGACCCCGAATCTGCAGCAACCTGTAAAGGAACGCCTCCAAAACTAATCTCACATAATGGTTTACTACGATCATTCCATTGATGTTCAGCACAACTTTTGTTTTTGTTTTTACTGCACTTCTTATGTAAACCAGCTTTGTCAGTCACTTCATCTGACTCATTACCAGATGAACCAGACCACTTTCTGTAAGGCAAGCCAATCTATATTTCTTTTTGCTTTTTTTCCTGCACAGTCTTGCAAAGTGACCAATAATCCCACATTCTAAGCATTTAGCAGCTTTGGCAGGGCACTTATCAAATCTGGCAGTAGGTAAGATGCTACCACAATGAAAGCGCGTAAAGCTGGCGACGCTTCCTTGACTGCTGTTTGAATATTTACACAGATCCTTGTTAATATTATCCTGATCTCCGACTCTTCTGGAATCCAAACTTTTCCATCTTTTTCCTTTTGGTAACTTTATTTACTGAAAGGTTTTGACCATGTGGCACAGTAGGTCTGGCACATTTCCCTTCTTGACTAAGGCAATAATATCCTTTAAATTAGAACCCCCCCTCAATCCACAACCTTTCTTGTATGCCTCTGTTTCTTCAAAACATAACAATTTGATCACAGATTAATTTGTCATGCAAATGACCAAATCTGCATGTTGCATAATCTTCGATAGATTCATTCTGCTCCGGTTTCCTTTGGAAGAAAGTTTGTCTCCTGATGGCCACACAGACACTAGGGGTGTAATGTTCATCAAAGTCTAAAATTGCATTTTTGAGCACATCAAAATCTCCAACCCGATCCGTTTTTTGCATGCGAATGAAGGTTCTGGGCCCTTCTGAGCTCAGACAGTGCATAAAGATAATTTTTTTCCTTTCAGGGTGTAAAACACTACCATTGTCTTCTAATGTAGCAATATAGTTTAAAAAATACTCCTTCCACTTTACCCATTTAATACAAGGTTCCTCGGATTTGTGAAACATCCTTCAGTTGTACTCAAAGCTATGCCGACATTAACACTATTAGAAGTGTTTGCATCCAGGGTGTTTGAGAAATAAAAGAATTAACCTTCCCAAACAGTACACAGTTAAAACATACCTAATGATTCTGGTGTAATCCAAAACATCTCTGGAAGAAGGTATCGATAATGTAAAGCTGATTGCAAGGAAATGCTCCCTCAATAATCCGTAAATGAGAACAAGGAAGAACTCGGTCTGGAATTAACACAGAGGATACTCCAAAATGGCGGCACATTGGGGTCACGTTGTGTGACATTGCAGGAAGGCACAACGTATATATATTGACGCATACGCCGTTGCTGTGGTGAAGAAGCGCAAGAATGCTCCAGCCAAAGTGGAGCACGCAGAACGAAGGACCTCTACAGTGTCGACAGGAAATTCCCTTGGTGCGCGCGGCCCATTTTCAAATCGCAACAAGGACATCGCGGGCTGAACAGTTAATGGTTACATTGAAAATTGAAATTGTTGCACTACATTTATAAGTCTGAGAAAGTACAATAACGCGCACTTATAACCCGTGAGTTGGCAAATCCATGAATACGCTGAGCAGTACCACGTATACGATGTAAAACATCCAACTCCAACGTAAAAGATTTCTGTGGGTTCAGGGGTCGACAAATTCCTCATCGCTAAAAATATACAGTGCCTTGTAGTGCCAAGTAGGAAAGACTCATACAATGTTGAGCAGGAATCCTCCTTTTTTTTATGTAAACCCCAGGAGCATATCCATTGACGGCACAGCAAAGCCTTGCCGGGAATGACTGCAAACATTCCAGCCCTCAGACATTTATAGAGAAAACCGTAGAACTGAGAATGCTGATCAAGCTAAAATGTACAAATTAATACACACAACCATGAAAACTCAAGGAAGTTCAATACTACAGACTCTTACTTCAGTGCCAGTAGTGTCTGTATGAAACTACACAGAGTATCCTGTAAGGTGTTGGTGGCTTACAGTGTGTGTGTCATTCCCATTCGGACCCCCTGCAGTGAAAGCTTGGTGGCAGTGAGGCCAGTCTGACACTGGCAGGGGCTCTACTGAAAGTGAACAGAACTGTGGTCAACAAATTCAAGGCTCTGGTTCTCCCACATATGGTTACCAGTGTCCAGTTAGGGGCGTACTACACAAGGTCAAGGTTAACAAGAGTCCAGCTTCTAGTTCCGGGCCAGCTCTGGTTTTTAAGGACTAGATGAAGTAGTCAGCCAATGTTCACTTGGTTAGTCCTGGTGCACTTTTTTCTTTTGGAGAAGTGACTGCTCTAGAATAAGGGAGAAGCGACAAATTCCTGGTCCTGGATAAAAACGATTCAAGAACTACCACCCATTCACTCTGCTGTCCTTTCCACCAAAGTCTTCAAGAAGGCCATCAACCGACAACTCACAGAACACCTGAAGAACAACAATCTTCTGGACACCTCCCAATCCGGATTCCCCACCAACCACAGCACCAAAACCACCCTGATTGCTGCCACAGATGACATCAGATCCCTCCTTGACCACGGTAAAATGGCGGCTCTGATCCTACTTGCTCTCTCAGCAGCATTCAACACAGTATCACACCACACCCTGATCAAAAAGCTGCACAACATTGGAATCCAAGGAGAGTCCCTCAAGTGGATCGGCTCCTTCCTCCCCGAAGAACCCAGTGAGTTTGCCTTCCTCCCTTCACTTCAGAATCCAAGAACACCATCTGTGGTGTCACTCAAGGTTCGTCCCTCAGCCATACCCTGTTCAACACCTACATGACTCCCTTGGCCAACATCAACGGATCGCTTGGACTGAACATCCTATCCTACGCTGAGGATACCCAGCTCATCCTTTCACTATCAGAGGACCCCTCCACCAAGCTCACCAGCATCCATAGGTGCATGACGAGCATCGCCAACTGGACAACAGCCTAAAACTCAACACAGACAAGACAGAAATTCTGATCTTCTGGCGCCCGATGGCCCCACAAACTAGGACCCTCATCCACTTCGACTGACCATGCCCGAATCCTTGGCATCATCCTGGACAGAAAGCTCACCATGCAGTGTCGTTCGCCTGCTTCCTCACCCGATGCAAGATCTTCAAGTGGCTCCCCATTGACATGAGACGGACCATCACACAAGCCCTTGTCACCAGCTGACTGGACTATGCCAATGCACTCTACGTAAGAATCACATCACACATCCTCAAGAGACTGCAAACTATACAGAACTCAGCAGCCTGATCTCACTCTGCCTCACCCACATCCCCCGCATCCACCGCAGCAACAGTGAAGGACGCTTTTACGCCTTCCTTGCTGCGAAGTCCTGGAACGACCTCCACCTTCACCTATGGACCTCCTCCTCTCTGCTGGAATTAAAAAAAGGACTCAAGACCTGGCTGTTCAACTGAGCCCCTCGAAGCACTACTATCCCTGCCTGGATACCCTCACAGGTGATTAGCTGTGCTTTACAAATCCGGCTTGATTGATTGAGAGGGCAATGCAGGCACAGTACGTTTTGTGGGGAGAGTATGGTCCCCTCGAAGAGCATAAGTGCTGTGTGTGGTGATGGTGTGATATCCTGCAGAGTGGGCACTGGTGAGCCCGAGAAGGAGGTGATCTGTACTAGGGTTGTGAAGTGACAAGTGAGATTCTGATGTGACGCGACAACTGAGATTCTGATGTGAAGCGACAAGCGGGAGTCTGATGTGACGTGACAAGTGAGATTGTGATGTGACAAGTGGGATTCTGATGTGACGCGACAAGTGAGATTCTGATGTGAAGTGACAAGTGAGATTCTGATGTGACGCAACAAGTGAGATTCAGATGTAAAGTGACAAGTGGGATTCTGATGTGATGCGACAAGTGAGATTCTGATGTGACGCGACAAGTGTGATTCTGATGTAGCTTAACAAGCGGGATTCTTATGTGACCCGACAGCGCGATTCTGATGAGATGTGACAAGTGGGATTCTGATGTGAAATGACAAGTGAGATTCTGATGTGAAATAGCAAGTGAGATTCTGATGTGAGGCGACAAGTGAGATTCTGATGTGAAATGACAAGTGAGATTCTGATGTGAGGCGACAAGTGAGATTCTGATGTGACACGACAACTGAGATTCTGATGTGACGCGACAACTGAGATTCTGATGTGAAGCGACAAGCGGGATTCTGATGTGACGTGACAAGTGAGATTGTGATGTGACAAGTGGGATTCTGATGTGACGCGACAAGTGAGATTCTGATGTGAAGTGACAAGTGAGATTCTGATGTGACGTGACAAGTGTGATTGTGATGTGACAAGTGGGATTCTGATGTGACGCGACAAGTGAAATTCTGATGTGACGCAACAAGTGAGATTCAGATGTAAAGTGACAAGTGGGATTCTGATGTGAGGCGACAAGTGAGATTCTGATGTGAAATGACAAGTGAGATTCTGATGTGAAATGACAAGTGAGATTCTGATGTGAGGCGACAAGTGTGATTCTGATGTGACGCGACAAGCGGGATTCTTATGTGACCCGACAAGTGAGATTCTGATGTGACGCGACAAGTGAGATTCTGATTTTATTTTTATTTTATTTTATTTGAAAGGTTTTATATAGCGCTGGCTAGACCCGGAGGTATCAGAGCGCTTTACATGAGAATCAGACCATAGTTGCAGGTTACATCGTTACAAAGGTTACACAGTTATTAGAGCATAGCTACATAATTACATGTTAGGTCGAGACAAACAATAAGGACATATACGTAAGGGAAAAAGCAGGCAAGGGGAGAGATTCAAAGGGAGAGGGGGTAGGAGCAGGGGAAGTAGACCTAGAATGAAGGGGGGAAAGAGGAGGGGGAGGGTGAAAGACACAGCAAGAAAGAAGAGGGGGAGGGTGACGGGGGCACAAACAGGTAAACGCGTAATAGCTGCGTCCAAAGTCCAGTAAACTGTGATCCCAGGGGAAGTGGAATCATTCCCCCATCTCCGTTGCGAGAGGCTCCCTATTATGCAGTGGACTCTCTCACAGGGGTCTCTGAGACTCCAAGGCCTACCTACTGGATCCTTCCCCAAAAAGGGGAGAGGGAGTGCTTTGGCAAGGGGCGCCATACCAAACCTCAACTGTGAGTGGCTCTCTTAGCACTGTGGACTCTCTCAGAGGGAACACAGACTCCAGAGTATAAATATTGGATCTTTCCCCAACAAGGGGAGAAGGAGTGCTTAGTCAAAGGGCACAAGGGACAGGGGGCTAGGCGGCGTAGCAGACAGGGGGAGAGATTCAGGGGAGAGGGGATAGGAGCAGTGGAAGTAGACAAAGAATGAAAGAGGGAAAGCGGTGGGGGAGGGTGAGAGACAGAGCATGAAAGAGGAGGGGGAGGGTGAAGGGGGTCCAAACCGGTAGACGAGTAAAAGCCGCGTCCAAGGTCCGGTAAGCTGTGCTCCCAGGGGAAGTGGTATCATTCCCACATCTCCGCTGCGTGAGGCTCCCTTTACGCAGTTTACTCTCTCAGAGGGGTCTCTGAGACTCCAAGGCCTACCTACTGGATCCTTCCCCAACAAGGGGAGAGGGAGTGCTTTGGTAAGGGGCGCCATACCATACCTCAACTGTGCGTGGCTCCCTTGACATTGTGGACTCTCTCAGAGGGGTCCCTGAGACTCCAGAGTATGAATATTGGATCTTTCCCCAACAAGGGGAGAAGGAGTGCTTAGTCAAAGGGCAACAAGGGACAGGGGGCTAGGAGGCGGGTCGGAACTGGCAGGTCAACAGAGGGGGAACAGACGGCAAAAGAAAAATCACATTAATACAAAAAGATAACACATTCAATACCAGGGTAAATTAGCAATCTAGAAAAAGACAGGATCCGCGAAAGGCAAGGGTCAGGGGGACAAAGGGAGGGAGACAGCGAGTTGAAGAGTCCCACAAAGAAGAGAAACAGATAGCAGAAAAGGAAATGTATACGTTGTAGAGTCACTTAGGAGAGAGATGCAAACGGGAGAGCTCAGAATCACAAAATAGTGATATTAAGTACAAAGAACTACTGCGTATACTAGTGGTTAGAGTTGTAACTATGCAAATAGTAAATTCACTCAGGGTTCCATTTTCACATCGATCAGGCTAAAAACAATTGAATATTACATATCTACAGGGTGAACAGAGATATAAGACATCCAAGGGGGTAGAGAGAGGGAGGGGAGGGAGATGAGATAGGTGATAGGAGAGACGGGGACCTAGTGGGGGGAGAAAGAGATAGATAAGGCAGTCCAGCAGAGGAGCAATGTCTGAGGGTCGGCAGGATAAAGTTCAACGGACCGAGGGAGAGGACAAGAAACAACAAAATGGTAGCTCCGTGTCGCGAAGGACATTCGCGATCAGCCATTTTGAGCCGTTAGTTCCCAGACACATCAAAGTTATAGTTATCAGAATTGAGACTTACAGTCTCCGCCATCTAGTTATGCGCTGTCGCGCAGTGACAATCCCAAAGCAGGACTTGTAAAAATATTTCTTGCCGGCTCAGGTTCCTGAAAAGGCCAGGACCAGGGAGAATCTGGGGCTGCTGCACAGACCGGTGCGCTGGGAGCTCCTGGGGTCGCAATGTGGACCTCAATGTTGCCGTGGTCTAATGGTGCGTGGGGGCTCACCTCGGTGTTATGGCAGGTCTCCATGACGGTCCAGCGTTCATGTCTCAGCATCGGCCCAGTCAGGAAAACAAGAAGATCAAACAGAGGGTCCAACTCGGCCAGACCGGCGTGAGACAGCAACTCAACCTTTGGGCAGCGCCATTGAGAGGCGTACTCATCAAGAGATTCTACGGCAGAGCAGGGTGCAGACCCACGATCCCAGGAAACATGAAAGGGCCACAGACACGGCTAAAACATCGATCGATTATAACCTCACTGGGGAATCGGGAGCGGAGTTGGAGAGTCCACTCACCATGGTCATCGAGGATGGGGGCTGTGCAGCGGCAGGGAGCGGCACCGGCCCCAGATCACGATAGACCGCTCGGGTGGAAAACAAGGACGGCCTCAGACGTGATCAAAAACAGCGCTGTGGTCTCACCAGGAAGCAGGGTCATGGCCATCTTGTGGAACCAAAAACCTCCGGAGGACTCGCCGAGCGAGCAGAATAGGCAGCCAGCAAGCCAGCGAGGCCGGGGGCAGCCCGCAAATCTGGTCCAGGTGCTCCGGCGGCAAATAAAGCGGACCTCGGGAGGCTCGTCGATCGTCGATTTGAAGTCAGGCTGTTCACCAGAAAACATTAATGAATCATAAAAAGGAGAGAAAGTATGCCCCTTACTTCGAAAACAACTCTCTAATTCTTTGTAGTGTGGAGGAACAGTAATTAGCATCCGGGACCCTCAGGTGTCCGTCTTGCAGATCGCGGTAAGCGATTCCGAGTACAACGTGCTCTCCGGTGATCATAAGCACGGAGACCCCACCGACACAAAGAAGAAAAAGAGGCAAGATGTTGGGCGGCCGTCTCAATGTGAGCCGCGAGCGCCTGAAAAGTTGCAGGATTCATCCCTGTCGTGACCGCTTCTGTGCCGAGCGCTCCCTCGGAGCTGTGAAGGGCAGCGCGCCATGCAGACACTATGCGATCGAGTCTTGGCCAGTTTTGCTCAGGGGCTGCGTTGTTCTCATTTGTGGACTGTCGATGAGGCCTACCTTCTACCTCTTTTAAAAAAGCCATCACTAGATCCCTTGAGCCCTGGTAGCTACCGTCCCATCTCCCTTTTGCCTAGCATTGCAAAAGTTTGTGAAAAAGTTGTTACCAAACAGCTGACGGAGTTCATTGAAAGCAGGGGCATATTACATCCGGCCCAGTCGGGGTTTAGGGCCTCATATAGTACAGAGGCAGCGTTGGTAGAAGTCTCCGAGGCCACCCGAGACTGCTTGGATGCTGGCGGGAGGGCAACCTTGATTTTGCTTGACCTCTCGGCGGCATTCGACACTGTCCCCCACTCGTTGCTGCTCACCCGACTTGCCGAGATTGGCATATCTGGCACTGCTTTGGGCTGGCTTAATTCCTTCCTGGATGGCAGGATGCAACAGGTTTGGCTCCCCCCTTCATCGTCCTCACCCCAGAGGGTGCTTACGGGGGTCCCACAGGGGTCCTCTCTGAGCCCCCTTCTTTTTAACATTTTTGTCACTCCCATGGTGCAACTGGCAGAAGATTTGGGGGCCAAAATCATTGCCTACGCGGACGATACCCAGCTTTTGTTCACATGGGGAAAAAATGAGAGTTCCACTTCCTCTGCAAAAAACTGCCTTTCCAAGGTCTTTCAGTGGCTGGCCTCCGCGCAACTAAAATGTAATGAGGAAAAATGAAAAATCGGAGATTCTCTTGTATGGTAAATTACCTCCTCATTTCAGAGAATCACTCTGGCCGTCCGATTCTACGATGCCAGCCTCAACAGGGCAACCCGCCAAGAATCTGGGGGTCTGGTTCGAGGAGAATCTCACGTTTGCGACCCAGATCAAGAAGTTAGCGGGGAGCTGCTTTGGGATACTCAAGAGCCTTCGAAAATTCCTCCCATTGCTCCCTAGGGCCGCTAAGGAAACGGTCACGCGAGCCCTGATTTCATCCCGGTTGCACTACACTAATGCCTTGTATGCTGGCATCCCGGGATATCTGATCAACAAACTCCAGGTTGTTCAGAATGCTGCGGCCAGGCTTCTCCTCAATGTTCCTGCGAGAAGCAGCGTGCGACAACATCTGCGCGCCTTGCACTGGTGGCCTGTAGGCGAAAGGATTAAATTCAAGTCCTTAGTTATAGCACACCGTGCTCTTCACGCCTCTGGTCCTATCTATCTATGAAAGCACTTCTCTTTCTATACGCCTGCAAGACATCTTCGCTCTTCCACTCAACTTCTGGCGCATGTTCCGCGTTTTCGGCTGCAAAGTGCTGCTGCTGATTGGCTGCTGATGTGACGCGACAAGTGAGATTCTGATGTGACGCGACAAGTGTGATTCTGATGTGACTAAACAAGCGGGATTCTTATGTGACCCGACAAGTGAGATTCTGATGTGACACCACAAATGAGATTCTGATGTGACGTGACAAGTGAGATTCTAATGTCTCGCCACAAGTGAGATTCTGATGTGATGCGACAAGTGCGATTCTGATGAGACGTGACAAGTGGGATTCTGATGTGAAATGACAAGTGAGATTCTGATGTGACGTGGCAAGTGGGATTCTGATGTGATGTGACAATGCAGATTCTGATGTGAAATAGCAAGTGAGATTCTGATGTGAGGCGACAAGTGAGATTCTGATGTGAAATGACAAGTGAGATTCTGATGTGAGGCGACAAGTGTGATTCTGATGTGCCTAAACAAGCAGGATTCTTATGTGACCCGACAAGTGAGATTCTGATGTGACGCGACAAGTGAGATTCTGATGTGACGCGACAAGTGAGATTCTGATGTGACGGGACAAGTGAGATTCTGATGTGACGGGACAAGTGAGATTCTGATGTGACGGGACAAGTGAGATTCTGATGTGACGTGACAAGTGAGATTCTGATGTGACGCGACAAGTGAGATTCTGATGTGAAATGGCAAGTGAGATTCTGATGTGAGGCGCCAAGTGAGATTCAGATGTGAAGTGACAAGTGAGATTCTGATGTGAGGCGACAAATGAGATTCTGTAGTGACACGACAAGTGTGATTCTGATGTGACTAAACAAGCGGGATTCTGATATGACGCGACAAGTGAGATTCTGATGTGACGCGACAAGTGAGATTCTGATGTCTCGCGACAAGTGAGATTCTGATGTGACGCAACAAGTGGGATTCTGATGTGAAATGACAAGTGAGATTCTGATGTGAGGCGACAAGTGAGATTCTGATGTGAAATGACAACTGAGATTTTGATGTGACACGACAAGTGAGATTTTGATGTGACACGACAAGTGAGATTCTGATGTGAAATGACAAGTGATATTCTGATGTGACGCGACAAGTGAGATCCTGATGTGACGCGACAAGTGGGATTCTGATGTGACGCGACAAGTGAGATTCTGATGTGAAATAATTAGTGAGATTCTGATGTGAAATGACAAGTGATATTCTGATGTGACGCGACAAGTGAGATCCTGATGTGACGCGACAAGTGGGATTCTGATGTGACGCGACAAGTGGGATTCTGATGTGACGCGACAAGTGAGATTCTGATGTGATGCGACAAGTGGGATTCTGATGTGACGCGAAAAGTGGGATTCTGATGTGAAGTGACAAGTGAGATTCTGATGTGACGCGACAAGTGAGATTCTGATGTGACGCGACAAGTGAAATTCTGATGTGATGCCACGAGTGAGACACCGATGGGGGCGTGGCCAGCAAGATGGCCGCATAGGACGTGCCTGTGCGGTGCTCCCACTGAAACACGGGGAGATCCGTGAAAATCCTGCAGTGCGGCTCTGCACCGACCCCTTAAAACATTGGCCCTGCCAGGAGGTATTACCTGGCGCGGGAAATGCAGCGCTGACCAGTGGCACGGTGGAGAAATGAGGCACAACGAGAATGAGCCTAACATCTTGGCTGCCGCGGGCGTCCTCGCGGCCGGAGTCGTAGGCGAGGTGCCGGAGGCCGGGGACTCCACTTGTGCTGTGTGGAGCTCCGGGATGACTGCCCAGCCACCCGGTGGGCGGAGTGTGGATTTCCGGACGGCGGCAGACCCGAGCGAGGGGCTTGGACGCCTGTGGCCTTGTGGAGCCCTGAGGTAGAAGGGGCGCATTGGATTCCGACGTTCGTGGTGCCTGGGACGACGCAGGAGAGACAAGGTGGGTTGTTGGCCGTGGCGGGCCCCCCATCGCGAGAGGTCGATATTTACAACTGTGGGCCTGAAATAGAGGGAGGACCGATTACAGGCTTGCAGAGTATTCAGAGGCCTGCCAGGGGTTTGAGATCGTCAAGAGAAACGAGGGCCGGTTCGGCCTACCTAAAGATGGGCTGGGGAGCCGGGGGCCCCATCTAAAGATGGGCTGGGGAGCCGGGGGCCCCATTCCTGCCGGATATCCCGCCCTATTAACTGTTGCTTCTGGAGGACTGGGCCTGAGCGGCCGGCTGAACTGTGAGCTTTGAGTGGGTGTGGGTTCGCCACGGATCGGAGGCTTGCTGTGGCGGGGCCGCTCCGTACCCTGTCGGTTGGCATTCTGTAACCATCTAAGCACCCGTGGTGGGGGGCGGGACGGGCTCGCTGCCGCCGCGGGCTGGATTTACAGACCCCACCTGGACTGCACTATTTTGTTTGAAGGGAGAGCGACCCGGCCGGCGGAGTCCAGTCACATCAAGACATTGGGGCCCCGGAGGCGATATGTGAACGAAGATAATTACAAAGGCAGGGGGCGATAAAGCCTAGGAGGGCTGATCACGCTATCAGTAACCTAAGGTCACCAAGGAGGAAGAAGTAAACATGGTTAAGGAAAAGGCTAACCGGACTCAAACCCACAGCCCCTACCTCAGGGAACCAACCAACAGGACCTGCAGGGGGACGCCGCCATGTGGGGGCCCCGGCGGAGGACCAACGAGACCCCTCATTAGTTGATACTCTGGCCGCTATACAGACCACCAGGGATGACATAGTGACAAGGATTGATGCAGTGGTGATCAATGTCAGTCTTCTTCGGTGTGACCTGCGCAAGGTCTCTGACAGCGTCACCACGACGGAAGAACATGTGGAAACGCTCCAGACGGAGGTGAAATCACTTCGAGAAACGGTCATGGAGCTACAACGGAAAACGATCAAACTTGACGAGCTGGCCGAGGATCAGGAAGGACGCTCGAGAAGGAATAACCTACGCTTTGTGGGATTTCCGAAGCGGGCGGAGGTACCCTCAGCGGAGTTATTTTTGGAGGACTGGATCACGAAGGTACTTGCGCCTGGGAGAGCCTCCAAGTGTTTCAATATTGAAAGGGCCCACAGGGCGTTGGTCCCCCTGCCGAGACCTGGGGCTCCACCGAGGGCCATCATAGCCTGGTTCTTTAACTACAGTGACCGGGATGTAATATTGCAGGCTACTCGCACAAAGGGCGTCATGCAATTCGAGGGCTGCCCGATTGCAATTGATCCAGACTATACACAGCGGGTGCAGGACCAGAGACGCACCTTCCTGATGGTTAAGAAATGGATGAGAGAAGGGGGGTGGCTTAACCAGCCACGATGGCGGACGCATTTCCCAGAGGCTCCGATTATGGGCCCGACAAGCGCCATCCATCCGCAAAGTAGGGGCTCCGAAACTGGCCAGGGGGCTCATACGGAGTCCACGGACTGATCCAGCACCAATTGGCACCGTAGCGGTGTGGCAAGGAGAGAGCGAACGACTGCCATTGCGCGGCCACAGCGCCTGACCCCAAGATGGCGACCACCAGTCACTCACCGGAGGTGGCCGGAGGGCGCCGTCGCGCTCCAGGGACATAGCACCATGAAAGGAACGACCCGTCAGCAACAGCGAACAGGGGAAACGCGCTCAGCCCCTGTGCAAGGTGAAGAGGGACGGGCAGCAGCGGACTTGCCGCGGTAGAACCGCCGCAGCGCCACAGTGGGTGTACGAAGACCACGCTCCGGGGACCGTGCGCGAAAACAGGCCTGACCCCTCGCCCCGGCCGGAGCAGACTGCGCCGGTCACCAAGTGAGTCCCGCGGAGCCGGCAGCAGGGACTGAGCAGTGGGAGCAGCCTTAACGACACCGAGCAGCCCGGAGGCCCCTGACTGAAACCGATCCATGACGAAGAAGACGCTCAAGGCCAAATAAGCAGCGAGGCCACAGCAGGGTCCCGGGGAGCCGTACTGTCTGCAACCAACCAGTGAGTCCCAGCCTCTCCCCCCGCCTCTCCCTAAACACCCCCCCAACCTCAACCATCAGAGGGACCCGAGGCCAAATGGAAAACGGACACCGGGGGGGGGGCCCACAGGAACTCGAACGTCGCGGGAGAAGGGGGGAAGGTAGGACCCTCGGCTTCCCACAACCGACATCTAACATCTGGCCCAACAGGCAAAGCCAAAACCGCCAACACACCGTAACTGCTGTCGGAGCAGGCGCCAGGAGGCCCCTGAAGACTACCGCCACCGGGGGAGGGCCAACAGGACAAGGAAAGCGGGCCCTCAGACATCCGACCACAACCCTAACGTCTGAGGAAAAGTGTTCTTCTGATCGGCATCATTTGTACCGGGACTCCATTGTTTTTCATTACCATTTCGTGTCAAACACTTCCACACGACCCACCTGGTCGTTTCTGCTGATGCCTGAGGAAATTCTAACTGACACGACCAAAACCATCTTGCAGCCTGCATTTCTGCCCAGGAACTGTCGCACACCCAACACCCTGTTCTTTGCAGTTCGACAGAAAGCCATGAGACACTCACGCCCTGTGTAAATGATTTGTTTTCCATCTCCTGGTCCCTGCCTGGTAAACATCCTTGACACCGTGATCAGGTTATCTGGACAATGGTCTGACTGCTGGGCCTTGATCAGGGTGATTGGACAATGGTTTGAATGACCGTGCTTTGATCAAGCTGAGTGAACAATGATTTTAGTACCAAGCCTTGACCAGGTCACCAACTACAAACATCGTCTGGACCTGGTTATCAACTGCAAACACTGCCCTGATTGAACAATGGACTAACAGCCAAAAGACTGGAATGAAAAAGTATAAAAGGCTTGTAAGCTGCGGAGTAAAGCAGCAGCCTCCTCTGTCTTGTTTCTAACGAGCTTGGGACTCTGTTCCATAGCCCGGGCTATTTGAATAAATCTGGGTTCCTCCTGCAGACGAAGGCTCCTGTGTCTCCTTTTACTACGTATGAAGGGTATGGAAGACTTGGGCGGTTCCCCCGCCGCCGAGACCCAGTAAGTGGGTTATTCCGGTTCCTCAAATGGCGCCCGAACAGGGACTCCACGAGTACGAAGGTCAGGCCCGGTGATTGTGAGGAGGTGCACGGAGAGACTCCGACGGAGGCGCCCTACCCGAGGGATTCTTGCAATCCGGTAAGCCGAACGACTCGCCCGCTGTTCCTCCCCACCCGGTCTGGGCCACATGTCCGCGTCCTCGCTGGAGTCCCCTAGCAAATAATTTCTGGAGCAGGACACAGCCCTACGTCTGCAGAAGAGAACTACCCCTGTAAGGTAAGGGTGGACTGATCACCCACCAAGTCTGTATGATTCTGCTGTTATTGACCTTTGCAAAAGTCAAGCAAGCGAGGTGAATTTTTAAAACCCGCCGGTGTCTGTTATCTATTTACAAGCATGCCAGTCAGTAGTAAGTTCAAGAAATTATGTTGTTTTATGTGTACGCAGGACTCCCGGCTGGAGGCGGCTTGTCCGCTTCCTCCAGAAGGGACCCCTGGCCATACGATGTATGTTAAACATGGCCCTTCTGCCATAATGTTTTCCTCATTCTGGGTAAAATATACAAAACAAAGTAACGCGGAATTACAGTGGCCACTTTATGGCTCCTTTAATTCCCAAGTTCTCGCCAACTTAGAGGAACAAATAATGAAAAGAAAAACGTTCCCGTCTATGTTTGAATCTGTCCGATTTTAGAGGAAAGAGATAGAGCAGAGAGCTAGAAAGCAGAAGGCTCAAGAAAGAAAACAGGAACGTATGTCAATGGCCGACCACGCCAGAGAAAATTTACAAAATCAAACGACAAAATCGGTAGAAATAGCCGATAGGGAGCATGGGGCCCGGGTACAAAAATGTTATCCAGCTCGTGAGGAGAAAAGAAAGGGCCATATGGAAGGGGGAGAAGAAGGTGATTACTTGCTTGATACCATGCTAGAAAGCCCTCCTGCATATGCCCCAATGTACCCTGCCCTGACGCCTCACACCCCACATATCCCCCCGCCACCGCCCACTCCTGCCCCCACTGCCCCTCCTACTGTTCTCCCTGTCACACCAGCCCTCCCGATTTTTCCTATGACACCGACCACGCCCGCTAACCCTGTCCTCGCTGCGGGAATGACAACAAGTCTCCATCCGCCCAATCCCTGCGGCTTTACCCCTACCCGCCCTTTTCCTACTTCCCCGTGGTCTACAGTTAAGCAGGACTTATATAAAATGTTGAATTCCCCCGACTGGCCTCCTTGCGCTCTGCAATCAGCTTTTCGTCCCTTCGAGAAAATGACCTACAGAAGCAACAGTGTGAATGTTGGATAAAGAACGGGAATATTTATGCCTTTAAAGACATATGGTCCACCTTTTCCCAGTGGACAATTATGGAACAGACCACCTGGGCTGAATACATGTGTACGCTGGTCATGCAAAAATTCGAGAATATTCTTATGCAGATACCCACTGGATTAATGGACCTTAGGTCACAAATAAGAAGAGGCGATGTTCAGGGAGAGGGGATGTTTGGCGCTATATCTGCTTTAATGGCTTTCCGTGATACGACCGCTTTTTCCAACACCCCTCTAGAAACAGCTATGCCAATGAGAGAGGCGGCCCCTGTCTTTGTTAACGCACTTACCGATGCCCAAAATAATGGCCGAGGGGTTGTTGAGGCACACTGGCGCAGGCTTTGGGTTCATGTTCCTTGGAAAAGGTCAGAAGTAATGCAGTTAAAAGAACAATTACCAGATCCCCGGAAGAATCCGGCTGCCTTTTACAGAGAATTAGGTCAGATTATATCTGCAGGTACTCTCGTTCTTGAGGATATGGATTTACTTTTTGGTACGGTTGTCCCCACTGAAATTTGGGACAAGATTCGACATACTGATCATGAAGTGGCGTTGGGAGGTAAATGGGCTGACCTAGAAGCTATGGAAGAAGCAAGGGTAGGAGGGACTAAACCAGAAGCTGCCATCCTGACTTTGCCCGGTAAAATAATAACGTTTATGAAAACACTTTTGCCGGAAACTGTCATTAACTGGGATAAAATAAACGCCTGTAGGCAGCGAAAAGATGAGAATGTGGCTGACTTCTTTACCCGTTTTGAGACAGAATACAAGGGACATAGTGGTTTGGATCCCCGGACCCCAGGTTCTGGCCCAGTGTTTGTCGATAAGTTTGTCAGCAACTTGCTTCCTGAGATTTCCACCAGGCTTAAGAAAGTTGAAAGTACGTGGTCTGCCCAAACTATGACTGGTATCTTGGCTATGGCACAATATCATGAGAATAGGGAGAATGAAGATAGAGACAAGGAAAGTAAGAAGGTTAGGGATCTTAAGACTAAGGCACTTCTGCAGCAGGCTTACCCTCCCCGAGGTCCCGATGCCCGTGGGAATTTCAGACCTCAGCCCCAACACCCTCCGAGGGCTCGCCAGTATACCCCCTCCAGCCCTCAACGTACGGGAGCCCTCCAAACAGATCAGTGTGCTTATTGTAAGGGGTACGGCCATTGGATAGACGAGTGTCCCGTGTTAGCAGAAAACATCCGAACAGGGAAGACTCGGCCTCGCGCTCCCAGGGAGGGAAGGCCGACTAGGGACCATGGCCCGCCCCATCCACAGGATAAAGAGCGTAGGCCCAGGGATCACGTTCCCGTCCAGCCGCGCCCGGCCAATAGGTTTGATGGGTACGAAGCAACACGCACTTATTACAATGATGATTATGACGAAGTTGATGAGATAGGGTCCTACCAAGCATAGGACAGCCAGGAAAGGGGTATTACCAGAGTGCAAATTCCAGTGGATCAAAGGGGCCCGTATGTTCAAATGTCAGTTGTGGGGAACGATCAGGATTTTCTTTTGGATACTGGGGCCACCAGGTCTTCTATTGCACGTCTGTCAGTCCCGGAGGCACCCCTTTCTGGCAATATAAATGTCTCCGTGGGTTTTGCAGGAACACCTGTGACGAGCCCTGTCTCTGAACCCCTCCCTCTCGATATTGGCCCTGCACATGTTGACGCTCCCTTGGTCCTTACTACATGTTGCAGTGAAAACTTGTTAGGCATGGATTTACTGAAAGCTCTGTATGCGACCATATCATGTAGTCCCCAAGGTGTATCCCTAACAATTTCCCCCACCGCAGCTTCCTATATATATCTGTCTGGTCCCCTCCCACCAGAATTGCAGTCTTTACCTTCCTCCCTCTGGGCATCATCAGACACTGATGTAGGGTGTCTCAACATATCCCCTCATGTGGTACACATCCAGCCATGTGCACTTCTCCCCCGCCTCCGGCAGTATCGACTACCCGCGGAAGGAGAAATGGCCCTTTTAACAATAATATCTGAACTAATGGACAAGGGCGTAGTGGAGGAAACACGTGGCAATATCTGTAACAGTCCCATTATTCCCGTTCTTAAAAAGACCAATGGAGATGCTCTCTCCCCTAAAATATACAGATTCGTGATTGACCTGAGAGCCCTTAACAAAATAACAATGTCCCAATATCCTGTTGTCCCCGACATTACAGCCCTCTTAACGATGGTCCCTTCTGACGCAACACACTTTTCTGTCATAGACCTGAAGAATGCTTTTTCAGCATTCCTATACATCCTGACAGCAGACATTTTTTGGTTTCTCCCTTGGTGGGCGGAGCTTTAGATTCTGCCGCGCCCTCAAGGTTTCACCGAGAGCCCCAGTATCTATAGTCAAGCCCTCAAAAGTCAACTAGATTCCTTGGAACTCCCTGATAACTCCACACTATTACAATATGTAGATGACCTCCTCATTGCTGCAAATTCCGCCCCATCATGTAAAGAAGCTACTCTCTGTTTGTTATGCTACCTTGCCCTCCATAATCACAAAGTCTCTTTGAAAAAGCTTCAGTTTTGTCAAGAGAAGGTGACCTATTTAGGTCATCTCCTCTCAAAGGAGGGAAGGCAGCTCACCGCTGATCGTGTAGCCATTATCAATGCTATGACGGCCCCACAAACACAAAAGCAGGTGCGAGCCTTCATAGGTCTAACCTCATACTGTAGACAGTGGATTTCCAACTTTTCGGCCATGGTCAAACCTCTTCTTGCCCTCACCACTAAAGACATATCAGACAGTTCCTTTCCATGGACTAGAGAGCATGCGCAGGCCTTCCAAGATTTAAAGAGGGCTCTGTGTACTGCTCCAGTCCTCGGTACTCCTGATTATAGCAAGCAATTTTTATTTTTGTACATGAGACAGACGGCTGTGCATGCGCTGTCTTGACCCAGATGTTCGGAGGTCACCATCGGCCGTGTGCCTATTTTTCAGCCACCTTAGATCCTGTTGCAAGGGCTCTCCCAGGATGCCTACGGGCGACCGCTGCGGCCGCCCTCATGGTCCGTCAGAGTGCGGGGATCGTCATGAACTCCCCCTGACTCTGATGGCCCCCATTCTGTAGATACCCTCCTTAATAACACCAAGACACAGTACCTCACTAGCGCACGACTCACAGGATATGAACTGACACTCTTTTCCAGCCACATTAACATCAAGAGATGCACTGTACTAAACCCCGCCACATTACTCCCACTGGATACTCAGGATGCCTGCTTAGACCCACATGACTGCATATTAAGGACAGAGGAGGAGACGAAGGGACGGGTTGACTTACAGGATACCCCGATAGCAGAACCAGAAGGTACACTGTATGTGGACGGATCATGTCTCAGAGGGCCAGATGGTAACACCTCAGCCGCCTACGCCCTCATGACATTAGAGCAAGTAGTAGAAACAGCTCAGATTCCGCAGTGCTCTGCTCAAGCCGCAGAATTAGTGGCCCTCACTAGAGCCTGTGAGTTAAGCAAAGGGATGACGGTAAATATTTATACTGACAGCCAATATTCCTTCGGGGTGGCCCACAACTTCGGGAGGTTATGGAAAGAAAGGAATTTCCTTACTTCCCATGGGACCAAGATTCAACATGGCCCCCTAATTCACCGATTGTTAGACTCCCTGACACTCCCCAGAAAGGTGGCCATCATAAAATGTAAGGCCCATAAGAAAGTGACAGATGATGTTGGGAAAGGCAATGCCCTGGCTGACCAGACGGCCAGGCAAACAGCTCTTAGGAAAAGGGAAGGAATGTATGTAGGAGGTCCCGCTAGGTGGGTGGCAGACGAGGGCATGGTTGAAAACACAGTACAGAGTGTGATCGATATTCAGTCCCATGCTACTCCTGATGAACTAAGGGTGTGGAAGGAGCAATTAGCAAAGGAGGGAATTGATGGTTGCTGGGTCTGCACGACTATGGAAAGACAATGGATGTTACCTGACAGTCATGTGCTACCAGTAGTTACGATGGCCCATGGTCCTGCTCACATTAGTGCAAAAGGGATATGCAAACTGTTGGAACCTACATGGTACAACTCTAAGATACCAGCATATGCTGAAAAACTGGTTAAAACCTGCATGATTTGCCTAATGTATAACCCAGGAAAAGGCACAGTTACTCCTAAGGGAGGATTCTCTCCTCCTACCTTCCCTTTTGAAGTCCTCCAAATGGATTACATCCAGATGGACCGATGTAACAATTTGAAATATGTCCTAGTGGTGGTCTGTACCTTCAGCCGATGGGTGGAGGCCTACCCCGTCAAAGACTGCACCGCTATCACTACCGCCAAAATGCTATTAAAAGAGTACCTCCCACGATTCGGTTTGCCCCGCTCGGTCTGAAGTGACAACGGGACACACTTTACGGCTCAAATTATGGAATATATCTGTACAGCATTGGGCATAAAACAAAAATTTCATGCAGCTAACCACCCCCAGTCAGCAGGTCTAGTGGAGGTGTACAATGGCATCATAAAAACTAAAATGGCCAAAATAGTAGCCGAGTCAGGTGTCACTTGGGTTGATGCTCTGCCCTTGGCCCTATTGTCTACAAGAACGACAGCCCACACCAGGATAGGGCTATCCCCCATGAGATTGTGTTCGGGAGGCGTGCCAATGTATGGGGTGTCCCGCGGCCTAAGAAACTGTCTGATGTTGAATACCCTGTATTAACTGATTATCTGTACAGTCTAACTAATACCTTTCGTACTCTTTATCACCAGGTGCATGAGGCCATACCTGACAAAAGCGAGGGCCCAGGGCACGTTATCCAACCTGGTGATTGGGTCTTAGTGAGGAATTTTCAACGGACTAAGAGCCTCGAACCCCGCTGGACACAGCCCCGTCAGGTGTTGCTGGCCACCCGCACCGCCGTGAAAGTAGAAGGTCGGAAGAATTGGGTGCATTCGTCCCACTGTAGGCGTGTGCCTCTGCCCCTCCCCTATGATCAGTGGGTGAGAGAAGGACAAGGAGACTCAGAAACAGTCCCGACATTTGTCCCATTCAGCGATGCCAGACTGCATTTTACATCTACAGAAGCAGAGAGTGACAGCGTACTGAAAGGAAGGGTGGAACCCTCCCTTAACTCTGCTGAACATCAAGAACAATTGTTTCCCGACCATACTGTCCCTACTTCCGACCAATATAACTTACGCCCCCGAGGGAAAGCTTGCCCTTTGACTTCGCCAAGTGCCTATAGGCTGTAGAGCTGTGATCTCCCCGGCCGAGAGTAGTGCTGGTGTGTCAGACTAAGGTACGCCATAGGGCTCTTGGCACCTGCGCCCAGTGAAGCAACCACCAATCACAGACAGCCACTAGAGGTCCCTGGCTTAGCACAATGGCTGCCGTCCAAAACACTCGAATCCAGAAACAATATGTCAGTCTCCGACATAGTAAATGCTTCATGGCCACCGTGGTGACGCTCTTTGTCTCCCTCATCCTGTCTATCCTTGGTTGGCTGTTACTAATCTACCATCCTGTTACCTCACCAACCCCTATCCCGACTCCTGCAGAGCACCAGTGTTACACGCTACCAGCCCACGAATTACCCCACCGTGCAGAATTCTTCAATAACACCTTCATCCAAATGTTGCATCATCATCAGCTGATCATGACACTTCCAACTGCTGGGTTTGCGGACTGATGCCGCATTCCATGATACACCCTGTCCCATTCTTTCCCTACCCCTTTTCCATCTCTGGGTCTTGTCTTGCATGGTGGATGTTGATACAGGAGGCCTACACTGTCAATGGTACTGCCAATTCTGCCCTTGGAACATTTCGGGATGACTTCTGGCGGAACAGATCTGGCCATGCCAATGCTCCTTTTGCCTGATCAGCTCATCCACATCGCTACTATCACCAGATGAACTCGGTGAGATGGTAGTATTCAACTCAACCACTCGACGAACATTTTCCAGATTCCGCACAAGAAGGATACTGCCCGATGAACAAGACACTGTGAATGTCGTAAATATGCAAGGCCGTGTCTGCATCCATGGCCTAGGGACTAAGAAAGTTGGTACCAGTACTTGTGATATCACAAAATCTTTAAACTCTACATCTCCTCCGAAGCTGGTGGCATCCCCCAACACCTATTTCATCTGTGGCACTGCCGCCTACACTTGGCTCCCCCGTAACTGGTCTGGTACCTGCTATCTGGCCTTCCTCCTTCCACCAACGTATTCTACCCATGGGGGTTACCACCTGTTGATGAAGGGCGCTCTGCGTCGCTCACGTAGGGGCGTCATATCAGCCGAGGATACAGCAGGCCAGGAAACCGGGGACTTCTTTAAAGGTTTCCTTCCATTCTGGGGCCCCATGGCAAACAGTCGGGCTGTACGAGGACTGACCAGGGTCCTTGAAGCCACCATCACAGTAACAGCTGGTGCCCTCTCCAACATCACTGCAGAGCTTCAAGCGGACCGCCTTATAACGCTTCAGAACCGCATGGTCTTAGACGTCATCCTTGCTGATCGTGGTGGTGTGTGTAAATTGATCGGCTCCAGCTGCTGCGTGTACATCCCAGACAACGCACCTACAGTATACAATGCCATCCAACGCCTGCATCGCCTTTCTTCCGAAATTCATCTGGATGAAGGCAACTGGTCCCTCACAGGCTGGATCTGGGGCCTCCTTTCCCAATGGGGGTGGAGGGTCCTCATCTTCCTTGCCTTGGGAGTAACTGTCCTGGTCTCCTGCTGTTTGTGCTTTCAGTGCCTGCCAGTGCTCTGTACAATGTGTGTCCAGACCATCAAGCCTCCACCCTCCAACATTCACAACACCAATATGATGATGATGCTTCAACAAGAAACCGATGGCCTTATGAACATTGACATTTCTTAAAGTATTTGCCACTCAATGGCAAAAGGAGGGTCTGAGGAAAAGTGTTCTTCTGATCGGCATCATTTGTACCGGGACTCCATTGTTTTTCATTACCATTTCGTGTCAAACACTTCCACACGACCCACCTGGTCGTTTCTGCTGATGCCTGAGGAAATTCTAACTGACACGACCAAAACCATCTTGCAGCCTGCATTTCTGCCCAGGAACTGTCGCACACCCAACCCCCTGTTCTTTGCAGTTCGACAGAAAGCCATGAGACACTCACGCCCTGTGTAAATGATTTGTTTTCCATCTCCTGGTCCCTGCCTGGTAAACATCCTTGACACCGTGATCAGGTTATCTGGACAATGGTCTGACTGCTGGGCCTTGATCAGGGTGATTGGACAATGGTTTGAATGACCGTGCTTTGATCAAGCTGATCGAACAATGACCTGAATGACCGTGCTTTGATCAAGCTGAGTGAACAATAATTTGAGTACCAAGCCTTGATCAGGTCACCAACTACAAACACCGTCTGGATCTGGTTATCAACTGCAAACACTGCCCTGATTGAACAATGGACTAACAGCCAAAAGACTGGAATGAAAAAGTATAAAAGGCTTGTAAGCTGCGGAGTAAAGCAGCAGCCTCCTCTGTCTTGTTTCTAACGAGCTTGGGACTCTGTTCCATAGCCCGGGCTATTTGAATAAATCTGGGTTCCTCCTGCAGACGAAGGCTCCTGTGTCTCCTTTTACTACGTATGAAGGGTATGGAAGACTTGGGCGGTTCCCCCGCCGCCGAGACCCAGTAAGTGGGTTATTCCGGTTCCTCACGTCCAACTGCAGAACCGAGCCAAACCAGAGGTGCTAGGCCCCCGACAGGAGGCGCGTAGCAGCCATAAGCTGGCCAGGAGGACCCTGAAATCTACGGCCACTGGGGGAGGGCCAACAGGGCGAGGAAAGCGGGCCCTCAGTCATCCGACCACAGCCCTAACGCCCAATCGCAGAACCGGGACAAACCAGAGGTGCTGGGCCCCCGACGGGGGCGAGTAGCAGCCAGAAGCTAATACGGAACAGGCACCACATTTCACCCCTCCACCCTCTCTCAACGGCGTCCACACACAGTGGGGAACACCATACACCCCCGCCGGACAGAGAGAGGAACACACCCAGGGCTGTCGACGACACGGAGGAAACCCAGCTGTGAGCCCACAGAATAGTGGGGGAGAACCCTCCCGCCCATCGTCACTGGGGCGAACGACATGCCAGGCCCAAGCTACCCAAAGTGACCGACTGACACCCACCGGTAGCCCACCATCGCCTAAACCAGGCCGCAAACGGGACATCACAGAAGCCTTGCGCCCGCAGACAGCAGAGGAGAGCAGCAGCAGCACCAACTGCATGCAACCATGGGACTTCCAAAGGAGACTGGAGGACCCCAGCCTCCCAACTCAACACAAACTAAGTCCCCAACCCCGGATGCCCAGACCACGGACCCGGACTCCAACTCCGCCATGTCGGACAAACTCGATAGGGTCCTAGCGGACATAAAACATTTGCGAGTCACCATGGAGGAGCGCTTCGGCACTTTAGCCACTGACCTCAATCTACTGTGAGACGACCACCGGAGATTGGCGGACAAAGTGGCAGACGAAGAAAAAGCCCTATCCACATTACAACCCCAGGCCAAAGCACAACAGGACTCCATGAAAGATCTGCAGGCCAGGGTAGCGATATTGGAAGAGAAAACAGATGACCTGGAAGGACGCTTCAGGCGCAGCAACCTGCGCATACTGAATCTGCCGGAAGGGGTGGAAGGGAAAGATCCTATTGGGTACATGGAAGCCTGGCTCAAATCATTCACACCAAGCGAGGAGCTAACCGCCTTTTTCTCGGTCGAGAGAGCGCACCGTGTGCCAGCAAGACGCCCACCCCTGGTCTCCCTCCCGCGACCTAGGCTAGTCAAACTCCTTCATCTTCGCGACGGAGACGCCATACTCCGAGCTGCCAGGCAGAACAGCCCCATCACAGTGGAAGACAAACAGGTCATGCTCTTCCCGGACTACTCCAAGGCAGTACAACGACGGACGTCATCATTCCTGGAAGTAAAAAGGCTACTGCGAGACAAAAATGTTCAATACTCTTTGCTATTCCCGGTGCGGCTCAAAGTCATCCACAATGAGACCACAATTTTCTTCACAGACCCGAAGGAAGCCCTAGACTGGCTAGAGCTGAACCTACTAGTTAGCCTAAACCAGAGGAATACCCGAAAACACCAACCAAACGCACCTAGACCCCCACGGCAAAGGGTAAAGGGCACCCAAAGTCGAACAGGAATATAACCGCAAAATAAGACAGTGAAGTCTCCGAACTTAGAGCAAATAATAGCAGAACGGCAAAAGGCTCTTCAAGCAGCAGCGGAACTGGGAGCGAACCTCTCAGCATCAGACAACGAAGATGGTCCCCACATCTTCACGCCCGAAGAAGACCCCAACGATTCAAGCAGCTTCGATGGGAACTCAGAGACTTTGCCAACAGTCACCCTGCAAACAGCGGACACACTCATATAGACATCATGTGTAACAACTCACATATTGAGCCCCCACACTAGCAGCTCTCCGACACCATGACTGCTGCCACCCAACGCATGTCACGGATAGCCGCGATACAGGATCACTCGCACCCAAGGCCTCTGCAGGCCACAAACGCAGACCCATAGGGCCAACCCTCCCCTCCAAACAGGAGCCTCGGAATCATACGCAAGCCGGACTCACCCCCCCCTCACAAAACACTAGAGGGTACATGTTTGTACCAGTTTGGATGTGCTGTCCATTGCAGCAGATCCCAAGTATTGGGTCTTCAGCCCGTAACAGTTAAGGTTCAATCCCACGTTACACCCCAACCCCACACCCACCCTGAAACGCAGGGCTACTACACTCACCCTTCCCCCCGTTGCACAACCCACAAACCCCCATGACGCCCATGACGGATATTACATTTCTCACTCTAAACGCCCGCGGCAAACACACTGCTCAGAAGCGTTACGATATCCACGCATATATCAAGCGTCGTCAAGCGCAGATCATACTCCTGCAGGAAACGCACCTCACAAAGGGGGAACTCGAAAAACTTCAAAAGCGATGGCGGGGTACCTTCTGTGCTACTACATACTCAGCGTACGCACGAGGGGCGCTAATATGGCTTAGGCCGGGGATTCCCTTTTTAGAGACCAGTAGGAAGGTAGACACTGAAGGAAGGTACGCATTGCTGGAAGGTCTATTGGACGGCCAACCAGTGCTAATCTGCAGTATCTATGCACCCAATTCAGAGCAAGCAGCGTTCTGGGAGACCTTATCTAAAAGCTTGGCCCAATTTACCACCTCACCATGGATCTTAGGTGGGGATTATAACTGCACACTAGACCTCAATCTAGACAGATCCCTCCCTACCATCCCGACCTCACACACCCACACGCAAACAGCCCACTTCCGCGCATGGTCAAACCACTGGTCATTAGCAGACGCCTGGCGGCACACACACCCGACAACTAAACTCTACTCTTTCCACTCCATCCCCCACAACCTATGGGTACGACTGGACCGGTTCCTATGCACACCCACGATTCTCCCCATGATCCAACACTCGGACTACTTGGGCAGGGTACTTTCGTACCACGATGCGCACTTTGTAACCCTCAGATGGCACCCACCCCTGCTACCGATCCCCACGTGGCAACTGCCACGAGACTGCCTCGAAGACCCAGTGTTTCAGCACGAACAGAGGGAAAACATACAACACTATTTTACTGACAACGCACACACTACGTCATCCAGGACACTAGAATGGGATGCATTTAAGGTGGTCATGAGGGGAGCATGCATTAGGCAAATCACTGGAGTGCGAAAAACTCTAGAGCAGACAATACAAACGACAGAACTGCGCCTGTCGAGGTTGTCCAAAGACGCAGACACAAGCGCGGTTCCCCTCACACAATTACAGAAGCTAAGACCAAGTATGCAGAGGCCTGCGCAGATACAACTTCCGAGCATACGCCGCTAGAACCCACAGGGAGGGGGACCGAACCGGGGCCCTGCTAGCCTGGCTAATCCGGCAGAACCAAGACACACAACCTATCACCAGCATCACAAACTCAGCGGGCACCATCACCTATACACAAGCAGATATCCTGCAAGCCTTCCATGAGTACTATGCAGAACTATACAGGGAACCGACGCCAGATAGAGAGGAACACATAAACTAGATCCTGCACCCCATCACCATGACACAGCTGACCGCCTCCGACAGGACCTCCCTAGACAAACAGATCATGCCGACAGAAATCAAAAACGCGATCCAAAACCTGGCCAAAAACAAAGCTCCCGGCCACAATGGCTTTCCATTAGAATACACCAGCACATTCTGTTCTCAGCTAGCCCCGAAGCTAGACATAGTTTACAAAGCAGCCCTGGAGATGGGGAACTTCCTCAGTCCATGCGTGAATCCACACGAGTGACTTTCCCTAAACCGGACCGAGATCCCCTGCTCAGGTCATCGTACCGGCCAATCACACTGCTCACAGCGGACTGCAAAATATTAGGCAAGATCCTAGCGGACAGGCTCACAGGGGCACTCCCCAACCTCGTACACCCTGACCAATGCGGATTCTTACCCGGAAGAAACATCTCAAAGAACATCTTGGCTCTTCCATGTCCAGGACGGGGTGCAGGGCCGTTTCCCACACGCCGCGTGCCTCAGATTGCATCTCGAAAAAGCCTTCGACACCTTGGCATGGCGGTACCTGTTCGCGGTCCTATGGCGGGTGGGGGTCGGTCCCAAACTCACGGCACACATCAAACTGCTGTACACCGGCCTAACGTCTCGGGTCCGCATCGGCCGACATGTCTCACCCCCTCTCCAGGTGACCTGCGGGACACGCCAAGGATGCCCATTATCCCCCCTAATATTCGCCCTCGCAATGGAGCCATTAGCAATCAGGCTCAGGGAGGAAGGTGAATACTGGGGCATCCCATAAGAGGGCCGCACCCACAGCGTGTCACTATACGCAGACGACCTCCTAATCTACATTAGGGACATCACCATGGACCTTTCTCCCCTCTGGGCCACACTGGACGACTTCAGGAAGGCAGCGGGACTGAGAGTGAACTGGGGAAAGTCTACCATCTACCCCCTCCACCCAGACGCTCCCCTGCGGGAAATAAAAGCTGGGGCGGTTAGGCTGGCATGGAACGGAGACGCCCGAGATACCTGGGAATCAGGCTCTATCACTCACCGAAAGATCTTCCCGAGGGCAACCACTACAGAGCCCTAAGAGGCATTAAAACCCAGATTAATTTCTCACGCGCGCTACCACTGGCCCCCATTGGGAAGGTGGCCTTATCGAAGATGGTGGTGGTACCCCGCCTCCTCTACTATTTCGCAAACGTCCCAGTGATCCCTCCGCAAACCTTCTTCCTGGAGCTAAACTCCTTACTAGTATCACTGATCTGGGGGAGAGGACGCTGAAGAGTACCCCTGGCAGCACTGCAACTCCCAATGGACCAGGGCGGGCTGGGCGCCCCATCCTTCGAGGCCTACTTTCTCGCAGCACAGCTGCAATGGCTGTCACGTTGAACAGCCGGACACCATCTAGAGGAAACAGATGCACAATCAGGGCCCCTGACGATCCCAACGATACACCGTATTCTTCTCCCAGGTACCAGACCGAACCCAACCCATCCCATACAGGTGACGGTAGCCAGGTCCTGCATGCTAAGACTCCACCGCCTATCCGTAATACACCACTCTACTCCCCGCTACTGCCGTTAGCGGGTCTCCCCCGGGGGCGTGGCCATTACACGTCCAAGGACATGCCTGTCTGGACATAATGCGCACTCACAGAAGTGGAGTCTTTGTTCACAGACGGACAACTAGCCTCTTTTGAGAGTCTGACAGAGGGGAGCGGACTCCCCGCCGGTCAGTTCCTCCTACACAGGCAAATCGTCTCTGACTGTAAAAAGACATGGAACCTGACGGACGGAGAACCAAAGACACACCCCACACTACACACAATACTAAATATGGGCACAGGGCAACACCTCCTCACGTGGCTCTACAGATCCATCATAGAACTCACGGCCACACCGCTCACGCGGCTCCGATCAAAATGGGAAGAGGAATTTGGCCGTGCACTACTTGATAAAGAATGGCTGGCTGACAGCCCTAGAGCACCATGAGAAAGTATCGCGAAATCAACGCTTTAAAAATATCCAGTTTAACATATTACACTGGGCCTATCTCACACCAGCGAGGCTCAAGCGATTTTACCCCGAAACACAGTTCGAATGCCCACGATGCCACCTGCCCAGCACCACATTTGTGCACATGCTCTGGACATGCCCTGCACTGCAGTCATACTGGTCAAAAATACATACCATAATGCAAACAACCACAGGCCTGGCAGGCCTCGACACATGGGAAGCTTGCGCCAGAAAAAGAAAAAAATAGAAATGCAAATTGCATTGTTAACCTTACTCCTAGCAAAACGAAGCATCACATTACATTGGCGCTCACCTACAGGTCCTCCGATAGAGACATGGAGGGGAGCGGTTATAAAATGGGGCGCGGCAGAAGAAGACGCGATCAGACTAGAAGAAGCACAAGGGATACGCCGCCGCCCTGTATCCATGGAATGGGCAGCGCTCCTCCAACGCTTTAAACAAGCACACAAGACACCCACGGAATTCCCGGCGGCCACCCCGGTGACGCCATGCCCCACAACCCCTAGCACCCCGCACACAAACAATCGCGGGGAGCTCGCTCCCCCCCAACCCTTCATAACACCTGCAAGCGCCACAATAAGAAAGCAAGGCCCCTGTGTAATTAGGCCACCGAAAACAACACGCTACCACAAGCCCTAAAACCCATCCCCAGCTACACCTTCCAAGGTACACCCCCAGTCTGGTGGCTCAATGGACTAATGCATCCACTGCAGGGGCCTGTGTTCGACCTCATGGTCACAGGTTCGAATCCCGGCGGGTCCACTCAGCCTTTCATCCATTTGAGGTCGATAAAATGAGTACTATTGAGTTGGGTAACAATAAACATCGGTTATTCAGCGCCAAGATGCCCCGTTGCTGGGGTGAACGTGCGCTTTACAAATACACGTTATGTTATGGGAAACAACACACGTAGGCAATCCATATCAGCAGCAGAGATACACTGGTGATGCTCAAGAACCAAAAAACGATACTATAGACCCAGGTTACTCCCAAACTTACATCCCGCATACATCAGACACAACGCACCGAAACACTCAGACAACCTAACCGTATTACACTCTGGCAACATAATGTAACTAAAAGTTGAATAATCGCAATTGATGTTGTTTCTGTATACTCTGTCTGAACCTGAAAACTCAATAATAAGGTTTACAAAAAAAAAGAAACGGATGAGAGAATATGGAATGAAATACAGTCTGCTTTTCCCGGACAAACTCCGGGTTGAACACCAAGGCAAAGCCCTGTTCTTCTTTTCGGCGGCAGAAGCCTCTGAGTGGGGGGGGGGGGGGCGACAGTATAACTCGGGGAAAGGAACGGATTCGATGGACCCTACTGGGAGACAGCGACGACGATCGGGAGGGGGAAGACAAAAGGACAGGGTCAGGGTATGTGCAGATGGCACCTTGCAAGTGGCAGAGGATCTCTCGGACTCAGATATGACTTCATCGGACATTGTGCCTGATACGAATGTTTCTTAAACCCTGTTTAAGAACCCTGGAGAAGATACAGGTTTGACGAGCAACATAATCAGATAAGTGGAAATAGAGGGGGCCCGTTCTAAAGATGTGTCTCTTCATTTACTTTTTGTGGGGAACAGTAATATACGTACACCCTGTGACTGGGGAGGAGCACGTCCCTCAGTAGCGACTGGGACTGGATTGGGGGCTAGAGGTTTTGCCCTCGCACCCTGTTGAGTGCCTAGTCACTTGCAATGCATCTCTTTACTGGGTCATGACCACTGCCTATTAGACGCTCTAGAAGCAAATAGCGTACAATTGTGGCTTAAGTTGCAGTGGATACATATCTTGTTTGAGAAATCCAGGGGGGGGGAGGGGGTTCGGGTGGGAGAGGGGGACGCTCACTCTCTGCAATGTTGGGAGGGACAGACCCATTTCACTGCCCAGAGGGTGGGGGGGAGCTGGGGTGAACAACCAGTTATGTTTGCCATTTGTTGGTTATGGGAGGTTTTAATGGATCCATGTCTGGGGTGTAAATTCGTGATATGCGACCAATCACGATATGTGAAGAATTGATGGGGAACCAAGGACAAGATGAATCACACATGGCCATGGCTCCCACCGTGATGAAACTGCTTACCTGGAATATACGGGGTATGGCAATGCTGGGAAAACGGAGGAAGGTGTATGCTTATTTAAGATGATATAAAATCTCTGTAGCAGGTCTTCAGGAAACACATATTTGGGGCGACATGATACCCTACATAGGACGTAGATGGAGAGGACAGCTGTACGCCACTTCATACTCGGGGTTTGCCCGGGGGGTTCTTGTGAGAGGTTGGCCTGGCATATGCTGTCCACTAGTTATAGTGGGCACCTTGCACCAGTCCAAACGACCCTTATTGATGATAGGTTTAAAGACAACCTTTATTGAAAGCTATCCTAGTGGTAGCTATGGAGAGCAGCCTTCAGGCTAAGTCTTGAAGGAGTGTAAAGCAGCTTGGTTTACCAGATTATAACCTCTTGAATAACTAAATGAAAGGAGAACCACACCAGGTGTATATATATATATATAAAATATATGTATTTATTTCTAAACACTCACTACTAATCTCTTTTTGAGATTGAGTCAAAGATACACAATATCACAGTATTAAAACGACAGTAAATAGCACAATACACAGTGGGCTCCAGGGGGAGACCAAACCATATACTAAGAAAGTGGTATAAGAACCACGACTTGACTAGACACAGTGCCTAGAGCACGTAGAATCGCTGGGACCCCAAGGAACCACCCAAGGTAGTGACACAGAGGACCCACGGGGGACGTGTGCAGCTTGAGAACACAGCTGCGAGCGCCGTAGGATTCAATGCGGAAAGTCGCGGTTGGAATTTTAAAGATAAAGGACACTTAGGAGAAGACTTTCAGCAAACCCCTTTAGACTTAAGGGGTTCTAGGGCCAACACCCACGGGAGCACCGGAGTACTCGAGTTACCTCACCCAGGGAAGCCGGGTGCATAGGTGTGAAAGGGTGTCGGGAATCATCGTCGTTTTCAATGGCGATCTGCTGCAAAGTGCTGCTGCCGCGAAGAAGAAAAGTGTCCGGGTGGATCCAAGCCTGGATCGAAGATGTGAAGAACCTGAAAGCAGAGGGGACAGAGTCTGGGTCACTAGCCAGTGACCAGGAGCGGAGCAATCGAATGGCCACCGATGTCGGGTGCTTCAGGTGTGAAGAGGTGAAGCTTGACTCTGCAGCCACGGGGTCCTGGACACGTTGACGACAACCAGGAGCCGGATTGGAGCTGTCCCACGAAGGATGTCGAGTGCTGGGGTGTCGGTGATCGGATTGACCACAACAAGCCTTGGCAACAGCAACCCAAGCAGGAAGAGAAAAGATGCTTCTGTGCGGACCAGCAAGGTCCTGGGGACTCCCAAGCAATGGAGAGTCAGGGCACGTCTGGAGCAACCAGGAAGCCCAATAAAAGTTAGAGTTGCCTTCTTGGGGACCCACAGGCCAACGGACCAGGGATCGCGAAGGGACCTCGAGAGGAATCACAAAATGGCGGCCCGTGGAACACTCGTTGAGTGTAGGCCTGCAATCTTCGGTGCAATTACTGCTCGGGGTCAGGGCTACAAGTAACCCAAAGCTCAGCCTCAGGGGTTGCCGGAAAGCTGATGCTTCTGCAAATGGTTGCGGTGTCCAGGGGTTCGAGTTGCACGGTCTCCACAAGGGATACAGGCCTCAGACTTGCTGTGGGCACAGATCAATCTCGGAGACCTCGGAAACCCACCTCCTGTGTGGCAATATTCTTCGGAGTCCACAGGAGCTTCGGAGATGCCAACCGGTCAGTTGCATTAAAGGTGCCTGCCTTGCAGGGGAGTAACTCCTTTACTCCAAGGGAGATTCTTCAGTCGTCCAGCGTCGTGCAGATCGTCGAAGTACTTGGTTTCTGGTAACAGAGTTTAGTCCACGTGTAATCTAAAGTCCTGTAGTCAGGGTTTCCTACTTTATACCCAAGGAAGGGGTTGGACAAACTCTGGGGACCCACCTATGGGAGGGTCAAGAAAGAGGGGTGGCTACACCCATTTCCTTGGTCCAGTTTCGTGCCAGAGCAGGGGCTGTGTGCCCCTGCAACCGGTTTGAGCTGGACTATGCACAGGGACACCAAATGTGCCCCCAGTGCAGACTTCAAAGCACTCTTGGAGTGCACCCACCCAGCCCCAATACACTAAAGCCTGTCTGGGAGGTGGTCACACCTCCCTGTGACAAGTAATGATGGTAAGGTAATACTTTATTGTACAGTTAATTAAAACCATTACAAACCATCATCAATTAAAACAGTTTCATGTTTCGAAACAGCCATAACCAATTACGATGATACTATGGTAAACTATGAGTAAGAACTGCTATTAAAAAGTACTAAAGCTAAAACTATTAAAATACGGGCAGAGTGTAAGATTGGCCTAAGAACTGACTCAATTCTGTCATGCCATTAAAAACTTTGCATGGTTGGGCTTACTTGCATTCCCATTCAAATTCAGTTAATTATTACAGTCCTTAATGTGCCTGGGCCACAAGAGATGATCCTCCGCATAGACTTGTGCTTGCTTAATCCCGCCCAAGAGAGAATTACCACGTGTACTGCAAAGAAAGCGAACAGTAGAATAGAAGGGAAAAAAGAAGAAAGAAATCCCAATGGTGCCTCTGTAGCAACACAAGCAATTGATTGCTTGAAGAACAAAAATTTCAGGGAGATGTCTAAGCCTTAGTTATTCGGTTCTTGAGCTCTGACCATTAACTGTTCAAAGTTTTAGAGTTTATAGCAGTAAAGCTCAATGAACACCAAGATACCGACTAGACCCTTGTTGCCATCTGATTACTTTGGCTCTAAGGGTACAAGGGTTGCGCTGGGTTCCGTCACTGTCTTTCCTGCTTTTCCCCTAATGCGAGTGCGATGCCTTCTTCATGATGATTGTGGCGCTAGTTTCTGCTCTGCAACCAGACCAATTTGACTTTTTCAGTTTTTTCTTTCACTTTATTAAGGTGGACATCTACAGCTTCAAGATATTTTACCAATTGGCAGCTCAGTTGGACTTCATCGCCGGAGAAGCATGCCAGGACTACTTGCCTGCATGACCTTATCTGGTTTTTATTAAATAGTGGTCTCAAAAGGGTCCGGCGTTCTTGTAGCAGGTCCTTGCAGATGGTGATGAGGTGTACGACGTTTTCTTCGCCGTTACCACAAAGGCGGCACCTTGCTGGTATTGAGGGGCGCAGCCAAGGGGCCAAATGATTTGCAGAGGGCAACAGTCCTAAGCGAAATTTCAAAAACTTCTCTTTTGTCTTTTTGGTGAAGCTGGTCTGAAGATATGTTTGGGTCCTGAGTTTGGTGTAAGATTGTATAGTTAGCCAGCCGTGTGCTCGCTCCGCCAGCGAGGCTTTGTCCTGCAAGAGAGATTCTTTTCTGACGATGTTTTTTACTGTTTATTTTAAGCCCGGCAAGGGCCCGGCGAGATCCCATAATTGACGCAGCCCCAACTGTTTGATTGCGTCTTCCAGGTGAAGCCTTGCAGGGCAGTTTTCTTTAGTTTGCAGTTCCTTCCACAGGAGAGCATTGAGTGTTTTTGCTTCTCCCCTGCTTATTTTGTACCAGCTTTTTAAATATACTCCTTTGCGTGCCAGCTCTTCCTTTGCAAGCCCAAATTCGAGCCTCATCTGCGCAGGTGATGTGTATCTCGGCAAGCCAAAGATCATGCGCAATGCTCTTGCTACCGTACCATCTACCGTTTCAGCGTCCCTTCCTCTCATCGCTTCGCTTCCGTAAGTGATAGATGGAATCAGTTTTGCCTGAATCACCTTTATTAGGGGAGGAGGCTTGATCCAGTGATCTTGTTTTTAGGTTTCTTAGCGATACCGCGGTCATTAATCCTCTCTTTTTATGGCCTCGCATTGTGGCTTGAAGCTGCCCTTGGAGTCTAAAATGACCCCCAAGTATCTATATTCGCTTACAACGTCCAGCTTCCTTGAGTCCAAGAACCAGTTGTGCGTTGTTTTCATTTTGCGAGTGCTGATACACATGACTTTAGATTTTTCTTGGTTGATTTTGTTTGTTGTAGAGTATTGCGATGTGATATCCAGCAGCCGCTGTAGGCCTATCGGGGTCCGGCTGATGAGCACCAGATCGTCCGTGTAGAATAAATTGGACAGCTGGGTGCCCCCTAACTTGGGTGCGTGGGAATTACTTTCGTTCAGCAAGATTGACAGTTCAGCCATGAAAAGATTAAATAATGTTGGTGCAAACACGCATCCTTGTTTTACCCCTGTGCTTGTAGGGATCTTCCTAGATAGAAATTCCCCTGCACCTAGTTTGACCTGGACCCAAGTATCGCTATGCAGGAGAATTAATTGGTTTAACAGCAGCTTAGGGATTTTCAGCTTTTTTAATTTTTGCCACAAGAGGTTTCTATTGACGTGGTCGAAGGCAGAGCTGTAATCAATATAGCACAGGTATAGAGGTTGTTTTACTGCAAGTGCAGAGTCAATCAAAAGAGATAGGGCTAGTATGTTAGTGGTCATCCCCATGTTTTTGCAGAAACCGGTTTGATTATATGGAATTGCTGTTGTATCTTCCACCCAAGATGTTAGCTCCTGGAGTAAGAGGCCCGCATAGTATTTGGCCTCGTTATCAAGTAGGGCTATGAGACGATAACTTCTTGGGTCATTCCTATCTCCTTTTTTGAAGATTGGGGAGATAATTGCTCCCCTCCAGGATGGTGGGATTGTTGAGGACTGCAAAATGTTTTCAAACATTGGTCTGAAGACGACAGCCCAGTATCCCAGCTCTTGTTTGAACAAAATTGGGGGAATACCATTTGGACCTGGTGCGCACTCGCGTCTCCCTTTTGAGATTCTTTTGCAAATCTGTGCATTCGTGATTGGAAATTCCTGATTTTGTGCAAGAGCTTCTTTGTGTTGGAGTGGCCAAGCTTCGAGAGCATTTGTGGGGTTGTATGACCCTTTACTAAATTCTTGGGCTTCATTCAAATGTGTGCCAAGGTAAATTGTCCATGCCTCTTCAGTGGCATAGGATTCGATCCCCTGACTTCGCTCGCTAGTCAAACTGTTGATCTTTTGCCAAAACTGCGCACTGTTATTTGTTTTGGCGTCATGTAGAAGTTTTGCCCAAAAGGCCTCATCGGCTTCTTTTTTAAGTCGCCAGAACAGCTTCCTGCGAGCGTCTTTTAACTGTCTCAACGCTTGACACGCGACGGGGTCTGTCCTTACTCTTCGTAGCGTTTGGTTAATCAAGGTCTTTAATTTTTTAGCTGAGTGTTATTTCTAAAATTTTGATGGTTCTTGTGTTTCGAGACTTTGACCGTCCCTTCAGTCCTTACGTTTCCGTTTTTATTCCGGAGTTGTCTCGTAATGTTTTTGTAAACAGCTCCCAACTCTCGATTGAGTCTGCAATTGCTATTTGTGCCTCTCCTAATGCCCGTTTAGCTTGGGATAGGAGACTTTGTGGGTCATTGGTTCTGCACTTTATCCGCCTTTCATTGGTTGAATATTCTAAGCCTAATGTGTTGGCGGTGGGGGGACATAATATTGTGGGTGCCTCAATCATGATTTCCTGGGGGAGGTGGTCACTATGGTCCATTGAGCCAATGTGGAAATCTCTTACCCTTTGGTACAAGCTGCGTGAGAGGAATGTAAAGTCAATTGTAGAGCTAGCCGTAGTGCTATGAAATGTAGCTGCTTGGGGGCGATCCCCTGAGAATCGACCGTTGAGTGCTCGGAAGCCCAGCTCTTCTAATGTTGCCAGGAGTCTCCTAGCTGATTCCGAGCTTCTGCCTCCCGAGGAGTTGTCTTGATGACTTGGCTCCCAAATGAAGGGGTCCTCCTCTTCAATGGTATCTGACGCTAAATTGCTAAGCATATTTAGATTAAAGTCCCCGCTGATAATCAAGCTGTTGGTTTTCTCTGTTTTTAGTAATTTTATAAGTTCTTCCTTCAGCTGCTGTGCTCTCTTGGTTTTTTCCCGGGGGTGTAGATAGAGGTTTATTAGGACTATAATCCTCCTTTTTGTTCCGCTCACGAGAAGACACTCGCAGGACTTGCATTGCGCTCGGAGGGGCTAACTTGTAAGCCAAGGGCACTACTGCAACAATGCTCTTTAGCGAGCTGTATGTGACAAGGCCTCCCTTCTTGTGGCCAAACGATGCGCTCTGTGTAGGGGGCAGAAAATTCAAGTTATAGCCTGACAATGCAGGTGGGGTGTTGGACCATGTTTGCAAATAGATGTTTAATTCCGAGTCCATAAGCTTGTCTCCTAGGCCATTAATGTTCCAGGAGCACAGGTTGAAGACGTTGAGCGTGTTCCCGGCTTTGGCTTTACTTTGTCATTGATTTTTGATTTTGGCGTTTATGGTCCTGGAGAGCCAACTCCAGTCTTGCGGGGTTGGGCTATTCATGGCAGGTGGTCTCTTCTTAAACTGCCCTCGATGGACTAAGTTCTCAGGGGTGTTACTCCGAGCCCCTCGCAGTACTGAAAGAGAGCGGGGATTTGGATTGGTCTGTCCGTTCTCTTTCTTTTCCTGGCTATCAAGGGTCAGAGGATCCGGATATCTTGGTTTTAAGAATGGTCGAAGTTTTATTCCCCATGAGTTAAACTTTGCTTGTTCTCTTAGCAGTCTCTCAGGTAATTCTGCTGTAGCCCATACTGTTTTTGTTGCTTCTACCCCTGAGTACCCCGGCAGTTCTATAAATTCTACTGACTCTAGGTCGCTGGAGGATATGTTTTTAAAGCTGTCGATGGATTTCAGTAGGCGTAATATGTTCCCCCTATTTAAGATATCCATCGTGCCCTTTGATTTGTACACCGGGTGAAACACTATTGTGGCGGTGCCTTCTGCCCCTTCTCTTGTGTTGGGCTATTCTGCGCGATAGTAAGGACCTCCCCTGAGCCATGGCATTCCTCAATTATTTCTGCTTGACTTTGAGCGCTCATTTCGTTCACGTGCGTTGATTCTGATCCGGTGGAACTTGCTGCAGTTATAGCCCCTTGAGGGCCGCCTCGAGGGCATCTGTCTTCCTTTTTTTGGGAGGGGCTGGTGGCAGGCTTTCTTTTTTGAGGCATTTTTCTTTTGGGTTTTTTCCTCCCTTCTTGGTTTCCAGTTTCTCATAGCTCATATTCCATTTCTATATCATCTCTCATCTGGACCGGCCTATCTTGTGTTAGATCAGGTGTCATGTTCACACTAGTGTTGCTCTTGCCCCAAGCTATTACCGTTGTTTTTCTCTTTTGATTTCGTCCCTTCCTTTTCTGCTTTCTCCCCTGTTTTCCTGATCGGAGATGTTCCGGCGCGATTTCATTTTGCGGGTTTTCGTCCAGTGGCGTTGTATTCATAATTAGTGGTGGTTGGATTCCTCCATTTTGCTGACTGTTATTGGGCGCCGCCTTTATTGCGACCGTGGTTTCCCTGTTCGGCTGTGGTTCTTGGGTTGGCTTTGGGCTCTCCGGAGTTAGTGACTGGGTTCCTGCTAGCAGTGGCGGACACATTTCGCTTCTCTTTCTGGCAGAACCATCTAGTGGGTTGTTTTTTACGGCCTCCCTAATGTCGGAGAGGAGATTGTCCATTGCCGTTGGGAGTGTTGTCAACTTATCCACAATTGTTATGCAGGAGCAGTTAGGTTGTATGAGTTGAGTCTCTGCTTGCGCCCTTCTAACCAAATTGTTAAGCTCTGCTAACTTGCCATCAATATTGGCAACAAAAATTGACAGGGAGTTAAGGACGGAAAGTTGGAGATCCATCTTATCCGATTGATATTGGATGGCATTTACCGATAGTTGCATTGTGTGCAGAAGCGATGTCCAAATATTTTCTTTTGCTTTTAATGTTTCTTTCCCAGAGTTTGCGTTACTTGCCCTGTTGGTCCCTCCTGTTAGTTCCCCCAGAGGGGCCGCGGGGTAGGACGCTACCAATTCTTCCCACTCCTCAGGGGTGAGGTACGAGGTTTCAGAATCTGTGACCTGGAATGGTATAGGTGGTGTATTAGTTGAAGTGGCTAGGCACGGAGAGTCAGTTTCAGTTTGGCTTGGAGCGCCTCCTAGCTCGTCTTGCTCATGTTGTTTCTCAAGATGTTGACCGTTTGTTTGAGGTGCAAGCCGTTCCTGCACTGTGGCTTCCAGTATAGTTATTGTGTTAGGTTGCCTCCCCTCCTTCGTGTCTGCCACTGTTGCAACTACCCTCGTTCTCTTATGTTCTTGCGGCGCCAGCCTGTCCTCTGGCATTGTAGGTGTGTACTTGCAAAGTACCAGCTCTGTTTGAGTTGATAAGTCACCATGCTGCATGTGTTCACTGTTTTGCACATCACCCTTGCCCTGCGGGGTGTGGTACCTGGACCCCCAGGTTGCTGCTGCCTCCGGCCCTTCTTGCCTCTCAGGGTTTCCGGGTGGTCCTTGTCCACCCTTTAAAGATTCTAAGGGTTCCTCATCAGTGGGATTGTAAAGACTTGTAGGACTCCTCTTCCATTTTTTTGTTGAAGCGGAATTGGAACTTGTGATCGCATCTTGACCCTCTCTTTCGTTCTCCGTACGCACAGCCCTCTGGGTTTATCTTCAGATTTGAGTCTGCCTGCTCCTGTCTGCATCCCTGTTCCTGCGCAATTTGACTCCATGGGGCGGTGCTTTCTAGTCCCTTGTTTGGCTCTTCTTTGCTTGCGTGTGCAACCTCTTCCACACAGTTCCCCCCTTCTCCAGGATCAGCTGAATCCTTCTCTGACCCCGCCTGTGGTTGTTGCTTCAAGGGATTTGCCCTACTTGGTTGTAGTGGGGTTGGCAGATTGCTTGTGTTGCGACTATTTAAGCAAAGGGCAGAGCCGACGTCTTTAATAAATGAAAACTTTGTGTAGATTTTAGGTTGAGAGCCGGATTTATTCACTGGGAATGCATTTGCGGTCCCTCTCGCCTTAGTATCTGACGAACGTTTGGGGCTTATAAGCAGAGGGGAAATCAAAAGAAGTTCTCCCTCCTCGTCCTCCTTCCTTCCCTCTTTTTTCCCCATACCCTCTTCGCTGACCTTCATTAGGTCCTTCTTGAGGTTTTTGTTTGCTCTCCTCGTTCTTTTGGGGGGGTTAACGGATGCCGAATGGTCCCTTGATTTCCCCGACCTCATTGCTCTGCTCTTTTTTTTTTCTGTTCTCTTCTTCTTCTTCTTCCCTTCTTTTCCTACTCAGCTCTGTGCCGTGGTTCCAATCTGGCTAGTCCCACCAATTTGCGAGACCAGTGGGTGGGTGGTGGTGGTGGTGGTGGTGGTGGTGGTGGTGGTGGTGGTGGTAATGACGATGGTAAGGTGAGAAGAGGAGATATGAAGATGCAGGGGGCCGAAGCTGGTAGTGAGGCGAGAAGGTCGGCGAGAGATGGAGATTTAGAGATAGAGAGGGGGGGGGGGAGCTGGGCTCGCTGGAGGCACCGCAAGCCTCACCCGACCTAGTCAGGCCGCGGGCTTCACTCTTCACTCTGTGGCCTCACTAAGGGTGGTCACGCTCTCCTCCTCACTCTCTCGGGTCCCTCTGCACTGCTCCCTGTAAACCGCTGCCAGCTCCTCACCGGTACCCCGCTGCGCCGCACCGCACCTCTCAGTGACTCTCATCTCCACTTAATGCACTCAGTGCACAGTGCTGTACCTGCTCAATGCTCAATGCTACTTAAGTGCCACTTGGCTCCGAGTGTAATAGCCCCGAAGCTTCAGGTTCTCGTGTTTAGATTTGATTTGAGGATGATCGAGGCTGATGAGATGTGCAAAAACGTGCAGTGTTCTCCCCCGTGATCTGGTTCTCATACAGGCGACCTGCTCAGTCTCACCTTTGGCTTTCCCTTCACTTTCACTTTTGGCCGGTTAGCAGTGGGTTAGCAGTGGATTAGCAGCGAGCGTTGTACCGCCTCTTAATCGCAGCTGACTCAGCTTGCTCAGCTACTCAGCTTGCACTCACCGCTTTGTCCGCTTGTCCCCCACCGTGAGGCTAGCCTGCCTCACCACTGTTCCCGTAGCGCTCCGCCGTGCTGTCTACTGTGGCCGTGGTAGACTGTAATAGTAATAGTCAGTAGTGAGGCTGTGGTGAGGCTGAATCCCAGGGCTGAATCCCAGGGCAAAAGGGGCGCTAGAGGCAAGGCGCCAACTCACGCCGGTGCAGCGCCAACTCGATGCAGCACCGACTCGGCACCCCTGCCGCGCGCCCGCAGCCTGCTCTACACGCTCCGCTCGCCGTGAACCCCCCGGGCACAGCACTGCACAGTGCCTCAAGCAGCGCTGGGAGTCAGGAGACGGGGCCGAGAGCTAGGAGCTACGGGGGCACAAGACAGCAGTTTCGGCAATTCGGCGATCTCGGCGTCCTTCCACCTTCCTCGGCAGTCGGCGGTCAGTGCAGTCAGTGCGAAAACCCTGTGACAGGAAACCTATTGTCCAGGCCTCCCCTGCCGGAGTTTCGTCCAGCAGCAGGAGGGCAGACTCGTGTCTGTGGCTGCAGCATCCATTTTGTGATGCCAGGGTTCTGTTAAGCTGGTACCGGGTGTACCGGTGATGCCATGTGGTTCCCTCTAGAAGGGAGGAATCATACCTCCCACCCCAGTACTGGGGTGGAGGTATGATTCCAAGGTGTTTGACACCAAACATGACATGTTTCCATGCAGCCATTCTCAAGTTAGCATTTACCGCGGGGTTATAATGCACTTAAGAGTATATGGTCTGGCTGCAACACAAACAACCCCGGAATGAAGATTCCGAAAGCTGCAGAGGGGCTCTGCTCATGCATGGGCACCCCCTCACATGAAACCCAGCACCCTGCCTTCAGGATTGTTAAGGCCTGCCATAGGGGTGACTGATAGGTTTACATGTGCAGTGATATGGAGAGATATAGGGAACCTATATCTCTGTAAGGGGTGCATATACCACCTTACACAGGCTGCTGTAGCAGACCTGTTGTGTCATTTTAAAAGGCTTCCCAGGGGTGGCACAATACATGCTGCAGCCCCTGGTAGGCCTCTGGGGTACCTATGCCCTGGGTACATATACTAGGGACTCACAAGGGTACCCCAGAATCCAATCTGGAGTGTACCTAAAGTACATACAGTCAATTTAAGGGGAAAGCAGATAGGCTGGGGTCCTGAATAGCAGGATCCCAGCCAAACTAAGTCGAAAACCAGCAAAACACCAGGAAAAAAGTGGGGGCAACCATGCAGTCAGATTCCACCTTCCTACAGTACTTATCTGGGTGGCCCCCGGGACCCCCTTTCAACACGTGCACCATGTGATTGACCCTGAGGGGCGCTATGTGATCCTGTATGGCAGACTTGATGGTCAAGAGATCTGCTTTATTAATGTATATGCCCCTAGTTTAGACACCCCGGGTTTTTTCCTCTGAGGTGATGGCCGCAGCGACCCCATACCTGGGGGGTGGTGTAATCATGCTGGGAGATGTCAACTGTGTGCTGGATGGGACACTGGACCGGGAGCCCCCCCCCAGACAAACACTAAGCCAGGTATGACTTCTCTTGTCATACCCCTGCGACAGATACATTTAGCAGGCTAGATCAATTTTTTGTATCTGCGGATTTGATCTCTAGGGTGGGAGGAATAACGTATCTTCCATGATATATCTCGAACCACTCCCCCATGCTGTTATCCTGAGACACCGGGAGGCCGAGGTCTGTGATCCCGACATGGAGACTCCAGACCGAAGCACTCACGGATCCCCCCTTTGCTGCCAAGACAGAAGAGGAACTCTCTAGGTTCTTTGAAACGAACTGGGGTTCAGCGTCCTCAAGAGCAATGGAGTGGGAGGCTATGAAGATGGTGTTACGAGAGATCTGCATTAACACAACTTATGGTGTCCGCCAACAGCTCGAAAGGGACATTAAGGTACAGGAAGGGAAACTAGCCGAGATAGAGGCGTCGCTCTCGACAGCTCCCCAACGTCTGAACGAGTGGCGAACGATACGAGAGCAGCTGCTGGCGGCATTATACAGGCTAGAAAAATGTCATTATACTGGACACCGACAACGCCTGCATGTGGAAGGGGACTGATCTGGGGCTCTGCTTGCCAAGCTGATTAAAACTGAAAAGTCGGGGTCCCCCATAGTGCAGATGCAGTCTAGGGATGGGAATATAGTATATAGCCAACAACAAATTCTTGACATTTTGGCAGACCACTTGGCCGAGGTATACTCGGGCGCCTCCCCTCCGGCCCCGGAAAGGATGATAGAGTTAATGGCCGCCCTGGATTTACCCCGCCTGGGAAATGAGGCTAGTCAGCTGCTAGATGGTGAGATAACCAAAGAAGAAGTATTGGGAGCTATACAAACTCTAAAGCAATCTAAAAGCCCCGGTAGTGACGGCCTACCGTCCGAATTTTATAAATAATTTGCGCACGTATTGGTAGGCTATCTCCTGGAGGTGTACAACGAAGCGTTTCGGAAACAAACATTGCCAACGTCAATGAGGGAAGCCCTAGTAGTCATGATACCCAAGGCAGACAGAGATCCCCAACTGCCGGGCTCATACAGACCAATCTCCCTCCTTAATATAGACTTAAAAATCCTGAGTGGGATCTTGGCGGCTAGACTGCAGCCACATATGCACCACTTAATTCATTCTGATCAAGTGGGCTTCATCCCCAAGCGTAGCACCGCCCATAATTTATGACGGCTCGCCCATGTGTGGCACTCCCCATCTGTAGATCACGAAGATTATGCCCTGGCGTTACTAGATATAGAACAGGCGTTTGATTCGGTGGGGTGGACATACATGTGGGAGGTTTTGCGAATAATGGGGATGGGGGTACATTTTGTTAAATGGGTACAGTGCTATACTCCGCCCCTCACGCTAGAATACGTGTGGGAAGGTTGGTCTCGAGGGGCTTTATGTTGAAACATGGTACCAGACAAGGTTGCCCATTATTGCCACTCTTGTTTGCAACAGCAATGGAGCCGTTGGCGGCAACTTTGAGGAGGGAGTTGGCTGCATTTGGGATTCCGTTGGGAGCGACTAACCACGTGGTGTCCATGTATGCGGACGACACTCTTGTATATCACCGTCAACCTGAGGCAGCGATCCCGATAATATCGGACGTTCTGCGAAGATTCGGGAGGGTCTCTGGACTACAGATAAACCCCGGGAAATCGAAATTGATCCAGATGGGAAAGCTAGCTTCGCAAGTGGTCGGAACACTCCCAGAGGTGGGACTCCCGTGGGCGGGGACTGAGCCCAGATACCTAGGGATTAATCTGGCTAAGACAGAGGAGCAATATCTGGCACTAAATATAGGGAAAGTAATTGAGGGAATACAGGGCTCGGTGCGCTTTTGGCAGGGGCTGCCTCTATCACTTATGGGAAGGATAGCCATAATAAAAATGATCATTCTACCGCGCTGACTCTATGCGATGCAGCACTCCCTTTATAGAATACCCCGCACATTTTTTATAACCCTAGATAGCCTTCTGGTAGAGTTATTATGGGGAGCTAAACGTAAGAAGGTGAGTCTGGCCACATGGCAGGCTGGAGGTTCCATGCCTAGAGTTCTATTATATGGCTTCGCAGATGCAACATGCGGTGCACTGGCTAGACTAAGCCGAAAACTGGGAGAAGAGCCTGTTGGCGGGGACCTTTGGTGACCGGTCATTACCTGAATTATTGATGATGGGGAAGAGTGTACCCCAGACATGCCCCTACATAATACGACACGTCACTGAAATATGGGAACTAACAGCAAGGAGGGTGCTGCGCAGAGTGCTGTATGCCCCAGACATGCCCCTATGGGTGGTGCAGCCATTCGCCAAAATGTCATCTTCTATGTTGGTGCATAGATGGTGGAAGGGGGGATGCCTAGCGATGGGGGACCTATATAGCAATAAACAATATATTACACGAGAACAGTTGGTAGACACATTTGATCTGGGCAATGGGCAGTTTCTGCAATACGAGAAAATAGCTCAGGTGGCTAGGGAGTTATGGCCCCGTTCGCCGGTAATGTGCTGCAGATTTTGTTGTACATGGCCCAAGGATGGAGATTTATATCGCACTTGTATCGGGCAATTCGAGAAGATAAAATGGTCCCGACACTCCCTGTACAGGAAAGGTCGGCCGCAATAGTGGAAGATCCCATAACATCTAGGGATTGGATCAAAATTCATGAGGGGGTAAAGCAGTTGAGCTCAAATACCCGGTTTAAATTGATACAATATAATTTTGTTCACCAATTATATCTTACACCCAAAAGATTAAACAGGATATATCCGGACCGCTCGGGGCGGTGCCCTAGAATAAGGGCCGCAGAAGCCCATTTTATACATATGTCCTGGGCTTGCTCGACCATGGGTCCTTATTGGGCCGAGGTTCTGACTATACTACAGGTGGCGACAGGGTGGGTGCTACCTCAGGAGATACGTACGGTTTTGTTGGGTTTGCTGCCAGACCAAAAAATAAGAATCTTAGTAGGAAATTCGTGCTTTTGGGATTGGTGTTGGCAAAGCGACAGGTAGCCATCTCGTGGGTAAGTCGTGACCCACCAAGAGTGACGGGGTGGGTTTGGGACGTAAATGAATGGGCCATGGGCGATATGGTCTGGATGCAGCGGATCAGACGGGATGAAAAAGTGGAAGATCATCTACAGGCATGGAGGGCCATGCTGAGTGATATGCGGACGGACAGAACACCCACCGGTCCCCAGACCGAGACTGAGAGACCGCAGGAAAATAGGGTGTCCCCTATTTAAGAGAAGACAACGCATGATGGTAACAGGTGGAATGGCGTACTAAGATAGATCGAAAAGAGAAGGTTGCACACACGGACATGGATGGGGGTGGTATGGGTGGGGTAGTTTATGTTTTGAATAAAAGGTTTCTTTGCTGTAAATGACATCAGTTATAACAGTTTGTGATACTAGAGGGAGAGTGTAGTATTGGGTTTTCTTATGTATTCACTTGTTCTTCTTTATTAGAATTGTTCTGATTAGTGTGTTCTCTTTATATATTGCCATTCGTTGGAATGTTAGTGTTTCTTCTGCCTGATACTTTGCTTGCCTGAGCTACGCTGAGGGGTTGTCAGAATAAAGAAGTTATCAGCATACGATTATCTACAGCGTCTTTACTTCAGAGAGATGGTGGGAGGCAATAATATGCGAAGTCTTGCTACTATAAGGTACACGGCAATGTGTGTACACATTTTGTGCACTGTTGGGCCTGTTTTTCTTGTCTCCTTCTTTCCCTTTAGTTTTTCGTTTATTGACCTTCTTTAGATGTACAGTGCATAACATGTCGAAGAGAATGTATCCTATATTTCTGCTACAGATGTCAATAAAGATATTATTTAAAAAAGAGTGAGACACCGGTGAGGCACCGGTGAGGCTGTCCGGGATGCCTTGTGAGAGCTGCTGCGGTGTTTGTGTGTGAATGACGGTGACATGGTGCTGGTTAATGTTTTATCTAGCTGCCCTTCAGTTCCTGCTGTTACCAAACAAGCTGCCACATTATGCAACAAAGCTTTTATTGTTTGCGTTGCTCCACTTGGGACACGTCACAGGGCTGCACACGTGCAACAAGGCAAAGGCAGGCCCATGGTTGCGTTACCAAGGCTTGTCTGGTCACACAGCAGTCACACACTTAAGAGAAAACAACAGCAACAACTGTTCTCATAGCAGCAGTAGGTGCTAAAACAACAAACTGTAGAGAGAGCCGAGCTGAGCCTGAGTCGGAGCCGAGCAGGGGCGTGGCTACCATTGGTGCAGCAGGTGCAGTGGCACCGGGCCAAGATTAGACACTTTGGCCCAGTGAAGAGCTGGGATTGGAGCCCGGCCGTCACATGCACACCGTGTGCCCTTGGGCCGCAGGGCTCCCCCGCGCTCTGTCTTCAGTCTTAAAGAAAAGGACAGTGCTCTGCAGAAGTGTCTTTAACAAGCCAGAGCCGTACAATGTGCTCCTATAATAAGGAGGCTTCCCAGGGCACGCGACGAGCTGGTGCGGGCTCTGTGGAAACAAGTTGCAGCAAGCGTAATTCAACCCATTCACAAAGGGGGACGCGCAGGTCGGAGCCCCAGTAGCTGCAGAAAAAGGCGATGAGTTAAAGGGGCCTCTGTCGGGACAACGTTAAATGTAAAGAGGCAGAGCGTAGCGCTCCCTTCACAGGGCAAATAAAAGTGTTTCACAAGAAGGTCTCGGTTTCAAGACAGCCAATAAAACAGATGAATGAGTGCTGGGACTGAAGTCCTCTGTACGGCTTGGAAAGGATCAGCCCAGCCCTGCCCTGCTCAGCCCACCCCTGCCTGGCCCCTGCCCTGCCCTGCCCAGCCCTGCCCTGCCCTACCTTGACCTATCCTGCCCTGCCCTGCTCAGCCCACCCCTGCTCAGCCCAGCCCTGCCCTGCTCTGACCTGCCCTGCCTTGACCTATCCTGCCCTGCCCTACTCAGCCCTGCCCAGACCAGCCCTGCTCAGCCCTGCCCCACTCAGCCCTACCCAGCCCAGCACTGCTCAGCCCTCCCTGACCAGCACTGCCCAGCCCCGCCCTGCTCTGACCTGCCCCGCCCTGCTCTGACCTGCCCCGCCCTGCCCTGCTCAGCCCAGCCCTGCTCAGCCCTCCCTGCTCAGCACTGCTCAGCCCTCCCTGCCCAGCACTGCCCAGCCCCGCCCTGCTCTGACCTGCCCCGCCCAGCCCTGCCCCGCCCCGCCCTGCCCTGCTCAGCCCTCCCAGCCCAGCCCTGCTCAGCCCTCCCAGCCCAGCCCTGCTCAGCCCTCCCAGCCCTGCTCAGCCCTCCCAGCCCAGCCCTGCCCAGCTCTGCCCAGCTCTGACCTGCCCTGCTCTGCCCTGCCCCACTCAGCCCAGCCCTGCTCAGCCCTCCCAGCCCAGCCCTGCTCAGCCCTCCCAGCCCAGCCCTACTCAGCCCCTCCCTGCTCAGCCCTCCCTGCTCAGCCCTCCCAGCCCAGCCCTGCTCAGCCCTCCCAGCCCAGCTCAGCCCTCCCAGCCCAGCCCTGCTCAGCCCTCCCAGCCCAGCCCTGCTCAGCCCTCCCAGCCCAGCACTGCCCAGCCCCGCCCCGCCCTGCTCTGACCTGCCCTGCCCGGCCATGCCCTGCCCTGCCCTGCTCAGCCCTGCCCCACTCAGCCCTGCCCAGCCCTGCTCAGCCCTCCCAGCCCAGCCCTGCTCAGCCCTCCCAGCCCAGCCCTCCCAGCCCAGCACTGCTCAGCCCTCCAGCCCAGCACTGCCCAGCCCCGCCCTGCTCAGCCCTCCCTGCTCAGCCCTCCCAGCCCAGCCCTGCTCAGCCCTCCCAGCCCAGCACTGCCCAGCCCCGCCCTGCTCTGACCTGCCCTGCCCCACTCAGCCCTACCCAGCCCAGCCCTTCTCAGCCCTCCCAGCCCAGCCCTGCTCAGCCCTCCCTGCTCAGCCCTCCCAGCCCAGCCCTGGTCAGCCCTCCCTGCTCAGCCCTCCCAGCCCAGCCCTGCTCAGCCCTCCCAGCCCAGCCCTGCTCAGCCCTCCCAGCCCAGCACTGCCCAGCCCCGCCCTGCTCTGACCTGCCCTGCCCAGCCCTGCCCCACTCAGCCCTACCCAGCCCATCCCTGCTCAGCCCTCCCTGCCCTTCTCAGCCCTCCCTGCCCTATGTCCTCCTCAAGCACGCGCCACAATCTGCTCCTCTTTTTAACCATAATGTCCTTCAGCAGAGCCCACGCGAACCCAAGCGGAGGCGGCTTCTGACCCCCATCCTGGGCTGTGAGGGGGCTGGGGTAGTCTGCCTTCTTTCTCTCCCCCACGATCCCTTGACTATCCCTGTGTGGGACCTAGGTGGGTGGGTGTTTCACTGTAACTGAGCGAGTGGTGGGGTCCATTTGGGGCACCGTGTGTCTGGTTGCAGAAGATGGTGGTCTCTCTGCCGCCTCCCCTTTATCCTACACATCCCTGTGCTCAAGACCTCCCCAAAAACCAGTCTTACCCTTTGGGTGGCGTACGCTCACCACCCCCTTCCTTCTTTCAATATAGGTTTCCACCATTAGATTGAAACCCAACTCGCATCCCACTTCCTGTGGCGCTGGCTGTCGCTTAGCGACCGTGGCCTTCTGCAGCAGCTCTGTCTCGACAGGGTCAACAAAACTTGACCAGTTCGAACTGGTCTGACCATGAACTTCCTGCTCTAGAAGCACACTCTAACCTGGTACAAAGAAGGAAGATGGCTGGCAGCAGAACTTCCATTTGAAAAGGGCGGTCCCTCTGTCTGCTCAGGGTTCACACTCGGGCCACCAAGGTTGATGATACTGGCCCCCTGGGCCAGTAACTTGTACATTCAAGAGTCCGTTCACATCAGTGCTCGGTGGATGTGGTCACCGGAGGAGTAGTGTTCATGGCTGTCCATCAGGCCAGGATCTCAGGAACTCCTTCTGTCAACCTGAGGAACAGAGAAGTCAACTTCACTGCAAGGAGAAAGCTGCCTACTTCTTAAAAGTTCAACATGAGTCCCTGCTGACTGGAGGTCACCAAGGAAGACAACTCAAAGAGCTAGGATTCTTGTCGTCCAGCAGACATGAGAGAAGAAACTATGACCTAGACGGGCATTACGTGGGTCAGAGAGCGCTGGAAGCACTGTGCGCCCTCACTGCTGAGACTGCACCATCCTGTACCGACACCCCGCGACCATACCTTCCCAACCTAGCCCCAGAGAGACCTGGAGGTTAGGAAACTTTCTCACCCCTAGAGTGGGGTTTATCATCTGGGGCAGTCTGTCCTAACTCCGCCACCATTACAACCATCTCTCAAGCAAAGCCTTAGCGCTTCCAGAAATGTTGTCGTTTTATTTTACTGCTGGCCCCTAATGATTCACTTAGCTTCCCAGTTAGAATTGGGAAGGACTTGGGTCTCAGTGGTGTGCCCCACCACCAGAATTTCAACCACAACTGGTAGCGTTTTAGCATAAAGATCTGTAAAAATACATCCCCCCTGGGACACCATAGTGAGTAGCTAGTACTGCACCTGCAACGTCCACTGAAACAAAATGAGAGTAGCGGAGACCGTAGCTGGTATCCAAAAACTGCGTCTTGCCTGAACCCAGGTTACCATTGACTTGGACCCCAAGACTCCTGAGACCCTAAACTCTCTGGACTCTGCGTGAGTGAGATTTTGTGTTGCTTGAGTGGTGGGTTTTTGGAGACAAGTATTTTGATACTTTTTTGGACTAGAAACTCAGCTGGGACACCAGTCCGCTGAATTGTGCTGAAGCTAGAGCTACTCGCCTTTGAAACAAGGGGCGAGGCTTACCTCTTGTCCGCCTACTCTCAATGACCGTCCTCATCACTCTTGTCTCCTCCCACCCCTCATCCTGTCAAGGTCTTACTCCATCTCTTGGAGCCCAAAGACAAGCTCTCCACCTCTTTCTGGCCTTTCTCTTACTCTTCAACCCCAGCAGCCCCTTCCAGTTAACCACTTACACCTCCCCGAACCTCCCCGAACACTCTATCTCTTCCTGGCTGAGCTGTCTCCTTGCCAATAAAACAAGAACCACCAAAAATCTGCCACCGGACTCCCACCTCAAGGCCAGACCTCCTGTTCCTTACCGGAAGCCGTCTAGGGATCACGCAGTCCCGGTTTTTAACAAGACCGTAGTAAGTAGCCAGATACATACAACACAATGTAGTTTTACGTAGATTTATTGAGACCAGTTACATGTAGATAGGTAGTAGAGATACAGCCCCACCAGGAGCAGTCTGCCTGCTGCTCAGCCCATACTCCAACTGTCACCCTCAAGCATCCAGGCACCCAACCATTCCATTCAAGACCATCACACCGTCATTCCATGCATCACATTCACACTGGCTGAGCAGCTAGGGAGAAAGTAACCAGATACATACAACACAGGTTACTACAACCGTCTTACATGGATATGGAATCCTCACACGAAACTGTCCCAAGAGGACTGTAGGAGGGTTTGCAGTTATTTTTCAGTGCACCTTACAGACCACAAGTTCTCACGAATGTGCCAGAGTCAAATGTGAATCCTTTCTCATCCGCTGTACTTCTGCCCACTTGTGTTGATCTACAGACCTCCGTATTTATGGTGCCTTCCTATTCGCCATCTTAGGCACCAAAGTGATCCCTGCGTCATGTGCCTAAATGTCTGATGGATTCCTCCAACTGCTGAGTCCTCACCTTTTGAATCCTTCCAGAATTTTATCTGCAACAATTCCTCCTTGCCAGCGGGTGGCACCATCAGAATCCGTGACAGCCCGGAGCCACAAACAAGTGCCACTCTTGTGCACTGACGTCAGTTCCTGTTTTTCCTCACCCTTTGGCACAGCGCTCAAGGTTGTTTCCCAGCCTTCTCAGGGCTTTAATGAGTTCACAAACCTATTTTCTAGACGGAGACCAGTGATGTCTCCCCTTAAAACTGCAGGGTTTAAGCTGTGCCGCACTTGGAGAAAACAGAAGTCGGTCAGAGACCTGCACGACATCTGCCTTTGGTGCCTTGGTTCCAAACACAGTTTGAAGGCCTGCGACAAATGCTCCCTGAAGCATTTTAGGGACATCAGGGAGCGCAAGCCAAGCGCTACCTTGCAAAGGATAAGAATCAGGGCCAGTCTCGCTTGAGGCCTTGAGCTCATTGGCTCCTCAGGTGCCATTCTTGGATAAGTCGAAGCCAACATCGATTGTTAAGCCTCGACAAAAGCCAAGTTGGGCTCTACGCATTCCGGATGTTCCCGTTCCAGGGAGATGTCGCCCAGCCAGCATCCCAAAGCTCTGAGTCTGCATTGTCGTCCGACTCAGACCTTCGACTTGTCTCTGAAGGTGGTATCGCCTTTTCATGTGTGGCATTCTTCTTTCTTCTGCTCCTCTCTGAGCAGAGACACTGCACCTGTTGGATCATGAGCAGGCCCTTACTTTCTACATTGACAGGACTAAGGAACACCGAGTGGACGATCAATTTTCTATAAGATTTGCCAGTGCAAAGAAAGGAAAGGCAGCTCAGAAAAGTATCTTATTAGGTGTGATTGTCCTATGCATTAAGCTATGCTCTGGACAAAAAGAAGCCTTCTGAGGGCATTCTGGCTCATCCACCAAGGCCCTGGCTTTCAGGGGGTTTTGTGCAGCTGCCAAACTGCTACATGGGTGTCTGTACATCCCCTCACCAAACATTACAGTGTCGACTTCCGGGTCTGCAGGGAGGATCATTTTGTCTGCTCGGACATGCAGGACTTCCTAGGATACACGTTTGTGAAGGTACAGATGTGGTATCAATTCTAAAGTGGAAAGATCTGTGGTTAGAAGTATCTAACAGAAGAACAAGTTGCTTACCTTCGATAACACTCCTTCTGGTGGACATTCTATCAAACCACAGATGTCCTACCTCCCTCTCCTCTACCCTTTCTGTGGAGGAATTCTGACAGGTGTTACGGTGCCAAGCTAGGACACAATCTGACTCTATATAACTCTTTGTAATAATATCTACGATAACACATAAAAGGCCACCATCCCAGTATAAAAGCCTGTCTCTAATTTTCTTCTTACAGGCGAAAGGGGAGGTTTTTAGTCATCTGTAATAGATAAATGAGGTAGCTGCTCCACTGTAATAAGTTATTACAGTTGAGTTTTGACGTCACAGTGCCTGTTGCCAGAGTGAAAAACAGTTGATGGACAGAATGCAGAACAATGTCATACATTCACCCCAGTACAGAGATCTTGGCCTAAATCCATCGTTTTTTTGCTCATCATGCCATTCCAGTTTGAACCCATCCATATGCAAATCAGTCTTGACCCTGTGCCTCATGGGAACAGTCCAGCCCGAACTGCCAAGCCAGGTCCTCCCTGGACTGGAACCAAGCATCCTAGGACCGGTTTCGGGGTTTCATCCCTCTTCAGCCAGGATAGCTTGATTCCAGTCTCATGGAGAGCACGGGACCCACGTCTGGGCAAACCCGTCCCACTCGGGGTGACAAATGCAAAAACAACAGTTGATGGACAGAATGCAGAACAATGTCATACATTCACCCCAGTACAGAGATCTGGGTCTAAATCCATCGTTTTTTTGCTCACCATGCCATTCCAGTTTGAACCCAGCCATATGCAAATCAGTTTTGACCCTGTGCCTCATGGGAACAGTCCTCCCTGGACTGGAAACAAGCATCCTAGGACAGATTTCGGGGTTTCACCCCTCATCAGCCAGGATAGCTTGATTCCAGTGGCTGATCAGGGCTGTTAGCCCGAAACCGGTCCCTGGATGCTTGATTCCGGTCCAGGGAAGAAATGGCTTGGCAGTTCGGTCTGGACTGTTCCCATGAGGCACAGGGTCAAGACTGATTTGCATATGGCTATGTCTGAACTGGGGTGGTAAAGTGAGCTAAAGAATGATGATGGATTCAACCCAGATCTGTGACTGGGGGTGAGTGTTTGAAAAGTTTCAGCGCTCCGTCCATCATCTCCTTGTGTTTGCTTTGTTCGCCCTAAGCTGGCAGGGTATGCCCAGACGTGGGTCCCTTGCTCACTTTGCCACTGGATTCAAGCTAGCCTGGCTGATGAGGGCTGTTAGCCTGAAACCGGTCCCAGGATACTTGTTTCCGGTCCAGGGAAAACATGGCTTGGCAGTTCGGTCTGGACTGTTCCCATGAGGCACAGGGTCAAGACTGATTTGCATATAGCTGTGTCTGAACTGGGGTGGCAGAGTGAGCTAAAGAATTATGATGGCTTCAACCCAGATCTGTGACTGGGGGAGAGTGCTTGAAAAGTTTCAGCACTCCATCCATCATCTCCTTGTGTTTGTTGCCAGAGTCAGCAACCAAGAGGAAAGACAGGACACGGAGCACAATAGCAGCTGCGTGTTAAAAAAATTGAGAAGAGAACTGGCATTTTCTCCTTCTGATATATTTCTTTAAAGAAGGAAAAGGAATCAGCAGAAATTAGAGATTTTATGGCAAGATATTTGTTTTTCTGTGCTTTGTTATTGCAAACAATATAGAATGTCTGCACGTTTCTACACAATCTGACCCACAAATTTTTTTTAACCTGCATAATTAGAATATCTTTTGCGAAAAATACTTCCTGCATCTTGGTATGTTAATTTCTCAGCACAGATTCTGCTTTTATGCTTCTTGTCTGCAATGAACAGGAAGGAGCAGAATGCCAAGGATTTAGGTGTTTTTTTGGAATTGTGATGATGTGACTATGTGTGAGTAGGAATAAGACACCCCCTGCCGTGCATTAAAAGGATAGTGGACGTCACCTCGGATTGCCATGACCTTATAAATGGACTTCGCCTTTGGCCTCGTTCTTCTATATGGTCGCGGATATCCTCAGTGGCTTGCAATATTCTTATAATGTATAGCAGGGGGTACTTTATTCCATATATCCCGAACCGGACAATACCTGGTAGTGCACGTTATTCTGTTACGTCTATGACGAGCATCTCCCTCATATCCCAGTCTCTCATATTTACATTATGTCGAGAGCTGTGCCACCCCGACGAAGGATCTAGTTTGCTCTATAAAAACAATAAACAAAGAGATAAGACAGGCGGGCCAGAGTCAGCTGTCGACCAAGGTAGGAAGGGACAACTACCCCCACTTATCATGACAAGAAGTCTGGAAAGAAATGGTACTGGCCCTTCCAGGCGTACCGGCTGGGCAGTGGCACAAAGACATGGGTGCTACCATCAGGGCTGCAGAGGGGATGGAAGTAGGGACCTTCCCTTCCACCGGTAGGATAGTGCTGTTTGGATTTGGCATCAGGGGCCACCTCGAGGGACTGCTATGACAGGGATCAGACCCCCACTGTGGCCGGAGAGGCCACCCTGAGGGGCTGCTCTGAAAGTTGTCAGACCTCCTCTGTGGCAGGAATGGCCACCTCGAGGAATTGCTCTCACAGGGTGCAGAACTCCACTGTGGTAGAAGAGTCTAACCACTGGCAGTCGCTCAGGGTAGCATTCCAAGCCATCGTTCTTTTGTCCACCATGACACCTCAGATAAGACCCAATCACATGCAAAACAGACCAGCCTGAACGGCCATGCCAGGTCCGCTCTGAACCAGAACACAAGCAACCCAAGACTGGTTTCACTGAGACCGGGACTCGTCAGTCGGGTGCAGCGAAACCGCTGGTCAGACATCCACTGTGGCATAAGGGGCAACTCTAGACAATGGTCAGACTTCCTTTGTGGCAGATGGGGCCACCTCGACGGACTGCTATGAAAATGGTCAAACCTTCACTGTGGCAGGAGGGCTTCTTCTGACAGTGGGCTCACCTCCATTGTGACAGTAGTGGCCATCTCAAAGGACCGCACTCACAGGGCTCTGACCACCACTGTGGCAGGGATGGCCACCTATAGGGACTGCATTCACAGGGCTCTGACATCCACTGTGGCAGGAATGGCCACCTATAGGGACTGCACTCACAGGGCTCTGACCACCACTGTGGCAGGGATGGCCACCTATAGGGACTGCACTCACAGGGCTCTGACCTCCACAGTGGCAGGAATGGACGCACTAGGGACTGCACTCACAGGGCTCTGACCTCCACGGTGGCAGGAATGGCCGCCTCTAGGGACTGCAGTCACAGTGCTCTGACCTCCACAGTGGCAGGAATGGACGCACTAGGGACTGCACTCACAGGGCTCTGACCTCCACGGTGGCAGGAATGGATGCTCTAGGGACTGCACTCACAGGGCTCTGACCTCCTCTGTGACAGGAGGGCTTCTTCGGACAGTGGGCTCACCTCCATTGTGACAGTAGTGGCCATCTCAAAGGACTGCACTCACAGGGCTCTGACCTCTACTTTGGCAGGAATGGGCGCTCTAGGGACTGTACTCACAGGGCTCTGACATCCACTGTGGCAGGAATGGCCGCCTCTAGGGACTGCACTCACAGGGCTCTGACCTCCTCTGTAACAGGAGGGCTTCTTCTGACAGTGGGCTCACCTCCATTGTGACAGTAGTGGCCATCTCAAAGGACTGCACTCACAGGGCTCTGACCTCCACTGTGGCAGGAATGGGCGCTCTAGGGACTGCACTCACAGGGCTTAGACGTCCACTGTGGCAGGAATGGCCGCCTCTAGGGACTGCTCTGATAGTGGTCAGGCCGCCACTGTGGCAGGAATGGCTGCCTCTAGGCACTGCACTTCCAGGGCTCTGACCTCCACTGTGACAGGAATGGCCACCTCAAGGGACTGCACTGACAGCGGCCAGACCTCCTCCTTGGCGGGGGGGCTGTGGGGGCGCACCTCCAGGGCTGCTCTAACAATGGTCAGACCTCCACCCCAATTCTCCAGGTTTCCAGTTTGCTATTCCATGTTGAGGGGAGCACACCTGCATTCCAATGAAAGCAGTAATGCTGTCTCTGCAATTGTGGGCAGCACCCCTGAGGTTCTCTCAAAACTGACTTTTAACAGACACCATGTCCCATACAGTGCTGGTGTAGATGGGCAGGGGGTTGCTGCTCTTTGGCCATGGTTGACTTAGGATTTGTGGAGGCTAAGACGCCTCTAAATGGAAACTGGGGTACAGGATAGCAACCAAAGTCACTGTTGGCTATCCTTTGATGCATGTGCAGCTGAAGGTAGGAGACCAGTTGGTTGAGATGGTGGAGTGGGTGAAGGACAACCTTGGCATGCGGAATGGACCCACCTAGAAACCACTCAGATGGAAGACGTTTCTGAAGTGGAACGCTCTCAGGAAGCACTGACCAGTGCACAGTCCCAGGGCATCTCAGCTGGTGCACCAGTGCAGAGCTCAGAGCTGCCTGCTCCAGACCCCTCCTGTGATACATGCGTCTCGGACACTGTTTGAGGTGCAGAAGGGGTTGATTTCTGGGGGTCCCAGTAGAGAAGAGTTCTGTGGATAAGGGCAGTGCTTAATTTGAGCCGGTGGTTTCTGGTGCTCAGCACTTAATTGTCAACACAGGCGATTGTGACAGTCTGCCACAAAGTGGCGCTGTCTGGCTAATTTAGAGATCACCAGAACAACTATTAATTCAATATACATGACAAAAGAACGATGACCATTACCTGCTGCCCAAGCCATTCTTATAGCTCTGGGGGCCTGCAATAGTCACACAGTAACTGTCACACTTGTAGGAGTGTGATGGTTAATAGTTGTGTTGTCATCATTGGCAGCATGGCAGGAGCAATGTATGGTGCAAGCTGTGGTGGTCTCCTGACGAGAGCCCTGGCACTTTTTTCTTTTACAAAACAAGCACTGGGAAGGCTGAGAGACAAGCCAGATGTGAAGTTGACACATGCAAGAAAGTCACACAGGAAGTCAGGCTGCCGTGCAGCGAGCACTGTGGTGGTAAACCTGGATCTAGGGAGAAGCCCAGTGTCCTCGGTGCTCTGGAAAGGCGGTATCCCCCGCTCTTTTATCCCAACATGGCAGAAGGAACAGCTCGACCTCACTCGCCTTGCCTTTGAGGCCAGCACTTTACAAGGCACTGTACCTAACCACACTCCTGGACACAACCTACAGTCAAGAAGGGCGAGGGCGCCGCCTTGACACATTGCCTTGATTTACCTTGGAGAGTCGTTTGGCCGTCTTCCCACTGGGGTTCAGGTAAAAAGGCATGTACCACACTCCTGTAATGAGTGCCACCAACTATTATTTGAATTTCCGCTGGTCCTGGGGTGTCCCTACCCATAGGACAAGGAGAACCAGTTTGGGTGGGCCCTATTACATGACTGCAGCGCCCCTGTCAGGAGACTTGTGACACTGAAATCCTACACATAAAAACACACAGGCTCTCTGGAATGATGAAATGGAGAGCATGTTGTCTCAGGTACAGTGCCAGGGGCCTTCTATCCTACAATGCCCTACATAAAGACTGTCTGGTAGGGTGTGATAGATAGCGAAGTAGAGCAAAGGCACTTACCTTGCCCCCTCCCTCCTGCACCTATATGTACACTGAAGGAGCAATTACAACATTGTCTGATATACACATGTACCTTGTGGTGCAATACACAGTTTTCTCCATATATGAATGTATCTGCTTATAGCAGAAAGCATAGTTCAATGTACAATGTCACAGGTATAAAGGCAACCTCATCTCTACACCGTGAGAAGCATAGTGTGTCATGTCTGAGTATATTGTTGTATACTGAGTACAGTCATCGTATATGGGGTACAGCCGGCTCCTGACTAATGTCCTGAATCTTAGATGATTGTCTGTGGATCTTAGGTGTGTGGGTAGCAAATTCCATAGTTTGGCTGCTTGAATAGTTAAAGTTGTTCCACCCATGTATTTCTTTCTTGTATGTACTAATTATGCTCAAGCCTAATGTATACTCAAGCCTAGGTTCCTTTGTTGTATGTATTTGTTGATTTTCTTCCTGAAGAAGAGTGTTCCTTTGCCATGTATTGCTTTGTGGTTGATACAAAGCAGCTTGAAGAGGGATCTTCTGGGAGCTGGCTGCTAGTGCAGGGCCCTCAAGGCCGGGGAGGTGTGTGCTTGTGGCTTTACATGCAGGAGTAGTCTAGCAGCAGTGTTTTGAATTCTCTGTAATCTTCGTATACTTGACAAAGGTGAGTTGTGATACAGACCGTTAGTGTAATCCAGTTTTGATAGGACGAGAGAGATGGTAGCTTGAACCTTGTGCGGGGATCCTAGGGGCGAGAAGATGGGTTGCAGTGTTTTCATTGTCAGAAAGCTTGTTTTGGCTACTTTGTTCATTTGTTTGCTCATTGACAGCTCGGCGTCCATGGTAATTCCGGGGTTTCTTATCTCCTTAGATATTTTTGGAGGTGGTCCTAGTTCACCAGGCCAGGCACAGAGAGGGTCACAGGTTTCCAGTTGCCACAGGTGAGTATTTGTGATTCCATGTCATTCATTGGTCAACAGCCCGGAAGCAATTAAAAAGTGAGAGAGAGAGAGAAGTGTGTGTGTGTGTGTGTGTGTGTGTGTGTGTGTTTTTTTTTTTTTTTTTTTTTTTTATGGACCCAATGTGGGACGTGCCAGAAACGATACTTTCAGAGCAGCGTGAACATCTAAAGCTGGCTACCGCTAGAAGTACATATACAATTTTAAGATCACCTACAAACACACGAGGCGGTACACTCAAGGCTTCCATGTTTACCTGCAAGAACCCCTCCGCACCGTAGAGAGTCAACAGAAACTGACAAGAAGAAAAGCACGACTGACACTGAAGGTCCCAAAAATGAACAAAATCAAGTCAGCAAAGTAGCTTTTTCCTGCCGATCCCCCAGACTATGGAACAAGATCTCAGAATCTACCAGAACAATTCCAACCTCCTGAACACACCTTGAAGCTCTCTCCGCTGGCTCTTTCCAACCTCCTGAACACATCTTGAAGCTCTCTCCGCACGCTCTTTCCAACCTCCTGAACACATCTTGAAGCTCTCTCCGCACGCTCTTTCCAACCTCCTGAACACATCTTGAAGCTCTCTCCGCACGCTCTTTCCAACCTCCTGAACACATCTTGAAGCTCTCTCCGCACGCTCTTTCCAACCTCCTGAACACATCTTGAAGCTCTCTCCGCACGCTCTTTCCAACCTCCTGAACACATCTTGAAGCTCTCTCCGCACGCTCTTTCCAACCTCCTGAACACATCTTGGAGCGCCCTCCGCAGGCTCTTTCCAACCTCCTGAACACATCTTGAAGCTCTCTCCGCACGCTCTTTCCAACCTCCTGAACACATCTTGAAGCTCTCTCCGCACGCTCTTTCCAACCTCCTGAACACATCTTGAAGCTCTCTCCGCACGCTCTTTCCAACCTCCTGAACACATCTTGAAGCGCCCTCCGCACGCTCTTTCCAACCTCCGGAACACATCTTGAAGCGCCCTCAGCTGGCTCTTTCCAACCTCCTGAACACATCTTGAAGCGCCCTCTGCAGGCTCTTTCCAACCTCCTGAACACATCTTGAAGCGCCCTCCGCAGGCTCTTTCCAACCTCCTGAACACATCTTGAAGCGCCCTCTGCTGGCTCTTTCCAACCTCCTGAACACATCTTGAAGCTCTCTCCGCACGCTCTTTCCAACCTCCTGAACACATCTTGAAGCGCCCTCCGCTGGCTCTTTCCAACCTCCTGAACACATCTTGAAGCGCCCTCCGCAGGCTCTTTCCAACCTCCTGAACACATCTTGAAGCTCTCTCCGCACGCTCTTTCCAACCTCCTGAACACATCTTGAAGCTCTCTCCGCACGCTCTTTCCAACCTCCTGAACACATCTTGAAGCTCTCTCCGCACGCTCTTTCCAACCTCCTGAACACATCTTGAAGCGCCCTCCGCAGGCTCTTTCCAACCTCCTGAACACATCTTGAAGCGCCCTCCGCAGGCTCTTTCCAACCTCCTGAACACATCTTGAAGCGCCCTCCGCAGGCTCTTTCCAACCTCCTGAACACATCTTGAAGCGCCCTCCGCTGGCTCTTTCCAACCTCCTGAACACATCTTGAAGCGCCCTCCGCAGGCTCTTCCCAACCTCCTGAACACATCTTGAAGCGCCCTCCGCAGGCTCTTCCCAACCTCCTGAACACATCTTGAAGCTCTCTCCGCACGCTCTTTCCAACCTCCTGAACACATCTTGAAGCGCCCTCAGCTGGCTCTTTCCAACCTCCTGAACACATCTTGAAGCGCCCTCCGCTGGCTCTTTCCAACCTCCGGAACACATCTTGAAGCGCCCTCCGCTGGCTCTTTCCAACCTCCTGAACACATCTTGAAGCGCCCTCCGCTGGCTCTTTCCAACCTCCTGAACACATCTTGAAGCGCCCTCCGCTGGCTCTTTCCAACCTCCGGAACACATCTTGAAGCTCTCTCCGCACGCTCTTTCCAACCTCCTGAACACATCTTGAAGCGCCCTCCGCAGGCTCTTCCCAACCTCCTGAACACATCTTGAAGCTCTCTCCGCACGCTCTTTCCAACCTCCTGAACACATCTTGAAGCGCCCTCAGCTGGCTCTTTCCAACCTCCTGAACACATCTTGAAGCGCCCTCCGCTGGCTCTTTCCAACCTCCGGAACACATCTTGAAGCTCTCTCCGCACGCTCTTTCCAACCTCCGGAACACATCTTGAAGCGCCCTCAGCTGGCTCTTTCCAACCTCCTGAACACATCTTGAAGCGCCCTCCGCAGGCTCTTTCCAACCTCCTGAACACATCTTGAAGCGCCCTCCGCAGGCTCTTTCCAACCTCCTGAACACATCTTGAAGCGCCCTCAGCTGGCTCTTTCCAACCTCCTGAACACATCTTGAAGCGCCCTCAGCTGGCTCTTTCCAACCTCCTGAACACATCTTGAAGCTCTCTCCGCACGCTCTTTCCAACCTCCTGAACACATCTTGAAGCGCCCTCCGCAGGCTCTTTCCAACCTCCTGAACACATCTTGAAGCGCCCTCCGCAGGCTCTTTCCAACCTCCTGAACACATCTTGAAGCGCCCTCCGCAGGCTCTTTCCAACCTCCTGAACACATCTTGAAGCGCCCTCCGCAGGCTCTTTCCAACCTCCTGAACACATCTTGAAGCGCCCTCCGCAGGCTCTTTCCAACCTCCTGAACACATCTTGAAGCGCCCTCCGCAGGCTCTTTCCAACCTCCTGAACACATCTTGAAGCGCCCTCCGCAGGCTCTTTCCAACCTCCTGAACACATCTTGAAGCGCCCTCTGCAGGCTCTTTCCAACCTCCTGAACACATCTTGAAGCGCCCTCCGCAGGCTCTTTCCAACCTCCTGAACACATCTTGAAGCTCTCTCCGCACGCTCTTTCCAACCTCCTGAACACATCTTGAAGCGCCCTCCGCTGGCTCTTTCCAACCTCCGGAACACATCTTGAAGCGCCCTCAGCTGGCTCTTTCCAACCTCCTGAACACATCTTGAAGCTCTCTCCGCACGCTCTTTCCAACCTCCTGAACACATCTTGAAGCGCCCTCCGCTGGCTCTTTCCAACCTCCGGAACACATCTTGAAGCGCCCTCAGCTGGCTCTTTCCAACCTCCTGAACACATCTTGAAGCGCCCTCTGCAGGCTCTTTCCAACCTCCTGAACACATCTTGAAGCGCCCTCCGCAGGCTCTTTCCAACCTCCTGAACACATCTTAAAGCGCCCTCTGCAGGCTCTTTCCGCTGCAGCAGCCTTCTCCTTCATGGTGAGGGCCCAGCTACGGATTCCCACAGAATGTAGCTGGAAGCGGAAGCTATAAAGATGTTCCCCCAACTGAACTGTTGTATGTAAAGCCCCTGCTGCCCCTGTGGCTGGGGTCACGCTTTATAAATGCCGTAAATTAATAAATCAATAAACATCAATAGAGAAATGCCCGCTTTCCTGTTCACCATGCCCTGAAAAGAGTCCTGAACAGCCCCCCTGCCAGGAAATGCCAAACAGCACAAGGAAAATACCAGTGCTTAATTTGAGCCAGTGGTTGCTGGTGGGGGTCCCGGCACTCATTTTTCTCTGCCAGACATTTTCTGAGAGCAAGAGAGGGAAAAACACAACCAGAGGAAAGAAGGAGGAAGAGAAAGACTGAAAAAACTTTACAAAAGGAGAAAGCAGAAACCTGCAAGAGTGAGACAACGGGGTAGGGAGTGCCTGGCAGGGGATTAAAAAGGCATGAGGTGGATTCAGGACTATGCAGCCTTGGTATTCGGTGCGCTGACATTTATTAGCGCCGGCCGCAGGCTTATGAGCCACGCTTTGGGCACTGGCATTTATTCTTTTACAAATTAAGCAGTGGAAAATTCAGAGTTAAAAGACACACAATGTCCTCCCACAGGACAAAAATAAAATAGACTATTTCAAAAAGATCCAGGCCACTCTCCCTCAGGCTATAGTGAGCGTGCTAGGGCCTATTCTTGGCCCCGGCTTGGCCCAGGCAATGCCTCCAACATGCCCACCCTTCCCACGGCTCGCTGTGCAGCCTTCCTCTTCCAGGGCAGCCAGGGATGGAGCCACAGGGGACCCAGCATGAGCAAGAGTGTCCCCCATCGCAGGAACCTCCCATCCCTCAAGCTGTCATTTCTGAAGTAGAGCCCGCCCCTTCCGGGTCACAAGTCTGGTCATGCTAAGGCAACCAGGCGTACAGCAGTGCCAGCTCCCTCCTCACAACATCCTATGGTGGCCCAGACTGCCTTTTTAGACCCATCTCCGCCTTCCTTTCCTCTCCAATATCCTAGAAATAATTATTTTGAAGGGGCTCAGTCATTAGTGATCGTCCAGTAACTTACTCACCCCCTCTAGTCCCGCTTCTACGCCATTTGCATTCGATACCGTTGAAAAATGGATCTTGCCCAAAATACTTGCCTTACTTGGTATTGTATGTATGTATCCATGTATCTATGTATGTATCCATGTATGTATATATGTATGTGTGCATGTATCTATGTGTGTATAGATGTTTCTATGTATGTGTGCATGTATCTATGTGTGTATAGATGTATCTGATGGAGCAAGGACTCGGACACGAGACTTGCTCGGAAGCAATCTTCTCGATTTAACTTACTAGCGAATTACTAATAACGTGTTTTGTGATTAATACTATACATTTTCATGATACGTGGGAAAAGAATGAAGCTTGCCTATGTGTTTACTAACTGCAAATAACACGGACGTAGGACTAGGACGCATTTAACATGGGATCTTTACTGCGCATGCGTCTACTGCATCTACGTAGTATGACGTGCTTTCGCTTGGAGGGAAATTCTTGCGCTTGCGCAAAGAGCTATAAAATGGTCGCTTGAAAGCTCACATGCATGGCACCTGCTTCGCTGAAATTAGAAATGGGTTTATAACTAACGCAAATGTAGAGAGAGAAATAACAAATGGTATGGGTTAGAGTAGAGGTTGGTGGTATACAGTGAAATCATTTATTTTTGAGAATAATGCTTTTCTTTTTCGACTTTATTATTAGTGCGTATTTGGGCCTGTTAAAGTTGTCCGAGTCGAGCAGACCAATATGGCGCGACGCATGCGCCCTGATACGGAAGCTTAGAAGATGACTATGAATTTGTCATGAGTCCAAGGTCGGTGGAGATGTGCCCTGGGAACATGAGGGTGAAGAGTTCATATGAAGGAACTTATTCAAGAAATCAGTTACAAATGTATTAATAAAGTTTAAAGATGTATGGGAGGTGGCCAAGATGGCGAGCGGGTAGGACGTGTGTTGCTGCGTCTCCCCGCCCGCCGATGCCCGAATCGGCCCCAGCATAGCGTCTGATTCCCCCAGCAGCAGCCAGACGGTAGCGGATCTGCCCCCCGGCCGAAGCGACGCATAGTAGCGGCGATTTTGTGGCTGGGGGCTGTCCTGTACCTTGCTTGCACCGGAGAAGGACGGCGGAGCCCGAGGGAGCTTAAGATGGCGGCCGGGCCCTGAGCGAGGTCGGAGCCTGGGGCGCAGCTGCGACAGAGAGCGACCAGCCGTCTGCGGGGGGGCATAGAGTGCACCTCTGCCACTCCCGGCGACCGGCACATCGGTGGTGGACCACGGTCGGGCCCCCGGAGAGTCGATACTGCGTCACCGGGCGGAGAACTGAGCCCGTGACGCGGCCGCCGCAGAGATATCCGGAGGGCGGAGAGCGGCTATCCCCGGTGATCCTGGCTGACGGTGGGTGCTGTATCTCTATCCTGCCCGGGGACCCCCCCACATATTGACACGTGGGGTGAAGGCGACCCGGAAGGCGGGGGGGGCGTCGCGGAGCGACGGAGCGTTACAGCTTGGTGGGATAGCGGTAAGAAGAGGCCGGCGATAAGCGGAAGGCCCGATGCGCAACATCCCAGGCCAGCTGATTGTGGGGACATTGCAGGCACGTTGGGCCTAGGAGCTCCGGCGCGTGGAGGGCCTGAGGGAGAGCGCGAGGCGGCATCCTAGCGACAACAAAGGCAGGGAAAGGCACAGCAGTGCGACGCGGAGCATCGGCCAGGGCGGGTCGGCTGGCGCTACAGGAGGGCAACGCAGACCACTGGTGGCGGATCCTCCAGCGACGGCGAACTCGGATGAGGTGCGGTGGGGCCTGGTTTTTCTCAATAGGAGGACAGTCCTGCATTGGTGACGGCCCGCAGTTTCTGGATCTCCAGTAGGGGTCATAGAGATCAGCGCTAACTCTGTCGGCAAATCTCCCTGGAGGGGCGTCCGCTGCGCCCCGTCCGCCCTGTACTGCGCCTGAGGCTGCGAGCCGGCTTTGGGGACCCCTTGCACGTCCTGCGGGGTTCTGGGCCTGCTGGCTGGGACTCGGGCAGAGACATGTCCACCCAAAGGGGCCGGAAGGAGCGCACGCTCAAAGAGATGCTGACGAAACCTCCCCAGGCCAAAGAAAGCCAGGATGACGAAGACACCCCCATTTCTAAAGCTTTTCTGGAGTCACTCTTTAACACCCTCCGGGAGGACTTCCATACGCTCAAAGGAGAAGTGGCGGGGGAGGTACGCGAGCTCAGGAGGGAAGTGGACACCTTAGGCGGTAGGGTGGCGGCTATCGAGGACCAAGAGCGGTCCAAAGAGGAGGAAGTCATACAGTTACAATAGGAGGTGATCTGCCTGACGGAGCGACAGCTTGACCTGCAGGCCCATGCCGAGGACCTGGAAAACCACTCTCGGCGGAACAACATTCGGGTCCGAGGGGTGCCATCAGACGCAGAAGGGACTGACATCGCCACCTTCTTGCAGGGCCTCTTCCGGGATATTCTGGCTGGCCCTCCGGAGCTGGAGATCCGCATTGATAGGGCTCACCGAGTGGGCCTGCGGCGTAGGGCCAATGCTCCACCACCCGACATACTGGCTTTACTTCCGGACTATCCGCTAAAGGAGCGCATCATCCGGGAAGCCAGAGTGAAACACCCCGTCCAGTACCAAGGCCACAACATTACCCTCTACCAGGATTTGGCGGCTAGCACTCTACAGAAACGCAGAGAATTTAAGGAGGTCACAGCACACCTGCGAGTAGCCGGCATAGCATACTCCTGGGGACACCCTTTTCGGATCATATTTAAGTGGCATGGCAGACTGCACCAAATACGCTCCCTATCGGAAGCAACCAAACTCTTGGGCCTGACACGTCGGCACTCGGAAACAGAGAGCCCACCTAGCCAACGCCAATCCCCAACGCGATGGCAGCAGGTGGGGGGCAAACGCTTAGGGGGTGCTACAGGAGGGCCCGACCCGGAGATGCTGGTGAAGAAGCGTAGAGCAGCGATCGAAGCAGTCACCAACGACACGGCCTCCCACGATGGGTCCTGACTGAGATAAAGGGGGCTTCGGAGCAGAACGAGACTTTGGGGCCGGGGGGGTGGGGGCTGGGGGGGAGACGGAGGGTCTGACCGCTTCGTCTTCGCCACAGGATGCCCTGGATTGTCTTTCGACACCACGTGTGCACTGCTCGGTTCAGTGTGCATGGGACTTACGGGGGTGGGATGGGTTTGGGAGTTGGGGCTAGGGAGGGGAGGGAGGGGAACTGGTGTGCTCAAGTAGGGACTCTGATTTCACAAGAGGGTGCTTTGGGAGGGGTGGCCGGGTGGGCTGGGGCGGGGATCCACTCTCTAGGCCGATAGCGCTAGTTTGGGAGCGTTTGGTCCGTCCCCCCTAATCATGCCTGGTTCAGCATTTACCATCCTCACGCTTAACGTTAAGGGTCTTAATAGCCCCAACAAGAGACGCGCCATATTATCATACCTTGAGAACTCGGGCGCGGACATCTGCCTCCTTCAGGAGACGCATCTGCTAGCTCGTGACTGGCACAGATTGAAGTCCCGGGCATTCCCTTACCAATACTTCTCCTCTATGCATGACAAGAAGGCGGGGGTTGCCATTTTGGTATCGAGGCACTTTCGAGGGTCAGTGGGGGATAAAATAGTGGACATAAAAGGGAGACTGTTAGCATATCGCTTCTGGATAGCAGGCCTGGCCTTAACAATCGGGTCTATCTATGTGCCGAACTTGGGCCAGGAGGCCTTCCTTCAATCGGCTCTCTCCGAGACTCTGGAATCCCGCGATCGCTTTATACTAGTGGGAGGCGACTTGAACTTAGTTATGGATATGGCCGCAGACAGGTCTAGCAGTAGATATTCTCAGGCAGGGGCGGTCTCCGCCGTGGGCAAGAGGTGGCTGGCGGACAGAGGATTGGCGGACCTGTGGAGAGCGGCTCACCCCCAGGCCTCCCAGTTCTCCTACTACTCTCATGCTCACCACAGCTATGCTAGACTAGATCACTTTATTGGCTCTACGGAGACTCAGGCGGCTGTCACAGATATCTCTATCACAGCGGCTGCCCTGTCGGATCACGATGCGGTAGTGGTCACCCTAGAGGTCCCCCACATGGCGCGGCGGATGGGTAGCTGGAGGTTGAGGGAGGCCATGCTCCATAAACCGGCGATACAGCACCAACTCCTCAAGCGCATTACTGATTACCTTGAGATTAATGACACCCCCGATATATCCATCACCTCGTTATGGGGAGCACTTAAGGCAGTGGTGCGGGGCGAGCTCATAGCTCTCTCGGCAGCAGAAAACAAGGACCGCAAATCCAAACGGGAGGAGCTCACGGCCCAAGTGATGGAGCTGGAGAGGATACATAGCCGCACCGGCGCCCCCCGAATTTGGCGACAACTGAAGAACGCGCGGGCCCTGCTGGCAGGGCTCGACCAGGGCCGGACTGGGAACAGAATCCGGCCCTGGCAAACTGCTCAGCCGGCCCCCCCGGGGGTGAGGGGGAGTGCGGCCGAGCAGTTTGCGAGGGCCGGTTTTGGCCGATTTTGTTACAGGGGGCCGATATTGCCGACCCCCGGTAACAAAAACGGCCCCCAGGGGCCTGAAACCGGCCCCCACCCTAGCGGCCTGCCGGGGAAACGCCCGGTGCCCGCTATGGCCAGTCCGGCCCTGGGCTCGACTTAGACAGGGCCGAATATGCGGCCCTCCGCCTTAAACACTCATATTATATAGGGGGGGGATAAGACGGGGCTGATGCTGGCCAGTCGGTTGAGGGCGAGGACACAGCAGGGTAAAATAAAGGAAATCGCAAGCCCCGAGGGCGTCCCGCATACCGACGATGTCGCCATTGCACGGACTTTTCGGGATTTTTATGCCGAGTTATACGCGGGTGACTCCTCGTCCCTCCCACATATAGACGCGTATCTAACGGGTACACGCACGACGGCTTTGAACCACCACAACGGAGAAATACTTGACAGCCCTATTCGCATTGAGGAAGTTGTGGGGGCTATCTCCCGCCTCAAGCTCCTGAAATCCCCAGGTCCGGACGGATTTTCCGCCGGGTTTTACAAGATGTATTGCTCCGCCCTAGCCCCAATACTTACCAGGCTTTTTAATTCTTTCACTGGTCCTGGCACCATACCCCACGAGATGCTGGCGGCTTCAATTGTAGTGCTACCCAAACCGGGTAAGGACGCCTCTAAATGCAGCTCCTACCGGCCGATATCGTTACTCAATGTCGACCTCAAACTATTCACGGGTATACTAGCGACACGGTTGGGCCCCCTCATGCCCGGCATAATCGACCCAGATCAATCCGGTTTTATACAGTCTCGGCAGAGTAGCGACAATACTAAACGCATTTTCCATCTTATCGATAAGGCCCATCGCACCAACTTGGACGCCCTCCTCTTGTCCGTGGACGCGGAGAAAGCGTTCGATCGGGTGGATTGGTGTTTTCTTGACAAGACCCTGGCACACTTCGGTATCGGAGACAAGTTTAGAGCATGGGTCTCAAGCTGCTACACCAATCCCGTGGCTACGATCAGAGTGAATGGGGTGACCTCCACGCCCTTTGAAATACAGCGGGGGACCAGACAGGGTTGCCCGCTGTCACCTCTTCTTTTCGCCCTGTATATTGAGCCGCTGGCTCAGAAAATCAGGGATAACCCAGAGATCACGGGCATCCAATTTGGGGGTGACCGACACACGGTAAGTCTTTACGCGGACGATATAATTGCCTCTCTAGAATCTCCAGCCCGGTCGGTTCCGGCTTTCCTGAAAGAATTGGAGGATTTTGGCCAGGTCTCGGGACTACGGGTTAACAGGGGGAAATCCTCGATCCTTAGGCTCCTTGAAGCCGAGCACACGCCCCCTCCCGAGAGTGCGACCTACGCGGGCATTCCAATGCACCCTTCTATCCCCTATCTGGGCATAGAGTTGGCGGCGTCAGTATCACAAACGGTACACCTCAATTACTCCAAACTTCTCTTGCGCACCACGAAAGATTTAAACGAGTGGAAACGCCATTCGCTCTCCCTATTAGGTAGGGTGGCAGCCGTTAAGATGTCCCTCCTGCCTCGCGCGTTGTACCTATTCCAAACAATCCCGGTATGGCCGCCCCTCGGTACCTTACAGGCTCTACAACAGGCCATCAACCAATTTATATGGGGAGGGAAGCGACCCCGGATGCGCAAAGATCTGAGTTATATGAAACTAGATGCAGGAGGACTGGGTATTCCCAACGTTCTTGAATACTTCCGCGCAGCACAACTGCGGTCCCTTGTCGAGTGGCAACGTCCCGAATCCGAGAAGAGCTGGCTCTTCCGGGATCGGGCGTTGGCTCAACTGGACTTATGGAAGGTTCCCTTCCTTAAACGGGGGCATAGACCTTCTGGCCTACGGGGTTCCCCTATCACTAGGACTCTTCTTAGGGTATGGGATGGGGTGGCGGTCAGCAGGGGCCTGATGACATTTCCATCCCCTATGACCCCCCTCTTTGATAATGCAGAGTTCTCCCCGTGCATGGATGCGAGGGCATTCTCGTTCTGGAGGGCAGCTGACTGGCGATCAGCAGGTCATCTCTCCTCTACAGAGGGTATTATTCCCTTCCAAGATCTCAAGGCAGACTGCGGGGTTCCGGAAGCTGAGCGCTTTCATTACTTTCAGCTTCGGCACTGGCTCCTTCACGCCGATGTCCAACCTGGCGTAGCTAGGAAACTCACTAAATTTGAGAAGTGGATTCGCACCAGAAACACTGATAAAGCATTGATCTCTGACATATACGATATGCTTAGGAGTGAGACCCCCGCAACACCCACGGCCAATCAGCGGAGGTGGGAGAGAGAAATAGGGAGGGACCTGACAAGTAAAGAATGGGCAGACATTTATTACAGAGCGAATCATACAGCGCGTAACACGGCTAGTAGAGAGTCGGCGGTCAAAGTGGCAATGTATTGGCATCTAACTCCGGCCCGCTTGCACAGGGGAAATCCAGCGCGTAGCCCGCTGTGCTGGCGAGGCTGCGGGGAGGAGGGCACCCTAGTACATATCTTATGGGACTGCAGGGAAGTGCAGGCTTACTGGGGGGACGTCCTCGACAACATAGACTGCCAATTTGACACCGAGATACCACGCTTTCCTGTTTACGTGGTTTTGGGGCTACCCAACCCCATAACTTATCCACTTAGATCCAGGCGAGGTAGACAAATGGGGTTAGCTCTTGGGGCAGCTACTAGACACATCTTATCATACTGGGGCTCGCCCACGAGGCCATCGCGGGTAGGGTGGCTGCACAAGCTGTGGTACATTATAGGCATGGAGCGGATACAAGCCGCCCTCTCCGGGGCTATGGCTAGGTTTCCAGACGACTGGCAGCTTTTGCTTTCTTTGCTGTCCACGGAGATGAATGAGATAACATGTCCTAAATACCTCCGTCTTCTCCGCCTTACAGGAGAGGTCGCCGCACCACAGCCCTCGTAGGGTACCTACTGATTGCTTCCGTTGCACGATACTCCCTTTTATTTATAGCACACTCCCATAGCACACCAGTTCAGGGGAGGGAGGAGGGTGGGGGAGTTGGGATGAGGGGGGGGAGGTTTCTTGGTTTTGTTTCCGTAAAAGGCATCACATCTCTACTTCTCATCAGACGGTATGGAGGGAAGGTGACCACACCGATGACTTCAAAGGGGCACAGGGGCCGCAGGGTCCCCGGAAGGGTACAGCCGATCGGTGTGGTCCTACTTAGAACCCGATGTACCAGTGTTAGGAGTATACCTCTATTGCATAATGTCTGTATATCCTTTTTTTTCTGATGCAAATGCCAATAAAACACATTTAAACCTAAAGATGTATGGGAAAGGAAGGGCGGAATAAAAGTTTGATGGGAGGAGTTTGGGAACAATGGTTTAAAGAAATAAATGAAGTATAAGTGTGGTGTGATGATCATCCCCCCCTAGCCGTCCAATCAGAAGTTAGTATTCTGTGCACATGAAACATTAATGGGTGGTACATGCCTGTGAGAAGGTATAATTGGGGTAGTTTAGTTAGAAGAAGGAGTTGAGCAGCGAGAGATTTTGGGGAAGTCACGAAGAAGCTTTGATGCGCGTTGAAGAAGCTTGACAACGGGGTGTGCCGGGGTGGTGCTCTGAAATTCCGATGAAGAAATCGAATGCAGAATCATCTACTAGATTTGGGTGGGTTTAGAAAGAAGATTGTGGAAGAACCACGAGGAGGAAGAGAGTGTCAGAGAGGGGTGCGACGTAGTAGTCGGTAACTAGAGAGGTGAAGTATCCTGTCCTGATTCCTGTCCTGAAGCCTTTGTATCCTGATCTGTCCTGTGAGGCCCTTACCAGCCCTTTGGCCAGGGGTTGGTCTTCACACCATTCTTTGGTAACTATGAAAGTCATCATTTGATAAATGCTCTTCTGTCTCTATCCTCTCCTTTCTGAGCATAGTTATTGTGTGGATCTGAATTGATAAGTGTTTTTGAGATATTCTTGAATTGGCACTCCCGCGAATGAGGGTGTTTGTACTGAAACGCTTTGAGATGGTTCAAAACCCATAATTTTAGATAAAGATTTAAAAACTTATTGAGTCTGTCATTATTTTACACTTATTAAGAAATGTATAATAAGTTATGTCAATTATCGCCATCAACTAGATCTACCTAACTGGTCCACTGACCAGAGGAAAGAACTGTTTGATCAGCAGAAGGTTTTAGTTAAAGAAGTAATAACTAGATCTTGAGGTATGAGTAACATATAAAACTAATAAACTCCAGTGGTTTACTTAGAGCGCAGCAGAAGCGAGTTGTATGGGCCAAAGTGAGTATATGGTAGTAGAGTATCTGTTGTTAGTAGGCCACTGGATCATATCTATGTATGTGTGCATATATCTATGTATGCATGTATCTATGTATGCATGCATGTATACCTTTATCTATATATGTATGCATGTATCTATGCATGTATCTATGTGTGTATAGATGTATCTATGTATGTGTGCATGTATCTATGTATGAATGCATCTATGTTTGTATACCTTTATCTATGTATGTATGCATCTAGGTATGTATACATGTATCTATGAATGTATGCATGTATCTATGTATGTATGCATGCATGTATGTATTTATGTATTTATGCATGTATCGATGTATGTATACATGTATTGTATACATAGTGGGAGCCTAGCCAGAAGGCAGTGGAGAGCTGTACATGGTCAAAGACAAGTGTAAAGTCAGCACGCAAGAGCAGAGAAAGCTGGGTTGAGATTCGTTAATGCATTGTGATGTGGGGTGTGGCCGAGATCACCAACATGGCGGATGCATAGGTTGGAAGCTCCATCCCAGCCTACATTATATCCTGAGATTCCCAACTGAGCGGCTGGATCTGCGACTTCCGGGGGGGGAGACATACCCCCGGAGCCATTGCAAAGTGGTGGAGGGGGCTATTCTGACAGAGCTCTTAAACGAGCTACGGTTGCAGGCGAGGGCAGGAACGGAGGACGCTGGAGCGGGCCGGTAGCACCAGCATGAAGGGGGCACCCGACTAGAAAGGAAGCCTGCTGCAGAAGAGGAAAAAAGAAAAAGGCCCAGAGGCTACGTCCTACCTCCTACACTGCATCTCCCGCTGGGCTCTGCCTGAGGCTGCAGCGGATGACTGCAGCCCCCGGAGAGTGGATCGGAGGCGGGAATCTGACTCCTGCTTTGCGCCTCCCGCTGGGCTCCGCCTGAGGCTACGATGGGCGACTGCGGCCCCCGGAGAGTGGATTGGAGTCTGTGGCCTGCTTCCTGCTTTGCGCTTCGCGCTGGGCTCCGCCTGAGAATACGGCGGGTGACCGCTGGCCCCGGAGGGCGGATCCCAACAGCGAGAAAACGGGAAAATGAACAAGGCGCACGCTTTGGTGGGCCCGACGGGGTCCAGGTAGCCCCAAGGCCTAAGACGCCCTCGCACGGCGGAACGGTGCCGGGGGTGGGGAGAAGTACCCTGTATGGTGACAGCAACGAGGCGAATGGTGGAGAGGCCCCCCTGAACCCCGAAATTCGACACACTGGGCCAACAGCTCTGGGAGGCCGTGACAACCTTGGGCTTTGAGACGGACCTACGCAACGGGCGGGAATCGGCCTGAAGGTGAGGAGAGGCCGAGGGCCCCAGATGGGGAAGACAGAGACGGAGGCCTCCACCTGAAGAGAGAGTTAGATTCGGAGACGGTGCCGGCATGGGAGGTCGGGGTAATTGTCGGGGCCCAGGGCGCATTGTGGAACTCTGTGCCTGGCGTTGCTGGAAGCAATAGCAGGGACCTCCCTGACTAAAGGGTCAAGACTTGCAGCAAGAAGTGCAGGGGAGTGCCTGGGCCTCACTGGATGCGTTGGTGGAGACTGGCCTGAATAGCGTGCACCCTTAATGTCATAACCTGCTAGATGGAGGGAGGAAGGTCTGATTTCCCCCGGGCTGTGTGTCTTCTGGTCGGGGGCGATCCAGAGAGGAGAGGAGGGCAGGAGTCAAGCAACGGACTGCCACCAATCGAGAAATATTCCGAGCCCCTACCACATGTAACCACTAACGCGGAAAGCCTACTCCACAGCGAGTTGAGACCCCAAAAACTTCATGAATAACTATGAACTGGGGGTAACACGTAAAGTCTCTTTGAGATCCCTGGAGCTGCGAGGCCCCGAGGGCACAGGGAAGATAGGCGGGAGAATTGTCTACCCTGTCTTACAGCCTTATATACTCTTACAGCCTTTTATGCTCATGCGCCATAATGCGCAGGCAGAAACCGAAACCTGGGGGCACGCAGCCCAGTACAAGGGAGCCCTCCCCACAACCCACAGAGAAAGAGGGCAGTGAGCCTGCCACTACGGAGGCCTCGCTCCACCTGCACCTGGACAAAGTACTAGCGGCAATTGCAGACGCCAAGGCAACTGCAGCAGGACATCGGAGCCGACTCGGTGGATTTGGGACTCCTACAGGCAGAGCATCACAAGCTAGTGGACAGAGTAAAGGATGTGGAGGGTGCGGTGGCAAAGCTCCGGCCAGAGCAAAAGTCAACAGCCTCCCGACTGGAGGAACTCACAACTAGGGTGATGGTGATGGAACAGAGCGCAGAGGATGCTGAAGGGCGTAGTAGACGCAACAAAATAAGGGCGGTGGGTGTCCCAGAGGGAGCTGAGGGCCCAAACATGGTGGCATTCCTGGAGAACTAGCTGAGAACTGAGATGCCCCCAGACTGCCTTTCCCGGTTCTTCACACTGGAGAGGGTGCACCGGGTCCCTGCATGCCCCCTGCCCCCGGAACGCCCCCTCGCCCTGTAGTGGCTAGGCTCCTCTACTGCCGGGACCGAGATACCATATTGCAACAAGCCCGGGCACCTAGCCCCTACACCTTGGACAATAGAACGATTTTGTTGTTCCCAGACTTCACGGCTAGAGTGCAGGCACAGCGAGCATCCTTCATAGAAGCCAAGAAGGCCCTCCAGAAAGCCGAACTTCAGTACTCCCGTATATTTCCAGCAAAACTCCAAATCATTCTCGATGGGGCTACCCACTTCTGTGATTCCCCGGAGGACACATGGAACTGGCTACAGGCGTATAAAAAAGGAGCGCCCCTGCCAAAACCCCGGCTGGGGCCCCGGGCCCCGCGACGTACCGCCAGGAAGAGGCAGCGGCGGGCTAGGATGCTGCAACAATTACAGAAACCCACAGCATCCCAAACAGAGCAGGACAGGAAAGCAGCATTGCAAGCAGTGGCCCAGATCATGTAACCACAGAAATCTGACAGAGTGACGGATACCTCCTCAGACCAGAGAGGCTTGACAACGGATTTGGAAGACGTTACAGGAAACAAATCTTTAATGCCGAAAATAACCTCCTGTTCAGCGGAGGACATCATATAAAGGACTCAAGCGCTGAAGGGACGCATATGTAAGGCTCGTATCCTGGAGAGTGGACATGAATGCACCCCTGGGGGCTGCTTGGCCAGCCATCTACGCTCCGAATCAGGACCAGACACAGTTCCTACAACACCTTTCTGGGCCCCTATCGGAGGTGGCAGCCTGCAACTTAATCCTGGGTGGGGATTACAATTACGTTGCAGATATAGAAATGGATAGGTCTACCCCCTCCCCCCCCCCCACTGCATGGTAAAGCAGCGGCTGCGGCCTCGAAGGGTCTTCGGGAGTGGATGAGTAGGTGGGATCTATTAGATATTTGGCAGCTACATAATAGTCACCAGAGGGAGTACTCCTTTTATTCCCCACTTTATGGTCTACACACCAGGTTAGACATGTACTTTAGCTCACCACAGATTTCATTGACAATGTCAGGGGCGGAGTACTTGGGGCGTACCCTGTCGGATCATAGTCCACTGCTTCTACGATTCTCCCCTACCCCTGACAATGTGTCCATTCCGGTCTGGCGCCTCGACCCTGGCCTCCTAGACGACAACTGCTTTAGACAACAACTATCCACTGCCATATCAAACTATTTCCATTTAAACCAAAATACTGCAAGTACCTGCTTGATAGAGTGGGATGCCTTTAAAGTGGTGGTGAGAGGTCAATGTATGAGAGGTCAATGTATGGGACAGACAGTGGGCGCACATTGAGAAATCAATAAAGACCTCCACACACTGGAAATGCAAATTCATTCCTTAGATAATCGACTGGGGGTAGATACCAGGGTCCAGAGACAACTCTCGGACGCCAAGAGTAAATATAACGTAGTTCTGGAACGCCTGCGTTTATTAGATCTCCAAGCCTATCAAGAGAGACAACATCTAGAGGACGGAAGGGCGCGGAATTTACTAGCATGGCTGATTAAGCCAGAGAGTAGAGGTACGCCCATCCCCAACCTTTGAACTACTGACGGACAGGTGGTCTTCTCCCCCAAAGTCATTAGCGCCACATTGAGGGAATATTATGCTACTCTCTATGGGAGACCAGAGTAGGTCACAGCGGACTCTATGGTAGAATATTTGGAGGCGTTACGTCTTTGTGGGATGGACCCGGCGGTGCAGAGGACTCTGGGAGAGGCGATTTCCACCTGGGAACCTGAGACAACTGTATCATGTTCTATCCCATCAGGGCATTTCTGCATACCCAGAGGCGGTGGTGGTAGCGAGTGACCTAGAGAAGACATTCGATTCCTTACGTTGGGACTTTCTATTGCAAGCTTCCAGTGATGATCCCATGTAGATGGTTTAAAGAATTGGACATGTTGCTGCAGGAACTAGTCTGGGATAGGGGGGCGGAACAGGGTCTCCCTGGCTGTGTTGAGGCGGTCTCTGGCAAAAGGTGGTCTAGGGGCGCCGGATTTCGAAGCTTATTACCTGGCGGCGCAACTGCAGTGGCTGTCCCAATGGTTAGATGGGAGAGGATTGGAGACACTAGGAACACCGGGACTACACCCCCGTAGATAGCACCTAGCCAAAATCCTAAACCCTAAATTCCATATACAAGATGCCGGGGTTTTGCTACAGGTAGCATTAAAATGTTGGGCTAGATGCACTCAACGCACGACGGGGACCCCCCTGTATGCACCCGACCTACCTTTGATTGGGTTGCCACGAGGAGGAGACAGCTCTCTTCTCACAGACGGCCAACTTAGGGAGTGGACAGTAGCGGGAGTGATGACAGTTTGTGATTGTTACCAAGACAAAGAGCTACTTCCCCTGACGGAGTTCCTTACTCAATACGACCTACCCCCAGGGCAGTTCTTAAATTATCATATCATGATGGGAACATTTACAGCACTATGGGGAAAGGGCAGTCGGGAACATGCCACGCACACAGTCCTCCAAACAGTGGTGACACTTGGATCGGCGAGGCATTTGGTGAAATGGATATATGGTGCGATCATGAACCTGACAGAACAGCTCTCAACACACCTGTAGGAGAAATGGGGGAACCCTGGTGGGAAGGGACCTATCTGACGCAGAGTGGGGAAAGGCCCTGAGTAGCCCGAAAACAATTTCCAGAAACTCCAATCTCAAGTTCACCCAATTTAATATTTTATACATGACCTACCTCGCCCTCCACAGGCTTCATATTATGTACGGTGATGATAGCCAGCAGTGTCTGAGATGTGGAACCCCAGATGTCAGATTTGCACACAAGGTGTGGAAGTGCCCGGATATACAAGTATATTGGCATAAGATCATAGAGTTGTTGAATGAAGTGTTGGCGAGATCATTGCCATGCAGTGCACAGGTCTGCCTGTTAGGTTTATTCCCAAGACCCAAAGCGAAAAATGTGGGCAATAAATTTGTGGATCTCGCACTGGTCCTGGCAAGGAGACGTATTGCTCTCAGATGGCGGGCAAGAGTGGGACCTAAGGTGCCCAACTGGGAAAAGGATGTATCGGCTTGGGCGAGGGCGGAAGAAAGGGGCCTAACATGAGAAGACAAAGTAAGCAAAAGGCGTAGACCACTTGCGAAACTTTGGCCCGAGGTGGTGCGGGCGTGGGATGCCAGGGAGGAGGACGACATGAGAGCTCTGGGGGGACCTCTCAGAGGAGCAACTGAGAGGGGGAACCCCACCCCAGCGCTACTTCTGAGAGATAGCAATGTAAAATCATACCTGTTCTATCATACCTTATGATAAGCGACCCCGAGAGGTCCTTAACACCGGGACCCCCTGAAACTTCAGAGAACTTAGACCGACACGCAATAATGATGTGGTAGGTCATTGCAGACCCTGACCCCAGAGAGAGTTTTATTTTTTCTTTCTTCGGTTTTCTCTGTTTCTTGTTGTCACTGGTTTATCATGTGCAAACTATGTTTGATTTTATTGTAACACAGTAAGAACTATATTATGAGGCAATACTAAATGGCTCTCCCACCAGGTGGCTGTTAATAGAGGAGGCAGTGTATCATAACTGGCATATAATATCTATAACTACATACAAATGCAAATATTGATTGTACTTTCTATTACTCGATAAGTATCCTGTTCCCTTTCTCCTGTTTGAACACCAGTTCTTTACGGTACATTGCCTTAACCTGTATAACTGAATTGTAATAGTAAAAAAGCGAATAAAAAGATATTTAAAAAACAAAATGCATTGTGATGTTGTGTTCTTTAAAGATGGAGTCTTCAGGTCTTTCCTAAATTGAAACAGCGTTGGGGCGCTCCTGATGGATAAGGGGATATTGTTTCAGATTCTGCGTGCATGGATGGAAAAGGCCTGGTGTCTTTTTTTATCTTTTAAACGCTTATTACTCTGCAGTCTGACGGTGTCCTGGCTACGTGTGTGCCGGGAACCACCAGTGATGGTGAGCTTGTCTGGAAGATAAACGTGGTTCTGGTCCAGATGGTATGATTGCAGGGTTGGCTCTCAAGTCATTCACCTCCCACCTCTCCAGCTGGTGCTCCTCAGCTAACTAAGGATGTGACCAGTCCATACTCATCCCCCTCTATGGTCGACGACACCAAGACTCCCTTCCAGGTCCCCTCAGTTGAATAAATGAATGAAAATTATTTATATAGCGCTCGGCTACTCCAAGAGTGTCCCAGCTCAAGTCTATTAAATACTTTAGGCAGGAGGATCCTTTCATGGAATTCATGGAACTGCTGTTTTGCAAGAGGCTTAAAACTTGGTTATTTCAATCTGCTCAGGGGCATGTTCATATGGGGTTATAATGGGTCGTGGTGGAGTTTACTGATTCTGGGACCATTGGTAGGGTTTGACTTTCAGGTTGTTGTTCCCCGGGTCCTTCTTTCTGGGCGCTGGGACCCTCCGGCAGGCGCAACCATGTGCTCTACAAATTCCATTATGATTATTATTATCATCATTTAATAAGCAACGTGCAAGATGAGAAGACTTTTATAGCCATTATATGATAAAGCATGACCAGCTAGGATGCCTCAATAAGGCGACTATCGAGGGTACGGTAATCTACAAACAACAAGCAGAAGGAGAAACACCTTGATTTTGAGTTAAGCAATCCCAAATCTGATGAGCATCATTCAAATTGTTGGAGCACCAGCCAACCGATGTCTTTCTCCCAGAACATGATCGTGTCATGGACCGGACGCTTGTGCGGGCGGAAGAACCCTCTTTTAAATTGTCAAGATGCCACAGGGCCACCTTGGACAGAACTATATGTGTGAAAGGCGTCACCAGACTCCTTAAGAGGGTCCTGGTTAGAAGGAGAAACACACAAAAGGGAAAAACCTACTTGCCAATCTTAAAGATGAAGATCATTAGCCAAGAGCCACCCTCCTCCTGATAGGAAAAGAGGCTGCAGAGTCCACGTATAGAATCCAATAACAGACAAAACTGCAATGGACAAAAATCAGAAACAAAAATGATAGCAAAGGGCGAAGATCACAACAGAACAAGTACATAGTGGCACATCCTTCTCCTATAAGAGCCTCCTTGTATATGGTTTCTGCAGCAACTGACATTCCAAGAAGAACCTACTTCATTTTAGATTGGGAACTACAGTTAAAGTTTAATGGATTGACCACCATCTTGGGAAGGGCAGATTATAAGGCTCGTTTACGTCCCCATTTGGAGTTCATGGCGTCTACCTGGCAGACGAGGAAGGCGGCATTGGAAGAATGACATTCAAAACCTGAACTGACCATAAAACCAGCCACAAGGGGCGATAGTTATACAGTCAAGCACAGTCTATAAACAGGGATGTCTTAGGGCTTGATTTAGATCTTGGAGGAAGGTTACTCCGTCACAAAGGAGATAGGATATAATGGGATTTATATTTCAGCAGATGTGATGGAGTAACCCGTCTGCCAAGATCTAAATCAGGCCCTTAGACTTTATAGGGATACCCGTAGTTACCACATTATACAGACTGACCTCACAATGGACATACATACTGAGATCAGAATGATGGTTGAAGAAGCAGAACAGTCAAACTGGATTATAACAGTGACGCCTAGCTCTTAGTGGCAAAGGAAACGAGGCTCCCATATTTTTAGACACTGCCTGAAATTCATAAGGTTTCTAGACCTCCTCCGGGACGTCTCATTGTTTCAGGGACGGGTTCCATCCAGGAGCTCCTTCCCAAATTCAGCGATTGGCTCCTACATCCTTTCTCGAGCAAGATGCCCTGCTATTTGAAGGATGCTTAGGTAAGGCCTAACCTCTTGGTAGATGTTCCTTTTGGTTCAAATGAAGAACTTATGGCAGGCCTGCACATAGAGTTAGTGTACAGAGTATCAGACAAGAGTAGACGCTACAAGTCACTGAAGAACTTTTACATAATTCAGATTGGAAATGAATGACGCCCTCGGGCATTCGTGCGCTATATAAATTTCAAAATCAATCAAATATTTTGTAAAGTATTGTGCTTAGTTAGCTCCAACTAAAAACTATTTTAAATATGAAGGGTCCTCTATTTCCAGACCTCTAGAAGGAGGACATTTGCCTCAAGTCTGGTGTGGTAAACTACTTCTCTACCATTCCCCACTATACTGCTTTGTTGGAATGCACCATGACATCATAGAATGCCTGAGTGCCTCTCTGTGTTTAGAGTGTCAGTTGGTTAACCCAGGCTGAGCGGCTAGGAGCCTGCTCCTGGTGGGGCTGCATCTATACCTTCTACCTTATCCTACTCACCTATCCTGGAACCAAGCTACAATAAAGGATTACTCTATTTATACAGCTGGACTCTGTATCATCCTTTACAACAATTTGGCGACGAGGATAGAATGCCTGAGTGCCTCTCTGTGTTTAGAGTGTCAGTTGGTTAACCCAGGCTGAGCGGCTAGGAGCCTGCTCCTGGTGGGGCTGCATCTATACCTTCTACCTTATCCTAATCACCTATCCTGGAACCAAGCTACAATAAAGGATTACTCTATTTATACAGCTGGACTCTGTATCATCCTTTACAACATCTGGCATGCCTATATGTGGATCAGTTCATGGGAGACCATGTCCTCTCAGATCACAGCCCTTTCAAAGAACACTTAAGAACGTGACGTCATTATATTGACAGTGCCTATCACTTAGACTGGCAACAGGGCTCAAGCAGCTGATTTTATCAAATCCTGAAACCAATATCTGAAATTCGCACATACTATTGATGATAATGAACTAGCATTCCTCCTTGAGCTAAAGTTCATTGTGAGCAGGGTTGGACAGGCCTTTTATTCCACTGGGAATTTTCCCAGTGGGCTGGGAGCCACTCCTGGTGCCTAGGTCGCTTCCCCAGCTACTCAAGATTAATTGCAGCAGGCACAGAGAGGCTTCAAGAGACAGGGGGTGGGCGAAGGTAGATAGAAAGCAATAAGAGAGTTAGAAAAGAGAGATGAGAGAAGAGAGAGCAAGAGAATGTATCAATGGAAAGAGAGAGATGGGGAGAGGAGACGAGGCTGCTTTTACCATTTTTGCCAATGCTGCTTTTTGTTCCCCAGTCTGGCCCTGATTGCAAGGGAGGTTTATCTCAGCTCATATCTTTTTCAAAAATCCATAGATAAAAATAATCTCCTCCTTTCTGATAGTTTGTTCCCACTTATAACTACAGGGAGGTGTTGCCGCCTCTCTCCATGAAGCCCCTTTTTCACAAATTTAGGGTAAGTTAGGACCACTGTTCTAGATCATAGCATGTGTGTGAAGTAATCACACTGATTGTGTGCAGTGATACCAGTGGCGGCTCGTCCCCCCACTGCTTCAAAGGAAAAATGCAATGATAATAACGAACTGTTATTATCATTGTATTTTTCCTATGGAAGTCAGTGGCTCACGGGGCGGGGTGGGACTGGGCAGCGCAGGGAGAGGAGTGGTTTGCACTCCCTGAGTGCGTAGGACTGCTTGGCCGGCCCTCTTGGGTTGGCCAAGCAGTCCTGCACACTTTGCATGTTTTCCACCAGGCTGCATTACACAACCTGGTGAGGAACATGCAAAGCCTCCCTGTACCCTTCTGAGCGGTGAACCACGGCGCTCACACCAATCACAACGCTGCTTCCTGCTGCTGCTGCCGGCTGGGACTGAGACCGGAAGATGAAGAGGACAGAGGAGAGGCGGCCATCCGTCCGTCCGTTTCAGGTAAGTCCTTTTAATTTTTCTTCCCTCCACTCCACCCCAATCCAGTACCAGCCGCTACTGAGTGATACACTAGGCACATGCATGAATCTTGAGTCATAGCTGCCAAGGTTTCAGAATGCTATGTGTGACATTTTCATAATTTCAGAGTAATTATGAGTGACATTTCAATGACTATGAGTGACACTTTCTCGTGAGCAAAATCAAGCAATGAAGACAAGAGAAACATATAAATATCAGAAATTACACCCATTTGAGCAATGAGAAACTCTAGGAAGAACTTAAAACTGCTCAAAGCACAAGAAACAGAAGTAAGGGCACTAACCGGAGGCGGACTGCATGACTGCAGCTCTCAGTAACTGAGGGCAGACAGGCACTGCAGCTGCTCAGAAGATGATCTCATTGATCTGATCATTCATGACCTACGCGCTAGCCTAAAAAGCAGATTTTATAGCATAGCAAGTGCAACTAGGAGATTATACCGTCACTCAGTCACAGGCATAATCAGTTGCTAATGCAATAAGGTAAAAAAGAATGCTGGGAAGCACCAGCACAAAAACCGGCGGTGTTTCGCTCTAAACACGTGGTAGTGCAAAGAAATACAAATTGCACGGCCAGTCTTTTCTTGTTTTAAAGACAAGCTTTTGCCGTCATGTCGCTATTTTATTGGATCACTAATGAAGAAACCACGCCACCTACACGGTATTATATAGAGTCAATGATGCAGAAACTACATCACACTTGCGAGACAATAGTGGTATCACACAGTTTGAAGCTTACAAGGAAACTTGAGGTATTTGTATCTCTGTGGGACACATTCATAGCACTACCAACATGGCGGCCTCGTGCCCCCTCCCTGTTTGCATGTGTAAAATACACTCCCATTCAAACCTGGCCCTGGACCACTGTGCGTATTGTCGGCCAATAAAATGCACAGCCATCTGATTTTCAGCAGTTTATCATCAGATAGATGGGGTAGGGATTGTCCAGAGTAGATTATTCTTTCCTTGCTTGGACTTTCTACTCCGACTCTGAAAGTAGCATAAATCTGTGATTACACATGAAGCTGGCAGGAAGTCTTTCTTCTGTATTGACATACAGCACTCAGAAAACAAATGGCGCCACGCGGTGCAACACTACTCATGCGACGTTATCACAAATGAAAGAGCATGAAAGTAAATGTTAAAGTTGAACTTTTTATCACTCACGTTTCCTAATTGAGATGCGAGTCATCCAGGCTGTCCAGTGAGTCCCTGGCGAGGCCGTCCAGTGACAGACTATCCTGGCGGCCGCTGCAACGCGGGTCACTGACTCCTTGCTCTACGTCTCCATCGGCTGCGGCAAGACTTGCATTCGGCAGGGTGCAGCAGCTGACAGCACTCTGCAGCCCGGCTCGGGCTGGTGTGAGCAGCAGCAAGCAGCGGGACGCTGCGAGAACCATGATTGGTTTGTGGACGGTGCAGCAAATTCAGCAACCAGCTGCCGGCCTCCCACAACAAACTGAACTCCCCGCTCAGACAGCAGGATATGACAACGGTCCCCCACAGCGCCGGCATGTACTAGCACACAACCTGACTGGGCCCCGTGACCTCAGCCTGACAGCGAGAGCCGCACCGCGGGGAAATCACAATAATGAAACATTGTAGCAGGGACTGTGAGCCTGCCAGCGCTGAGCAGACTTAGTTCAGCTGCGAACAGAGCCCCACGCCTGGGAGAGCAGAGTGGGCACGCCACGGGCGGCGCGCTGCCAGCTGCCCCACTTAAAAGTTTGCTTCAGTAAGAGCAAAGACACTATGCATATGCGTGACAAAGCATTTCAGTGCGGTAATGCGGATTACCACACTGACATGCGTTAGTCTATCACCTGATGCGTGGTACTTGGCAGGACTGTTGAGTATAGCAATAACAGATATCCTTTGTTCCCCTTTGTCCTTCCTTCCATTCCTTTCAATACCAGGAAATACCTACACTTTTTTTGCAGATGTGTGCATTTGTCCTATATTGTTTTCTACATTGATGTTCACATTTTAGATGGAGGTTGGGAGAGCACAGTTAGGGATCTTATTGTCCTGAGGAAGGCCCCTAACCCCAAGAAGATTGTTTGACTGAAACATGTCAGCAAAAGGATGGTGGAATAACTAATATCTCGTTATATCCTATAATATGTTTTGAATCTTATCAGAGTCACCTTGAATAAATTACGATGTGGGTGATACTCTAGATAATTCAAATTCGTTTTCATCAAAGATCCCTTTCTATGATTTTGAGAGCTACTGAAGATGGTAGAGCCCATCCAGGTAAAAAGTTATCTTGGTTGTAGCTAGAACCCTATGATGAAGCATGGCACAATCTGTTGGTGAGGGTTCTTTAAGAACAAGCATTGGCATAGCCAATAGGTCTCGCCTTTGGGACCTTATAAGTGTTTAGCCATGCAGCACATTTTCCTGGGTGTTGTGCAGCCAGGAATTGAAGAGCTACACAACTGCTACACAATAGTTCAAGTAGTCTGATTTAGAAATATATATAAGATAGTTTTGTGCCACTGGTACATGGTACAGGCTATGTGTGGTAACAGCTGCTTTGTAATGGCCGTTTCCCCTCCAGTATGCAGTAGTTTTACCAATATTATATGGTTCCCAGATAGCTCTGTATCACGAAGGCCGCAGTTCTTCAGTCCTGGATTTTCTTTGAATAACCTTGTGCATTCTGGGAGTTGCGGACGGTTCCGGTTCACTTAAATTGATTAAATCGAAAAAGAGGCCACAAACAATAGTGTGTAAATGAAAAACTTTTGTGTTTCTGCTTTTGTACTGTTTGAAAGGCGAGTTAAAAACTACTGTGCTTGTGAAATTGCTGCTCTGAAATCTATTTTTGAAATAAAATGAATGCTCATAAAAGTTAATCCTACCTTACTACCAAGAGTGTATTTTTTAAATAAATCACCATAACCGAACAATTTTCAAATTGTATTGTAATTGCATTTATATAGCGCTTACTACATCTGTAGAGTCATTTAAGCGCTTTAGTGCGGGGAGCGGGCTACTCCGTACCCAAGGTAAGTGGTTAATCCTGATTTATTTCGGTTATTATTAGTTATTGTTTATTGTTGGTTAATGGGATTAATTGTAATCTCTCACAGCAAGTAACCCCAGTCTTACTAGACCTTAGAGTGGCATTCCATACAAGGAACCTTGATAGTTTACAGGTGACTAACGGGTCGCTCTGTACCAGTGAAATAGTACGGAAGTGGCTGTCCTGCTACATACCATTAGCTTCTTTCCTTGTCCTCTTCATTTAAGCTTCTTTCAGAGCCCTTTCCCGTGAGATATAAGATAACATAAACACACACACATCCCTAGCCAGTTTCATGACATTCATTTTCCCCTTTGCACATGTACATCAATAACCAAACTGTACTGTGTCTAAGGGGACCAATAGAAGGACTTGTTACGCTTTAGAGGCTGCATCCTGAAGACTAATCACCTACACGGCAAAGAAGTGCCTGAAGTTAAACGCAGGAAAAAAGACTGGCTTTTACTTGGAGATTTTGTGCATCCTTCATGTTGTGTAATATGTAATCCCAGAACAACTGGAATGATTTGATTCTAGTGTATTTTCTCTATGGATTTAGTCCACATAACACAAAAAATTAGCAACTAGGAAATTATGTGATTTTACAAAGGACCCGCACTGAAACCTGTTTCTGTCCACGTTCTGCATTCTATCTCCTCAGATTATGGCCCCATTACATCTGCTGTGCCAGGCGGTTATACCTACAGAAAATACCTATATTTTTTGACAGGAGACCACAAGTACTGTGTTTGCTCTATAAGCAAGGATGCTTCATCGGGTTAATCATATAGGCTTGTATCACTGCGGAATGCTAGACAGTAAGACTCTCTCAAAAGTGATCGCTAGCTGGGTGCCAAAAGAAACAGTCCATCCAGATCAGCAAAACCCCAATTTAAAACAGATCTTGACTTTGCTTTCCTGTATTAAACCCAGTTTTTTCTAAACGACTGATAGTTATATTAATGAAAACTGAAAAATATGTTAATTTGTTGATAAAGACTGTCCATCACCTCTCCACAATAATTCATTATTTTCTATTGGTGTGCTGCATTTAACACTATTGATTGCCCCACTCATTATCTCGTCTTAATATCACATACTGGAGGATGGGAACTGGTTTACATCCTCTTTAGATCTCTTAATGCGCCTTGTTTTCTAGACCCTAAACTCTACCAGCGGTTTTTGATAGCTTCCCAATATCTCTTTGGCTCACACCTCAGCAGTGATCTGACTAAGCACAAATCTCTATTTTGCCACGTTACCCCCTACAAACATATCCAACTAACTAACCATCCATCACTTTTCCGCTATAACATATGCTGTACTGCTCAGACAAACCATCCAATTGTCGTATTTATGTTAAACCCCAACCACCGATCAAAACTGCTTAGATACCAAATAATTACTGCTACATGGACTCCATTATAAGAGTTACAGTGCCCCCTCTAAGAAAACATATCAGACTGAGATTTATTCTTCCCTACATCCTAGAGTCATACAGTCCTTAAAGTTCTCTTCCACAAAGTAACACGAAAAAAAAACCCACACAAAAAACAAATTCCCTATTCGCAATTGTGCAGTTAAAGATAGAGCCATTTCCAGTTGTTAGTAGTAAAGGCTTCCCCCTATCACAACCAAGTCAGCTAAAGCTTTTTACAACACTATGTGGCAATGAAAGTGATCACTGTATTAGAACGTGTGCCAATAGGCTATTTAAACCCTCACACATACTATAATGGGATTAACATCCTCGTTCCAGCCTCCACTACCCCTCCCTACACATCAGAAAGTTGTTAAAGCCATTCTCTCTGTCAAAATGTTTAAATGATGCCTGCGCCGGATCTGAACGCAAACGAAGCGCAAAGATACTTTCATCCTAACGAAAGGAGAAAAAAACTCACGTTTTTAAAAATAACCATCGCCGAATAATAACGTATTACACCATAAATCGGTAAATTAAAGCCACGATAAAATATGTGTGTGCAATTCACATAAAAATCCTATTTAATAAAAATACTTTTCTGTGTCAGAAAGAGCGTCTCCCCACCCACATCAATAATAGTGAATTAAAGGTCCAACCATTTGTCTTTCAAAAACGTTCATTAAGGAGCCATTATTCAACACAGCGATATTTTAACACGTTTAACGTGTCGTGGAGACGTCTAAAGAGCAGTCCTGGCTGTAACCACTGGTGGAAGTTCAGGAAAGCCGAACGTCTCGAAAGAAATGACACTTCGAGACAACCCACTAATGGCGGCGCAGTATCAGAATAGTGAGAAAGGCGCGTGTGAAGCTTCAACAACACAGATCTCAAAACCTGCATGCTACATCGGGAGTAAAGACTATCTTCAATCTCGCCGGTCATCGCCCCATCCTCTCTCTCTCTCTCAAGAACAAACCGCACCAAGAAACAAAACAAGATGAGACCTCCAACACCCAGCTACTCCACACAATGACCGACGACAGACAGCTACAGAAAACCACAGGAGCACACGAAAATGACTCACGACAAGGTGCGTGCTCGAACAACACCGCCATCATAGAAACATACCACCTATTGGTGGAAATAAATAGGAAATTCCTGACTTCAACATGGCTGTCCATTAATTGCGTACAGAATATAGCAATCAAAAGAACAGGCCCGCGAGTTGTGCGCACACGCGCTGCAAGGAATGTAAGGAATGTAAGGAATGCAGCTGCCACTCTGCGCGCCGATGCTCGCTCCCGCAAGCAAAATGCTGTGGGAGTGAACATTTGCAAAAGAGGTGGGACATGCACCCGCCTTTACCCATTTGCAGCCTCCCATTTAAAATTGACACAGTCAACAGCCAACCAAATGCGTGGGGGGAGTCAGACCCACACAGAAAAGTTTAGACTGATTATATGAAGCCTCCCATAGAGCAGCGCATGCGCGCTGCGCTAGGCTCGACCTAAAAAGAAATGAAAAGGCTTCTGATGAACAAATTTCTGTAAAAACAACCCTGAGTAACGCAGCTGGACGATTCGCAAGTAGATAACTGCAGATCATGAATCTTCCTATCCGTTGGTTACTTTTTAAAGTTTTTCTATTCTTACTTATAACTGATTGCTTCTCATTTTATATGTATGACTTGTCTGCTATTTGTTCAGCACTCTGATAACCACACGGGTCATGTTTGCGTTTTATAAAACTCCTCAAATAAATAAAGAAAGAAAGAAATAGTGGATGATTTAAGAACGCAACCAATTTTCCTCTCTGCCAGGAAAAATGTTCCTGGTCCAAGCTCTCCAACATAACCCGTACCTATTAACCTTTACTGTTGGTGATTTATCCTGTTACGTGTTTGTGATATGATATGTTGTTTTATGTAAAGTTCACTGATATTAACCGCTGTAAGGAAAACCATTGAACTAAACAAAACAAATTAGTGTGATAAGAAGTGAACATGTTTTATTCCTTCAATGCTGGTTTGGCTGCCGTTTCGCCCACGCTACTCCCAGCGGGATGCCGGAAAACAAGTATAGTCCTTAACCATAAAAGGATAGTACCACTGTTACTTCATGTCCTAAGTACTAAAAGGCAAAGAATGCTAATTTAGTTTCCAAAATTGAAATTACAAAAGACAGTGATGAATTTGGAAGAGTTGTGGACATTTCCCACACTTTTCGTGCTCCAAAGTTGAATGTGCTTGTAAGTAGGCAAATGTTTGTCTCATGAAAACCATTGCCCAATAAAAACTAGAATCTCTTGTGCCCTTTTGAAAATATTGTAAATGGGGGTTTGTGTTAAATGAAGGCTTATTAGGAAGTACAAAGTATGTGCCATTTTCTTTCAGGAATTGGATCAAACAGTGTTTTTAAATAGGTGCTGGTTTTATTTATTGTTTAAAGTTTTTGTTGAAATATTATTGTTTTAAAGTTGTTTATGATAGTTTTTATTATAGTTTATAATGTGTATAAACTAAATAGAAATGAGAAATAAAATTGACTGAATTCAGAAATTGATTATAAAATGAATTAAACTTATACAATACATAGAGTACATAATTCTTTAAAAAACCTGGGCTAATACAAAACCAGAAAGAGCAGCATTTATCAGGCGACCAGTTTCTAAAATACAAATACAATAAGAAGATATAAAAATGTACAAAAGTTATTACCAAATAAAGTTGACTGAGTAAACAGAAAAAAGAATAAGCACCTGATCAAATTATCGGATACTACCTTCTTGTATACACTGCCAACTAAGGAACTACTCCCCACAGGAAACTATCAATAACTCACTAAAGATAGAAAAACACATAAAACAATTTGTTTAAGACCATGGCCACCAACCAGACACAGCATGTGCACCAAGTCCAAAATGTGGCAAAGCTTCCCATTGCGAAATGACAGCATAGTGTTAGGGCACTTTCAGCCAGCTTAGCATCTCTAAAAAAGATACAAGCTTCAAGTCTGAATAAGGCAACACTTCAAAACTCTCGTACATGGATCAAAATTGCACTAATTAGGCAACTAAAGAATATTTTGGTATATCTGCAGAGTATCCAAAAACTAGGTAAGCATGGAAGATTCAGTTAAAATATGGCCATGTCACTGAGCGTGGGCTTTAGTTGTGCACCACGTATTACGGCCTAATGCACACCACACTCATCCATTTTGGGCAAGGGAGTAAAATGGAAACTACTTGCAGATCTGGTTACATTTTCACCACTGTCTTTTAATATTGTCAAATAGAAACTTAAATATGAAAGATCGCCCTATTAAGTATGTCATTTACCACAGGTGTCACTGCACTTCTCCCATCGGGCTAAAAGATTTCTCTGGATCTCAGCTGGAATATAAGACAGGGTCCACCGTTGGGAAAACAACCTCTACCTAAAGGGCTTAGTGATAAGTCACAGCAAAAAGTGTGAAAATGAACATGGATCCTAGCCAAGAGGCAGTATTCTCAACTGATGAGGTTGGAGATAGTCATTACTACTCTAAAAAAGCTTCAGTAAGTTGAAGTCTTCCTCAACTAAGCCACATACTGAACAGTCGGGATCTTTTGACTGCAAGTCCTTTCTTAAACCTGTGTGGACCTTTACTTCTAATAATATTCGTGTTTGGATTTTGACTTATGCTCACTGCCACACCATGTTTGAGACATATCCTCATTCACAATTGGATACCACATCTTAACTTTTTTTTAATTGCCTATGCCTGAATAATTATTCGCCTTGAAAAAGTCGCTTATACAAAATGCGTGTCAGCTGTACACATCTTTTCCCAACTGTACAAACTTCGAACTATACAAATGAATGGCCAGATGTATATACTCTCTCACAACTGTATAAGTACTGAGCCACACTAATGGCCAACAACATGGGGGAATATCTTCACAAAACGTATTAACAGTTGGATATAGCTGGTATCTATTGTACAACAACTTTATTATACATATAGTTGTGTTAACTCTGGAATACAGTTTAAAAATAAAAAGTGGCAAATGCACTACAAATATATACATGCTGTGTTCCTAATATGCACCATTTGGATTCTAATATTGCACTTGGTGTGCTCCTGGTCATTTGATAATCAATTAAATATCTTATCAGTTTCAAGGCAAAAATCATTTCCCGGACGTATAATGTACACCTGGTCTAACCACAATTATTCAGTGAACTAAAAACAATAATACAGTATCACAGTATATAGTTCCCAGTCTTCAGAGACGACATCAGTCCCTGCAAACAAGTTATACAAGAAGGATGGAAACATTTCAAAGCACCAGACATTCATAAAGCAAACATGGTAGCTGGGCATTATCCTCCTGACAATTGTGCATTGTATAATTATTGATTAAAATTCATGTCTCTGTTCAGTATGCAAAGCCAACTCCATAGATCACAATCAAGAGCCTGTGGCAACACATGGCCAAGCTTTGTTTTCATCTCTGAAGCATAGTTTGGTCAGTAAAGCAGCCATAGAGATGTTCTATTAGATGGGAGTGAGTGAGAGAGAATGGAGTTAGGGTGTGTATAATCTGGATCATGGAGAAAAAATACACACCTGTTTCCATGTCTGTGCATCAATAAAAAATACCACATTTGCATATACTTTATGGTGCTTGGAGGGTTGCAACTTACGATGGAGTCTCATAGACGTCATGACGGCTGAGGTAGTAGAGTCAGATAGGAGTTGGAAGTACATCATATGAGGTCAATGCTGTAGCCCTAGGTAAAATCTCATGTTCCACATTGGAGTTGTAAATTGCAACGTCAGATTGAGTCTCAAGTACATTGTGTGGGTCTCATATTGTAACCTCAATAAAGTCTCATATACATTATCTGGGTTGGAAGAGAAGCAACAACATATTGAGTATCGCATACATTGGAAGGAGTTCCTATTGTATCCTTAAAGGAGTCTTGTGTAGAGCATAGAGGTTGGAGGTAGCAGTGTGAGCTGGTTCTCTTCTACATTAGGAGAATGTGAAACTGTAACCTCGACAAAAAGTCTGTGGTGGGCTTAGAATTAGCCTCATGTACTTCATGAAAGCGGGATGCTGGAGCCTCCAATGAAGGTTCATTCATATCACTGTCAGGGACTGGACGTAGAGGACGGATGTCTACCTTTTTAAAGTAGGGATAATCCCTTCCAGGAGACAGACTGTCTTTAGCAATAGCAAATTGTTACAGAAGGATGCCCTTTGGAGGGTATTGCCACATAGCACCAGCAGCAAATACTTTAAAACAATCCTGCTGCAAGTCCTTGTCACTGTATCATTGCTTTTGGTGGAATTGTCATGCTTGTATATCGGTAGATGCGTGATATACAGGTTTATGAATGTTGAGCTGTAATTGTAGCACAAAAGCTTCCAAATCTGTTATTCGAAGCTGTGAGGATTACAACAGTAGATGTGTAATGGAGCTAAAAGAGAGATCTTGGAGTGGTCGGGGGAGGAGACTCGGTATGCTATGCCACAATAACGAAGCATGTTGATGACCGATTGTGTATGCCTGATGCAGGAAACACCTGAATGGAGGAGGAGAATAAATTCAAAATTGGTATCTGCACTATCTGGAGAAACAACAAATAGCCGTGGTTGTGTATTGAAAGGGTGGTGCCTTCACTGATGAAGAAATACACTCTAGAAACAACCACCATCTTTAGGAACCATTTACAAACGCACTGTTGTCGTGTCACCACAGGCAAGATCTCACCAGTAAGTCGAAGTGCGTAGAAAGACGCAGGTCAACAGCGAGAGTATGCTGTCAGCAGTATGTATGTCGGTGCTAGCCGGTGGGGTGTGGTACCAGAATATCATAACAAAAGTATTATCTGACAGGCATATCATGTCCTAAATATCATTTACAAAAATATCGCCACATTGGAGTTAATGAATGAAAATCAACACCCTATGGGACGATATTTTCGTAAACAATATTTAGGAAACAATACTTTTGTCCAACAATATTTCTGCTAACAGTATTCTGACATACAATCATGGGGTGGATGTCCCAAGTATCATGACTTCTCTGTCTATTGGCGCGATTACTCTGTGAAGGTACATGCGTGCTTGAAGCTACACAATTGATGCCCAGGTGAACCTGAGGACTTACATGTGATAATTTACTAGCCAGAAACAGCAATTATCCCGGAAACTGTCACCATCAGAATGGTGAACCCGGCCACCAAACCAGGCAGAACCCATGAGAAGCTAGAACAATCATGAAGCATGGGGTGGCAATCCTAGACTTCGTTTGTGTAGATAGCGAGGATGGTCGTGTCAGACGGCCTTTCAGGTTCAGCATCAGGGGCACGTCTGGAAGGTTCCACCGAGGATGGGGCGTTGCATTCATTCTCGCAGTATATAACGAGAGTTTGGTGAGTTAGCCTCCAGTGGCCTCGTGTGTACCTCGCGTGGGTCGCGTGGCAGCCTCTGGTGCAGTTCCAAGTATACGAGGAGGGTTGGATGCTGCGGACTCAAATGAAGTCTCGTGTTCCTGTTTATTTATATAAACCGTTGCCGTGGATTTAATGAGGGTTTATAGCTGTCATGAGAGTGCTGTGTTGAAGAGTCGTGTGCTAACTTATATAATAACAGTGGGGGGTGTTGGTCCCGTTTATATTTTGGTATAGAGGCATTGTCGAAGGCGTAGGTTTGCTGCATTCTCCGAAATGCCACCATTCCTTCCTATAATTACTGCGCACTTCCCGAAACGTCCGCCTTCTCTGGGAAGTCCGGGTACAGCCGCTGCAGGAGTGGGCGTGGAAACAGCAGGAATCCGGTCAGAAAATGACAAGCCAATAAAGAAAACAAGCATTGGCCGCGCGGCCGTGAAAGTGACGCGGCCGCGCGGCCGTCAAAGTGAAAGTGATCGCGATCGCGGGCTGTAAGGGTGCCCGCGAGCGATGCACTTAATGAGCCATGACGAGAGACGAAAGCCAGATGGCGCCTCTGCTCGTAACTGTGCGCGTAACCGCACGCTCTAGGCCACACAAAAAGCTGTGGTCGGCTTTTTAAAGCCCACTCACTAAATGTCTCGCCAGAGCAGCGCATGCGCTGGCTCAGGCGAGACCTAAAAAGGGCATCTTTTCGGGAGGATGGCTACTCTAATTTGGAAAATGTTCAGTTTGGTTCACTTTAATTGTGCATCGACATCGATGTGTCAGATTTCTTGCTCCTGCCACAAACGCCCTAACAACGCCATGGATGCGCTGTATTTACAATACAGTGCTCCATGGTGCAAGGATTCATGGATCCATCAGAACTTCTGATGCATCTTTTGGCGCTAAAGTGACGCATTGCTGGAGTTGGTCCTAAAACTGACGCAACTCCAGCAATGCGTCAGAACACAGAGGCAACTCTCATGTTAAAAGCTTTGTGTCAATCCTTACGCCTGGTTTGAGAAGGCGTAGGGATTTTGACGCAGTCAAATCATAGAGTGAAGCAGGTAAAAGTTGTAAATTTCACTGCATCAGTTCTATGTGGCTTTTAACGTGGGAACGCTGACATTATACCTGGCGCAGGTATAATGTGACACAGGCCTCTACAAACTGACGCATTTGGCCCAATGCGTCAGTTTGTAAATATGAAGCAGTGTGGAGCACGGATTGCGCTGCCGCTCTGTCAAAAACAATGCTGCTGTGGCAGCGCTAGCTCCTTGTAAATATGCCCCTTTATTTCCCTCTCTTCTCCCTTGGTGGTAAGAGAATTAAGACGAAGCACACTCAACGATCCAGATGCCACGATTGCCACTCCACATCACAGACTGTTCACTGAGCACTCCTCCAGGTACCCACAGGCGCCAAGACCTTGGAGCAGAACAGACGTGGACCCCGAGCAACTTGCTGAATGTTGCATCTCAGAACATGCTGCATGCAACTGTAAACTGACCTGATTCCTCCTCTGCCCACACACGGCCTCTGGCAAACTCCTGACCTTCTGTTCAGCTCATATGCAACAGTATGCACCCTCCAGGAGCTCTGTCCACATCAGGGTGTCCTTTAAAGAAATGGTTGCCTAAGAAATGAGAACATCTTCCCAGGAACACTCACTAGGAGGATAATCTTTTCAATGAATCAAAAATGTAAGCTGTCCTCAATACATTTGAGAATTACACACTTCTTGAATACCATTTTCAGGTCGTTGTGGCACCAAATCTGGTGGAGTTTCAAATGGGAATCAGTGATAGATAAAGATCACAAAAGTATGGCTTCAATTGAGAAGAGTGGCAGGAAAGTGTCATTAGGGCACTTGGGGAGAGAGTGATGTGACAACAGTGACACATTGTGTTCAAACTGTTGGCTGAATTACAGAAACTGGTTCCACCGGTGGTAATTTAATAACTTGACATCATCTCTTCCTGACTGCTCGAAATTGAATCATGTCACAAAAACAGCTTCCACCGTGGGACTCTTTCTAAACACATCTGGAGACTCCTTGTGTGAATTGACGTGACCTACAATGAGTTTATTCTTTACGCAGCCTAATGGTAAATTCTCATTTGGGTTCCAAACAAACAGGCAATGAGATTGGAAAAGTTCTGTTGCTGTTATATATTCTCCTACAGTACAAATGCAAATAACAGTGTGACTCATGCAAAGTGCAGACGACGCAGTGCTCAAACATTAAAATATAAACAAAAAAGAGACCCCTTCAATGATCCTTGGTTCTTAGTCCCAGTTGTTTGAATAAACATATGCGTACAATATAACACAATGTTGATTAATCATTCATCAAGGAACCAAAGGAGATGTATGTCGACGTTTCGACCCCTTGCAGCGAAATTGCCCTCAAAGCCATTTTCACTGCAGCAGGGTGGATGTCCCATATGAAATCACTGGGATGCAATATTAGATACTGATCCTGTATCTCAGGAAAGGGACTAGCTAGAATATTAATTAAACAACTATTTATAATAGGCGTTAAAAATCAAATTCAATGGTGAAGTCGGATTAGTTCAAAATATTATGGAAATGTAACTTTTAAAAAGGTGCCTATGGTGGCTTGATGCCCAAGGAGGATGGGGGAGTCTGTGTGAATCTCCGCGGGATGGCGCAGAGGGAATACTGTTTTATGGCAGTTTTTAGGTCTCGCCTGAGCCAGCGCGCATGCGCTGCTCTGCGAGGCATTTTGTAAGGGCTTTAAACTCAAAACACACGCTCGTGCGTGTGCTTTTTTTTTTATCTCCCGCTATTGGCCTTTGCATGCGTCTTTCTAAGAAAGACAGCATGCAATTGGCCCAAGGCGGGTGCATGTCCCGCCTTCCCTCTCCCCTGGCCTAGGGTGCTCGGGAGCGAGCAGCAGCGCGGCCGTGTGCCATCTGTTTTTTATTATCATTGGCGGCGCGCAGTGTGCCCTGCCCTCCCTATGCTGGCTGTCAGTATCAGACAGGCGACTGGGCTGATTTTAAAACGTTACATATTTATATGCAAGCCACAAGTTCCAAAATTGAGCAATCCACCCCAAAAGGTCATCATAGATCAGTTTTTCGTCCTTGTCGAAGTCCAGAACAAATACAAACTAGCAGCCGAGGAGGGATGGCGTCCGTATTCAGTCCAAGGTTCACGTCACCACTGGAGTAACTCAGAAACCAGGCGCACACAATGCAGAGCCCTGCTAAAAGCAAACAGTCTTTTTTATTAGTATTTAAACAATGTCATACAAACATGCCCAGTGTACAAGTCTCCTTGTAAATAGCATTCCTGCCGTTGATTGTATTCGGCCAGTCCTCTCGGTTTGCAGCAGCCCCGAATCCGCCCCTCCAGATGGAGAGGGGGTTCGGGTTAATTTGCTTTCTCAGGCGTCATGCATCACCCAGCTCGGTGACACTATAGCGGGGGACGGGGGTCTCCTGGAGGGGTCGGCCTCATCACAGCTGTTCAAACCCGCCAGACAGACAGACAGAGCTCAGTGTTGGGAGTGAAGGAAAGGAGGGGGGATTTAAACCCAACACGTGTTCTTGTGAGTGGTTTCCATGACATATGACGTCAGTTTATTTTCTTTTTTTTGTAATGTATTTCATCGTACATGTTGCAGTTCTTGTTCCTTGACAATTCCGACATTTCGGCTCATTGCTTTCCCCCTCCCCCTTCTGCAGTTCCTGCAGCAGCTGCAGCGCTGCCTGCTCAGCCCCTCTTCCTTCTTCTATACTCTCCATCTTCTTCCCTCCCGTGTCTGTCTCTCCAGTTTCATCCTGCCCCCATATAGACTCTTCCATCCCTATCTATATCTCTCTCGCTCCTACCCAAGCAGTCTATCTAGTCTCCTCTTCTCATCCACTCCATCCTGTCTCTCTCCTCGTCATCCCTTGTATCCCATCTTTACATCTCTTGCTTTCCTCCCGTTTTCATCGTCACCCTGTGTTCTCTCCATCCACCTGTTTACCTCCCTCATCCTTCTTCTCTGTTCATGCTCACCCTTCTCCCGCTTGTCCGCTTTCCTAACTCATCTAATATCTCTCTCTTCTCGCCTCCGTGCCCTCCACAGCTCATAGCCCTCTTGATGGTCCCATCTTTCATTCACAACCCGGCTCGGCAGACGCCTACCCACTGATTTATGTGCACAAAAATGGCGCGCCCGGGTGCCCTGGGATCTAGTGCAGGGACGGGCTCTGGCCCCTAGCTGCTGTTTTAGCAGTGAAATACAGCAATAACCAGGGTTCAGTGGGGCCTTCCGGGCCCCGGTGCCACTGCACCTGCTGCACCAATGTACGCTGCGCCCCTGCACGCACCCGGGAACCCGCAGGTCAGAAACATTCCTAGCTATTCTTGCGCAAGCAGCTCAGCTCCCACCAATGCGTCATCATGGCACTGCACAGCCCATCGCTCTATTGCACATAAATGCCTGGCTCAGGGCAAGTAACCCACCAGCACACGAGTGCCCGCCCACATCTGTGCAAACAGGCTCAGCCACAAATTAAAAGTGTATCAATACAGGCCTTGACAGTCCATGTCTAAACTATTAATGTACACAGGCCTGGCCCTATAGAACCCGTTAGGACTCTGGCCTCAAGGGCGTCACCCAGACCACTGCGGCGCAGGGTGCACCTATCCCCCGAGGAGCCACCATTCATCTCAAGGCCAATGAATATATGTGAGATTTCGGGACCCCTTATCACATTCTGCGGGGAGGGGGGGTATAGTTTTGTGTTATGCCACTCACAGGCACTGCCAAGCCACCACCCGTTGTAACGTATAAAGGGGACTCATCTGTTCAAAGGACACTGGGCTGACAACCATCACAGGTGTGCTTAGGTGCTGACGTCTGGCATAGACGGCCGCGGGTCGCTCCCGGTTTGCAACCACACAGCAGGACAGCCACCACACTATTAAAAGACACCTGGCAGCTAACAGGTCGCCCGTTAAGAAAAATATATTTTCAGGCACAAGTGCGCATGGCTCAAAGTGCGCCTCTACAAACGCAACCATCTGCGTTACTGTGCATGTCACTCTGGTGTACATCCAGGGCGTGGCTTAAAACACTTATGCTAAAATGCTGTGCTCAGTATAATAATGTGCCACCCGCCTGGTATTTTGCTGCTTCTGTTATTGCCCCCACATATATAATACAAGTAACATTACACCTACAACAAGCCAGGACTATTGGCTTTGTCAAAGGTTGTTAGTTGCATAAGATAAATATACTACATACATACATACAACTATGGCTTCGTTGTATACAATGTTGAGAATGCTTTAGTTCTAGCGCGAGAGGTTGCGGCCTAATGACAAGAGCTGCCAACTTTGGAGCTGAGGAAACAGGTTTGAGTCTCAGCGTCGGCTCACTATCCTGTGTTTCTGGGCAAATCACTTAATCGCCTGTGCCTACCAAAATATAAATGAAGATGTCCTTGTTTGTGCCCATGTAAAGCACTTCGACTTTTGCAATATAAAACTGCAAAAAACATAAAGGTTACAACAAAACAGTAAATTGCTGCAGAGGTATGATTTCTTGGTTCCATTCTGAGAGTGAGGGCGAAAATGGAGAGCCCGATAGGGACCCATCTCGGCACCTGCTTTTAAGAACTGCACCGGCCCACTTAAAGCCCTATATATATCCACTGCTCGGGCAGAACAGTTCTACAACGTCTTCTCAGGCTGGTTGACATCGAAGCTGCATTCATCACCTTTGCTTTCTGAGGCTCTGGTAGTTGGTAAGAACTGAGCAAGTCTCCATTGAGTGGGGAGGGCCTTTCACCCTCCCACGTCACCTAGGCAAGGGCTGTTGATAAGCTGCCAAGTGTGCGCCAAAATACACGCCTCATACTTACACTCTACTCAATGCAACATAAATACACTACACATAATACCACACAGTGCCACATACTTATATGCTACATAATTACACTGCACTCAATGCAACATACACTCCAAGTACCACTCAGTGCCACATAATTACACACCACATAATTACACTCTACTGAATGCAACATACACTCCACACAATACCACTCAGTGCCACATAATTATATGCTACATAATTACACTGCACTCAATGCAACATACACTCCAAATAATACCACTCAGTGCCACATAATTACACGCCACATAATTACACTCTACTGAATACAACATACACTCCCCATAATACCACTCAGTGCCACATAATTACACGCCACATAATTACACTCTACTCAATGCAACATAAATACACTCCACATAATACCACTCAGTACCACATAATCACACGTCACAATTACACTCTATTCAATGCAACATGAATACACTCCACATAATACCACTCAGTGCCACATAATTACACACCACATAATTACACTCTACTCAATGCAACATAAATACACTCCACATAATACCACTCATTACCACATAATTACACTTTATTCAATGCAACATAAATACACTCTACATAATAACACTGTGCCACTTAATAACACTGTGCCACATAATTACACTGTACTCAATGCAACATAAATGCACTCCACATAATACCACTCATTGTGACATAGTTACACGCCACATAATTACACTCTACTCAATGAAACAAATACACCCCACATACCACTCAGTACCACATAATTACAAGCCACATAATTACACTCTACTCAATGCAACATAAATACACTCCACATATTACCACTTAGTGCCACATAATCACACGCCACATAATAACACTCTACTCAATGCAACATAAATACACTCCATATAATACCGCTCAGTGCCACATAATTACATGCCACATATTTACACTCTACTCAATGCAACATAAATAGACTCAACATAATACCACTCAGTACCACTTAATTACACGTCACATAATTACACTCTATTCAATGGAACATAAATACACTCCACATAATACCACTTTGGCACATAATTAGACGCCACACAATTACACTCTACTCAATGCAACATAAATACACTCCACAAAATACCACTCAGTGCGACATAGTTACACGCCACATAATTACACTCTACTCAATGCAACATAAATACACTCCACATACCACTCAGTACCACATAATTACATGCCACATAATTACTCTCTACTCAATGCAACATAAATACACTCCACATAATACCACTCAGTGCCACATAATTACACGCCACATAATTGCACTGTACTCAATGCAACATAAATACACTCCACATAAATGCACTCTATACCACATACTACCAATCAACATAAATGCACTCCACACCATGACACAATTTCACTAAGCATAATTTCACTCAACACCACAGTTCCAGGCCACACAATTCAACTCCACACATTTCCAATACACACCGCATAATTACACACCAAACAACATATTTCAACTCCACAACTCCACAATCCACAACGTACCTCCAATCCACACCATATAGTGTCACCACCTGAGCACCAAACATCATTCACCACCACCATTTTGCATCAGCGCACCACCTAAGCATCACGTCAGTCTGCCCTTGGAATCTGGCATCTGTTGATTCTCCCCTAGTGTCCGTCCGCTGCTCGTGTTCTAATTAAATTACTGTTTTCCAACCTCCACTTCCCCGTTATTTATGTCCCGCTCCCCCATAACAAAAAAATTATAACAAACAAGCATGAGAACAGGCAGGAAGAAGTTGCCAGCAGTGCAAGTACAAAAAAACTAGAAGACATTTTTTATGTTAAAATCTTTTTTTAATCAGGTTTTTCAGTTTATATAATGTTGTCTTCGTTTGTATAAAGGTAACAAAAATGCTTAACACTTTTTATTATAACTTTTCAACATAATGCACAGCAGCCACAATGCTCTACAACATAGCCAAAAGTTCTGGCTAAACACATAAGGTCCCAAAGGCTAGACCTATTGGCTATGCCAATGCTTGTTCCTGTTGATGGCTCCCCTGCAACGGAGTACGGAGCTCATATTTCAATGCGTCTCAATTATATCCACATTCCATTGTCGGAGAGAGATGCGCACCGTGTTTTTAAACGGTGACGAGTTTCTTTCCCCCAGAGCGGCCGCCATTTTATAATCGTTTTAGAATGGCGGCATGGTGCCAGTGAACGAGGAGGCTTTCACACTGCTTTCTTTCAGCTACTCTGCCTGCACTGAAAACCAGGTTTGCTGTTTTTAAACAGACGTACATCAACATATTGACTTAATATTTCATTTTTAAATGCTTAGCTTCATGAACAACTTTTAACAAATATGCAAGCGTGCGGATTGGACATTTATTGTTACATAGAGGTTATTCCATAATATTTCCTCACTTCTTCCATTATAATTCATCGCTCGTCTTTTGCCCCTTACATTTGAAGGGAAGCACATTCCAGGATACTTTCATTGCCATCTCTGTCAGAATTTTATATATTACCAGCTGCGATTATTAGACTGCCTCTCTTTCATACAACATAAGGGTTATTATCTACATGTTAGTCCTTGCACAAACTGATCACTGTAGTTATCATCTATCCCACTTTTATTTATGCGCAGACTGAAAAAAGTTAAAACATCACCTAAATGCTCCTCTCTTAGACTCATTAAGAACTCTTCTGCCACCCGACTGAGCTTAATAATGCAAGAGTTGTGCACTCCTTTGCCTAGAGGCACCACTTCATCATCAACTCCTCCTCCGTTGCAATGCCTTCGTTAATTCCTACTGGGAAATATCTACTAAAATCATTAAAAAAAGATCCACCATCTCCCACAAAGTCTCTTTCCTCAGTGTCAAATGATATGCTGTTGGAAGAGGTCAGGGCCCTGTGTCCTTACATTGAGAAGACGAACACGAAACTCCAAAATATCAGCGACAGACGGTCTCATATGGAAGAGAGAATTTTGATGGCTGAACAACATATCACAACCTTAACAGTGAACTGAGCCTGGGGGTACGGGGGAGGGAGGGGGGTTTGTCAACATAAGAAATGTATGTTCACTAAATTGTGACCCACACTCTGGCTCCACAAAGTTGATGTATGTAACATTTTCCTTGAAATGCTAATAAAAAATATACAACAACAAAAATATCACAACCTTGACAGGCACCACTCTCAAGGTGAATACCCTTCAAGCACAAGCCTCTGTTCTGCAGAAACAAGATGAAGACCTTGAATATAGGAACAGAAGAAATAATCTGCATATGTATGGTCTGCCTGAAGGTACTGAGGGTTCTGACCCTACCATATTCTTCAAATCCCTCCTTCCCAAGTACATAGATTAGGCCACCAGCCTACTATCACTTCCACCTCCAAGAAACCTATAGATAGCTATTCTTTACTTCCTGGAATATACAGATCTGCTCAAAGTTCTCTGAACAGCCAAAATGATGAAGCGAATTTCATGGTCAGGTAACACAATTTACTTTTCACAGGAATACGCCAAATGTACTGCCGACAGACAAAAAAGACATTTTTAAGCATGAGACCTGCACTTCATTCTCTTGGTGCTCATTTTGGATTATTTAATCTTGCTTATTCAAAGTGACTTGCAAGATTAAAACCACAAGGTATGAGGATTCCACTCGCTTGAAGACTTTTCTTGAGACTAGTAGGGTTGGGAGTACGGATACTTCAAAATCTCCTGAATCCTGACTAATTCACACTAAAGTATCTGTTCTCTTTAATAATGGCTTAGTTCACTGAGTTAAATATTCATATTGAGACGTTGTTGCTTTAATATATTACTGTGCTCTAGATTATTTACATTGTCACTTATTAATTTTCTCATCTAACTTATTTTCTCTCTTGCAGGTGTTCTTGTTTATGCCTGTGCTCTTTCCTCATTTCATGTTTTGCAACTCTCCCTGACTTTATCTGCGCACTCCACTACGTGGGCGAGGTGCAGCGCAGACCGTTTGGATTTCATCCTCATATCCATTTTTTGAACTGCAGGTCGGGACCCTTTTCTTTACAAAGAATACGATTGTGCTGAGCTCCGGTTAGACTCATACAGCTTCTGCTTTTTGGAGAGCGGTATCCTCCTGGTACCCCCAAGAGAGATGGCAGTTTTGTTTTCATCGTAAATATTTACTACTCAGTGTGGGCTTGTACCCTCATTTTTGTTCATTTACAATTTCAATTATGGCCATCGACTGAACATCCTATCACAGCATTTTTTGACCTAAAGGCTTCCTGATTTGATATACGTTCTCGGCTATAACCATTGAAGGTTTTTTAAAACATCTACAATCAGTATAATTTTCCATCAAACTACGGCTAATGGTTGGATGTCCCCCTGTACCTATTAAGGTTTCATTAGTAACAAGTACATGGCTTCCTGATGAAGGCGCATTGCCGAAACGCACGTAGGGCACAGATTTTCAAGAGCCATGCCACATATGACTGTCCTTTAATGAAATAATTTGATTTGTTTTGTATAAATCCATGTTTCCTCTCCCAGAAAAATACAGAAATTCAGTTTGATACTCTTAGATAATGTGAACTAAAGGGTACTTTGTAAATGTATCAGCATGCCTGAATATTTACTTTAGGAAACATGGCCTTTCAATGTAGTTGAATGTATTAAAACCATCATCATTGTGCACATTGTATAATTGCATTTAAGGAGACAATGTTTTTATCTGTTTTCTTTTTTCTATTCATAATAAAATAAAATTGTTTATATAAATAATAAAAAATATTTTTGATACCTTAAACATGGGTGGTTATATACTGTTTATGTAAATATTAAGGTCCACTTTTGAAATCAATTTCCTAAATGTTTTGTTCTCACTCAATATCTTTTCCCTGATTTAGGAAATTTTGTCAGGGGTACCCCTATTCTTACACATATTGCAACTCTCCCTGCGCCATTCACCCGGAGTTCGGACACGTTATCTTTTCCATGTGGCTCACCTCCCCCATACATTATCGAAATATCTTTAGGTATGTTTTTCTTTCTCTTTATCCTTACTATATTGTTTTTTTATGCTTTCAGGAACCTTACCCTCTTTCTTTCCTCTTTTTCTCTGGTTCCTTATATCCCATGTTCTCACTATACTATTCCTTTGTCCTATATGTATATCTTTTCAACATTTTTCCTTCATATTACCAAATCTATTTGTTGTTGCACGGTTCATGTCAAATTTCATATTTAATATGTCTGATATACTTTTTTTATCTTATCTTCTTTTAATGTCCTTCAAAATTGTGTCTTAGAATGTCAGAGGCCAAAATTCTCCAATTAAACAACAACAATATTTTGACTCATTTATGAACACTCAGTGCGGGTATTGCGCCCATACAGCTACATCCTACAGAAAATGAGTCTTTGAAATTGAAGAAAGGGTGGGTTTTGGAAGTTTTCTTTTTCCGGAAATGGTAAAAAAATAAGGTGTTATAGCGCTATGTCACAAATCTCTTCACACTCAATTGACATCCCAAGAAACTGATGAAGACTGACGATGGTTACTCATCAAATTATTGATTTAGCCCTGGGACACTCCTTATTGGAGTAGCTATGCGCTTTATAAAATTCACTTTATTATTATTACTGATAAAGTCCTACTGGCACATGCATCAAGCTAGGATTATGCGAGTCCTTAATAGCAAATATTAAGGATTCGCAATTAAGGATTCGCAAAATCCTATGCATGTAGGAATCGCTATAATAATAGCGATTCCTTCACATTCCTTATTTGCGAGTCGCAAATAAGGAATGGCTTCCCATTCATTCCTATGGACTTAAAGGCCCATAGGAATGAATGGGAAATTGTGACGCTATTTGCGAGTACCAATAGGTACTCGCAAATTGCGCATGCTATTCAAGGGTGCAGGGGTGTCAAAGGACACCCTGTTGCACCCTGAAATTGATCCGTGCACATATGTTGCGCACACACATGTCCCAAGGACATGTGTGTGTGTAACCTTCAACTTTGAAAAATGCACTTTAGTGCATTTTTCAAAGTTTTTGCAAATTACCATGAAGTTCAACTTCATGGTAATTTGCGCCCCTAGTAGCGAAATCGCTAATATTTTTACTTGGTTGCATTGCATTTAAGGAATCTCAATTTGCGATTCCTTAAATGCAATCGCAATTTAAGTAATCGCAATTTAGAGATTACTTAAATTGCGAGTTTTGCATTTGGGATGATGCATCCCAAATGCAAAAATACCGGTCGCAAAGGGGCAGATTCTGAGAATCTGCCCGTTTGCGACCGGTTTTTCTTTTGATGCATGTGCCTGCTAGTCTCTCTCTTTAATGTTTATGGTCTGTTTAATGTTTATGGATTGTCAGTTTTGGTCTAATATTGCTCAAAAACATATGCAATGCTCAGATGATAACTTTGTTTTTGCTGGTTATTGTAATCAAATTGTTGATCCATTTATTGATAGGAATTCCACTTCTCACTATACTCCAAAGAAATCGCAAAAATGATTTGTTTATGCCCTTAAACAGAGAAATGTAATTGATGCATGGAGACTACGTAATCCCACGTTGGGAGAATACACATATTTCTCACCTGTCCGTCACTCTCAATCGAGAACTGATCACATCTTTTTCTTACATGATTTATCTCAAAATCCACATTCCATAGAAATAGGTTCCATCTTAATTTCTGATCACGCCCCTGTGTCTATACAATTCGATATTCTTCCTAAATCCAATTTGCCAAAACGATGGGGATTTAATCATTCACTTTTGTTAGATGCATCCTTCACTTTATCTTTTACTTCTTTTTTCATGAATATTTCCACGGATCATGAATTCTTATGGATAATATTACTTTCCACACTATTTAGGATGCCTTTAAGGCTTCAGCCAGAGACTTTATGATTAATTATGTGTCTAGAAAGAGAAAATTATCCCATACTCAAACTAAATAGGTTTTTGCAACAATTAAATAACTGGAACTCTCATACTATACTTCTAGATCAAATAAATGTTTACAAGATCTTATTCATGCGAAACTTCAATTTAATAAATTATCTACTGAGAATGCATCAACATGCCTCCTTAAATCCAGCGCAAAATTTTATGGCGGCCAAAATGAATCTGGAAATCGATTAGCAAACTATCTTAAAATGAAAAAGAACAAACTGCAGATTGAATCAATTATAGATAATCATCAGACTCCACGACATAAAGATTCAGAAATTTTGAGTGTTTTCGCTCGTTTTTACAAAACAATGTATACGACAGAAGACTCTCTGTCCGATCCGGAAATTATACATTTTCTATCCACTATTCAAAAATCTTTTGATACTCAGGTTCATCTCACACCATTAGAAGCTAATACTACACAGACAGAACTACATATTGCACTAAATACGCTTAAAACAGACAAAGCCCCGGGTCATGGTGGCTTCACAGCTGAATTCTTTACACACTTTTCCAAAATGACTTCTGCCTAAACTCTATCCTCTCATAAGCTCTCCTCTATACATTTCCTCAACCTCTACATATTTACTCTAGGTAGAGGAGTTTGACAAAGTTGAACCCTGTTAGAAATGGGGGTCTCTAGTTGGCAGTGACTTACACTCTGTCCAAGTAGGGATCCTTATTCTAGTCAGAGTAAGGGAGTTACACACCCAAGATAACCCCTGCTCAACAGCAGTCAGGCGTATCTCAGAGGCAATATGTAAATCATTTGTACAAACACACACACAGTCACACAGAGAAAACACTACAAACGGACACCACACCAGTTTAGAAAGATAACCAATCTTCATCTAAGTAAAGCAAGACCACAACAACAAAAATCCAACATACATAAAAGATATCACTTTTAAAAGGTTTAGAAAGTTTAGTCCATAGGAAACTATGGATGCGTTAATCTTTAACACAAAGTACATTAGATGCATCAAAATCAGGGACAGAAAACAGCCGTAGAGGAGGTGAGTAGCCGGAAACCAAAAGCGATGAGTGTGTTCCTTAGTCCCAGAGGAATGGAGGCGTCAGTTCTTGCTGCACGGCAGGAGAAGTGTTGCGTTGATTTCTTGTTGAAAGGCGAGGTGAAGCGTCAATTTCCGGACTTTCGCCCTCAGGTCCGTACTGCAGGGTGTCATCGATGAAGAGACAGCATCAGAGTATGATGCACGGAAAATCTAGATGCGCTGGGTCGATGTGGAAGTGTCGGAGCAGGCGCTGCATCGATATTCCAGCCGGGAATGCGTGGATTCTTTCAGCAGCACAGCAGGGCCAGTGTTGGAGTCAGAGCAGGTGTCTCGGACGTTGGAGACATGGTGCACAGGACTTGGGTTGCGGCGATCTTCCAGCCGCATGGCAGGCGCTGCGTCGATTCTTCAACCGCACGGCGGCGATGCGTTGATTCTTCAACCGCATGGCGGTGCTGCATCAGGACAACTTGCGCTATTGCCAGCAAAGCCACCTCCAAGAGCCCAAAATGGAATTGGCACCACTTGGCAGGTCAGAACTCCAAGCAGAGGAGTTCAGGAGCTGCAGGCAAAGTCTTTGATGGCCCTGAGACTTAACAGGAGGCAATCACAAACAAGCCCTTGGAGAACTTTGGCAAGCAGGATGAAGAAAGCAAAGTCCAGTCCTTTCACTCTTCAAGACAGAAAAAGCACACAGTTTATCCCGCACTATTTTCATGTCACATAATTGCTGGTCGTCACTCACAACTTTCAACGCTACCTACAATTGCTTCTCCGTCTCCTTATACACTTCACAGTTCATGACCCATCTCTTAACTTGCTCACCAAAACCTCTCCTTCAAGCATTTCATTGTCATGGTTTGCCCTTAGTTTCCTTCATGGACCGAGGCTATGAGTTGTTTCCTATACCACATGGAGGTACAAGCCGGTCACCATTATACATCACATAACCTTCACACATGAACAACTCACCAACAATCTTAAAATAAGGTGTACTCTCCCTGCTTGTTCTTTTTTTATTAAAACACTTACCACCTGCAGAATGTTATCAGTTCCCACTGCCCGAATCCAATTATCCTTAGATATAGAGCTTTCAGACTCTTCCATGGCACCCCAGCACGTGCCACAACCTCCTCCATCTCCAAGTTGCATTCATCCACTGAAACATCAGGCAACCTGGACAAACAGTCCACATCCTCATTCTTCCAACCACGCACATACTCTACCACACAACTACACTCTTGGAATTTAGCTGCTAACCTAATAAAACTCTCTGAGAAATTAATAGTTTCACCAGGTTACAATACCCTCAACAACGCCTTGAGATCAGTCCGTAGTACAATTTTGATGCCCCATATATAAGTATGAAAATGAGTGATGGTCTATGCTGCAGCCAATGCCTCTCTTCTATTACTGAGTAATTAATCTCAGCACTTGATGGAGACTGGTAAGCAAAAGCTACTGTCTTTTCCACTCTTACGTGTAATTGGGAGATAACTGCTACAATCACCACAGCACTTGCATCTACTGTTAAGACGGTTTTATTCTAGCATTAGCTATATCCAACTTTCATCTTCAAAAATACTTTCTGCTGCTCCTAAACTCATTCAAAATTTCTCCCTTTCTCCAATAACACTTTCAAGTTCTCTAATTTGTGTGCAATACCTTCAGTGAACTTAGAATAATCTTCTAACAGGCCCATGAACGACCTGAGTTTCTCCCTGTTGTTTGGCACTGCAGCATTTACTATGGCACCCACTGAATCAGATTTAGGCCTAACTCTCTCACCTGAAATCAAGAACACAAAGTATTCTATTTCACTTTGTAAAAATCTGCACTTACTCTTGTGAACTGTAAGAGCTGATTCAGCAATTCTACTCAGAACTTGTTCCAATGTCCTGTTATGTGTTTCAGTAGAGTTACCGAATAAAAAGACGTCGTCCTGAAAGAACATGACATTTTTGAGTAACGAAAGAACAGCTGATATTAGCTTTTGAAAAACACTGGCAGTAAAACATAGCCCAAATGCCATTCTATTAAATTGGTAGATAACCTCTGTGGTGATGAATGACATTGAATGCAGGTTGATCTGTTGGTAAGCACTTCTCAGGTCTAACTTCGAAAAGTACTTACCACCAGATAACACCAATGTTATCTTGTTGATTTTGGGAAGTGGAAAGCAATCAGAAACTATATTCTCATTGAGACTTCAGTGGTCCATACATAATCACAACGATCCATCAGCTTTCTTGGTGCTAACTACTGAAGTGATCCATCCCGTGTCTTCCACTTGCCCGATTACTCCATCTTTGATCATCTGGCTCAACATAGCCTTTACCTCATTCCAGATGGCCATTGGGACTCGCCGAACAGTATGTCTCACAGGCACAGCCCCTTTTCCTAATACTATTTTATGATCATATGCTTTGGCTTCTCCAAGTCTGTCTTCAAACATGCTCTCAGGGAGAGGAGTGGCGCAGCAGCCACAGCGGCTGACTCCAGAGTGTGGGGCTCGCGGTTTGATCGCTGGGGGCAGCTCAGCTCGGCATCATGTGACTCTGGGCAATAGCTCCCTTAATCTCCCCGTCAGCCTTCAGCGCATGGATATCCTTAGGGGTGATAAGTCGTGCTTTACAAATCTGAAATATTATTATTAATAACACCATCCAGATTCTCTTCACTGATTACCATAACTTGGCTCGAGGTTCTAGGAATAACTACAATATTCAGATTGTATTGGTGTGTCCAAGCTAATATGGGTGGACCTAATTTCACTATATACACCTTACTACTTATTTCCCTTTCTGAGAATTGAATTTCTGCCAACATAAAACCTACTACATCAATGTTATCTCCCTTATAGCTCTTCAAATTCATATACTTTGGTTTCAGGGTTTCTCTTTGCCTGTCATTAAGAAACACATCTCTCTATCTTATGGTGTACAGTGATCCTGAGTCCACCATCAATTTGACCTCTTTGTCATTGATTGTAAAAACTGCTTTCCTTCTGCTCTTCCTGGGCATACAGTTTTCAGAGTTTTCACTTCTAGAACTGTCATTATTTCCACTGATCTCTACACTGTTCACTTCCATGCTCTCTATACTGAGCACTTTTTGATCCATCCCTTCTGTGGTCTCCTCCACTATGGAAATCGTTCCCCTGCCACCAGCCTTACATAGCCTCACAAAATGTCCCTGTCTTTTCACAACTGTAACATTCCTTTCCTGCTGCATAACAGTTCTTTGAGACTCCTGTTTTTTGGTTGTGGCCACATGTATGACAAGATCTTGGTCTCACATGCTGAAAATCCCCACTGGCTACCAATAATTTTCCTCCATAGTTTTGCATGTATTTGAGCCATAGTTTTTCTTTGAAACTACATTGATCTCATTGTTGTTTTCAAGTTTTTCAATAAGTTCTGTCACATCAGTAGTTTTCCTTATATCTAGTCTTTGCATTTCTCTCATGCAATTTTCTGACTTGCCTACTACTTTTGATAGTGTGATTGCTTCTTTTAAAGAGGGGGTGCTGGCTGCCCTTTTTCATGCCTGTATTTGTTTTGTGTGAGCTCATCCTTTATTATCTCATCAGTCATGGGACCAAATTGACACTTTGCAGCTAGTTTGCACAATCTAGCTACAAACTCATCAATAGTCTCTGTACGTTTCTAGGGCTTGGTATAAAATATGTGGCAGCGCGTTGCTGAGTTAGCTGATTTGGTGAATCTCATTTGAAAACATAGTTTGGCCTTTTTGTACATATCAGGAATTGCATTGCCTTGATCACCCAATGCTTGTGGCAGACACTTGAACATTTGCTGCCCCTCTTTACCAAGAGCATTCAGCAATAAAGCTTTGTTCCTCGCTGAAGGAAATTGTAGTCCATCCATAAACTATAAGTAGTTTTCAAAGATTTCTATCCAGTCTCCCATTGTGTGGGAGGATTGTCTGCAACCCTAAGAAACCCTGGGGTTATGATTGCTGGTGAAATGTTAATTTTGTAGGTAATGAACGAAGTGCTGTTCAGTTTACTGGTTTTATATTAATCCAGTAGATAGAGTTGCAGTGTAACAAACAAGTGAACAAGAAACTGTACTGCAAATAAATACCGGCAGGTGGTGTACATCTTAATATGTAGGGGAAGTGATGTATAGTCGTAGAGCAGAGAGGAGACAGACCTAGCTTATGCTGTGACATAAATGTAGTTTTATATATTTTTTTTCTCCTTTTATGTTTGTGAAGACGCAACACATTGAAGCCTCGTGAGGCACACAGTGCGTGAAGGAATGATCAGACATGGGCCCGTTGGAGGCTCTCTCCTTCAACCTGGAGGCCTCTGAGGAGAGGCAGGTAAAGTGCAGGATTGGTGATTTAAGCTGAGCAGCAAAGATTAAATACGGCAGATGCTTTGTATAAAGTGATGCCTTCTTGTGTTATACGGTTCCCACTAAAAAAGGTAGGAATGCGTATTAGCACAACAGAACTTCAGAATGTACGGACTTAGTCCATCTACACCATCAGAGACAGTCGGCCGAATTCCTAGCTAACTTGCAGTGCCTCACCTGAACCCTTAACTTTCCTGGGGTGACAGGTGATTTTGGCAACCTCGAACATGACACTCTAATTCCCCAAAGGAATTGTGGAAAGAGATATTACCCTTTCTTTTTTTACTTATGCATGCCCATGGTAAACCCAAGGAAGATACGAATAAAGTTTTCAATACATTTATTGAAACAATCGTAGTCTTGCATGGAACGAATGAGCGGAGCTTATTAGGCAGATAAAACAAAGCAATGTAACCAGCATGATGAAAATGGTGGAAAGAATAAACAGTCCAACCATGGCAGTCTGAGTCCTATATATTTCTACTATCATTACCTCTATTCTGACAGCATAGTGGGTGTACCCTCTATCCAATCTCTTAGGTTAGCCTGGTACCCCATACCTGGATAACTTGGCCAGCCAATCATCCAGAAGTGGGATTGGCAATCTTTCCCTGAAGATCAGCAGCAGCAAAGCTGCATGTAGACTATAGCCTTTGTTGCAGGACAGTCATGACCAGAGTGCCCCTCTACCCTATGAAGGTCAGTGTACATTTTATATATTAAAAACCACTGTGTTAGTGGTAAAGCTCCGATATGTCTAGATGTTAGAAGCTGTCTCAGAATGGGCAAATAGCAAACACAATAAGATGATGGACGGAGTGCTGAAACTTTTCAGACACTCACCCCCAGTCACAGATCTGGGTTGAATCCATCATCGTTCTTTAGCTCACTTCGCCACCCCAGTTTGGACCCAGCAACATGCAAATCAGTCTGACCCTGTTCCTCATGGGAACAGCCCAGCCCGAATGGCCAGGCCAGGTCCTCCCTGGACCGGAAACAAGTCACAGATCTGGGTTTAATCCATCATCGCTCTTCTGCTCACTAAGCCACCACAGTTTGGACCCAGCAACATGCAAATCAGTCTTGACCCTATTCCTCATGGGAACAGCCCAGCCCGAATGGCCAGGCCAGGTCCTCCCTGGACCGGAAACAAGCATCCTGGGACCGGTTTTGGGGTTTCACCCCTCATCAGCCAGGCTAGCTTGAATCCAGTGGCAAAGTGAGCAAGGGACCACGTCTGGGCATACCCTGGCCACTTGGCAGTTCGGGCTGCTTGGCCACTGCCTCCCCCCCTCCCTTATAACTTGCACACATAGATCAAGAAATTAAGTGCATGAGGAGGGACTTCAACTCCTAGCAAACCAAAGACGTTGTGTCAATAACATCATCATTAGCATCAAAGATGTAAAAACCTTTTTTACAAATTCAGGTCATTCAAGGCAAAAAAACCTGACCAACAAGTGAATTCGGATCGGCACATAACAGAAACCCGGTGCCCCCTTTTTTTCCTTCCCCTCCCAATTATAACTTGCTCGCACAGATCAACAAATAATATGCGTGAGGAGGGACTTCAACTCCCAGCAAACCGAAGATGTTGCGTCAATGACGTCATCATTAGCTCCAACGTGGAGCGACAACCTCTGTAAATACCGCAGACCGAGTTCAAACCATTACTCGGCGGCGGTCTGCGAGACAGCAACAGGTAGTCCCGTGGTGCTGCGTCTTTGAGGAAGTAAGTGAACTAATTTGGAGGGGGCATGCAAATCTCTCAGTAGATAATAAAGGGCGAGGTTACGGGCAACACAGTTTGGCTTAGGGGGGAGCTTTAAATGTATACACTTGTTCTAATTGATCGCAAAACCTCGTATAACATGTGCGATATATGAGAGGCTGGTTCACGGCACAAGCCATATAAAAAAAACTCCTGTATGTATACAACAACCCTAGTTACTACAATAAGAGCAGCCATAATTCTCATCTAAAGAGGCTATACACTGGGGATTACGTCTTTTAAAAAACCACACAAACTAATTGTAAGAAACTGGCTCTATATATACTACACCAAAATGAGGTATAGTGTGTATAGGGTCCAGGTGACTCCAAAGGTAGGCAGAGGTTAAAGTTAGATAGAACCTTACTCTCTGCTTGTGGTAGCTTGGTCGAGCAGTAAGGCAGTATCAGAGGACAGTGTTAAGCATTTGATGTACACACTCAGTCAGCAAATGAATTCACACACTCAAGAACTGAACTCTAGGCCAATTGTTTTTGTATAAAAATATATTGTTGTTTTATTTTAGAACCAAGCAAGCCTGGCACAGGTAAGCATAAAATACTTTGCAGTAATAAGTTGCTGAATATAGAACAGTTTGAAAATGCAATAGAATTGTACTTTGTTTGATTTACAGGGAATGCAGTGGGTTGCAACACTTAGCAAATACAGTACATTGGAATGAATAGGTAAATTGCAGGTAAGTTACTTTTTACATTACTTTTCTAACTCAGTGCTGGATACCTAGATTCAGCACTGGGACATTTCCTGCAAACAGGTAAGTAAATACGTTTTGGTTATTTGTGCGATTTTTAAAGAATATTTTTAGATTTCAAAACTCCACACTTAGAAACTTTTTGGAGAAAAAGTGTCAATGTTATCCTATGGAGGAAAAACAGGTTATCGGTTTGTAGGTAAATAATCGACTGTGGGAGTTAAGGTTCTGGGGTTAGACTCAGGGGTCCCCCAGGGTCAGTGATGCACTGTTGTTGCACCCTCAGCGGCACTAGGGCGGCCGGGTGCAGAGTGTTGAGGCCCAATGTTATCCTATGGAGGATAGGGGGTCTCCGGTTGGTGGCTGCTGGCAAGCAGGCCACTGGGTTGTGGGAGCAAAGCTCCTAGGGTTTAGGTCAGGGCAAATTGGGAACTAGATTAGCACCAAAGGTGCACCCTCAGCGGCACTAGGGCGGCCGGTTGCAGGGTGCTGTTTTGAGGTCGGGTGCCCTGTTGTTTTCAATGGAGCGCCTCCGGTTAGAAGAAACACTGCAGGCTCGGGGACGAGGATCTTCTGGGTGCGACCACCACTTCGAGGGGTAAGTTAGGATGTCTTGGGTTGGTAAGGCACTGTTGGTTTGGGCACACAAGGCCGTGGGCCGTCGGGTGCAGGGGTGCCTTGGGACGTCGGAAAGTCTTACCCGCTCTGGTCGCGGTAGAGGGGATCCTCTGGATTGAGGCTGCAGGCGTCGTCTGGAGGCAGGTCAGGAGTCGCCGGATCTCGGGTCAGGATCGCCGGGGTGACCTCCTCGTGGTGTTTTTCCACTCGAGCTCGGGCCGGGTTCGGCGGGTGCAGAGTGGGCTGGATTCGCGGTATCCAGCCGGAGCCAGAAGCTGCAGTTTGAACAATTCCGGTGTTCACGGGAGAAGCAGTCTTGGAAGTGAAGGCAGGCAGGTCCTCCGGGGTTTTTGAGGTTGCTGGCTGCAGGACACACCGGGATTTCACAGGAGCTGGTTCGAGGGGAGACAGGCCTGAAGGGCTGGGGCCAAGTCAGTGGGCGTCGTCCTCTTGTTAGCTCTGCATTGCTCTTCGTCCTTCTTTTCTTCTTGTTGTCAGGCTGGATCTGAGGAAGCAAGGTTCAGGATGCCCCCTAAAAACTAGATTTAGGGGCATTACAGGTAGGTAAAGGGCAGGGACCAATGGGTCCCTTCCCTGGGGTGGTTACACCCCCTATCGTGCCACCCTCCAGTGGGAGGGGGGCAGGAGCCTGTCCCTGGTTGGCTAGGTCCCTCCATCCTCAAGATGGCGGGGACTCAGAGTTGTGCTTCACCTCGCCTCCCCCACCCGAGGGGTGGAGTTGGCAGAGGTGTGCACACCTCTTTCCCTCACTTGTTTTTCCCGCCGGTTCTCCCGCCCAAAGTGGGGGGTAGAACCAGTGGGGACCAGTTGCTGAAAGCAGCAATGGGTCTGGGGAGGCTCACAAAGGCGGCATGCCTTTGAAGTTTCCCCTTCGTGAACCCTGCCCATCCTGGGGGAGGAGGCTTGGCACCTCGTCCCAGGATGTGCATTGTTTCAGGCCCCGAGAGCAGCAGGCTCTCGGCCCAGGGGTCCAGAAACATGTCTGTTGGTGGCAGCCTAAGCAGCCACTCAGTCAGGTCACTAGAAGTTGGTCGAGTTTCAGGGGCATCTCTAAGATGCCCTCTGTTGTGCATTTACATTAAATCCCACACTGGCATCAGTGTGGGTTTAATGTGCTGAGAAGTTTGATACCAAACTTCCCAGTCTTCAGTGTAGCCATTATGGTGTTGTGGAGTTCGTAATGACAAACTCCCAGCACCATATACTCTTAATGGCAGCACTGCACTTACAATGTCTAAGAATGGACTTGGGCACTGTAAGGGTACAGGGCTCATGCACTTGTACCCTCACCACTGGCTTAGGGCACCCAGCTAGAGGGGTGACTGATGTATGCCAGGGCAGTGGTTTGTGGGCATGGCACACAGGGAGGTATGCCATGTCGACTCTTCACTTTGTTCTGCACCAAGACACGTAGCCTGCAAAGGCAGTGTGTGTGTGAGAAAAGGTGCAGGGCCTCTAAGGGTGGCACAATACGTGCTGCAGCCCTTAGGGGCCTTCCCTGGTCACAGTACCCTGGGTAGCTGTGGTACCTTTTACCAGGGATGCCAATTGGGTTTAGGCTTCAATGCAGTTTTTAGGGAAGGAACATAGGCCCTGGGTACCTGATTAGCAGGAGCCCAGGGCACACTCAATCAAAGAACATCAGCAATTCAGCAAAAAGTGGGGCACTTTCTCACACTAATGAAAAGCAACAGAATAACCGAGAGAGCCATGATATATACCCTTGTCAAAATTGATCACAATAAGCTTTAAGTCCATGTTTAACATATGAGAAGCGGGTTCAGGGCAGAAGCCTTATCAGAAAATTCCCGCATTTACTCAACAATTCAAGGTGCAACAACAGAACGGCTATATATGGCATCTAAATAGTCTGTAGAATATGGAATACGTTTGAGATCATACAAACCAATGATAAATAACAGATTAATCAAGCACTGTAAGGGTAACAATCCCATGAGGGATGGCTTGGCGGGAGCTTTCTTTATATATAAAATCAAAAAGAAAGACCCACGAAAATAGAATGAGATTATGAGAAAGAAATATATTCTCTACACATGCGCATGCTAGAAAACTATAATATTGATGGACACACGACTCCTGACCAACATTAGATTTTGGCCTCCCCTTTTTACTGTGTGTGTGTGTGTATATATGTATATATATATATATATGTATATATATATATATATTCACTGAAAAAAACCATAGGTTTCAGGGGCGTTATAGTTAGTTGGACATTTCACTCGTACAAAACCATAGAAATTCCCCCGTTATAGTTAGTTCAGCTAACTATAACTTCCATGCACTCCATCAATGCACTGCTGATGATGTCACATATTACATCACTCATGACATGGTCAGTGACATCACTGATGACATCTCAAATGACATCACTGATGACATCATCCTTGTGATAGAGTGGCAGACCTCCTCTCACCCTAATATAACCTTTGATACACACACTCAAAAATACAAACTAACATTTTCAAAACAATGGACATACCAATACCAGTTACAACACACCTATTCAGTAATTCCAAGATCTACACACACATCCACTCATTCACCAACAGTCCCTATACAGTCACTCATACATGTACTCACTCATCATATGTACTCATACACCTATACATCCTGTTACACACCGCCACTCATCCATAGAGTTACTCACACACATGCAAACAAAGTATCAAACATCCATTTACTTGCATATACAGTTATACACACACTACCACACTTACTTCTACAGAAACTTACACATACTTACTCTTTTAAACAATCACTTATAGTAACACCTACTTATTTGTACAGGAACTCTTCCAATCTCTCACTCTCACATATACTCACTTATATACACCAATACTCACATATACTAGTTTAAAACATATGTAGTCAGGGCGTGGCTTAGGAGCCGAACATGGCGGACGCGTCTTCTTAGAGCTCCGCTGTTCGCTCCCTTCCAGGGCCATAATCCGTCATAATCCTGGATCCTAGCGCTTCTCGGCATGAGCTACACACGCATAGACACGCAGCGCTCCCGCTGTGGTACTCCGGCGGGACGGGGAGCTCGCTTTACCCGCGGACCGGCTGGCAGGAGGAGACCTCACGCGCACCGGAGAGCAGCTGCGGCCGTGTTACGGCGGCCGCATACCACAGGCAGCGAGACCGTACCTGGCGCCGCTTTGTCTGGGGACCCCGCCTCGGTGGCACGGACCGTGTCCCGATATACAGGAGCGGCGGAGGGTGCGATCCGTCGGCGGAGGTCGCGTCTCTTCAGCGACGCCATTGCGGTGCCCCTCCCCCAGCCTTACCCGCATTGGGCCCTGCATGTGGAGACTCTGGGCCTAGAGAGGCCTACCCGGGGCTGGGATTTCGCTGCCCGAGGACCGCCGCTGTGCCTGCACACTACTGTGGACTTTCTCACTGCGAAGAGGCACACCCAGCGTCCATTTGCGGTTACCCCATGCGCCTGACCCCCAGCTGAGGGGAGAACGATCTTGTGATCGGGACCTTCCTGGCCGCGGACCTGGACGGTGAGTCGGTCCGTGCCGCCTAATCTCTTCCCTCCTGGAGCGGCGGCTTTCCGGGGGGGGGCCCCGTCGACCATCCTGACATTCCTGCCGCACTGGGGGCCCCGGGAGATCTTTGAGGGGCTTCCTGCTCAAATCAGTTGGGATCGGGTGCGCTCGGGGCTGGGGACACGGTCGCAGTGTCCCCCGCCTGGCCCTGAGGTGGGCGGCGTACCCTGCTGCTCCTCATTCACCCTCGCCTCTGGCCGCAGTAAAAACCGATCTGGAGTGGACCCTACTGAGGACTTCATTATTCCGGTGAGCCGGGCGGGTGGTGCGCTTGGGGCGGGGTCCCGGGCGGGTGGCTGCGCTGCCCCGCCGCAGCGGGCACTCCGGGAGACCCGCCGGATCGGACCCACCAGCGGCATACCCGGCATCCACCTGCTGCTGCCACATGTGCCAGACCCCCACCTGAGGGGAGAGCGATCCGGAGATTGGGGCCTTCCTGGCCGTGGACCTGGACGGTGAGTCGGTCAGTGCCTCTGTTAGACTTGGCATCTTTTGGCGTGTTTCCCCTGACTTTTTGCTTTCTGACCTCCCGGTTTTGACTCTGTTTTTGCTGGTGTAATGATTCTGCGTACTTTCCTCACTGCTGTCCAGTGGGAAAGTGCAAGTGCTCCTGTATGAAATGTGTTATGGATTGGTGTTTCCATGATTGGCCTATTTGGTTTATGTATCAGTCCCTTGTAAAGTGCACTGCGAGTGCCAGGGCCTATAGACCAAATGCTGTTGGTGGGCTGCAGCACTGGATTGTGCCACCCACGCAAACAGCCCGTAAAGTGTAACTCGGGCCTGCCATCGCAGAGCCTGTGCGCAGCCTGAGGCTGCAATGTCGACTTGGCAAGTGCACACACTTGCAAATCCCTAAACCTTCCCTTTTCTACATGTTAGTCACCCCTAAGGTAGGCCCAAGGTACCCCTGTGGGCAGGGTGCGTTGTATGCGAAAGGTAGGACATGCCCTGGTGTGTGTGGCATGTCCTGATAGTGAATTACAGCCTAGTTCGTTTTCACTATTGCAAGGCTACCTGTTCCCCCTAGGCCACAACGGGCAGTTTTGATTATTACAGCTTATAATCCTAACTGACCCCGGGAACATGGTAGAAATTCGAGTTTAGTATGCCTGGACTCAGAATGATAAAATGCAGCTTTTAGTGAAGTTGGTTTTAACATTCTGTGTTTGAAAATACCACTTTTAGAAAGTGGGTATTTTCTTGTCTAACCATCCAAGCCTGCCTCTGCGAGGTTGTGGATTCCTTGTCTGGAGTGTGAGTGACAGGGGCTGGGGGATGCCAGGAGACAGGGTGAGTCAGCGCAGGGCTGAATAGCCAGATCTACATGTAGATGGGTGGGAGGGGTCGCACCTGGGCCCTGAATAGGACAGTGCCTTCCCTCCACAATGCTGGCTCCACCTCCTGTGGTGCGTCTGATGTCCCTGGCCTACTCACTGAAAGAAGGGACGGAGACTTGTCAACAAAGTGCTCCAGAACTGGTTTGGACTAGGCAAAGGCCTCTCTGCCTTCAGAGAACAAAGGAATTTGGGATATAAATATTGGGGCCCTGACCCCATGAATTTAGATCTCGCTGGAATCAAGGAACCTGCCAAGACGAAGAGCTGGAAGAGCTGCCAGGAGGAGTACTGCCCCTTTGCTGTGTTGTTGCTTTGTTGGGTTGGCCTGCAGCTGCTGCTTCTGCCTTGGGCAGTGAAAGGACTGAACTTTCTACAAACTTGTGCTGAGTATCTCCAAGGGCCTGGAACCGAGCTGGCCTCCTGTTAAGAAGTCTCAGGGACTACAGAGACTTCACAAGCCTCTGGGTACCGCTTCTGGAACGTGGTTTCAGTTGCCACAGAGGAAGGGAACCGCAACCGACTCAGTCAACCGAATCCATCCCTGGCCGGTGACCTGTTTGCACCGCAGACCGCATCGCCCTGCTTCGCATCGCAACCCTGGTCTCACCGTGGGCGACGTCCGACGCCGCCAACATCGAGCCGCTGCTTGCACCGTGACCTGTGGGCACCGCAGTTCGCATCGCATCGCTTCACTGAACCAACCGGACCCGACCGACGAGGTCGCTGCAACTGGCTCAAGAGTCGTGACCGCACCGCATTTGGGGCACCGCTCGCACGTCTGCGACGCACCGCTCCGACTCGCACTGCTGTCCGACGCCAGCTCCCGCACTCCGGCTTGGTCGCCTGCATCGCAACCTGTCAGCACCGCATCGAGCATCGTCTCACCCTGCATCGCACGCCTTGGACTCACCGACTCCGTCTGCACGACGCTCATCGAGCCGCTGCCTGCACCGCATCGAGGGACACCGCACCTTGCATCGCTCCGTCTTGCCCCGCAACCGCGACGAACACCGACCGGCTCGTACACTCCGTACCAGCCACAACGAGAAAGGTACTGTAACCGAGTCTGTTCACGACTCTGCTGGCCCGTATCGACGCGGTCGGCTGGAACTGTTAGACTCTGTGGTTTTCAGCATCACGGTAGGCTCGGACGGAGCTACCGACTCGTACGAACTTTGCTTTTGTGCTATTCCTGCAAAGAAGAAGTTACTGTATCAAGTATTCATTCGTAAAGTATAGTATTGTGGATTTTTGTCGTAATTGGTCTTGTCTTGAGTATATAAAATATTGGTTATTTTTCTAAACTGGTGTGGTGTCCGTTTGTAGTGCTTACACTGTATTACTGTTGGTTATGTGCAAATGCTTTACACACTGCCTCTGAATTAAGCCCGACTGCTCGTGCCAAGCTACCACGAGGGTGAGCAGGGGTTACTTCACGAGTGTAACACCCTTACCCTGACTAGGAAGAAGGGTCCCTACTTGGACAAAGGTGCAAACCCTTGCCAACTAGAGATCCCATTTCTAACATTGGTTGTCAGCGGTGAGGATAGGACTTGTGTTTGCACTTGACTTACAGTGATTGGTGTGCACTACTACCATATCGCAGACCATTACGTACCACATACTGGTTCTTTTTCTTTTGGCCTATTTTTGATCTTGCCAGTTTTCAACTCACTACTTTTGTCATGCCTGAATCAATTGCATCATCCGTTGCATCTCTGGAAGTTATCTTCGAGGAGGATAGGTTGGAATCCTACGCCGTAAAGGAGCTACGAGCGATTTGTAAAAACCTGAAAGTCCAAATTAAAGGCCTCACAAGGAAGGAGGAGCTACAGAAGGCGCTGAGGGCCTGGGTAGCAGCCAGACATGCCAATGGGCAGCCTGGTAATCTCAGTGAGGAGGTAGAGGAGCCTATTTCCAGGGTGGATGTGCTTTTGGGTAGGGGGAACCCGCCAGATCAGGCAGCAGCAGTCTGTCCCCAGAGGAGCTGGAGGACAGGCGGGAGGCAAGGCAGTTTGAGCTGCAGAAGCTCAGACTGGAGAGTGAGCGGGAGGAGAAGAGATTGGCCATAGAGGAGAGGAAGATGCTCTTAGAGCATGAGAGAGAACTGAAGGAGCTAGAACTTAGGAGTAAGTCAGGCTCAGATGGTGGCAGCAATTCGTCCAGAAAGGCAGACAGGATTGTGCACATTCCCAAGAACGTAGGCAAGGAGTTCAAGAAGGGGGATGACATACAAAGGTGGTTTCAGGGTTATGAGGCAGCCATACACATGAATGGGGTCCCTGAGGAGAATTGGGGAGCAGGATTGTGGCCACTTTTCCCTGAAGAAGCAAGGGATGCTCTGATAGCTTTGGGTAAGGGGTATCACCTCACCTATGCTGACATGAAGGATGCCCTTCTCACGAAGTATGGTCTTACTCCTGAAAAGTACAGGGATCAGTTCAGGTCCAGTAAGAAGTCTGATGCCAACACTTGGTTGGAATGTGTGGATGTGTTCTGCAGGTCTCTGGATGGTTGGGTGAAGGGCAGTAGTGTAACAGATTTTCAGGGGCTCTACAACTTGATTGCATGGGAGCACTTGTCTAGTCTATGTTTTGCAGATCTGCGCCAGCACCTAGTTGATAGTAAGCTAACTGACCCCAGGAAGCTTGCTATGGAAGCGGACCGCTGGGTGAGTACCAGGGTCCACAAGAAAGCGTTTGGGGGAGACTCAGCCAAAGGTGGGCAGGGTCCCCAGCAGAAAGGTGGGGGGACAAGGGTAAAGCACAGGAGTTCTCTAAAGGGCCCCAAACTAGTACCCAGGGTAAAGGTTCCCAGCCCCCCGGTGATAAGAAGAAAGGGGTCTCCACAGGGAAGCCTGTTGAGACCGGCCCCCGCAAGTGTTATGCATGTGACCAGGTAGGTCACTTTAAGGGGGACCCCAAGTGCCCGAAGGGGACACAGCCGCCCACCGGTGGACAGTCCAAAGTGTTGGCTAGTGTAGCGCTTGGGGAGGAGGGGTGCCCACAGGAGGGTGGGGATCCCGCAGAAATGACCCTTGTCTCACTAGGGGACAGTGAGATGGTCCCAGGAAACCAGGTGCCCCCTAACACAAAGAAATATGGCACCTGGGTGACCATTAATGGGAACAGGGTAGAGGCTCTCAGAGACACTGGAGCCAGTGTGACCTCAGTCCGGTGTCACCTGGTGTCTGAGAAGCAAGTAGTCCCAGGAGCATTCCACCAAGTAGTTGCTGTAGACAACTCAGAGCGCCAATGTATGGTGGCGCAGGTTCCCTTTGAATGGGGGGTCTCAGGTCCCTTGAGGGTGGTTGTGAGCCCTACCATGCCTGTAGATTGTCTGCTAGGAAACGACCTGGAGCAGTCCTTATGGAAGGAGGTTGAGCTCAGGTCTCACTTGGAGATGCTTGGGTTGCCAGAGTGGGCATGCGTGTCTACTCGGTCAATGGCAGCCAGAAAGGGTGATCAAGAGGACTTGGAGCCTGAAACAGTGGCCCAAGTCCCTGCCAAGAGAAAGGGCAGGGCGCGGGAAACCGGCCCCGAAGTTCCCACGGACCGGGAGGAGGCGGACCTCGAGGGGACGCCCGGTGCCTACCGGGGAGCAGGTAGCCGAACTGGGAGACATCTCTGAGCTGACCCATTGGCAGCAAGAAGGGGGTCCCACCAGGGAGGAGTTCTGCAGGGAGCAGAGCGAGTGCCCTACTCTGGAGGGTCTGCGGCGGCAGGCTGCAGACCAGGCAGCTGGTAATCAGTCCGGGTCACATCTGATCTACTGGGAGAGTGGTCTCCTATACAGTGAGCCTAAGGTTGCTGAGCCTGGGTCAGCCCGTGTGCTGGTGGTACCCCAGCGCTTCAGGACCTTCCTACTGGGTCTGGCTCATGACGTGCCTTTGGCAGGACATTTGGGGCAGGACAAGACCTTTGACAGGCTTGTCACCCACTTCTTTTGGCCCCAAATGCGAAGGCAGTCAGATGCACACTGTAGGTCTTGCCAAACTTGCCAGGCAAGTGGTAAGAGTGGGAGGAAGGTCAAAGCTCCTCTCCAACCTTTTCCTGTTGTTGGAACACCCTTTGAAAGGGTAGGGATGGATATAGTGGGGCCACTGGATCCCAAGACAGCCATGGGCAACAGGTACATCCTGGTCTTGGTGGACCATGCCACCCGGTACCCGGAGGCAATCCCTCTCAGGACAACGACGGCGCCAGTGGTGGGCCGGGCGTTAATGGGAATCTTTTCCCGTGTGGGATTCCCCAGAGAGGTGGTTTCTGATAGGGGGACCAATTTCATATCGAAGTATATGACATCCCTGTGGAAGGAGTGTGGTGTAACCTACAAGTTCACCACTCCTTACCACCCACAAGGAAACGGTCTGGTGGAGAGATTCAACCAGACCTTGAAAGGCATGATCAAGGGTCTAACAGAACCCATGAGGCGTAAGTGGGACGTCCTCTTGCCATGCCTACTCTTTGCATACAGGGAGGTGCCTCAGAAGTCTCTTGGGTACAGCCCCTTTGAGCTCCTGTATGGCCACCCTGTCAGAGGACCTCTGAGTTTGGTAAAGGAAGGCTGGGAGGCAGCTCCCAGGAAAACTCCCCAGGATGTATTTAGCTACATGCTGGCCTTTAGAAACCAAACTGCCCGCTTCAGGAAACTCGCTCAGGCGAACCTAGAAGCAAGCCAGGAGGAAATGAAGAGATGGTATGACCAGAATGCCACTCTGGTCGAATTTCAACCTGGGCAAAAAGTGTGGGTCATGGCCCCAGTGGCACCTTGTGCCTTGCAGGACAAGTGGACTGGGCCATATGAGGTAAAGGAGCGCAAAAGTGACATCACCTACCTGGTGGATTTGCAGGCTCCAAGGAACCCTTTGAGGGTCCTTCACGTGAACCGCCTCAAGCCCCACTTCGAGAGGTCCGAAGTGAGTATGCTCTTGGCGACAGATGATGGAGTGGAAGAGGAGAGTGAGCCTCTCCCTGACCTCCTGTCTACCCAGGAGCATGATGGGTCAGTAGAGGGTGTGATCCTCTCCCCTACTCTGACTCAGGAGCAGCAGGGGGACTGCCGCCAGTTGTTGGGACAGTTCGCCCCACTGTTCTCTCTGACCCCCGGTGTTACTCACTGGTGTACCCATGACGTGGACACTGGTGACAGCCCTCCTGTGAAGCACAAGATTTACAGGTTGACTGACCGGGTCAGAGCCAGCATCAAGGAGGAGGTCTCTAAGATGTTGGCATTAGGGGTGATTGAGCCCTCCCACAGTCCTTGGGCCAGCCCAGTGGTCTTGGTCCCAAAGGCTGCGGCGCCCGGTGCCACTCCAGAACTCCGGTTTTGTGTGGACTACCGTGGGCTCAATGCCGTCACCAGGACTGACGCGCACCCCATCCCCAGAGCTGATGAGCTCATTGATCGGTTGGGAGCTGCCCGGTTCCTCAGCACGTTTGATTTGACGTCTGGGTACTGGCAGATTGCCTTAACCGATGGGGCCAAGGAGAGATCAGCATTCTCAACCCCAGAAGGTCATTACCAATTCCGGGTGATGCCCTTTGGGTTGAAGAATGCCCCTGCCACCTTTCAGAGGTTGGTCAATCAGGTGTTGGCTGGGCTGGAGGATTTCAGTGCCGCCTACCTGGATGACATTGCTGTGTTCAGTTCCAGCTGGGAAGAACATTTACAGCACCTTGAGAAAGTGTTGAGGGCTCTGCAAGGTGCAGGCCTCACGATCAAGGCCAGTAAGTGCCAGATCGGGCAGGGTTCTGTGGTGTACTTGGGACACCAGGTAGGAAGCGGCCAGGTGGCGCCCCTACAACCCAAGATTGACACCATTCTGGCTTGGGAACCCCCAAGACCCAGACAGAGGTGAGAGCCTTCTTAGGTCTCACCGGTTACTATAGGAGATTTGTTAAGGGCTATGGCACCATCGTTGCCCCCTTAACAGAGCTGACCTCTAAGAGGCAGCCCAGGAAAGTGATCTGGACTGAGTCCTGCCAGAAAGCTTTTGATGCCCTGAAGGCAGCCATGTGCACGGCGCCCGTGCTCAAGGCACCTGACTTCTCCAAGGAATTCGTCGTGCAGACTGACGCTTCAGAGCATGGTGTGGGAGCGGTGCTCTCACAACTGAACGAAGAGGGCCTGGATCAGCCTGTAGTCTTCCTTAGCAGGAGACTACTTCCCAGGGAACAGAGGTGGAGTGCCATAGAAAGGGAAGCTTTTGCTGTGGTCTGGGCGCTGAAGAAGTTGAGACCATACCTGTTTGGGACTCACTTCCGGGTTCAGACAGACCACAGGCCCCTCAGATGGTTGATGCAAATGAGGGGTGAGAATCCAAAACTGCTGAGGTGGTCCATCTCCCTACAGGGAATGGACTTTACGGTGGAACACCGTCCTGGTACAGAACACGCCAACGCAGATGGTCTGTCCAGGTTCTTCCGCCTTAGTGAAGAGAACTCCAATGGGGTTGGGTAGTTCTCCCTACTTTCAGCTGGAGGGGACATGTGTTAGACTTGGCATCTTTTGGCGTGTTTCCCCTGACTTTTTGCTTTCTGACCTCCCGGTTTTGACTCTGTTTTTGCTGGTGTAATGATTCTGCGCACTTTCCTCACTGCTGTCCAGTGGGAAAGTGCAAGTGCTCCTGTATGAAATGTGTTATGGATTGGTGTTTCCATGATTGGCCTATTTGGTTTATGTATCAGTCCCTTGTAAAGTGCACTGCGAGTGCCAGGGCCTATAGACCAAATGCTGTTGGTGGGCTGCAGCACTGGATTGTGCCACCCACGCAAACAGCCCGTAAAGTGTAACTCGGGCCTGCCATCGCAGAGCCTGTGCGCAGCCTGGGGCTGCCATGTCGACTTGGCAAGTGCACACACTTGCAAGTCCCTAAACCTTCCCTTTGCTACATGTTAGTCACCCCTAAGGTAGGCCCAAGGTACCCCTGTGGGCAGGGTGCGTTGTATGCGAAAGGTAGGACATGCCCTGGTGTGTGTGGCATGTCCTGATAGTGAATTACAGCCTAGTTCGTTTTTCACTATTGCAAGGCTACCTGTTCCCCCTAGGCCAGAACGGGCAGTTTTGATTATTACAGCTTATAATCCTAACTGACCCCGGGAACATGGTAGAAATTCGAGTTTAGTATGCCTGGACTCAGAATGATAAAATGCAGCTTTTAGTGAAGTTGGTTTTAACATTCTGTGTTTGAAAATACCACTTTTAGAAAGTGGGTATTTTCTTGTCTAACCATCCAAGCCTGCCTCTGCGAGGTTGTGTATTCCTTGTCTGGAGTGTGAGTGACAGGGGCTGGGGGATGCCAGGAGACAGGGTGAGTCAGCGCAGGGCTGAATAGCCAGATCTACATGTAGATGGGTGGGAGGGTCGCACCTGGGCCCTGAATAGGACAGTGCCTTCCCTCCACAATGCTGGCTCCACCTCCTGTGGTGCGTCTGATGTCCCTGGCCTACTCACTGAAAGAAGGGACGGAGACTTGTCAACAAAGTGCTCCAGAACTGGTTTGGACTAGGCAAAGGCCTCTCTGCCTTCAGAGAACAAAGGGATTTGGAATATAAATATTGGGGCCCTGACCCCATGAATTTAGATCTCGCTGGAATCAAGGAACCTGCCAAGACGAAGAGCTGGAAGAGCTGCCAGGAGGAGTACTGCCCCTTTGCTGTGTTGTTGCTTTGTTGGGTTGGCCTGCAGCTGCTGCTTCTGCCTTGGGCAGTGAAAGGACTGAGACTTTCTACAAACTTGTGCTGAGTATCTCCAAGGGCCTGGAACCGAGCTGGCCTCCTGTTAAGAAGTCTCAGGGACTACAAAGACTTCACAAGCCTCTGGGTACCGCTTCTGGAACGCTGGTTTCAGTTGCCACAGAGGAAGGGAACTGCAACCGACTCCGTCAACCGAATCCATCCCTGGCCGGTGACCTGTTTGCACCGCAGACCGCATCGCCCCGCTTCGCATCGCAACCCTGGTCTCACCGTGGGCGGCGTCCGACGCCGCCAACATCGAGCCGCTGCTTGCACCGTGACCTGTGGGCACCGCAGTTCGCATCGCATCGCTTCACTGAACCAACCGGACCCGACCGACGCGGTCGCTGCAACTGGCTCAAGAGTCGTGACCGCACCGCATTTGGGGCACCGCTCGCACGTCTGCGACGCACCGCTCCGACTCGCACCGCTGTCCGACGCCAGCTCCCGCACTCCGGCTTGGTCGCCTGCATCGCAACCTGTCAGCACCGCATCGAGCATCGTCTCACCCTGCATCGCACGCCTTGGACTCACCGACTCCGTCTGCACGACGCTCATCGAGCCGCTGCCTGCACCGCATCGAGGGACACCGCACCTTGCATCGCTCCGTCTTGCACCGCAACCGCGACGAACACCGACCGGCTCGTACACTCCGTACCAGCCACAACGAGAAAGGTACTGTAACCGAGTCTGTTCACGACTCTGCTGGCCCGTATCGACGCGGTCGGCTGGAACTGTTAGACTCTGTGGTTTTCAGCATCACGGTAGGCTCGGACGGAGCTACCGACTCGTACGAACTTTGCTTTTGTGCTATTCCTGCAAAGAAGAAGTTACCGTATCAAGTATTCATTCGTAAAGTATAGTATTGTGGATTTTTGTCGTAATTGGTCTTGTCTTGAGTATATAAAATATTGGTTATTTTTCTAAACTGGTGTGGTGTCCGTTTGTAGTGCTTACACTGTATTACTGTTGGTTATGTGCAAATGCTTTACACACTGCCTCTGAATTAAGCCCGACTGCTCGTGCCAAGCTACCACGAGGGTGAGCAGGGGTTACTTCACGAGTGTAACACCCTTACCCTGACTAGGAAGAAGGGTCCCTACTTGGACAAAGGTGCAAACCCTTGCCAACTAGAGATCCCATTTCTAACATTGGTTGTCAGCGGTGAGGATAGGACTTGTGTTTGCACTTGACTTACAGTGATTGGTGTGCACTACTACCATATCGCAGACCATTACGTACCACATACTGGTTCTTTTTCTTTTGGCCTATTTTTGATCTTGCCAGTTTTCAACTCACTACTTTTGTCATGCCTGAATCAATTGCATCATCCGTTGCATCTCTGGAAGTTATCTTCGAGGAGGATAGGTTGGAATCCTACGCCGTAAAGGAGCTACGAGCGATTTGTAAAAACCTGAAAGTCCAAATTAAAGGCCTCACAAGGAAGGAGGAGCTACAGAAGGCGCTGAGGGCCTGGGTAGCAGCCAGACATGCCAATGGGCAGCCTGGTAATCTCAGTGAGGAGGTGGAGGAGCCTATTTCCAGGGTGGATGTGCTTTTGGGTAGGGGGAACCCGCCAGATCAGGCAGCAGCAGTCTGTCCCCAGAGGAGCTGGAGGACAGGCGGGAGGCAAGGCAGTTTGAGCTGCAGAAGCTCAGACTGGAGAGTGAGCGGGAGGAGAAGAGATTGGCCATAGAGGAGAGGAAGATGCTCTTAGAGCATGAGAGAGAACTGAAGGAGCTAGAACTTAGGAGTAAGTCAGGCTCAGATGGTGGCAGCAATTCGTCCAGAAAGGCAGACAGGATTGTGCACATTCCCAAGAACGTAGGCAAGGAGTTCAAGAAGGGGGATGACATACAAAGGTGGTTTCAGGGTTATGAGGCAGCCATACACATGAATGGGGTCCCTGAGGAGAATTGGGGAGCAGGATTGTGGCCACTTTTCCCTGAAGAAGCAAGGGATGCTCTGATAGCTTTGGGTAAGGGGTATCACCTCACCTATGCTGACATGAAGGATGCCCTTCTCACGAAGTATGGTCTTACTCCTGAAAAGTACAGGGATCAGTTCAGGTCCAGTAAGAAGTCTGATGCCAACACTTGGTTGGAATGTGTGGATGTGTTCTGCAGGTCTCTGGATGGTTGGGTGAAGGGCAGTAGTGTAACAGATTTTCAGGGGCTCTACAACTTGATTGCATGGGAGCACTTGTCTAGTCTATGTTTTGCAGATCTGCGCCAGCACCTAGTTGATAGTAAGCTAACTGACCCCAGGAAGCTTGCTATGGAAGCGGACCGCTGGGTGAGTACCAGGGTCCACAAGAAAGCGTTTGGGGAGACTCAGCCAAAGGTGGGCAGGGTCCCCAGCAGAAAGGTGGGGGGGACAAGGGTAAAGCACAGGAGTTCTCTAAAGGGCCCCAAACTAGTACCCAGGGTAAAGGTTCCCAGCCCCCGGTGATAAGAAGAAAGGGGTCTCCACAGGAAGCCTGTTGAGACCGGCCCCCGCAAGTGTTATGCATGTGACCAGGTAGGTCACTTTAAGAGGGACCCCAAGTGCCCGAAGGGGACACAGCCGCCCACCGGTGGACAGTCCAAAGTGTTGGCTAGTGTAGCGCTTGGGGAGGAGGGGTGCCCACAGGAGGGTGGGGATCCCGCAGAAATGACCCTTGTCTCACTAGGGGACAGTGAGATGGTCCCAGGAAACCAGGTGCCCCCTAACACAAAGAAATATAGCACCTGGGTGACCATTAATGGGAACAGGGTAGAGGCTCTCAGAGACACTGGAGCCAGTGTGACCTCAGTCCGGTGTCACCTGGTGTCTGAGAAGCAAGTAGTCCCAGGAGCATTCCACCAAGTAGTTGCTGTAGACAACTCAGAGCGCCAATGTATGGTGGCGCAGGTTCCCTTTGAATGGGGGGGTCTCAGGTCCCTTGAGGGTGGTTGTGAGCCCTACCATGCCTGTAGATTGTCTGCTAGGAAACGACCTGGAGCAGTCCTTATGGAAGGAGGTTGAGCTCAGGTCTCACTTGGAGATGCTTGGGTTGCCAGAGTGGGCATGCGTGTCTACTCGGTCAATGGCAGCCAAAAAGGGTGATCAAGAGGACTTGGAGCCTGAAACAGTGGCCCAAGTCCCTGCCAAGAGAAAGGGCAGGGGCGCGGGAAACCGGCCCCCGAAGTTCCCACGGACCGGGAGGAGGCGGACCTCGAGGGGACGCCCCGGTGCCTACCGGGGAGCAGGTAGCCGAACTGGGAGACATCTCTGAGCTGACCCATTGGCAGCAAGAAGGGGGTCCCACCAGGGAGGAGTTCTGCAGGGAGCAGAACGAGTGCCCTACTCTGGAGGGTCTGCGGCGGCAGGCTGCAGACCAGGCAGCTGGTAATCAGTCCGGGTCACATCTGATCTACTGGGAGAGTGGTCTCCTATACAGTGAGCCTAAGGTTGCTGAGCCTGGGTCAGCCCGTGTGCTGGTGGTACCCCAGCGCTTCAGGACCTTCCTACTGGGTCTGGCTCATGACGTGCCTTTGGCAGGACATTTGGGGCAGGACAAGACCTTTGACAGGCTTGTCACCCACTTCTTTTGGCCCCAAATGCGATGGCAGTCAGATGCACACTGTAGGTCTTGCCAAACTTGCCAGGCAAGTGGTAAGAGTGGGAGGAAGGTCAAAGCTCCTCTCCAACCTTTCCCTGTTGTTGGAACACCCTTTGAAAGGGTAGGGATGGATATAGTGGGGCCACTGGATCCCAAGACAGCCATGGGCAACAGGTACATCCTGGTCTTGGTGGACCATGCCACCCGGTACCCGGAGGCAATCCCTCTCAGGACAACGACGGCGCCAGTGGTGGGCCGGGCGTTAATGGGGATCTTTTCCCGTGTGGGATTCCCCAGAGAGGTGGTTTCTGATAGGGGGACCAATTTCATATCGAAGTATATGACATCCCTGTGGAAGGAGTGTGGTGTAACCTACAAGTTCACCACTCCTTACCACCCACAAGGAAACGGTCTGGTGGAGAGATTCAACCAGACCTTGAAAGGCATGATCAAGGGTCTAACAGAACCCATGAGGCGTAAGTGGGACGTCCTCTTGCCATGCCTACTCTTTGCATACAGGGAGGTGCCTCAGAAGTCTCTTGGGTACAGCCCCTTTGAGCTCCTGTATGGCCAACCTGTCAGAGGACCTCTGAGTTTGGTAAAGGAAGGCTGGGAGGCAGCTCCCAGGAAAACTCCCCAGGATGTATTTAGCTACATGCTGGCCTTTAGAAACCAAACTGCCCGCTTCAGGAAACTCGCTCAGGCGAACCTAGAAGCAAGCCAGGAGGAAATGAAGAGATGGTATGACCAGAATGCCACTCTGGTCGAATTTCAACCTGGGCAAAAAGTGTGGGTCATGGCCCCAGTGGCACCTTGTGCCTTGCAGGACAAGTAGACTGGGCCATATGAGGTAAAGGAGCGCAAAAGTGACATCACCTACCTGGTGGATTTGCAGGCTCCAAGGAACCCTTTGAGGGTCCTTCACGTGAACCGCCTCAAGCCCCACTTCGAGAGGTCCGAAGTGAGTATGCTCTTGGCGACAGATGATGGAGTGGAAGAGGAGAGTGAGCCTCTCCCTGACCTCCTGTCTACCAAGGAGCATGATGGGTCAGTAGAGGGTGTGATCCTCTCCCCTACTCTGACTCAGGAGCAGCAGGGGGACTGTCGCCAGTTGTTGGGACAGTTCGCCCCACTGTTCTCTCTGACCCCCGGTGTTACTCACTGGTGTACCCATGACGTGGACACTGGTGACAGCCCTCCTGTGAAGCACAAGATTTACAGGTTGACTGACCGGGTCAGAGCCAGCATCAAGGAGGAGGTCTCTAAGATGTTGGCATTAGGGGTGATTGAGCCCTCCCACAGTCCTTGGGCCAGCCCAGTGGTCTTGGTCCCAAAGGCTGCGGCGCCCGGTGCCACTCCAGAACTCCGGTTTTGTGTGGACTACCGTGGGCTCAATGCCGTCACCAGGACTGACGCGCACCCCATCCCCAGAGCTGATGAGCTCATTGATCGGTTGGGAGCTGCCCGGTTCCTCAGCACGTTTGATTTGACGTCTGGGTACTGGCAGATTGCCTTAACCGATGGGGCCAAGGAGAGATCAGCATTCTCAACCCCAGAAGGTCATTACCAATTCCGGGTGATGCCCTTTGGGTTGAAGAATGCCCCTGCCACCTTTCAGAGGTTGGTCAATCAGGTGTTGGCTGGGCTGGAGGATTTCAGTGCCGCCTACCTGGATGACATTGCTGTGTTCAGTTCCAGCTGGGAAGAACATTTACAGCACCTTGAGAAAGTGTTGAGGGCTCTGCAAGGTGCAGGCCTCACGATCAAGGCCAGTAAGTGCCAGATCGGGCAGGGTTCTGTGGTGTACTTGGGACACCAGGTAGGAAGCGGCCAGGTGGCGCCCCTACAACCCAAGATTGACACCATTCTGGCTTGGGAACCCCCAAGACCCAGACAGAGGTGAGAGCCTTCTTAGGTCTCACCGGTTACTATAGGAGATTTGTTAAGGGCTATGGCACCATCGTTGCCCCCTTAACAGAGCTGACCTCTAAGAGGCAGCCCAGGAAAGTGATCTGGACTGAGTCCTGCCAGAAAGCTTTTGATGCCCTGAAGGCAGCCATGTGCACGGCGCCCGTGCTCAAGGCACCTGACTTCTCCAAGGAATTCGTCGTGCAGACTGACGCTTCAGAGCATGGTGTGGGAGCGGTGCTCTCACAACTGAACGAAGAGGGCCTGGATCAGCCTGTAGTCTTCCTTAGCAGGAGACTACTTCCCAGGGAACAGAGGTGGAGTGCCATAGAAAGGAAGCTTTTGCTGTGGTCTGGGCGCTGAAGAAGTTGAGACCATACCTGTTTGGGACTCACTTCCGGGTTCAGACAGACCACAGGCCCCTCAGATGGTTGATGCAAATGAGGGTGAGAATCCAAAACTGCTGAGGTGGTCCATCTCCCTACAGGGAATGGACTTTACGGTGGAACACCGTCCTGGTACAGAACACGCCAACGCAGATGGTCTGTCCAGGTTCTTCCGCCTTAGTGAAGAGAACTCCAATGGGGTTGGGTAGTTCTCCCTACTTTCAGCTGGAGGGGACATGTGTTAGACTTGGCATCTTTTGGCGTGTTTCCCCTGACTTTTTGCTTTCTGACCTCCCGGTTTTGACTCTGTTTTTGCTGGTGTAATGATTCTGCGCACTTTCCTCACTGCTGTCCAGTGGGAAAGTGCAAGTGCTCCTGTATAAAATGTGTTATGGATTGGTGTTTCCATGATTGGCCTATTTGGTTTATGTATCAGTCCCTTGTAAAGTGCACTGCGAGTGCCAGGGCCTATAGACCAAATGCTGTTGGTGGGCTGCAGCACTGGATTGTGCCACCCACGCAAACAGCCCGTAAAGTGTAACTCGGGCCTGCCATCGCAGAGCCTGTGCGCAGCCTGGGGCTGCCATGTCGACTTGGCAAGTGCACACACTTGCAAGTCCCTAAACCTTCCCTTTTCTACATGTTAGTCACCCCTAAGGTAGGCCCAAGGTACCCCTGTGGGCAGGGTGTGTTGTATGCGAAAGGTAGGACATGCCCTGGTGTGTGTGGCATGTCCTGATAGTGAATTACAGCCTAGTTCGTTTTCACTATTGCAAGGCTACCTGTTCCCCCTAGGCCAGAACGGGCAGTTTTGATTATTACAGCTTATAATCCTAACTGACCCCGGGAACATGGTAGAAATTCGAGTTTAGTATGCCTGGACTCAGAATGATAAAATGCAGCTTTTAGTGAAGTTGGTTTTAACATTCTGTGTTTGAAAATACCACTTTTAGAAAGTGGGTATTTTCTTGTCTAACCATCCAAGCCTGCCTCTGCGAGGTTGTGGATTCCTTGTCTGGAGTGTGAGTGACAGGGGCTGGGGGATGCCAGGAGACAGGGTGAGTCAGCGCAGGGCTGAATAGCCAGATCTACATGTAGATGGGTGGGAGGGGTCGCACCTGGGCCCTGAATAGGACAGTGCCTTCCCTCCACAATGCTGGCTCCACCTCCTGTGGTGCGTCTGATGTCCCTGGCCTACTCACTGAAAGAAGGGACGGAGACTTGTCAACAAAGTGCTCCAGAACTGGTTTGGACTAGGCAAAGGCCTCTCTGCCTTCAGAGAACAAAGGAATTTGGAATATAAATATTGGGGCCCTGACCCCATGAATTTAGATCTCGCTGGAATCAAGGAACCTGCCAAGACGAAGAGCTGGAAGAGCTGCCAGGAGGAGTACTGCCCCTTTGCTGTGTTGTTGCTTTGTTGGGTTGGCCTGCAGCTGCTGCTTCTGCCTTGGGCAGTGAAAGGGACTGAACTTTCTACAAACTTGTGCTGAGTATCTCCAAGGGCCTGGAACCGAGCTGGCCTCCTGTTAAGAAGTCTCAGGGACTACAAAGACTTCACAAGCCTCTGGGTACCGCTTCTGGAACGCTGGTTTCAGTTGCCACAGAGGAAGGGAACCGCAACCGACTCCGTCAACCGAATCCATCCCTGGCCGGTGACCTGTTTGCACCGCAGACCGCATCGCCCCGCTTCGCATCGCAACCCTGGTCTCACCGTGGGCGACGTCCGACGCCGCCAACATCGAGCCGCTGCTTGCACCGTGACCTGTGGGCACCGCAGTTCGCATCGCATCGCTTCACTGAACCAACCGGACCCGACCGACGAGGTCGCTGCAGCTGGCTCAAGAGTCGTGACCGCACCGCATTTGGGGCACCGCTCGCACGTCTGCGACGCACCGCTCCGACTCGCACCGCTGTCCGACGCCAGCTCCCGCACTCCGGCTTGGTCGCCTGCATCGCAACCTGTCAGCACCGCATCGAGCATCGTCTCACCCTGCATCGCACGCCTTGGACTCACCGACTCCGTCTGCACGACGCTCATCGAGCCGCTGCCTGCACCGCATCGAGGGACACCGCACCTTGCATCGCTCCGTCTTGCACCGCAACCGCGACGAACGCCGACCGGCTCGTACACTCCGTACCAGCCACAACGAGAAAGGTACTGTAACCGAGTCTGTTCACGACTCTGCTGGCCCGTATCGACGCGGTCGGCTGGAACTGTTAGACTCTGTGGTTTTCAGCATCACGGTAGGCTCGGACGGAGCTACCGACTCGTACGAACTTTGCTTTTGTGCTATTCCTGCAAAGAAGAAGTTACCGTATCAAGTATTCATTCGTAAAGTATAGTATTGTGGATTTTTGTCGTAATTGGTCTTGTCTTGAGTATATAAAATATTGGTTATTTTTCTAAACTGGTGTGGTGTCCGTTTGTAGTGCTTACACTGTATTACTGTTGGTTATGTGCAAATGCTTTACACACTGCCTCTGAATTAAGCCCGACTGCTCGTGCCAAGCTACCACGAGGGTGAGCAGGGGTTACTTCACGAGTGTAACACCCTTACCCTGACTAGGAAGAAGGGTCCCTACTTGGACAAAGGTGCAAACCCTTGCCAACTAGAGATCCCATTTCTAACAGCCACCCAGTCTCTTCCCCTTCGGAGGCCGCGTCAACCATTCTGACCTTCCTGCCGCACTGGGGGCCCTGGGAGATCTTTGAGGGGCTTCCTGCCCACATCGGCTGGGATCGGGGCGCTCAGGGCTGGGGACACGGTCGCAGTGCCCCCACCTGGCCCTGAGGTGGGTGGCTAACTATACTGCTCCTCATTCACCTTCGCCTCTGGCTGTAACGCAGACGGATCGGGAGTGGAGCCTCTGAGGAGCGCCCCACACTATCATGGGCAAAGGCAATCCTGGTGCGGCGGCACCCAAACAACCTACCATGGACCAGTACACCACACCCGCCCCGGCGGGTAAGGGAGCCACGGAGGGCATCTCCCCGGACACGGCGACGCTCCTAGAAGCCATTAATCAATCAAGGACCGCCCTCGAGGCCCAGATTGGGGCAGTGGAGTACGGAAGTGTCATTCCTCCGCCAAGATCTCCGGAAGGCGGTCGACCGCATCACTGAGGCGGAGACGAGGGTTTCTACTGTGGAGGACACAGTTTCCGCCCTCCAGAAGAAGGTTGACAAGCTGGCCATGGCTTCCCAGGAATTGGCGGCACGGGCCGAGGATGCAGAAGGACGGGCCCGCCGCAGCAACATCCGCCTGGTGGGTTTCCCGGAGGGTTGTGAGGATCATCGATGGAGGCTTCCTTTCGGGCTGGCTCAAGACGCTGTTACCTGCTGAAGACATCTCTTCCTGCTTCATGATCGAGAGGGCTCACCGCGCCCTGACCAAAAAGCCGCCGCCGGAGAACGTCCGCTGCCGGTTATTGCTCGACTTCTTAACTACGCGGACCGCGATGCCATCCTTCGTTTTGCCAGGACACATAAAGACAAAATGGTTTTGAGTCCCATCCCATCATGGTCTTCCCGGACTACACCCGGATAGTTCAGCAGCAGCGTCAATCCTTTGTTGCGGCCAAGCGGCGGCTACGTGAACTGAACATAACGTATGCACTCCTGTTCCCGGCCCGTTTGAAAGTCATCTACAATTCGAAAACGTATTTCTTCGATACCCCAGAGGCGGTGTTTACATGGACGGATGAGCGACGAACCCTCAAGCCGCACTCTCCACTCCCTTTGGACTCTGACTCTTCCCAGGGCTCGCACAGGAACGGCCGACAAGGCGGAGACGCAACTCATCGACGACATCGATCCCGTTCCAACTGGCGTTCCCAGAGCAAGAAGGATACCGAAGACTGAGGTAGTCCTGGGGTTCGGACAAACTTTATTATATTGACCTTTCCTTTTCTCACTTGCCTGAAGGGTCCGCTGGCTGCGGTCACTTGCCGAGATCTCTTGCCTTTAGGAACTGGGGCCTATGCTATTTCCCTGGAAGGTGCGAGACCTTCCACGCCTCCACTGTTCTGAGTTATTATGGGTGATGTTGGGAGGGGGATCCATTGGGGGTTCCGCCAGGGTCTTCACGTTCGGGGGCCAGGACGAGATTCCTCCGCGACAGGTACTCCATGTTCTAGGAAGTATAGGGGTTGGGGGGGAGGCGGGAGGGGTTGGGGTGGGGAATTTCTTGTTTGGTTGTTAGTTTTCTGCACGATGCACACAGCACAGAGTCCCATATTTTCCACATCATCCTTCACACTACACCTTAAGGACGGGTCATGACACCCACAGCAAGTGCCACTCCACTAGGAGATCTTAACATCGTTTCCTGGAATGTACGGGGCCTATTGAATAAGGTCAAGCGGGGGGCGGTACTCCACATTGGCGAAGCGCTATTCAGCTGATATCTTGCTGCTGCAAGAAACTCATATGCTAGGCAACAAGGCCCCATGTCTTTCTCGCTATGGATATGCCACAGTATACCATTCCGGCTTTTCCAGGGGGGCACGCGGTACAGCCATACTTATCCACCGCAGAGTCCCATTCCAAGTGACGCAACACTGGTCCGACCCAGGTGGCCGCTTTACGGTCATTTCCGGTACTCTGGCTGGGGAACGGATCTCAATTGGGAGTATATACGCCCCACCCCCGCTCGGCCAGACTTTCACAGACAGACTAACGCAACTATGGGGTGATCTCCCTGACGGCCTGACTATCCTCGGTGGAGACTGGAACGACACCATGGCTCCCTCGGATAGGTGGCGAGCCCTACCCCCAGTCACCCCTCCTCCCAGGTCTAAACTCAACATACTGACGCATACATTGGGTTGGATGGACACTTGGCGGGCTTTGCACCCTTCAGAGGCCGGATTCACATATGCATCATCAATACACCCCACCCTCTCACGCCTAGATTATTTGTTTCTCCCACGTAGCTATATTCATAGAGTGTCACATGCCTCTATTCTGCCACGCGGCTTGTCCGATCACTCACCAATCCAGCTTAAGCTCCGCCTGCAGACAAGCCGTGCCCCATACCGATGGCGCATGTCCCCCTGGTTGCTTAGGAATTCCGGGTATCAGGAGATGCTACACCGGGCCACTACCGAGTACTTTAGTTTCAACGCCGCATCCACTCAGTCCCCGATTATTTTATGGGAAGCCTTTAAACCTACCATTCGAGGAGCCGATATCAGCTATTGCACTGGAGAGAAGCGGCGCCGCATGGCACAGGTCCAAGACCTAGAAGATAGACAACTTGCCCTTCAAACCTCGTTGGTGGCAGGTTCTGATGCCGGTTCTCGCCGTAACTTGCTCCATGTTCAACAGCAGCTACGTCAGCTGCTCACGGATAATGCCAAAGAAGCCTGGCTGGCAACTCAATATAGGATATACCAATGGGGTGACAAATCTAGTCAGATGCTCCACAGACTATGTCAAGCACGGGCCTCCCCGACGCAGGTCCCCCTCGTGAGATCCCTTGCAGGTGACACATGTACCTCCCGGGGGCAGTGGTGCAGGCCTTTGCTGATTTCTATGCTTCCTTATACAGCGCCCAAGAGGGACTCGCCGAACCGCTCATAGATGCCTTTCTTTCGGATGTCCCCCCAGGCGCCTCTCGGACGAGCAACGGAATGCCCTAGATCAGCCCATTTCTCTGGATGAGCTGCGGGCGGCCCTCACCAATACACACCCAGGCCGTGCGCCGGGCCCAAACGGGTTCCCCTGCGATTTTATGCGACCCCTTATAGGGACCACCGGTCCCCACCTTCTTAAAGCGCTGAACCAGGCAGTAGAACAGAGGATCTTGCCCCCAGACTGGCGCCATGCCGAAATAGTTGTTTTCCTCAAACCGGGTCGCCCTCCGGAGGATCCAGGCTCGTACCGCCCCATATCTCTATTAAACTTCGAGCCGAAATTATTGGGGAAGGTTCTGGCTGACCGCCTCCGCACCTGCATCAGGACTTAGTGCATCCAGATCAATCTGGCTTTATGCCTCAACGCTCTACTAGGCACAACATCAGGCGCGTACATACTGCCGTAGCGGAGGCTCACCGCCTGGGACGCCCTGCGGCAGTCCTCCTAGCTGATATCGACAAGGCGTTCGACTCCTTGAGCTGGACCTATCTTTTTAAACTTCTAGAAGCCGTGAACCTAGGGCCCCATTTTCGCGCCTATGTAAAATTGCTGTATACCGACCTTACGGCCACGGTTCGCGTGGCCGGCCATCACTCTGTCCCCTTTCCCATCCGCAGGGGGACCAGGCAGGGTTGCCCCCTCTCCCCGCTCCTCTTTGCCTTAGCAATAGAGCCCTTGGCTGTGTGGGTGCGCAGGGATGCGGTCTATCGGGGATTGGATTGGTCACCTGAGTGCTCGGACAGGATAGCACTTTATGCTGATGACGCGTTATTCTTCTTTTCCGACCCTTGGGCCTCGGGGCCTCGGGTGCTTCAGATTTTGCGGGTGTTCGGCGAAACGACAGGACTATATGCCAAGTCGGTTCTTTTCCCCATATGCGGTGAACAGGGGAGTACAACGTGGGCCGCACAACTGATCATTGCTGACGAGGGGTTTAAGTACCTCGGTGTCCATATCACTAGATGCCCCACTGTGGCGTAGTCGCGCAACATAGCCCCTTGCTTCCGGCGGTACGTGAGGAGACGACCGTGTGGTCCCATCTTCCCCTATCACTATATGGCCGGTCAGCCATTTTCAAAATGGTGTCCCTGCCACGCTTGCTTTATAGGCTGCAGAATTTCCCGTATCCCATCCCTCCGTCGTGGTTTCTCCAAATTAACGCACTCTTAAACAGATTCCTCTGGGGGAGGGGCGATTCGGGTAGCCCTGGCGACATGTATCCAATCCACCTACTGTGGCGGAATTGCGGCAGCAGACGTGCAGGCGTATTATTGGGCATCTCAGCTCTTGGTAATTAATGAATGGTGGTACAATTCTCAAGATGATCCGGCCTATGCGGTGGAAAGACTTTTCCTGGCGGAGCACCCACTACTTGGTCTCCTATACAGCAATTCGTCCTTGGCGGCGCTAACCCCGGCCTGCAGTACGGTGATCCGGATCTGGAGACATGTGTCCCGGTCCATGGGCCGGTGGGGCATGCTGACAGGCACAACCCCCCCTTTGGCGAGGCACGCGCCTCCGGCCCGTCTCCGCCCTGACCGGGTTTCGCAGATGGGATGACATAGGAATATCTACACTAGGAGATGTGATGCGTGGGCCCACGCTTAAATCCTTTCAGAGGATGCAGGAGGAGTTTGGCCTTCACAAATCCCAGTTCTATAAGTATTTACAGCTCCGGCATGCCCTGTTTCCCCTGATAAGGCATCTCCAGTCCTTACCAGAATTCCACCCCATGGAGGGCAGACTGTTAATGGGGGATCTAGGGGCCCATAAAACCCGCCAAATTTATCAAACTTTGATCACACACTCCAAGACGAACATACCACGGACCCGGGCGGCGTGGGAGGCGGACCTGCCGGCCCTGACGGACGACGACTGGACGGAGGCCCTTGCCAGCCCTAGGTATTCTGCTGTCTCCTCTAGGTACCGGTTGATCCAGTTCAAATACCTTCACAGAATATATTACACCCGCCACCGCCTCTGGAAGATGGGGGCTATTCAGTCCCCTACATGCCTCCGCTGTGACTCTGAAGAGGGGTCATTTCTTCATACGGTCTGGAGTTGCGGTGCACTGCAACATTTTTGGTCAGGTGTGATGTCCTGCCTGAGGCAGGTATTGGGAGTGGGACATTCCGGCGGACCCTAGACTGATACTTCTTCACAGCACAGAGGGCATCGGGGGAATAGATATAAGAGGCACCTCCTGTTCCTGGGTCTCACTTTAGCCAAGCGCGATATTGCGCAGCATTGGAAATCTTCATCTCCCCCTGGGACGGCGGCATGGAAAACAGCCTTAGATACTTGTATGGCGGCTGAAGTGGCGGTGTTTCAGGCACGGGGGTGCCCGCAAAAGCATGGAAAGATCTGGGCCAGGTGGGCAACATACAGGGGTATTGACCTGTCCCTCCTTTTACAGCCAGCAAACCAAGACCCTATCGAACGACAGGTCATCAATGACTCACCGATCTAATGTGTTAACGGGCTGTAGCTGTGGACCTACTTTCTTTATTGTACATGTATTTTGTGTTCCTTATGGGATGTGCGGTGCAGGGTTGGGGGGAGGGGGGAGGGGTGAGATGTTGGACCGAATGTTTTACAGATCTCCTGGTGGGGCTCTCTCCAGTATCCCATGTTCATACATTCTGTCATATACCTATATGATGTTTATGGGGTTTTGCCCACTCGATGTAATAAATGCAATAACATTTGTTGTTGAAAAAACAAAAAACATATGTAGTTACTCATAAAGACACTATTGAGACAGTCATTCACTCACTAACACACCCATACACATACTCATTCACCTATACAGTCCTGCACACATGCTGTCTTCAACACATACAAACAGTGAGTCACTCATTCATGCATCTATGCACTAAGTAATACCCCCACCGAACCATACAGACACTCAGACACTCATACTGATACTCAAAAAACCAACTAATAACCCATATAGACACTCATGTAGCTACTCACCAACCCATGCAGCCACTTATACACAAAGTGAGAGACTGATACAGATATTTTCATATTTAAACATTACTCACTAACCCATGTATTCACTAAGATACACTTAGTCAGTTATACAATCAATTTTACAAAAAATATCATCCATTTAGACACTTATATACCATTTATTCTTCCATCGACCTTGAGATTTACATATATAAAACATATTTAATTTTCAGAAAAACACACATTGACTGGATGATGTCATCAGTGATGTCATTTGAGATGTCATCAGTGATGTCATGAGTGATGTCACTGACCATGTCATGAGTGATGTAATATGTGACGTCATCAGCAGTGCATTGCGGGCGCGCGAGTTATAGTTAGCTGAACTAACTATAACGGGGAATTTCTATGGTTTTGTAAGAGTGAAATGTCCAACTAACTATAACGCCCCTGAAACCTATGGTTTTTTCAGTGAATTTCTAAGGTTTTTTAAATGCTAATTTCTAACTATAACGTGCCTGAAACCTATGGTTTTTCAGTGAATTTCTAAGGTTTTTAAATGCTAATTTCTAACTATAACGTGCCTGAAACCTATGGTTTTTCAGTGAATATATATATATTTATTATACTATGTATACATGTGAAAATGTCTCGGTCCCCTGTTTGCCTCGGTGGCACGGAAAAAATGGGTGGAACTGACGTCAGCACGCCGACGAGGTCCTCTTATGGCTCCGATGACGTCATACGGTGTCGCGAGCGGAGCCGTGCTCGTTGACGTGGGAGAGCTAGGAAAGAATTTCCGTGGAATGCTGGTGCAGGGGATATTCACCTAAGTGTTCAGGCTAGTCCTTTGGGAGCAACTGTTTATGTTGCCACTCCAGAAACCGAAACCAGTGATCCGAGGGCAGAGGCCCTGCAGATGGCACACGAGGTGGGGTGCCCAGTCGTGTGCACGGGCGGGGCAGCGAAGTGACAAGCACCACAACCCACAAAAAGGTAACTAGGGCACTGAATAACACAGGATCTTCTCTTTGTATCTGGCAGGAACAACGAAGTTAAAATGCCCTAGTACCAAAATGTAGAATTAGTGCTACAACAGTCTTCAAGAGGACCTGCGATGCCGCTTCTGCCTCCCGTACCCTGGAGGCGGCACATGGGTCACGCGGTGCGGTCATACTGCGGTGGGACGCACACTCGTTGACCTCTCATGGCACTGCTCCACACTTCAGGGAGGACGCTTTCCATTAGCTATGTTTTCTGATGACATGTCGCGCCGGCCCCGTCCAACAACAGAACTCCTTTAGATCCAAACAGACTCTTCCACTCTCTCACCGGAAGTGAAACCAGGCCACGCGGACACTTTCACAATACAACAGCCGGGAATGCACTTTTCGGTAAAAACCCACATTCCTTCCTCCTAATTAATCAAATAAACGTCTCACTGAAGAACAGGGGCCAGCTTCGATCGGTAAACAGCCGTTACAACGACTTTTTACTTTGCGATACCATTACATCGCATGCATTACCACGCATGCGTTGTACATCACGAAGTCCTTACTACGCATTTTTTTAGAACGCATGGTCATTTACCACGCATGCCTTTACAACGAATTTTGTTGTAAAGGTATGTATGGTAAATGACCATGCGTTCTAAAACATGTAGACGATCCATGTCGTTGTAAGGAAACAGAGGCTGTTCCGTTTCCTCACAACGACGTGCACCGCCCCTCAGAGATGACGTGAAGCAGGAACCACGAGGAGAGAGGAACCATGAGGAGTGAGAGGTAAGGGGGATTGGGCATGGGGTGGGGGTTTCTTTTCTAGGGTTTAGGGTAGTGCAGTGGTGTTTGGGTGGTGTAGGGGGTCGTGCTGGGGGTAGTGTTTTAGGGTTTAGGGTAGTGCGTGCTGGGGGTAGTGTTTTAGGGTTTAGGGTAGTGCAGTAGTGTAGGGGGTCGTGCTGGGGGTAGTGTTTTAGGGTTTAGGGTAGTGCAGTGGTGTATGGGTAGTGTAGGGGGTCGTGCTGGGGTTGTGTTTTAGGGTTTAGGGTAGTGCAGTGGTGTTTGAGTAGTGTAGGGGTCATGCTGGTGGTAGTGTTTTAGGGTTTAGGGTAGTGCAGTGGTGTTTGTGTAGTGTAGGGGGTCATGCTGGGGGTAGTGTTTTATGGTTTAGGGTAGTGCAGTGGTGTTTGGGTAGTGTAGGGGTCGTGCTGGGGGTAGATTTAGGGTTTAGGGTAGTGCAGTGGTGTTTGGGTAGTGTAGAGAGTCGTGCTGGGGTAGTGTTTTAGGGTTTAGGGTAGTGCAGTGGTGTTTGTGTAGTGTAGGGGGTTGTGCTGGGGGTAGTGTTTTAGGGTTTATGTTAGTGCAGTGGTGTTTGGGTAGTGTAGGGGGTAGTGCTGGGGTAGTGTTTTAGGGTTTAGGGCAGTGCAGTGGTGTTTGTGTAGTGAAGGGGTTATGCTGTGGGTAGTGTTTTAGGGTTTAGGGTAGTGCAGTCGTGTTTGTGTAGTGTAGGGGGTCGTGTTTTAGGGTATAGGGTAGTGCAGTGGTGTTTGGGTAGTGTAGGGGGTCATGCTGGGGTTAGTGTTTTAGGGTTTAGGGTAGTGCAGTGGTGTTTGGGTAGTGTAGGGGGTCATGCTGGGGGTAGTGTTTTAGGGTTTAGGGTAGTGCAGTGGTGTTTGTGTAGTGTAGGAGGTCATGCTGGGGGTATATTTAGGGTTTAGTGTAGTGCAGTGGTGTTTGGGTAGTGTAGGGAGTCGTGCTGGGGGTAGTGTTTTAGGGTTTAGGGTAGTGCAGTGGCGTTTGGGTAGTGTAGGGAGTCGTGCTGGTGGTAGTGTATTAGGGTTTAGGGTAGTGCAGTTATGTTTGGGTAGTGTAGTGTGTCGTGCTGGGGGTAGTGTTTTAGGGTTTAGGGTAGTGCAGTGGTGTTTGGGTAGTGGAGGGGGTAGTGTTTTAGGGTTTAGGGTAGTGCGCCCAACCAGCCACAATATCCGTGGACAAAGGGGATCCTGACTCTTTGGAACGCTCCGTCAATTGAATCATTTGGGTCAAGGGCCCTACCACGTCCAAGACCTATCAATTCCTTTCTTGGGATCCCTCATATACTTGGAGAAAAAGGTACATAGTTTCTCATCAATTTCAGGCATGTGTGCCACCTTCCCCTTCAGTGAGGGCCTGGGGCATTCCCCCCTCATCCTATTCCTGACCTCCCTTTCAAGGGGTTGATGGATTTTCCCCACCACATACTCTGCCACTTTGGCGTCAGGTGTCCACTCTGCCGACCTAGGATGGTAAATTTGGGTAGGCTCGAACATGTCTGAGTGGACCCCGTCCCCAACCGGGGACTGAGAGGAGTGGGACTCTGGACGCCAGGGACGCCCGAGTCCTTATCCTCATCGGAGGAGAAATCGTCCTCCGATACACCCTCTCCCTCTAAGGAAACCCGCCGTCGGGGTCTACAATAGTGGTGACAGTGTCGCAATTTTCTCCGGGTCCTCCTCCTCCCGGCAGGGTGCATGTTTTAGCGTTCGCGCACTCTTGAGGAAGGTCTCCGTAAGTTTATCAAATCCTTCCAAGTGCCCCGCGTTATGCTTAACGGCCCTTTTATTCCCCATCTGGGAGCTACTTGGACCCGCCACCACCAGATCTGGGTCACTGAACACCCCAGGGATGCTTTTCGCCAGCTTATCAACCTGATCCCTAAGAGGAGCCAGCGCCCTAGAAATAGCCAGAGAGAGAGCTTGGTCCACTGCTGGAGGGAGAAGTTGGGGGCCATTCCTCCTCCACTTCCTGGTAGGAGGAGTAAAAATGGTCTTCTGGAGAAGACATGATAGCAGAGGGTGTGAGCACAGAACAAATGCCCTTAAAATCCTTAAGACAGCCCCTCGCCGGTGCTCTAACAGCTGGGCTTTCCCGAAGCTGTTATAAGAATAGACTGAGGCGCAATACCAATTACCACCACCAGGTGGCGCTGGTCACTAACGTGGCCGTGTGGGGAAATCACCGCGTAGCGGTAGTCAAAATTAGGCGAGGGTTGGTCGGGAATCAAGCGGACACTAAAGGAGTGACCGGATTCCCAAACGCGCGTAAAGACCAGCGGGAGCGCTCGACGGAGCTGCCTCGCTCGGACCAGACGCGCCTGACAGGATCTCACCGCGCGCAGAGCACACAGCGGGAGAAACTGCGAGGGGAGAACGCGCTCGGGCAAGAGCCTACTGCGCAGGGAATATGAAACAATACCAAGGCAATAATGCTAATAACGTGCACAAGAAACCGCTATACAAACAGCAACAACGTCAGATTAAGCGAAGAATGTAAGGAATGCACTTAACTGACGAGCAGTGAAGAAAGAGGAAGCGGAAGGGACGTCACGATATTATATACGATGGACTGTGATATGATTGGACTATAGTTGCCTTGGAGACTACCCCCTAATGGTTCATGGGTTGTGTAGTCTTTTGTTTAATGATTGCTGTGTTACGTTTTCTTTGAACTGCTATGCAAATAAAGTGAGGAAAGATATGCATAATCCTCGCCTCCGTCCTGCCATAGAATTCATTAAACTTTATTTGATCTGATTTAGAAACATAGATCATAAAAGTGTACATAAAAACAGTAAATCCTCTTTCCTAATACAATACAGTGAGAATTAATTAAAACCAGTAGGTAAAAGCGGGTGTTACAAAGCCCGGTTCAGAGCAACTTCAGGTTAACAGAATCGTAAAGTTCAATGTTTCGCAAGATCAATCTCATGTACTTCGTGCAAAATACGCAATAAGGGGTCCAAGTAAGATGTAACGCTCCAAAACCTGACCAGTTTGCACTATATAAAACTGCAGAAAAACTAAAAATAAAAAGTGTTTTGCACACTTCTGTCATTGGGCTATATGTGGGCTACATCTGGGTGATATTTGTGCTACATTTGGGCTCTTTTTTCTCTGGTGGCCATCTTGGGAGACTTATTTGTTATGAAGTTTCCTAATTTCGTCATTTACTGCAGTCTCCTAGGTAGGAAATGCTTTCAGTTTTTTACTTTGATTCCATCAAGAAGGCATTCAGATGTGTCACACATTTGCCATAAATTCAGAATGTTAACACTCTAGTTGTTCATTAGATCACTGTAGTAAAGCTACTGCTCACCAGGGAGTTAACTGGAAGTCTACTGCTGGTATTGAAAGTGATTGTTTCAGTCTGCATGTCAGAATTTTCCAATGAAATAGAAGAGGATTTGAGATCTCACTTAAAACATGCCCTAAATTTTCTTTCTGCAGCACTAACCATAATTTCTATGGCAAAATGAACCCCCTCATTTTGTTCCTTTTTAAATTAAATGTTTTAAGTGTTACCAGTTTATTCCAATCAAGATGGCTTCAGGTGTGCCATACTTTTGTCATAAGTAAGACTGTTAGCGCTCTAGTTGTTCTTTAGAACACTCTGGGAAGCTGCAGTAGAACACAAAGGCATCAACTGACAGGCTGCTCCTGTTGAAATATATCAGGAAGATATTTGAGATCACACTTGAAACATGTCCTAATTTTTCTTTCTACAGCACTAACCATAATTTCTATGACAAAATGAACCCCATCATTTTGTTCCTTTTTAAATTAAATGTTTTAAGTGTTACCAGTTTATTCCAATCAAGATGGCTTCAGGTGTGCCATACTTTTGTCATAAGTAAGGCTGTTAGCACTCTAGTTGTTCTTTAGAACACTCTGGGAAGCTGCAGTAGAACACAAAGGCATCAACTGACAGGCTGCTCCTGTTGAAATATAACAGGAAGATATCCACATCCACGACAGTTTCGACTCCCGGACGACCCAAACAGGCCCTGACACGCCGGACCCACCGCATCCCATCGACCACGACCCCCTGACAACCTGGGCCAACGTGAGCATCGAGGACACAATCAAGACCATGGGCTCAATCCACTCCGGCTCCCCGTCAGACCCTTTCCCGCACCACATCTTCAACAAAGCCGACAGCTCCATCGCACCCCACCTGCGCAACGTGATCAACCTCTCTTTCGAGACCGCGACCTTCCCTGAGAGCTGGAAACACGCCGAGATCAACGCCCTACTTAAGAAACCCAAGGCGGACCCGAGCGACCTCAAGAACTTCCGGCCCATCTCCCGGCTTCCATTCCCAGCAAAGGTCATCGAGAAGATCGTCAACTCCCAGCTCACCCGCTACCTCGAAGACAACAGCATCCTGGACCCATCCCAGTCAGGATTCCGCAGCAACCACATCACCGAGACCGCCCTCATCGCCGCCACCGACATCAGGATCCTGCTGGACAACGGCGAGACGGCGGCCCTCATCCTCCTGGACCTCTCCGCCGCTTTCAACACCGTCTGCCACCGCACACTACGCACCCGCCTCCTTGACGCAGGGATCCGAGACAAGGCCCTGGACTGGACCACCTCCTTCCTCTCCGACAGAACCCAGAGAGTGCGTCTCCCCCCGTTTCGATCCGAAGCCTCCAAGATGATCTGTGGCGTCCCCCAGGGATCCTCCCTGAGCCCGACGCTGTTCAACATCTACATGGCCCCACTCGCACGCATCGCCCGACAACACGACCTCAACATCATCTCCGACGACACGCAGCTGATCCTCTCCCTCACCAAGGACCCCATCACCGCCAAACCCAACCTCCACCATGGAATGAAGGCCGTCGCCGACTGGATGGAGAACAGCCGACTCAAGCTGAACACAGACAAGACGGAGATCCTCATCCTCGGCCCCAACCCATCAGCATGGGACGACTCATGGTGGCCCTCATCGCTGGGGACCCCCCCCACTCCAACCGACCACGCACGCAACCTGGGAGTCATCCTCGACTCGAAACTCTCCATGACCAAACAAGTCAACGCAGACTCCTTCACCTGCTTCAACACCCTCCGCATGCTACGCAAGATCAACAGATGGATCCCGACAGACACGAGGAAAACTGTCACCCAGGCACTCGTTAGCAGCAGACTCGACTACGGAAACGCCCTCTATGCTGGAGCCCCGACCAAACTCATCAACAGACTGCAAAGAATCCAGAACGCCTCTGCACGCCTGATCCTCGACGTCCCACGCCACAACCACATCACCCCCCACCTGAGAAACCTACACTGGCTCCCCGTCGACAAGAGAATCTCCTTCAAGCTCCTGATCCACGCACACAAGGCACTGCACAAAACCGGCCCACCCTACCTCAACAGTCGACTCTCCTTCTACGTTCCCAACAGGAGGCTCCGCTCCGCAGACTTCTCCCTGGCAACCGTTCCACGCATCCAGAGAACCACCACCGGAGGCAGATCCTTCTCCCATCGCGCCGCCAAGACCTGGAACCCCCTCCCCTCAACCTACGACAGACCGAAGACCTGCTGACCTTCAGGAGACGACTCAAGACCTGGTTATTCGACCAGTAACAGCAGCCCCCTCCTCCCCCAGCGCCTTGAGACCCTCGCGGGTAAGTAGTGCGCTTTACAAATCCTATGATTGATTGATTGATCTCACTTAAAACATGTCCTAATTTTTCTTTCTACAGCACTAACCATAATTTCTATGGCAAAATGAACCCCCTCATTTTGTTCCTTTTAAATTAAATGTTTTAAGTGTTACCAGTTTATTCCAATCAAGATGGCTTCAGGTGTGCCATACTTTTGTCATAAGTAAGACTGTTAGCTCTCTAGTTGTTCTTTAGAACACTCTGGGAAGCTGCAGTAGAACACAAAGGCATCAACTGACAGGCTGCTCCTACACGAAATATAACAGGAAGATATTTGAGATCTCACTTAAAACATGTCCTAATTTTTCTTTCTACAGCACTAACCATAATTTCTATGACAAAATGAACCCCCTCATTTTGTTCCTTTTTAAATTAAATGTTTTAAGAGTTACCAGTTTATTCCAATCAAGATGGCTTCAGGTGTGCCATAATTTTGTCATAAGTAAGACTGTTAGCGCTCTAGTTGTTCTTTAGAACACTCTGGGAAGCTGCAGTAGAACACAAAGGCATCAACTGACAGGCTGCTCCTGTTGAAATATAACAGGAAGATATTTGAGATCACACTTGAAACATGTCCTAATTTTTCTTTCTACAGCACTAACCATAATTTCTATGACAAAATGAACCCCATCATTTTGTTCCTTTTTAAATTAAATGTTTTAAGTGTTACCAGTTTATTCCAATCAAGATGGCTTCAGGTGTGCCATACTTTTGTCATAAGTAAGGCTGTTAGCACTCTAGTTGTTCTTTAGAACACTCTGGGAAGCTGCAGTAGAACACAAAGGCATCAACTGACAGGCTGCTCCTACACGAAATATAACAGGAAAATATTTGAGATCTCACTTAAAACATGTCCTAATTTTTCTTTCTACAGCACTAACCATAATTTCTATGGCAAAATGAACCCCCTCATTTTGTTCCTTTTTAAATTAAATGTTTTAAGTGTTACCAGTTTATTCCAATCAAGATGGCTTCAGGTGTGCCATACTTTTGTCATAAGTAAGGCTGTTAGCACTCTAGTTGTTCTTTAGAACACTCTGGGAAGCTGCAGTAGAACACAAAGGAATCAACTGACAGTCTCTGCCCTTGTTGGATGTACATGTTTTACTGAGAATGTCAGACTTCATTCTCACATGACTGAGAAAGATAATGTGAATTTACAGAAAATATGCTCTCATTTTAGCTTCTGGAGCACCTTCCAAAACTGTATGGGACAAGCATGTGAAAATAGTTCTCTCTCAAACATGATTCATGATATCCCAGCAGAAGGTTTTTCACAGGGTAAAATCACCTTAGTACACACCACAATTCCTGAAATTAGTATGGTACCATCAACAAATGAATTCTAATGTAACTAAAGTCTGTTATCACCCTTTATAGTTCTCCTTTTGGTAACCCTCAAAATCTTCGATTCACTACAATGCATTTCAATGGGAGTACTATCATTTATATTGGTCCCAAGATGGCTGCCAGCAATTCCAGGATGAAGTGCTGACAGCCAATCAGATCTCACGATGACATGTGTGGTTAGGCTCCGCCCAGATATATATGTGTTTTCTTTTTCAAATTTCTCAGGAACTACTGAGCGGATTTACACCATTTAACCAAAAGGCACGACTCTGAACCAAAGGCTACCTTTTTGCCAAATTTGGTGTAATTCCGTTCAGCAGTTCGGGCTGTAGCTGCGACTAAAGGTTCCTATGGAAAATTGCATGGGAAAACACGTTTTGGGACCCCCCTTTTTTCTCGGCCCCCACTTGATGAATCACCCCGAGACTTTCAGGATAGGAGCGGACCGGAGCGCCCCACGAGTTTTGAAAATTTAGCGAAGATTCATCAACCGGCGCCAAAGTTATTGGAAATAGAATGTTGTGAATTTCCTATGGAAAATAGGTCCTCCCTATAACTACCTACTGGCGACCGCCCTTGCTTTGGCGTAATTTCCACCTGGGAGTGCATCCCACCTAGAGGCAACTCTTTTTGTATTTTGTACAGCGGCCTGCCTGGTCGCGGGATTGCACCACCGCGAAACACTTGCGGGTCCGCGGCTGCTTTATTGGGGCAGCTAACTGTGGAACAGGAGGTGCCTGTTATATGCAGGGTTGCCGGCGCGAACATCGGCAATCCTTTTAAGACATTTTTGAATGTGAGTGCCGGCAGCAACCCACTTGGGTTTTACTGAACCACCAGTCCCAGGAAGCATTGCTTCAGGTGGTTCACCTGAGCATAATTATTATGGGGATTTACTGGTGGTTGCCGCATGCCGGCACGTCACATGGTCTGCCACTGAAGAGGGCGTTGGCCCGAAACGCGACTGGCAGGTAAACCAGAAAAGGACTTTGTTCATGACGTGTGCCCTTGCTTTGGCGTAATTTCCACCTGGGAGTGCATCCCACCTAGAGGCAACTCTTTTTGTATTTTGTACAGCGGCCTGCCTGCCTGGTCGCGGGATTGCACCACCGCGAAACACTTGCGGGTCCGCGGCTGCTTTATTGGGGCAGCTAACTGTGGAACAGGAGGTGCCTGTTATATGCAGGGTTGCCGGCGCGAACATCGGCAATCCTTTAAGACATTTTTGAATGTGAGTGCCGGCAGCGACCCACTTGGGTTTTACTGAACCACCAGTCCCAGGAAGCATTGCTTCAGGTGGTTCACCTGAGCATAATTATTACGGGGATTTACTGGTGGTTGCCGCATTCCGGCACTTCACATGGTCTGCCACTGAAGAGGGCGTTGGCCCAAAACGCGTCTGGCAGGTAAACCAGAAAAGGACTTTGTTCATGGTGTGTGCCCTTGCTTTGGCGTAATTTCCACCTGGGAGTGCATCCCACCTAGAGGCAACTCTTTTTGTATTTTGTACAGCGGCCTGCCTGGTCGCGGGATTGCACCACCGCGATACACTTGCGGGTCCGCGGCGGCTTTATTGGGGCAGCTAACTGTGGAACAGGAGGTGCCTGTTATATGCAGGGTTGCCGGCGCGAACATCGGCAATCCTTTTAAGACATTTTTGAATGTGAGTGCCGGCAGCGACCCACTTGGGTTTTACTGAACCACCAGTCCCAGGAAGCATTGCTTCAGGTGGTTCACCTGAGCATAATTATTATGGGGATTTACTGGTGGTTGCCGCATGCCGGCACGTCACATGGTCTGCCACTGAAGAGGGCGTTGGCCCGAAACGCGTCTGGCAGGTAAACCAGAAAAGGACTTTGTTCATGGCGTGTGCCCTTGCTTTGGCGTAATTTCCACCTGGGAGTGCATCCCACCTAGAGGCAACTCTTTTTGTATTTTGTACAGCGGCCTGCCTGGTCGCGGGATTGCACCACCTCGAAACACTTGCGGGTCCGCGGCTGCTTTATTGGGGCAGCTAACTGTGGAACAGGAGGTGCCTGTTATATGCAGGGTTGCCGGAGCGAACATCGGCAATCCTTTTAAGACATTTTTGAATGTGAGTGCCGGCAGCAACCCACTTGGGTTTTACTGAACCACCAGTCCCAGGAAGCATTGCTTCAGGTGGTTCACCTGAGCATAATTATTATGGGGATTTACTGGTGGTTGCCGCATGCCGGCACGTCACATGGTCTGCCACTGAAGAGGGCGTTGGCCCGAAAACGCGTCTGGCAGGTAAACCAGAAAAGGACTTTGTTCATGGCGTGTGCCCTTGCTTTGGCGTAATTTCCACCTGGGAGTGCATCCCACCTAGAGGCAACTCTTTTTGTATTTTGTACAGCGGCCTGCCTGCCTGGTCGCGGGATTGCACCACCGCGAAACACTTGCGGGTCCGCGGCTGCTTTATTGGGGCAGCTAACTGTGGAACAGGAGGTGCCTGTTATATGCAGGGTTGCCGGCGCGAACATCGGCAATCCTTTTAAGACATTTTTGAATGTGAGTGCCGGTAGCGACCCACTTGGGTTTTACTGAACCACCAGTCCCAGGAAGCATTGCTTCAGGTGGTTCACCTGAGCATAATTATTATGGGGATTTACTGGTGGTTGCCGCATTCCGGCACTTCACATGGTCTGCCACTGAAGAGGGCGTTGGCCCAAAACGCGTCTGGCAGGTAAACCAGAAAAGGACTTTGTTCATGGTGTGTGCCCTTGCTTTGGCGTAATTTCCACCTGGGAGTGCATCCCACCTAGAGGCAACTCTTTTTGTATTTTGTACAGCGGCCTGCCTGGTCGCGGGATTGCACCACCGCGATACACTTGCGGGTCCGCGGCGGCTTTATTGGGGCAGCTAACTGTGGAACAGGAGGTGCCTGTTATATGCAGGGTTGCCGGCGCGAACATCGGCAATCCTTTTAAGACATTTTTGAATGTGAGTGCCGGCAGCGACCCACTTGGGTTTTACTGAACCACCAGTCCCAGGAAGCATTGCTTCAGGTGGTTCACCTGAGCATAATTATTATGGGGATTTACTGGTGGTTGCCGCATGCCGGCACGTCACATGGTCTGCCACTGAAGAGGGCGTTGGCCCGAAACGCGTCTGGCAGGTAAACCAGAAAAGGACTTTGTTCATGGCGTGTGCCCTTGCTTTGGCGTAATTTCCACCTGGGAGTGCATCCCACCTAGAGGCAACTCTTTTTGTATTTTGTACAGCGGCCTGCCTGGTCGCGGGATTGCACCACCTCGAAACACTTGCGGGTCCGCGGCTGCTTTATTGGGGCAGCTAACTGTGGAACAGGAGGTGCCTGTTATATGCAGGGTTGCCGGAGCGAACATCGGCAATCCTTTTAAGACATTTTTGAATGTGAGTGCCGGCAGCGACCCACTTGGGTTTTACTGAACCACCAGTCCCAGGAAGCATTGCTTCAGGTGGTTCACCTGAGCATAATTATTATGGGGATTTACTGGTGGTTGCCGCATGCCGGCACGTCACATGGTCTGCCACTGAAGAGGGCGTTGGCCCGAAACGCGTCTGGCAGGTAAACCAGAAAAGGACTTTGTTCATGGCGTGTGCCCTTGCTTGGGCGTAATTTCCACCTGGGAGTGCATCCCACCTAGAGGCAACTCTTTTTGTATTTTGTACAGCGGCCTGCCTGGTCGCGGGATTGCACCACCGCGAAACACTTGCGGGTCCGCGGCTGCTTTATTGGGGCAGCTAACTGTGGAACAGGAGGTGCCTGTTATATGCAGGGTTGCCGGCGCGAACATCGGCAATCCTTTTAAGACATTTTTGAATGTGAGTGCCGGCAGCGACCCACTTGGGTTTTACTGAACCACCAGTCCCAGGAAGCATTGCTTCAGGTGGTTCACCTGAGCATAATTATTATGGGGATTTACTGGTGGTTGCCGCATGCCGGCACGTCACATGGTCTGCCACTGAAGAGGGCGTTGGCCCGAAACGCGTCTGGCAGGTAAACCAGAAAAGGTCTTTGTTCATGGCGTGTGCCCTTGCTTTGGCGTAATTTCTACCTGGGAGTGCATCCCACCTAGAGGCAACTCTTTTTGTATTTTGTACAGCGGCCTGCCTGGTCGCGGGAATGCACCACCGCGAAACACTTGCGGGTCCGCGGCTGCTTTATTGGGGCAGCTAATTGTGGAACAGGAGGTGCCTGTTATATGCAGGGTTGCCGGCGCGAACATCGGCAATCCTTTTAAGACATTTTTGAATGTGAGTGCCGGCAGCGACCCACTTGGGTTTTACTGAACCACCAGTCCCAGGAAGCATTGCTTCAGGTGGTTCACCTGAGCATAATTATTATGGGGATTTACTGGTGGTTGCCGCATGCCGGCACGTCACATGGTCTGCCACTGAAGAGGGCGTTGGCCCGAAACGCGTCTGGCAGGTAAACCAGAAAAGGACTTTGTTCATGGCGTGTGCCCTTGCTTTGGTGTAATTTCCACCTGGCAGTGCATCCCACCTAGAGGCAACTCTTTTTGTATTTTGTACAGCAGCCTGCCTGGTCGCGGGATTGCACCACCGCGAAACACTTGCGGGTCCGCGGCTGCTTTATTGGGGCAGCTAACTGTGGAACAGGAGGTGCCTGTTATATGCAGAGGTTGCCGGCGCGAACATCGGCAATCCTTTTAAGACATTTTTGAATGTGAGTGCCGGCAGCGACCCACTTGGGTTTTACTGAACCACCAGTCCCAGGAAGCATTGCTTCAGGTGGTTCACCTGAGCATAATTATTATGGGGATTTACTGGTGGTTGCCGCATGCCGGCACGTCACATGGTCTGCCACTGAAGAGGGCGTTGGCCCGAAACGCGTCTGGCAGGTAAACCAGAAAAGGACTTTGTTCTTGGCGTGTGCCCTTGCTTTGGCGTAATTTCCACCTGGGAGTGCATCCCACCTAGAGGCAACTCTTTTTGTATTTTGTACAGCGGCCTGCCTGGTCGCGGGATTGCACCACCGCGAAACACTTGCGGGTCCGCGGCTGCTTTATTGGGGCAGCTAACTGTGGAACAGGAGGTGCCTGTTATATGCAGGGTTGCCGGCGCGAACATCGGCAATCCTTTTAAGACATTTTTGAATGTGAGTGCCGGCAGCGACCCACTTGGGTTTTACTGAACCACCAGTCCCAGGAAGCATTGCTTCAGGTGGTTCACCTGAGCATAATTATTATGGGGATTTACTGGTGGTTGCCGCATGCCGGCACGTCACATGGTCTGCCACTGAAGAGGGCGTTGGCCCGAAACGCGTCTGGCAGGTAAAAGAGAAAAGGACTTTGTTCATGGCGTGTGCCCTTGCTTTGGCGTAATTTCCACCTGGGAGTGCATCCCACCTAGAGGCAACTCTTTTTGTATTTTGTACAGCGGCCTGCCTGGTCGCGGGATTGCACCACCGCGAAACACGTGCGGGTCCGCGGCTGCTTTATTGGGGCAGCTAACTGTGGAACAGGAGGTGCCTGTTATATGCAGGGTTGCCGGCGCGAACATCGGCAATCCTTTTAAGACATTTTTGAATGTGAGTGCCGGCAGCGACCCACTTGGGTTTTACTGAACCACCAGTCCCAGGAAGCATTGCTTCAGGTGGTTCACCTGAGCATAATTATTATGGGGATTTACTGGTGGTTGCCACATGCCGGCACGTCACATGGTCTGCCACTGAAGAGGGCGTTGGCCCGAAACGCGTCTGGCAGGTAAACCAGAAAAGGACTTTGTTCATGGCGTGTGCCCTTGCTTTGGCGTAATTTCCACCTGGGAGTGCATCCCACCTAGAGGCAACTCTTTTTGTATTTTGTACAGCGGCCTGCCTGGTCACGGGATTGCACCACCGTGAAACACTTGCGGGTCCGCGGCTGCTTTATTGGGGCAGCTAACTGTGGAACAGGAGGTGCCTGTTATATGCAGGGTTGCCGGCGCGAACATCGGCAATCCTTTTAAGACATTTTTGAATGTGAGTGCCGGCAGCGACCCACTTGGGTTTTACTGAACCACCAGTCCCAGGAAGCATTGCTTCAGGTGGTTCACCTGAGCATAATTATTATGGGGATTTACTGGTGGTTGCCGCATGCCGGCACGTCACATGGTCTGCCACTGAAGAGGGCGTTGGCCCGAAACGCGTCTGGCAGGTAAACCAGAAAAGGACTTTGTTCATGGCGTGTGCCCTTGCTTTGGCGTAATTTCCACCTGGGAGTGCATCCCACCTAGAGGCAACTATTTTTGTATTTTGTACAGCGGCCTGCCTGGTCGCGGGATTGCACCACCGCGAAACACTTGCGGGTCCGCGGCTGCTTTATTGGGGCAGCTAACTGTGGAACAGGAGGTGCCTGTTATATGCAGGGTTGCCGGCGCGAACATCGGCAATCCTTTTAAGACATTTTTGAATGTGAGTGCCGGCAGCGACCCACTTGGGTTTTACTGAACCACCAGTCCCAGGAAGCATTGCTTCAGGTGGTTCACCTGAGCATAATTATTATGGGGATTTACTGGTGGTTGCCGCATGCCGGCACGTCACATGGTCTGCCACTGAAGAGGGCGTTGGCCCGAAACGCGTCTGGCAGGTAAACCAGAAAAGGACTTTGTTCATGGCGTGTGCCCTTGCTTAGGCGTAATTTCCACCTGGGAGTGCATCCCACCTAGAGGCAACTCTTTTTGTATTTTGTACAGCGGCCTGCCTGGTCGCGGGATTGCACCACCGCGAAACACTTGCGGGTCCGCGGCTGCTTTATTGGGGCAGCTAACTGTGGAACAGGAGGTGCCTGTTATATGCAGGGGTTGCCGGCGCGAACATCGGCAATCCTTTTAAGACATTTTTGAATGTGAGTGCCGGCAGCGACCCACTTGGGTTTTACTGAGCCACCAGTCCCAGGAAGCATTGCTTCAGGTGGTTCACCTGAGCATAATTATTATGGGGATTTACTGGTGGTTGCCGCATGCCGGCACGTCACATGGTCTGCCACTGAAGAGGCGTTGGCCCGAAACGCGTCTGGCAGGTAAACCAGAAAAGGACTTTGTTCATGGCGTGTGCCCTTGCTTTGGCGTAATTTCCACCTGGGAGTGCATCCCACCTAGAGGCAACTCTTTTTGTATTTTGTACAGCGGCCTGCCTGGTCACAGGATTGCACCACCGCGAAACACTTGCGGGTCCGCGGCTGCTTTATTGGGGCAGCTAACTGTGGAACAGGAGGTGCCGGTTATATGCAGGGTTGCCGGCGTGAACATCGGCAATCCTTTTAAGACATTTTTGAATGTGAGTGCCGGCAGCGACCCACTTGGGTTTTACTGAACCACCAGTCCCAGGAAGCATTGCTTCAGGTGGTTCACCTGAGCATAATTATTATGGGGATTTACTGGTGGTTGCCGCATGCCGGCACATCACATGGTCTGCCACTGAAGAGGGCGTTGGCCCGAAACGCGTCTGGCAGGTAAACCAGAAAAGGACTTTGTTCATGGCGTGTGCCCTTGCTTTGGCGTAATTTCCACCTGGGAGTGCATCCCACCTAGAGGCAACTCTTTTTGTATTTTGTACAGCGGCCTGCCTGGTCGCGGGATTGCACCACCGCGAAACACTTGCGGGTCCGCGGCTGCTTTATTGGGGCAGCTAACTGTGGAACAGGAGGTGCCTCTTATATGCAGGGTTGCCGGCGCGAACATCGGCAATCCTTTTAAGACATTTTTGAATGTGAGTGCCGGCAGCGACCCACTTGGGTTTTACTGAACCACCAGTCCCAGGAAGCATTGCTTCAGGTGGTTCACCTGAGCATAATTATTATGGGGATTTACTGGTGGTTGCCGCATGCCGGCACGTCACATGGTCTGCCACTGAACAGGGCGTTGGCCCGAAACGCGTCTGGCAGGTAAACCAGAAAAGGACTTTGTTCATGGCGTGTGCCCTTGCTTTGGCGTAATTTCCACCTGGGAGTGCATCCCACCTAGAGGCATAGAGGCAACTCTTTTTGTATAATATATATATATATATATATATATATATATATATATATATATATATATATATATAGAGCAAGGAAAATTACTAATGGAAGACTTGTGAACCCTATCCACGTGAATCTACACAACGGTTCACCAACCACTGCCAATAATACCGGTGTAAAAATAATTGCTTAGCTGCTGATTAATAATTTAATGACTATTTCTCCTTTGACAAGAGTGTGGCAAAAAGACGGCACCACCCACCAGAACCGCATGAACCTTGAAAAAAGAGAAAAGAGGGTAATCTAAAAGTATGGATGGAATGTGTGTGAAAACACCCAGTCACCAGAAAACGTCTTTTCATGTATAGTGTACAGTACAATTAGAATATCACACGCAAACTACACGTGTCAATTCTTAATTGTATAAATGACTTCATGAGAACAAACACCCTGATTTAAGAAATAAGGTTGTAACATTGTAGCTACCCAATAGCATCATTTTCACAATTTCTAGTTTTAAAAGGAAGGTGTCCCCACTTTGTCAGGATTAAGATGATTGGTGATGTGCGAAACACTTGGTTACAATTTGGGACCACGTGTATATATATGTCTAATACACAAAATGTTAGGTCCACCTTTAAACTTCGTCAAATAATTTTATGTCTTACAGACAATCCTCTGGATAGAAACTGAAGACAGGTGAGAGCCTTATGCCTCACGAGTGTGCATGCATAGAAAGGCAGGGATACATCCAATACGCCCTGACAAAGGCCCCAGACCCAAACGGGCTCATAGCGTGGGCCGAAACATGTTGGCATGATCTTTTGAGGTTATTTGAATGGTCATTCAATAAAAAAACCTCAACATACTTTTTTATCCGTACCGCAGGTACCCTAGGAATAAAGAAAACTTTTGGGTATACCTGTAGGTACTTTTAACAACTTACCCCCATCTGGATCTCTGCTTATCCAGATTGATTTAATTTAAGAACTCCCATTCTATCTGTGGTTGAGTCCACCCTGGTGGTATTACCCTACCAGGGTGTGGATAGGCGCTGATGGTGATGCATGTCACGATAAGTGATTGAGGAGTCTACTACAATACCCTAGAGGTATGAGGAGGGACCTCGTTTGAAACATTCCAGTTGTTCTTGTGTGTAAGTAAAAGAAACAAGCCCAGTGGAGGGCAGGTGTAAACCAGCCCAACCAGAGGGCAGGTGTTAACCAAGCCCAACCGGAGGGCAGGTGTAAAAGAAACAATACCAGCCGGGGGCAGGTACAAAACAAACGAGGCCAGCTGGAGGGCAGGTGTAAACCAAGCCCAGCCAGAGGGCAGGTGTAAACCAAGTCCAGCCGCAGGGCAGGTGTAAACCAAGTCCAGCCGCAGGGCAGGTGTAAACCAAGTCCAGCCGCAGGGCAGGTGTAAACCAAGTCCAGCCGCAGGGCAGGTGTAAACCAAGTCCAGCCGCAGGGCAGGTGTTAACCAAGTCCAGCCGCAGGGCAGGTGTTAACCAAGTCCAGCCGCAGGGCAGGTGTTAACCAAGTCCAGCCGCAGGGCAGGTGTTAACCAAGTCCAGCCGCAGGGCAGGTGTTAACCAAGTCCAGCCGCAGGGCAGGTGTTAACCAAGCCCAGCCGCAGGGCAGATACAAAAAAACAAGCTCAGCCAGAGGGTAGGTGTAGAACAAGCCCAGCCGGAGGGCAGGTGTAAACCAAGCCCAACCAGAGTGCAGGTGTAAACCAAGCTCAGACGGAGGACAGGTACAAAACAAATGAGCCTAGCTGAAGGGCAGGTGTAAAACAAACCCCGCCGGAGGGCAGGTGTAAAACAAGCCCAGTCAGAGGTCGGGTGTAAAACAAGCCCATTCAGAGGGCAGGTATAAAACAAACTAGCCAAGCTGGAGGGCAGGTGTAAAACAAACCAGCCCAGCCGGAAGGCAGGTGTAATAGAAGCCCAGCCGGGGTATGTAAATGAAGCCCAGCTGGAGGGCAGGTGTAAAACTAGCCCAGCAGGTGCAAAACCAGCCCAGCCGGAAGGCAGGTGTAATAGAAGCCCAGCCGGGGTATGTAAATGAAGCCCAGCTGGAGGGCAGGTGTAAAACTAGCCCAGCAGGTGCAAAACAAGCCCAGCTACAGGATAGGTGGAAATCAAACCCAGCAGGTGAGGGGGCAGGTGTAAAACAAGCCCAAATGGAGGACAAGTGTAAATCAAGCCCAGCAGGTGAGGGGGCAGGTGTAAAACAAGCGCAGCCGGAGGGGGAGGTGTAAGACAAGAACAGCCAGAGCGGGGGGGACAAGAACAGCCAGAGGGGGGGGGGGTAAAAACAAGCCCAGCTGGAGGGCAGGTGTAAAACACGCCCAGCAGGTGAGGTGGTGCCGGTGTAAGACAAGCCGAACAGGTGAGGGGGGGGGAGGTGTAAAACCAGTCGGGTGGATGAGCGAGGCAGGTATAAAACAAGCTGAGCAGGTGAGGGGGGCAGGTGTAAAACAAGCCCAGCAGGTGAGGGGGCAGGTGTAAAACAAGCCCAGCAGGTGAGGGGGCAGGTGTAAAACAAGCCTAGCAGGTGAGGGGGCAGGTGTAAAACAAGCCTAGCAGGTGAGGGGGACAGGTGTAAACAAGCCCAGCAGGTGAGGGGGACAGGTGTAAACAAGCCCAGCAGGTGAGGGGGCAGGTGTAAACAAGCCCAGCAGGTGAGGGGGCAGGTGTAAACAAGCCCAGCAGGTGAGGGGGCAGGTGTAAACAAGCCTAGCAGGTGAGGGGGACAGGTGTAAAACAAGCCTAGCAGGTGAGGGGGGACAGGTGTAAAACAAGCCCAGCAGGTGAGGGGGGGCAGGTGTAAACAAGCCCAGCAGGTGAAGGGGGCAGGTGTAAAACAAGCCCAGCAGGTGAGGGGGGGCAGGTGTAAAACAAGCCCAGCAGGTGAGGGGGACAGGTGTAAAACAAGCCTAGCAGGTGAGGGGGACAGGTGTAAAACAAGCCTAGCAGGTGAGGGGGACAGGTGTAAAACAAGCCTAGCAGGTGAGGGGGACAGGTGTAAACAAGCCCAGCAGGTGAGGGGGCAGCTGTAAACAAGCCCAGCAGGTGAGGGGGGCAGCTGTAAACAAGCCCAGCAGGTGTAAAACAAGCCCAGCAGGTGAGGGGGGGGCAGGTGTAAAACAAGCCCAGCAGGTGAGGGGGGGGCAGGTGTAAAACAAGCCCAGCAGGTGAGGGGGGCAGGTGTAAAACAAGCCCAGCAGGTGAGGGGGGACAGGTGTAAAACAAGCCTAGCAGGTGAGGGGGGACAGGTGTAAAACAAGCCTAGCAGGTGAGGGGGGACAGGTGTAAAACAAGCCTAGCAGGTGAGGGGGGACAGGTGTAAAACAAGCCTAGCAGGTGAGGGGGGACAGGTGTAAACAAGCCCAGCAGGTGAGGGGGCAGGTGTAAACAAGCCCAGCAGGTGAGGGGGGGGGGCAGGTGTAAAACAAGCCCAGCAGGAGGAGAGGCGTAAATCAAGCCCAGCCGGGGGTCCTGAGGAGCCACAAGTGTCCGCACCCCAGGGTGCTGCAGCCTCCTCGCTGCCTGTGCTGACGCTGCCCCTCTACCCGGAAGTGACCTTTGTGTCCTTCCTTCTCCTTCTTGAGCCTGTGTCCCGCCTCCCCCAGGCCCCTTGCTGCCACCTCCCCTCGGTGGCTTGCCCCCTCGGTGGCTTGCTCCTGCCCACCCTGTCTGTCCTCCTGCTGCCCACCCTGTCTGTCCTCCTGCCACCCGCCTGTCTGCCCTCCTCCATCCCTCCCTGGGCCTCCAGCTGTCCTCTGGACTCCTGCTCCTCTTTCTCTCAGACCTCCCTGTGGCCTGTAGCCCTCCCCCTTTCCACTGCTGCTCCTCCTCTCTCTGTCAGACCTCCCTCCTCTCTCTGTCACACCTCCCTCTGGCCTGTAGCCCTCCCCCTCTCCACAGCTGCTCCTCCCTCTGACCGGCCACCCTCTCCTCTTCTGTTCCTCCTTCCCAAGACCCTGTCTCCTGCCTCCCTCTGGCCTGAAGCCCTCCCCCTCTCCACTGCTGCTCCGCCTCCTCCCTCTTAGCTCCTCCTCCCCACTAACCCCCAGATTCCCTGGCTCCTCCCCCTCTGGTCGTCTCTCACCCTTCTCCTCCTACCCTGCTTATTGCCTCTTCTTGCCTAATACTGTGCGCGCTCTCCACCCTCTTCCCAGCTGCCCTCCTTACTCCTCCCAACCCCTTCAGTCTACCTTGCTGACACATCTAGTCCTGTACCCCCTTTCCTGCCCCCTGCTGCTGGCTCTTCCCTGTTCCCTCTCGCACCTTCTTACAGCTGTCTCTCCCCAGTCTCTCTCCCACCTTCTTACAGCGGTCTCTCCCCAGTCCCCTTTCCCACCTCCTTACAGCTGTCTCTCCCCAGTCCCCTCTCCCTTCTTACAGCTGTCTCTCCCCAGTCCCCTCTCCCTTCTTACAGCTGTCTCTCCCCAGTCCCCTCTCCCACCTTACAGCTGTCTCTCCCCAGTCCCCTTTCCCACCTTCTTACAGCTGTCTCTCCCCAGTCCCCTCTTCCACCTTCTTACTGCTGTCTCTCCCTCACTCCTGCCTTCCTTCCTGCTGTTTTCACTGTCTCTCTTGCTTTTCATTTCCCTTCCTTCATCTGCTGCAGTCACTTCTTTTTCAGTGCTGCGGTCTCTCCCCATCCAGTCTCCTCTCCTTCCATTACCTGCAGCTGTCACTCCCTCTTTTCTAGTTTCCCTCCCTCTGCCCTCCCCAGGCGCTGTCCCGCCCCCCTGTGACCTGCTCCTGTCCCTCCCACTCTCTTCCTCTTCTCTCCCCCCTCCCTCCTTCCTGCCACCGTCCCGCCTCTTGCTCTCCCTCCCCATGCTGTATCTGGCTGAACGCTGCTGCTCTCGCCGGCTGCCTGCGTGCTGTCACTGCCTGGGCTCCGATGGCGCTGCCTGACACCTGCTGTCTCTGCCTGGGCTCTGCTGTCACTTCCAGGGAGCTGCTGTCACTGGCCTAGGCCTGCTGTCACTGCTGGGAGCCTCGGCCACAGCCTGAACTCGGCTGTCCCTTCCCCTGGCACTCTCCCGGATACCAGCACCAGTAAGTGATCGCCTTCCTGCACTCTCTCTGCTGCTTGCACGCTTGATGGCTCGCTCACCTGCCTGCGCTCTCCCCTCCACCTGTCAAGCATCAGTCCCTGCGCCCTTCCTCCATCTGTCTCTCACCAGCTCCCTGCGTGCCCGCCTGGTCCCTGCACCTCTCTGACCCGTCCTTGCAGCCTTCCTTCATCTGTCTCTCAGTAGCTCCCTGCGTGCCCGCCTGGTCCCTGCACCTCTCTGACCCGTCCTTGCAGCCTTCCTTCATCTGTCTCTCAGTAGCTCCCTGCGTGCCCGCCTGGTCCCTGCACCTCTCTGACCCGTCCTTGCAGCCTTCCTTCATCTGTCTCTCAGTAGCTCCCTGCGTGCCCGCCCGGTCCCTGCACCTCTCTGACCCGTCCTTGCAGCCTTCCTTCATCTGTCTCTCAGTAGCTCCCTGCGTGCCCGCCTGGTCCCTGCACCTCTCTGGCCCGTCCTTGCAGCCTTCATCCATCTCTCTCACCAGCTCCCTGCACCTCTCTGACCCGTCCTTGCAGCCTTCATCCATCTCTCTCACCAGCTCCCTGCACCTCTCTGACCCGTCCTTGCAGCCTTCCTTCATCTGTCTCTCACCAGCTCCCTGCGTGCCCTCCTGGTCTCTTCACCTCTCTGATCACCTTCCTCCTAACATCACCGCGGCTGCTGCTCCCCGCCTGAACTCTCTTCCTACTAGTCGCCCCTTCTCCTTTCTTGATCCCCAACCCTTCGCCTGCTTGGCCGTCACTGCTCGACACCCTACACTCTCTCCCTGCTACCTGTGCCTGTCAGTAAACGGCCCCTCCAACCTTCGACTGTCATCAGATCCCTGCACTCTCCCTGTTGCTTCCAACTGCTGCTGGTTCTTAGCACTCCCTCCTACCAGTGCCTGTCACTGAACCCCTGCAGCCTTCACCTGTCTCTTCTGTCTGCTCTCTCTCTCCCATCACTTGCACTTGTCAGTGAACAGCCCCCCTGCAGCCTTCACCTGTCTCTTCTGTCTGCTCTCTCCCTACCACTTGCACCTGTCAGTGAAAAGTCCCCCCCTACAGCCTTCACCTGTCTTTGCTCTCTCTCTCCCATCACTTGCCCCTGTCAGTGAACAGCCCCCCTGCAGCCTTCACCTGTCTCTTCTGTCTGCTCTCTCCCTACCACTTGCACCTGTCAGTGAAAAGTCCCCCCCTACAGCCTTCACCTGTCTTTGCTCTCTCTCTCCCATCACTTGCACCTGTCAGTGAACAGCCCCCCTGCAGTCTTCACCTGTCTCTGCTGTCTGCTCTCTCTCCCATCACTTGCACCTGTCACTGAAAAGTCCCTCCTTGAAGCCTTCACCTGTCTCTTCTGTCCGCTCTCTCTTCCATCACTTGCACCTGTCAGTGAAAGTCCCCCCTGCAGCCTTTACCTGTCTCTGGTGTCTGCTCTCTCTTCCATCACTTGCCCCTGTCAGTGAAAAGTCACCCCTTGAAGCCTTCACCTGTCCCTGCTGTCTGCTCTCTCTTCCATCACTTGCCCCTGTCAGTGAAAAGTCCCCCCTTGAAGCCTTCACCTGTCCCTGCTGTCTGCTCTCTCTTCCATCACTTGCCCCTGTCAGTGAAAAGTCCCCCCTTGTAGCCTTCACCTGTCCCTGCTGTCTGCTCTCTCTCCCATCACTTGCCCCTGTCAGTGAAGAGTCCCCCCTGCAGCCTTTACCTGTCTCTGGTGTCTGCTCTCTCTTCCATCACTTGCCCCTGTCAGTGAAAAGTCCCCCCTTGAAGCCTTCACCTGTCCCTGCTGTCTGCTCTCTCTTCCATCACTTGCCCCTGTCAGTGAAGAGTCCGCCCTGCACCGTTCACCCATCAGACCCCTGTATTACCCCAGCTCCTGTCAGTGATTTCTCTCCCTCTCTTGCCTTCTCTGGCCTTGGGCTGGCTGGCTGCCTCTGCACTATTTCTCGTGCTGTCACCTTCTGATAAACCCCCGCACTCTCCCTACTGCCTACAACAGTGTGTTTTTGGTTCCTCGTGCTTTCTTACTGCTGCCTGTGCCTGTTGACGATGTCCCCTGCATTCCCGCTGCCTCTCCCTGTGATTGACCAGTCCTTGCACTCCTGCTGCCCACATCTGTCAGTAATCTTCCCCTGCACTCCTGCTGCCTGTATCTGTCAGTGATCCCCCTTGCACTCCTGCTGCCTGTATCTGTCAGTGATCCCCCTTGCACTCCTGCTGCCTGTACCTCTCAGTGATCCCCATACCCACATCTGTCAGTAATCTTCCCCTGCACTCCTGCTGCCTGTAACTGTCAGTGATCCCCCTTGCACTCCTGCTGCCTGTAACTGTCAGTGATCCCCATACCCACATCTGTCAGTAATCTTCACCTGCACTCCTGCTGCCTGTATCTGTCAGTGATCCCCCCAGTACTCCTGATGCCTGTACCTGTCAGTGATCCCCCCAGTACTCCTGATGCCTGTACTGATCCCCCCGCACTCCTGCAGCCTGTACCTGTTGGTGATCCCCAGCACTCCTGCTGCCTGTACCTCTCAGTGATCCCCATACCCACATCTGTCAGTAATCTTCACCTGCACTCCTGCTGCCTGTATCTGTCAGTGATCCCCCCCTGTACTCCTGCTGCCTGTACCTCTCAGTGATCCCCATACCCACATCTGTCAGTAATCTTCCCCTGCACTCCTGCTGCCTGTACCTGTCGGTGATCCCCCCCTGCACTCCTGCTGCCTGTACCTCTCAGTGATCCCCATACCCACATCTGTCAGTAATCTTCCCCTGCACTCCTGCTGCCTGTATATGTCAGTGATCCCCCTTGCACTCCTGCTGCCTGTACCTCTCAGTGATCCCCATACCCACATCTGTCAGTAATCTTCCCCTGCACTCCTGCTGCCTGTAACTGTCAGTGATCCCCATACCTCTGTCAGTAATCTTCACCTGCACTCCTGCTGCCTGTATCTGTCAGTGATCCCCCCAGTACTCCTGATGCCTGTACCTGTCAGTGATCCCCCCAGTACTCCTGATGCCTGTACTGATCCCCCGCACTCCTGCAGCCTGTACCTGTTGGTGATCCCCAGCACTCCTGCTGCCTGTACCTCTCAGTGATCCCCATACCCACATCTGTCAGTAATCTTCACCTGCACTCCTGCTGCCTGTATCTGTCAGTGATCCCCCTGTACTCCTGCTGCCTGTACCTCTCAGTGATCCCCATACCCACATCTGTCAGTAATCTTCCCCTGCACTCCTGCTGCCTGTACCTGTCGGTGATCCCCCCCTGCACTCCTGCTGCCTGTACCTCTCAGTGATCCCCATACCCACATCTGTCAGTAATCTTCACCTGCACTCCTGCTGCCTGTATCTGTCATTGAACCCTCTGCACTTCTACTGCCTGCTCCTGACAGTGATATACCCTGCATTCTCGCTACCTCTGCCTGTCGTCGATAAACCGTTGCACTCTTGCTGCCTCTACCTGTCTGTGATAGACCCTTGCACTCCTGTTGGTGATCCCCCTGCCCTTCTGCTGCACATGCCTGTCAGAGATCGCCCCATGCAGTCCTGCTGCCTGTACCTTTTGGTGACACCCGGCATTCCGGCTGCCTCTGTCTGTCGCTGACAGATCTTGGCATTCCTGCTGCCTGTACCTGCTGTCTGTACCTGTTTGTGTTAGACCCTTGCTCAGTTCTGCCCACATCTGTCAGTAATCTTCCCCTGCACTTCTTTGTCTGTACTTGTCGATGATCGACTGCTGCACTCCTGCTGCCTGTACCTGTCAGTGATCCCCCTGTACTCCTGATGCCTGTACTGATCCCCCTGCACTCCTGCTGCCTGTACCTGTCAGTGATACCCCAGTACTCCTGATGCCTGTACTGATCCCCCCGCACTCCTGCAGCCTGTACCTGTTGGTGATCCCCAGCACTCCTGCTGCCTGTACCTGTCAGTGATCCCCCCCTGTACTCCTGAAGCCTGTACTGATCTCCCCGCACTCCTGCTGCCTGTACCTGTTGGTGATCCCCCTTCACTCCTGCTTCCCGTACCTGTCAGTTGTAGACTCTTGCATTCCTGCTGTCTGTACCTGTCTGTGATCTCTCCTCTGTACTCCTGCTGCCTGTACCTGTTAGTGATATCCCCCGGCGCTCCCGCTGTCTGTACCTGTTGGTGATCTCCTGCTGCCTGTACCTTTTGGTGATCCCCTGCACTCCTGCTGCCTGTATCTGTTGGTGATTGACTTCTGCACTCCTGCTGCCTGTACCTGCCAGTGATCCTGCATACACTCCTGCAACCTGTGCCTGTCCTTGATCCCTCTGTACTCCTGCTGCCTGTACCTGTCAGTGATCCCCCCCTGTACTCCTGAAGCCTGTACTGATCTCCCCGCACTCCTGCTGCCTGTACCTGTTGGTGATCCCCCTTCACTCCTGCTTCCCGTACCTGTCAGTTGTAGACTCTTGCATTCCTGCTGTCTGTACCTGTCTGTGATCTCTCCTCTGTACTCCTGCTGCCTGTACCTGTTAGTGATATCCCCCGGCGCTCCCGCTGTCTGTACCTGTTGGTGATCTCCTGCTGCCTGTACCTTTTGGTGATCCCCTGCACTCCTGCTGCCTGTATCTGTTGGTGATTGACTTCTGCACTCCTGCTGCCTGTACCTGCCAGTGATCCTGCATACACTCCTGCAACCTGTGCCTGTCCTTGATCCCTCTGTACTCCTGCTGTCTGTACCTGTCAGTGACCCCCTGCACTCCTGCTGCCTGTACCTGCCAGTGGTCTCCTGTGCTCTACTGCTGCCTGTACCTGCCAGTGATAGATCCCTGTACTCCTGCTCCCTGTATCTGTTGGTGATTTACTGCTGCACTCCTGCTGCCTGTACCTGTCAGTGATCCCCCCCCTTCACTACTGCTGCCTGTATCTGTCTGTGATAGACCCCTGCACTCCTACTGCCTGTACCTGTCAGTGATATACCCTGCACTCCTGCTGCCTGTACCTGCCAGTGGTCTCCTGTGCTCTACTGCTGCCTGTACCTGCCAGTGATAGATCCCTGTACTCCTGCTCCCTGTATCTGTTGGTGATTTACTGCTGCACTCCTGCTGCCTGTACCTGTCAGTGATCCCCCCCCTTCACTACTGCTGCCTGTATCTGTCTGTGATAGACCCCTGCACTCCTGCTGCCTGTACCTGTCGGTGATCCCCTTGTACTCCTGCTGCCTGTACCTGTCGGTGATCCCCCCCTGTACTCCTGCTGCATGTATCTGTCAGTGATCCCCCTTCACTCCTGATGCCTGTACCTGACAGTGACCCCCCTGCACTCCTGCTGTCTGTACCGGTCAGTGATATCCTCCGGCTTACTATATTTTTCGGTGATTGACCTCTGCATTCCTGTTGCCTGTACCTGTTAGTAATATCCCCCTGCACTCCCCCTGTCTGTACCTGTTGGTGATCCCCTGCACTCCTGCTGCCTGTATCTGTCGGTGATTGACTGCTGCACTCCTGCTGCCTTTACCCACCAGTGATCCCGCCTACACTCCTGCTGCCTGTCCGTGATCTCCCTGTACTCCTGCTGCCTGTACCCGTCAGTGTTCCCCCCTGCACCCCTGCTGCCTGTACCTGTCAGTGTTCCCCCTGCACTCCTACTGCCTGCACCTGTCAGTGTTCCCCCCCTGCACTCCTACTGCCAGTACCTGTCAGTGGTCTCCTGTGCTCTCCTTCTTCCTGTACCTGTCAGTTATAGGCCCTTGCATTCCTGCTGCCTGTACCTGTAATTGATAGACCCCTGCATTCCTGCTGCCTGTACCTGTCAGTGATAGACCCCTGCACTCCTGCTGCCTGTATCTGTTGGTGATTGACTGCTGCACTCCTGCTGCCAGTACCTGTCAGTGGTCTCCTGTTTCCTGTACCTGTCAGTTATAGACCCTTGCTTTCCTGCTGCCTATACCTGTAATTGATAGACCCCTGCACTCCTGCTGCATGTACCTGTCAGTTATAGGCCCCTGCACTCCTGCTTCCTGTACCTGTCAGTGATATACCCTGCACTCCTTTGGCCGCTACCTGTCAATGGTCGACTCGTTCGCTCCTGCTGCCTTTACCTGTCAGTGATATACCCTTGCATTTCTGCTGCCTGCACCCGTCAGTGATAGACTCCTGCTGCCTGTACCTGTCAGTGATTGTCTCCTGCTGTCTTTAAAATTGTCGATCTCCCCCTGCACTCTGCTGTTTGTACCTGTTGGTGATTGACTGCTGACTAGAACTGTCAGTGATATACTGTGCACTTCTGCTGCCTCTACTTGTGAATGATCAATCCGTGCTCTCTTGCTGCCTGTACCTGATTCACCCTGCACTACTGCTGCCTGTACCTGTCGGTGATCCTCCTGCCTGTACCTGTTGCTGATCCCACTGCACTCCTGCTGCCTGTACCTGTCAGTGAGCCATCCCCGCATTCATGCTGCCTGTACCTGTGAGTGATTCCCTTGCACTCTTGCTGCCTGTACCTGCCAGTTATCCCCCCTGCTGTGCCGATGCCTGTACCTGCCAGCTATCCCCTATGCACTCCTGATGCCTACACCTGTCAGTAATAGACCCGTTCACTCCTGCTGCCTGCACCTGTCAGTGATGTACCCTGCACTACTGCTGCCTGTACATGTCAGTGATATACCCTGCACTCCTGCTGCCTGTACCTGTCGGTGATATCACCCCCTGCACTCTTGCTGCCTGTACCTGTTGGTGATCGACTGCTGCACTCCTGCTGCCTGCACCTGTCCGTGATATACCCTGCACTTCTGCTGCCTCTACTTGTGAATGATGGATCTGTGCTCTCCTGCTGCCTGTTCCTTTCAGTGATCTCCCTGCACTCCTGCTGCCTGTACTTATCGGTGATCTCCCCCTGTACTCCTGCTGCTTGTACCTGTCAGTGATGTCCCCCTGCACTCCTGCTGCTTGTACCAGTCAGTGATCCTCCCTACAGCCTGTACCTGACAGTGGTCTCCTGTACCCTCCTACAGCCTGTACCTGTCAGCGATATCCCCCTGCACTCCTGCTGCCTGTACCTGCCGGTGATCCCCCCCTGCACTCCTGCTGCCTGTGCCTTTCAGTGGTCTCCCGTGCACTCCTTCTGCCTGTACCTGTCAGTGATAGAGCCCTGCACTACTGCTGCCTGTATCTGTCTGTGATAGACCCCTGCACTCCTGCAGCCTTTACCTGTCAGTGATATACCCTACACTACTGCTGCCTGTACCTGTTAGTGATTGACCCTGCCCTCCTGCAGTCTGTTCTTGTCAGTGATATCCCCCTGCACTCCTGCTGCCTGCACCTGTCAGTGGTCTCCCCTGCACTCCTGCTGCCTGCACCTGTCAGTGGTCTCACCTGCACTCCTGCACCTGTCAGTGATCCCCTTGCACTCCTGCTGCCTGCACCTGTCAGTGGTCTCCCCTGCACTCCTGCTGCCTGCACCTGTCAGTGGTCTCACCTGCACTCCTGCTGCCTGCACCTGTCAGTGGTCTCACCTGCACTCCTGCTGCCTGCACCTGTCAGTGGTCTCCCCTGCACGCCAGCTGCCTGCATCTGTCAGTGATCCCCCTGCACTCTTGCTGCCAGTACCTGTTAGTGGTCCCCCCTGCACTTCTGCTGTCTGCACCTGTTAGTGGTCTCACCTGCACTTCTGCTGCCTGCACCCTTCAGTGGTATCCCCTGCACGTCTGCTGCCTGCACTTTTCAGTGGTCTCCCCTGCACTCCTGCTGCCTGTATCTGTCAGTGGTCTCCCCTGCACTCCTGCTGACTGTACCTTTCAGTGGTCTCCCCTGCACTCCTGCTGACTGTACCTTTCAGTGGTCTCCCCTGCACTCCTGCTGCCTGCACCTGTCAGTGGTCTCACCTGCACTCCTGCTGACTGTACATGTCAGTGGTCTCCCCTGCACTCCTGCTGCCTGTATCTGTCAGTGGTCTCCCCTGCACTCCTGCTGACTGTACCTTTCAGTGGTCTCACCTGTCAGTGGTCTCCCCTGCACTCCTGCTGCCTGTACCTGTCAGTGGTCTCCCCTGCACTCCTGCTGCCTGCATCTGTCAGTGGTCTCCCCTGCACTCCTGCTGCCTGCACCTGTCAGTGGTCTCACCTGCACTCCTGCTGACTGTACATGTCAGTGGTCTCACCTGCACTCCTGCTGCCTGAACCTGCCAGTGGTCTCCCCTGCATTCCTGCTGCCTGCACCTGTCAGTGGTCTCACCTGCACTCCTGCTGACTGTACATGTCAGTGATCCCCCTGCACTCCTGCTGCCAGTACCTGTCAGTGGTCTCCCCTGCACTCCTGCTGCCTGCACCTGTCAGTGATCCCCCTGCACTCCTGCTGCCAGTGCCTATCAGTGGTCTCCCGTGCACTCCTTCTGCCTGCACCTGTCAGTGGTCTCCCGTGCACTCCTTCTGCCTGCACCTGTCAGTGGTCTCCCGTGCACTCCTTCTGCCTGCACCTGTCAGTGATATACCCTGCACTACTGCTGCCTGTATCTGTCAGTGATATACCCTGCACTTCTGCTGCCTTTATCTGTCAGTGATAATCCCTGCACTACTGCTGCCTGTATCTGACTGTGATCTCCCCCTGCACTCCTGCTGCCTGTACCTGTCGGTGATCCCCCTGTACTCCTGCTGCCTGTACCTGTCGGTGATCCTCCTGTACTCCTGCTGCCTGTATCTGTCGGTGATCCCCCCCCTGTACTCCTGCTGCTTGTACCTGTCAGTGATGTCCCCCTGCACTCCTGCTGCCTGTACCTGTCAGTGATCCTCCCTACAGCCTGTACCTGACAGTGGTCTCCTATACCCTCCTACAGCTTGTACCTGTCAGTGATATCCCCCTGCACTCCTGCTGCCTGTACCTGCCGGTGATCCCCCGGGCACTCCTGCTGCCTGTGCCTATCAGTGGTCTCCCGTGCACTCCTTCTGCCTGTACCTGTCAGTGACCCCCCCTGCACTCCTGCTGCCTGTACCTGTCAGTGATATCCCCCCTGCACTACTGCTGCCTGTATCTGTCTGTGATAGACCCCTGCACCCTTTACCTGTCAGTGATATACCCTGCACTACTGCTGCCTGTACCTGTTAGGGATAGACCCTGCCCTCCTTCAGTCTGTTCTTGTCAGTGATATCCCCCTGCACTCCTGCTGCCTGCACCTGTCAGTGATCCCCCTGCACTCCTGCTGCCTGCACCTGTCAGTGGTCTCACCTGCACTCCTGCTGCCTGCACCTGTCCGTGATCCCCCTGCACTCTTGCTGCCTGCACCTGTCAGTGGTCTCACCTGCACTCCTGCTGCCTGCACCTGTCAGTGGTCTCCCTTGCACTCCTGCTGCCTGTACCTTTCAGTGATCCCCGGCTCTCCTGCTGCCTGCACCTGTCCGTGATCCCCCTGCACTCTTGCTGCCTGCACCTGTCAGTGGTCTCCCCTGCACTCCTGCTGCCTGCACCTGTCAGTGGTCTCCCCTGCACGCCGGCTGCCTGCACCTGTCAGTGATCCCCCTGCACTCTTGCTGCCAGTACCTGTTAGTGGTCCCCCCTGCACTTCTGCTGCCTGCACCTGTCAGTGGTCTCACCTACACTCCTGCTGCCTGCACCTTTCAGTGATCTCCCCTGCACTCCTGCTGCCAGCACCTTTCAGTGGTCTCCCCTGCACTTCTGCTGCCTGCACCTTTCAGTGGTCTCCCCTGTACTCCTGCTGCCTGTACCTGTCAGTGGTCTCCCCTGCACTCCTGCTGACTGTACCTTTCAGTGGTCTCCCCTGCACTCCTGCTGCCTGTACCTGTCAGTGATCCCCCTGCACTTCTGCTGCCTGCACCTGTCAGTGGTCTCACCTGCACTCCTGCTGCCTGTACCTGTCAGTGGTCTCACCTGCACTCCCGCAGCTTGTTCCTGTCAGTGATACCCCCTTGCACTCCTGCTGTCTGAACTTGTCAGTGATCCACCTGCACTCCCTGCTGCCTGTACCTGTCGGTGATATCCCCCTTCACTCTTGCTATCTCTACCTGTCAGTGATATCCCCCTTCACTCTTGCTATATCTACCTGTCAGTGATATCCCCCTGCACTCCTGCTGCCTGTACCTGTCAGTGATCCCCCCTGCACTCCCACAGCTTGTTCCTGTCAGTGATACCCCCTTGCACTCCTGCTGTCTGAACTTGTCAGTGATCCACCTGCACTCCCTGCTGCCTGTACCTGTCAGTGATATCCCCCTTCACTCTTGCTATCTCTACCTGTCAGTGATAGACCCCTGCACTCTTGCTGCCTGTATATTTCAATGATCCCCCTTGCACTTCTGCTTCCTTTACCTGTCAATGATCCCGGTCACGGGTCTCCCCCTTCACTCCACAGTCGCCAGTTGTCTGGGACCTGCTCCCTCCTGTCTCTTTCTGCATCTGTCATTAACCGTCTCTGCCTCCTGCACCTGTCGAAGGTCCTTGACTGAGGATTTCTACCCTCTGTCCCTTCTTTGTCCCACTCCTCCCGTGCCCCTTCTGCCATGCCTGTCACTGTCTCACCAGGGTTGCCACCTGCCTGGACTTCGGCGGGACACTTAAACCTACATTTAACAGTAGTGACTAGATAGAGTAGTAGAAGGAAGCAGAACCCCTACCAGTCTGTCTCAATGGGGTCACAGGCCTTTACCTGGAAAGCCCCACACCTGTCCTGACACATCCTTAAGAGCAGCTTGTGAGGGGTGGTAAGGATACCCTCAGCTGGGCCCTTCCCAGGGGTGGCAAGGATACCCCCAGCAGGCACCTTCCCAGGGATAGCAAGGATACCCCCAGCTGCCCTTTCCCTGGGGTGGCAAGGATACCCCCAGCTGCCCCTTCCCAGGGGTAGGAAGGATACCCCCAGCTGCCCCTTCCCAGGGGTAGGAAGGATACCCCCAGCTGCCCCTTCCCAGGGGTAGGAAGGATACCCCCAGCTGGCCCCTTTCAGTGTAGGAAGGAGACACCCAGCAGGCACCTTCCCAGGGGTTGCAAGGATATACCCCCAGCTGCCCTTTCCCAGGGGTGGCAAGGATACCCCCAGCTGCTCCTTCCCAGGGGTAGGAAGGATACCCCCAGCTGGCCCCTTCCCAGTGTAGGAAGGATATCCCCAGCTGCCCCCTTCCCAGGGGTGGCAAGGATACCTCACCTCCCCTTCCCAGGGGTAGGAAGGATACCCCCAGCTGCCCCCTTCCCAAGGGTAGCAAGGATACCCCCAGCTGCCCCCTTCCCAGCAGCGGCAAGGATAACCCTAGCTGCCCCTACCCTGGGTTGGCAAGGATACCCCCAGCTGCCCCTTCCCAGGGGTGGCAAGGATGAGTCTCCTGTCTGAGGGGTCTCTCACCCCCTGCAGTCCCCAACTGCCCCCTTCCCTGAGTCTCCTCTCTGAGGGGTCTCTCAGTCCCTGCAGCCCCCAGCTGCCCCCTTCCCTGAGTATCCTCTCTGAGGGGTCTCTCACCCCCTGCAGTCACAACAGGTGCCCCCTTCCCTGAGTCTTCTCTCTGAGGGGTCTCTCACCCCTGCAGTCCCCAGCTGCCCCCTTCCCTGAGTCTCCCTGAGTCTCCTCTCTGAGGGGTCTCTCACCCCCTGCAGTCCCTAGCTGCCCCTTCCCTGAGTCTCGTCTCTGAGGGGTCTCTCACCCCCGCGCAGTCCCCTGCTGCCCCTTCCCTGAGTCTCCTCTCTGAGGGGCCTCTCACCCCCGCAGTCCCCAGCTGCCCCTTCCCTGAGTCTCCTCTCTGAGGGGTCTCTCACCCCCTGCAGCCCCCAGCTGCCCCCTTCCCTGAGCCTCCTCTCTGAGGGGTCTCTCAGCCCCTGCGGCCCCCAGCTGCCCCCTTCCCTGAATATCCTCTCTGAGGGGTCTCTCACCCCCTGCAGTCATAACAGCTGCCCCCTTCCCTGAGTCTCCTCTCTGAGGGGTCTCTCACCCCTGCAGTCCCCAGCTGCCCCCTTCCCTGAGTCTACTCTCTGAGGGGTCTCTCACCCCCGCGCAGTCCCCAGCTGCCCCTTCCCTGAGTCTCCTCTCTGAGGGGCCTCTCACCCCGCAGTCCCCAGCTACCCCTTCCCTGAGTCTCCTCTCTGAGGGGCCTCTCACCCCCTGCAGTCCCCAGCTGCCACTTCCCTGAGTCTCCTCTCTGAGGGGTCTCTCACCCCCTGCAGGCCCCAGCTGCCTCTTATCTGAGTCTTCTCTCTGAGGGGTCTCTCACCCCCTTCAGCCTTCTCTCTTCCACTCATTCCTGCTTGTGCTGGGGGTTTGATTGCTCCACTCTGCTTCTGCAATATCTGTAGTAGCCCTGTTCCCAAGGCAGCCCGCTTCACCCAGGTGCTCCTCACCCCTTCTTCCCTGCCGGTCACTGTGATACAGCTCTGTGCCACCCCAGGGCTGGCCTCCACTGCTGGTGCCAAGGGTGTGAGCCCTTCTGCTGGGCTTCTGGTGACTCCCCTATCTTTCTCACCTCCAGCCACCCAGTCCTCCTTGGGGGTGGCAGTCTCTTCCTCAATGCACCGGGTCCACCCTCCCTCTTCCTCTTCCCCAGGGTCTTCCTCCATGGCACGTGCTGGGGTGCAGCCCCTGAGTCCCCGAAGCATGGAACAGCCAGGAACCGACTGCCGGGTCCTCTCCATCCAGAGCCACGTGGTGCGGGGATATGTGGGCAACAAGGCGGCTTCCTTCCCCCTGCAGGTGAGGTCCAGTCACCTTCATCATTTATTTATGGATTGTCTTGTCTAGTGTGGAGGCCACACATCCTTGTTTCAGAACTCTGCACTTTGCTCTGTATTGTATTGTATTGTCCTGCTATTCATATAACACTTTCCTACCCTGTAGGCTCAACACACTTCCTGTATGTGGAATAAGTGGCTACCCAGTAGGTATCATTTATATTGGACTTCATACACTTGTCAGGGTTATCAATCAATCAGTATTTGTAAAGCGCAGATTATCACCCGTGAGGGGATCCAGGCGCTGGGTTGCTGGACTCAGTCGAAAAGCCAGGTCTTGAGTCTCTACCTGAAGCCCGTCAGCGACGGTGATGTTCGGTGGTGATGGGGAAGGCCGTTCCAGGACTTGGTGGTGAGGTAGAAGAATGAGCGGCCTCCGCTGTGGCTACAGCAGATGCATAGCGTCTGTGCGAGGGGGAGCGAAGGTCTCTGGTCGGTCGATGGAAGCTCAGGTGGCGGTTCATGCATGCTGGTCCTTGGTCGTGGAGTGCTTTGTAGGCAAATGTCAGTATCTTGAATTGGCATTTTTTTCTGGACTAGGAGCCACTGGAGGTTACTCAGGTGCTGGGTGATGTTGGTCCATTTGGGCAGGTTGAGGATGTCTGGCCTCTGTATTCTATATCGTCTGGAGTCTTCTCATGAGTTTGGTGGTGGTTCCTGCGTACAGTATGGTGTGTTGCGGCTGGTGATTAGGGATTGCATGACTGTTATGGAGCGCTGCCGTTCCCATATGGTTCCTGCACACCTTTCAGGTGCATGCTTGAAATGATATTGGCTGCAGTTACACCAATATGAGTACAGGTTGGTGGCATGTGTTATGTTTGAATGCATCAAAACCTCACCGCGAGTAGGCCTAGAGTATTGCCGAGTGTGTCCGAACAGGTGCAGCCACACAGGCAGCTACTTCCCATCTTTTGCACAGAGAATTGTCAGAAACATAAAAAGCCCTAGATGGGCATCCGTGTGGTCCACAAGGACCTTGGGGGTGAGAGGTTCAGATCCCTGGTCATCAGACAGCTTTCTGCAAAGTACCGCCCAGACGACTTATGGAATCTGGAGGAGTTTTGGACTAAGGCGGCCTTGGTCCACTGCTGAGGATGTTTTTGGTGGGTCAAGTTTCAGGTGATTTCTGCAGCATCCGGTTGTCTATTGCAGATTAATACTACAAGAGTCATTTGTGCACCCACAATTAAACTTTGTGTAGACATTAGGATTATACAGGATTATACAGGGAATATTAGAATGTTGACTTGGGGCGAGTCTTTACATACCAGTATACATTGAACAAGAAGAATAAAAACTGGTTGTTCAATAATGTATAGTGGCTCTGTGTGTTCTAATAGGACTGTAAATAAATTGTATTGCAGAATTTATATGGGGCTGTATATCCCTGACAAGGCAGCGAATTGCTTCGGTTTTCATCGGTTTCTGGGCCCCCCGCAGGAATGTGTAGTTGGACGGGTGCTAGATTTTGTGTGATGTGGGGTGAGGTGTGTGAGCTTTGAAGACGTGCTCCTAACATGATGCATTGTGAGTCGCAGTGTATACACATGAAATGTTACGGAGAGTGTCAGAATAGATATAGTTGTACACTCAGATACCTTATCATCTGTGGATGGTATGTGTCCTATGGTGCAAGCATTCATTGATGAGGAGCAGAGGGGCCCACAAGTGATACAGAGAGTGTCAGAATAGATCTAGTTGTACACTCAGATACCTTATCATCTGTGGATGATATGTGTCCTATGGTGCAAGCATTCATTGACGAGGAGCAGAGGCGCCCACAAGTGATACAGAGAGTGTCAGAATAGATATAGTTGTACACTCGGATACCTTATCATCTGTGGATGGTATGTGTCCTATGGTGCAAGCATTCATTGATGAGGAGCAGAGGGGCCCACAAGTGATACAGAGAGTGTCAGAATAGATATAGTTATACACTCAGATACCTTATCATCTGTGGATGGTATGTGTCCTATGGTGCAAGCATTCATTGATGAGGAGCAGAGGGGCCCACAAGCGATATACTATTTGGTTCTAGGCAGCAGTGACAGTCGTCCTTCCCCCTACGGGAGTGTATAATCAAGCATCCGGTATTAAAAGTAGTCCACAAGGAGTGACAAGTCCAAACCTGAAGGCATGGCTGAGTGACCAATTGAATCAAAGTTTTGATTCATGATCAATTACTTAAAATCATTACATGAACCAACGAACACAGTATTTCCTGGGTACAAATATGAAAGATGTTAAAACCGTATTAAAAGACTGTCGGCATTACTTCTTAAAAGAAATAGCGTCATGCTAGTGGCATGCATGATAACTCTTCTTAACATACAAGTGGAACCAGATTATTATTTTTTGATGATCAAATATGATTAGGTAAAAATGCTCAAAGAGTTGAAACAGAAGACAAGAAAGTGCAGAATGCTCATGGCGCGACTTGACTAGCAGTGAGGTCAGAATTGTCTTTGCATATGTCCTTTAAGGCGTGTGGGATGCATTTGTTTTTCAGTAATGTGCAGGGGGAAGGGAGGAAGGAGGGCAGGCTGGGACACTGGACCCCGGACCCCGGAAAAGGAACAAAGTGTGTGGGTCACGTTGAGTCTAGACCAATGTCACCCAAGTGTGACAATTGTAATGCATCAGTGAAGTTCCCCACCCTTGCTAAAGTCTTTTGAGTGTTATTGGAGAACACAGGTCCGAGGCTTTTCTACAGGTTCTTACTCCTTTGGCACAGCATAAGGGGACTAACGGGGTGACGGTCACTGGTGATTTTGGGGCAGCAGCACAGTACATGAAGCCAGGATTCTCTGCGGTAGTTACAAAGTCTGCAGGATATTGCCTCATCCTGTCTTACCCAAGAGGGGTTGAAACCCACGATTGGTAGTGCAAGAAGCCGCATGTATATGCTTTTCCTACGTGCTTGGGCTGTGAGGGGTTGATGAAAGTAGGGCTGGGCTCTCCCTAGCATGTAGGAGGCATCAAGTGCCTCAGAAGTGGGGCAACGAGCTGAGTGACCCGCGAGTCCCCACCACAAGCACTGAACTCCTGCAAGCAATGTTAAGTGCTGTTGGGGTGCCAATGTATTCTGCATGCTGAATGGGTGTGTACCCCTGCCCTTAGCGCTCACTATATGTGAATCTGGTATCCTGAACTTTTACTTCACCCTGCCATCATCCTATCTAGCTTGTGTGTGCAGAGGCCATGGGCCTCTCCTTGGTAATGTGAGGTCCTGAACCTGTTCATTTGACCTGGAGGGGTGCACAAAGCACGCCCTCATAGCAGGCACTGGAATACTGTCCGTGCCCTGGGTAAGTGGCAGTGGTGACATACTGAGGTTTTGTGAATCTTTAGTATGACCTGACCTTTTACTCTGTGTCAAGCATGGCCTTTTGTCTCCTCTTGTGCAGATTTCTTCTTTGTATGTGAACACCAGGCCTTGGACTGACATTCGGTGAGCATGTTCTGTGTGTGTGTATGTGTATTAGGTATGTGACATGTGAGGTAGTAGGCCTCTGTGTGTGGTGAGAGTCTTAATACTAGAACCAGTGGGATGGAGGGTGTATAGATCTTGCACAGATAATTAAAGTATTATGCCTGCATTCATGTGGCTGGAGGGTGGAGATCTGGACACCGAAGTGAGGAAGGATGGAGACAGGGCTGTCTTTAAAAGTACAGTGAGTATCTTGTTAGCAAAGGGCTACTGATTAGATCTTCCTGAGCACTACCATTTGGTAGATAGTTACAGCGAGGGATGGGACTGCAGCTCCTGTTTTTCGAGGCAAGAGAGTTTCAAAGCAGGGCCTGTCATTTTGTCTGTCCTGATTACTGCTTCCAGGAAGCTAATGACAGCCAGGTGCAGAGATCTTACACTCCATCGTGCCCATGATATGGTATGCTTTAGATGTTTAAAGCTAAGGCGCGGCGTACCGCCTTTGCCACAAAAGTCAATAAATTAAAAAAAAGTTATGTGGCCAGCATATTTTTTTCTGTTTATTTACTATTGTAGGAACCTCAGCAAGCCGCGCTTAGCTTAATATGTGCCGCCATTGCAATAACAAGCATTAAAAATGCAATCGGTCTCGCCATTTAATTAAGTTAAAGCCATTTGCTTTGCTATACAATACCATTAGCAAAGCAAATGGCTTTAACTTAATAAAAGGCGAGACCTATTGCATTTTCAATGCTTGTTACTGGGTAAGTGACTTTAATGCTTGCGGGAAGCCTCGCGCCAGCTCCTGGGGTAGAGCGGTGGCTGCGTGCGCCGCGGCGGATTCCTTAGCACTGCAGCCGGGCCCTTCAGCCTGTCTGGGAAAGCGAAAGCACGCCGCCGTGCACGTGTAGGGACCAAAAATTGCGAGCGCGTGTGCACATCCCTACGCTAATGAAAGTAAACAAAGATGGCGTCGGGCTGTCCACATGCGCGTGCATTTTTATGTCCCTACGCGTGCATGTTTAGCTTTGTGGATGGCTTCCAAGCTGCGTACAGGAAGCGGCATTTTTATGAAACGTGCCGATACCTTGCAAGTATGTTACCGAGAAAATAATTTAAAAAGTAACACAAAAATACACACCAAGTTGCACGCCGAGAGTAAACAAAAATAGCGACACAGATACTTTTTTGTTACAATTGCTCTGCCGCCAGAAAACAAATGGAAACGCCTGCGACTCGTTTTAAGGCACATATAGTAACTGTTGCTCTGCCGCCAGGAAAGACACCCAAACAATGCGCACCAAGTTCCACGCCGAGCGTTTAAGTACAAGAAAGACAGCATTGAACCCGGCAAGCTGCGTACAGGAAGCGGCATTTTTACGAAACGTGCCGGTAGCTTGCAAGTATGTTACTGTGATAATCAATAACAAAACACACAAGAATGCGCACCAAGTACCACGCCGCGTTGAAACACAACAAGCTGCGTACAGGAAGCGGCATTTGTTGCTATGGCAACAAAAGCTTCGCAAGATGGCGTCGGACTGTCCACAGTCCGTACGGACACGCGCATGCTGTTTGCTATGGACAAATGGCAAGAGCAGCCATGTTTGTCCATGCAGACGCGTGCGTGAAAGCCCTTGGCAGAATTTGTGCTATAAAAACAAGGCAGCGTGACGAGTTGCCATGACAATGGAAAGCTTAGAATAAAGATGGCGTCGGACTGTCCACTGTCCCTACAGACACGCGCATGCTGTTTGCTATGGACAAATGGCGAGAGCAGCCATGTTTGTCCATGCAGACGCGTGCATGAAAGCCCTCGGCAGAATTGATTCCAAAAGGTATTCGCAATAGCGAGAGCAGCGCATGCGCTGCTTTCGCCAGGCGAGACCTAAAAATAAATGGAAAAAAGCGGCATCCACCTGCCTTTGTTTATCTGTTTATTGACTTTTATAACAATGGCAGCACGCTTTGGATGTTTATTTTTGTTCACAACAGATTTTATTGGGTTTTTGCCAAAGCATGACCTAGCCAAGCCAAAAAGGTGCATCATGTCACAAAATAGACATTATGGCTTGAAAGCTCTAAAAACAAAATAAGACGAAGAAAAGAAGTACTGCAAAAGAAAACCATTAACCTGCACACCACCACCCCATCCAATACAGTGCCCAATGTCCGATACATGTATAATTCATAAGACCTGAGAGTCCGCTCACACGTCCTGTCCATCTTGCCTAACTTCAGCATCTAGGTGCTGTTCGGTAGTGCATCTAGGCTCTAAAGTCAAGCCACAGAAATCTGCCCATCTCTGACAGATCTTAGGATGTTTTTGGGGGCATCCCCTCGCTTGGAATACTGTGACCTCCAAACCCATACAAAAGTCCATACCTCACTTCCAAACACCCAGAAGCAGCAGGTCTGCAGCTTTCCACTGTCATGCGATGTCTCTTTTGGCCAGGGTGAGGCAGAGGAATAGCAAATGACGTTTATATCTATTACCGCCTATACCTTCAGTACTATGGAGGAGGACCAGTTTCGGGGCCAGCGGGATATCCCAAGCAAGCACCTCAGCCAAGCAAGACACAACACCTCATCAAAAGCAGGTTAGGACCCTGCAGCCCCAAACTGTATGGAGGAATGTACCGTCTTCAATTTCACACCGCAGGCACCTAAGGTAACTGATAAGGCCCATACGCCATAAGCGGTGCCTTGTGAAGTAGGCTCTGTGGAGATATTTGAATTGGATTAATCGCGAACGGGAAGATATTGCCGCCCAGCGGGGAGACTTTAAAGCCTCCAGCCAGTCATCACCCTATATATCTCCCAAGTCCCCCTGCCACACCGTCCTGAGTGTAGCTAACATGGTGGCACTGTTTATCACTTGGGTTTGGTATATTTTGGAGATTTTGTGATTGCCAAGGTCGCCCATTAAAAGTTTCCCCTCAAGTGGGTTGAGGTCCGGTAGAGCCAAGCGCGGATGGATTTATGGGATAGGGCGTGGTGCAGCTGTAAATATTTATAGAATTGACTGTGGGGCATCAAAAACTTGGATTGGAGCTACTAGAATGACTTTAGTATGAGGCTTCTCATAACATCACCTAGAGTGGATATACCTATATGATCCCATCCCTGAAAGCCCCCCAATCCTGCAATTTGCAAAAGGAGTGTGCCTTGCCGCAATGACGTCTCACATGTTAGACGCCTCCACTACCCTATTTTACAAAGGGATTGCCTCTATACCAGAATCCCTCTCTGGCTGCTGGGGGAAGGGTACCAACATCCGACCCACTGTACAATACGTAAGCATAGATGTCTCACCCATCACCCATCGTTCTACAGCACAGGCGGGATCCTCACACGTGCCTTGCCACCACTCATTAAGAACCTGTAGGTGTGAAGGTAGCATGATACGATTCAATGTCAGCACCTGCGATGCCTCCGCAGTATGTGGATTGAAAGCATATTCGAAGGGCCACCCGAGAGGTACCTTCGCCCCACAAAAACTGACCCAATATAGTATTGATCTGCTGGAACCAGATGGAAAGAACAGGGTGGGGATAGTTCTGCAGTTGATTCAGAAGACGGGTAGCCAGACCATCTGAGAGATGGTGGATCGGCCAAATATGGATGGGGTAGCTGGGACCAAGACCTGACCATGGCCAGGGCAAACAACATGGGGGACAGCCCTGCCTGATGACCTGACAGATGGGGAATGGGGACGACACCAACCCCGCGACTCAGACCGAGGCAGTCAGATCCGTATACAATAACCGAACGTAGGAGAGAAATCTAGGCCCCATATTAAGACCCCGGAGGAGTACAAACAAATATGTCCAGCTCACTGAATCAAAGGCCTTGTCTATATCGGCTAGGAATAGAGCCGATGGTTGCCCCAATCGATCTATTAGAGCCATGGCATTATGGGCACAGCGAATGTTATGGCGATGGGGCGTAATACCGGCCTGGTCTGGATGGACCAAATCCGACATGTGAAGCATCAATTTGTTGGCTAAAGCTTTGGCTAGGAGTTTGACCTCTATATTCAGGAGGGAAATTGGGCAGTAAGAGAAGTGAACCTCCGGCAGGCAACGCTGTTTAGAGAATACAACAATCTATGCATACCTCCAATGTGGAGGCATGCGTGTCTCTTTTAGCGCAGTTTGAATCGCTTGGAGTAAGTGAACCCCCAACAGCGGCATATAGGCTCTGAGGAATTTGCTAGGGAACCCATTGGGTCCGGGGACCCTCCTGGGGCGTAGTCCTGTGAGGGCAGCCGTCAACTCCTCCGCTGTAAGTGGCAATAGTGCCCTGGCAGTAGTAGACGAGTACTTTGGGGGTAGGGCGTCTATAAAGTCATCGATTTGAGTGGCAGTCACAGTCTCCCTTTCTGTGTATAAAGCCTCATAGTAGCCAGCGAAACATCTGGCTGCCTCACCCGGGCTAGATACCAAAGTCCCCATGGCATCTCCAATAGTTGGGACCTAAACCATCGCAAGGGAAGTCTGGCAGAGTCTATGTAACAATTTACTAGACTTGTCTCCCCACTAATATATGCGGCTCAGGAAGGCTCGCCATGCACACTTGGCCTCTTCCAGGAGCACTCTCTGATACTGTTGCTGGGCCATGACCAACTGCTGTCGCGCCATCCCCACCCCCTTTGTCACTGCTGTACGTCTCTAACTCCAGCATCTGGGCCTCTATCTGAGATAGCTTGTTTGATCGTCATTTACACTCTGCAGTACAAAAACTAATATCTGCGCCTCAAATTGGTGGGTTTCATCGCCTCCCATAGTATAATTTTGGAAGGGGCGGTCCCAAAGTTATGGGAAAAATAGTCGACCATGGCCCGATGTATGTGTGTTTTATTTAGTGGGTTTCTCAAGTGCCACGGTGAGAGTCGCTATCTGAATCGGGGGCGCCGGGGACCCACCAAGAGCCACAACACCACTGGGGAATGATTGGACAATCCTCTAGGGAGGAAATCTACTGCAGAGTTTCTATGGAGGTGACCACCCAGCACCAACAGGTGGTCAAGCCGAGAGAAGGACCCATGTACCGTAGAATAGTAAGTAAAACTAGCCTCAGTGGGGTGATAGGCCCGTCAGGCATCCACCCACCCCACCGTCTCTACCAGGGCCCACAACTGGGACGCCACACGATTCCACAACACCTCCAGTCTCCTGCCATTGATCACGTTCCGGGAGCATGATGTCATTCCAATGCCCCCTGATAACAGCCAACCCTTTTGGCAGTGTGCCCCCGAGACCTATAATTCGATCAACAAAAGATTGCCCTAGCGGTTGGGGGGGGGGGGGCATAGACACAGCCCACTACCACAGACTTCCCATAAATTATACCTGACAAAAAAAACATATCTCCCCTGTGTATCCACCCAGGTCTTTAGAGTCTAAAAGGGAACCCTGCGATGTATAAGAATGGCCACCCCCCGTGATTTCATGACAAAACCAGAGTGATATGTCTGCATGAAACCAAATCCGGCAAGATAGGGGTCCTTGGACCCAGAAAATGTGTCTCCTGTAATAGAGGTATATCAGCCTGCAGTCGTTTGGTCTGACGGAGCACAGCACCTCTCTTTTCCTTGTCCAGGACACCACGAACATTCCAGCTTATAATACAGAGTCAGCCGTCAGAACTAACTGAATCTGTCTCAGCCATTGCGGCGCTGTCTGGAATCCACTAATCTATCCACAGGCTGGGTTGTTGACCGGGGAGCACTAGGTCTGCGCTTAACAAGGTGACCCAGAACTATACAACAGTCCCACCCTTCCCTCTCCCCACCCCAATACCTCAAAGCCACTGAAGTATCTGTCGCGAAAGGAGCCCGGGTCCGACTCCAACAGTGGGCGGGGGCCAGGCTCGTCACATGAATCCCCAAGACCCCAAACAATGAAAAGTTCTCTGGTGGGCTCTAGATTGAGGCAGACCAGAGGGACAGCCAGTAGTGATAAGCCTTCATTGCAGATGCTCATAACCATATCATGATGTCACTATCTATGGTAGCGGTGGCAGCGGGAGCTCGACAGGCAAATCACCAGAACCCCAAGCCTAGTGGTCTCTCAGTGTTCATCCGTGCAGGGCTTCGTGCGCCATGAGGACCGGGATCTGTGCCAGCGTTTCTCCTTGGGCTTGCTCTGCTGTACACAGCGGTCACTGGAAGATTAACCTGAATCCATGCACGGCGGAGTACGAGCCCTGACAGAAACTGTTTCGTCTGCCTATGTAAAGATCTCTTCTGGGGTATCAAAAAACAGCATTCGAGAGTTGTACACCAATCGCATACAGGCAGGGAAAAGGAGCATGTATTGAATTTTGGGTTCACAAAGGCGTTTCTTTGCTGCAACAAATGATTGGCGCTGTTGTTGGACCATCTTGGTGTAATCTGGAAAGATCACGATGGGGTGAGACGCAAACACCAGTTCTTTCTAATTGCGTTCAAATTTAAGGATGGTGTCTCTGTCGTGAAAATTGAGAATTTTGGCTATAACTGGTCGTGGCCGGGCCCCACGAGGGGGCTTCCTGACCAGGTCCTATAAGCACATTCAATAACAAAACATGAGGAGAGGGAGTCTGGCTGCAACAGTTGAGTGATCCAGCTGTCAGGTGAGGAATTTGTCCATATTCTCTCCCTCACAGCCTTCTGGAAAGCCGACAAAGCAGAGGTTATTGCGACGGGGGCTGCCCTCCGCGTCTTCTACCCATGCAGCTAGTTCCTTGGTCACTGTTGTAAGTGTAGTGATTTTGTGCTGCAGCGAGGTGATAGTATCCTCAACATTGGAGACTCTGGTCTTGGCCTCTGTGATGCGCTCTACCGCCTTTCGAAGGTCCTGTTGCAGCAAGGTCACAGGCACCAATCTTTGCGTCTAACATGTCTCTAGATTGGTGATAGCTGCTAAGAGCGCCGCATTGTTGGGGAGAGGTCCATGGGCCCCACCAGAATCCGCCATCGCTGCCCCGGCCCCAGTAAACCTGTCCATCGTGCTCTGCTTGGCCGTGGGGCTGGAGGGCTAGTCCCTAGTCATTGCTAGCCCGCAGCAGGTATCCCACAGTCACCACCAGTAGCAGGGCACTGACGAACAGGGGCAGGCCAGCAATCAAGGAATAGTCGTTGAAGGGCCCACTAAAATGACAGGGGAAGACTGGGGTGGGGTGCCACAAGCCTCGCCGAGACCTAGCCCGGCCGCCTCTGCAGCCGGGAGCACACCCACCCCCATGCCCGCTAGTGGGGTCCTCACCTGGATGAAGATGCAACGCCCAATACTGTGTCCCTCCCGAAGTGAGGCCAGGCACTCCAGTCAGGTCCTCTATGTAGGCAGCGTCCGACGGCCTGACTGGGCTACCCTGGCATCCGTAATAGAGGAGGCCAAGCACACACCCTCCGGTGCGCGGCCTGCTGGAAGCGCAGCCCCCATCTCCACATTAGGCGGGTACCTTGTAGCCCCACGCGGCTGCAGTCCAGCGGAGGCTACTTTTTCCCAGAGGCCAGCCAGGCCCTGAGCGCCACGCCTACCGGCTCCTCCTGCCCTGTCATCAGCAGATCAATCCGCCGCAACTCCACGGCCGCACAAACAGCAGGGCCGGCCCAGCCGGAGCCTAACTGGAGCTCAGGCCGGGCCCACAGGCAGATCTTGACTCGTGTGGTACCCGGTCCTGCAGTGCAGCCCGACACGGCCGCCAATTCCACCAAGGCCATCTGGCAGCCCTGCACCTCTACCACGAGGCTGGCCTATAGTACCTCCAGCACCGCGACTCACAGGCTCCAGGCTGCCGCCTCTCCATCTACCTGTGCACTCCGACTTCTTGAGTGCAATCTGGACGATTTGGATGCGAATCCAGCAGGATGTTGAAGGATCCTTATGTCGGCTGCCAGAGCTCGCCGAAAGCGCGTCCGCCATGTTGGACCGCTAGACCTTGCCTAGCTTTAGATGTTTAAAGCTAAAGTGGGGCGTGCCTCCATTGCCACAAAAGTCAATAAATAGAAAAAAAAATTGTGCGTGCCTCGCTGGAAAGAACATTTTTTTTTACCTTGCACGCTAATGCAACAGAAACCTTTGAAAAACACACCTAAGATTACAAGAAATAATTACAAGAACAACATGTTGGGAAAGTGCGGTTCGGACAGGGCGTGGCTGTTGTGCCTGCAATGGCAGCCACGCCGAAGAAGTCATTAACAAAAGAGTGCTCACAAAGTGTAAATAAAACATACCGAGTAACAACACATGTAATAGGGGCAGTCCTTATGGGAGGTTACAAGAGTAGAAAAGGAGAGACTAAGGAGAGACTAGTAAGCAAAGTAACCAAACAAAATGATGCATTTACAAAGGACCGTCACAAGAGCCAATTGAAAACATGAGTGGGCAATGGGTGGAGCTTCAAGCCCATATCCTGAACACAGCATGTCTCGAAGAGACAGTGCAAGCGCTGCGTACGTGATACCTAAAAATAGGAATGAGACCATTTCTAATCTATCAAGTTTTTGTATATGTGCCAATTGCATATGACTTTGCTGGTGCTGACTGGATGTGGCTACTGGAATTGTGGTTTTTAAGGGAAATGTGGTCATTGAACGTGTCACCTATCAGGAGTAAGATTAAGCAGAATACGGTTATCATGCCAGTAAATTAGACAATCTGCCCTTGGGGTTGTTCCATATAGTGAATTGGAGAGCACAACATTTGTGTTGAAGCGGAATGTTACGTGTCTAAAAGACTTGGTGTAGCTACTTGTTTTTTCCGGCAGGAACATGGGTGGTGGGGTGTGGGTGAGTAGGTTTCTAGTGAGTTGTATCTGTTGAGACGACTTGTAAGGGGGCATCTATTGATAATTAAATATAGTAAATGTAGTTTTCCAGTGATTTGAGTTTAGCAAACTTTGAATTCGGTTTACAACGCGAGTGAGACAACCACACACTTGTGTTTTGTATAAGATTGCCACATAAATCAATTGTATGTTTACAGCGGGCAAGACTATATGCTCCAGAACTGTTCCATGTTTTCCAAATTTGGTATGTGTGACTTTTATTCCCGTCCTTTGTTTTTAGAAATAGGACTACTTACACATGTATGCAGAAATTACCTTTCGAAATTAAACTCGTATGTTATCATATGAGTACTATTCATGAGGATTTAAAAACGAAAACATAGGATTTAATAACGAATTAACATATATATTGATTTTTCCATGCATCTAGATTGACTAATTTCATGCTTATTGCTGTGTCACACTAATTTTAACTGGAAATCCAGTAAATAGTGATCATTAAGAAGGAGATTAGGTATTGGAACTTTGCACGACACCTTCTTTTGAATATTTGTATTATCAATTATAAATGAGTTTAAAATGCACAGAGGTGAACGTAAACAAGTGGATGGAAGTCAGGTTTCTCTCTGTTTTATTTTCTTTGGTTTCCTTTTCCACTTCTCACTTTTCATTTCAGTTTCAACATTTCAGGGGCTGAGAGCACTTTGGAGGGTAAGGTAGTTTTGTTCTACACCTGAGCACTTATGAACCGCAGGAGGTCTCTCTAGGCACACTTTGGGGAATTGAATGCCCTTTTATCACTTTTTTGTCACTGCTGGTTTCAGTGATTGCTGTAGCAATTGGGTTTATGAGTTGACTCATTTAGAGCTTGTTCTGAGCCAAATTCGTGCCGAAGACATAGATGCACAATGCTCCCGCAAGTGTTTGTGGTTCTTTTCTGTTTTAGGGAAATATCTAAGAGCAAGGTGTAGGCCCATGGCCCCCAGCTCGTTGACACTATACCAACACCTGGGACAGACCCTTCAGAGTATGTGGTTATATCCTACTCCCCTGAGTAGGATTTAAGGACCATGGGTCTGTGAAATATCTATCTAAGAGCAAGGTGTAGGCCCATGGCCCCCAGCTAGTAGACACTATACCAACACCTGGGACAGACCCTTCAGAGTATGTGATTATATACTACTCCCCTGAGTAGAATTTTAGGACCATGGGTCTGTGAAATATCTATTTGAGGGCTCTTCTAAGAGCAATGTGTAGGCCCATGGCCCCCAGGTAGTAGACTCTGTACCCTTGGAGCCCTTCCCTGAGGAGGATCTAAGAGGTGCAATTTCGTGCTATTTCTGCCCAACGGCTCTTCCAAGGCCTTAGGGGAAAGGCCATGGCTCTCTGGTACTAGACAGTGTAGTGACACCTCTCATAGGCCCCTGGTAGTACCTCGCTGTGGAGTATCTAGGAGGTGCGAATCAGTTAGGTGGCTACTCTAGGGCTTTTTTGAGAGCCATGGCCTCCTGTAACATAAACACTTAGCACAGGCCCCTGGTACTCCTTACCTGAGTAGGATCTATGATGCGAAGGGGTCACTTGAGGGCCCTTCCAAGAGTAGGGGGGAGAGTCCTGGCCCCCATGCACTAGGCACTAGACACTATACCAACACCTGGGACAGGCCAGGGAAGCACTTCCACCAATAGTAATGGTAGCAATATTCAATGACGGGGTTACTCTAGTACTCCTCTGAGAGCATAGGGGAGAGTCATGGCCCCTAGGCACTAGACACTATACCAACACCTGGGACAGGCCAGGGAAGCACTTCCACCAATAGTAATGGTAGCAATATTCAATGACGGGGTTACTCTAGTACTCCTCTGAGAGCATAGGGGAGAGTCATGGCCCCTAGGCACTAGACACTATACCAACACCTGGGACAGGCCAGGGAAGCACTTCCACCAATAGTAATGGTAGCAATATTCAATGACGGGGTTACTCTAGTACTCTTCTGAGAGCATAGGGGAGAGTCATGGCCCCTAGGCACTAGACACTATACCAATACCTGGGACAGGCCAGGGAAGCACTTCCACCAATAGTAATGGTAGCAATATTCAATGACGGGGTTACTTCTAGTACTCCTCTGAGAGCATAGGGGAGAGTCATGGCCCCTAGGCACTAGACACTATACCAACACCTGGGACAGGCCAGGGAAGCACTTCCACCAATAGTAATGGTAGCAATATTCAATGACGGGGTTACTCTAGTACTCTTCTGAGAGCATAGGGGAGAGTCATGGCCCCTAGGCACTAGACACTATACCCAACACCTGGGACAGGCCAGGGAAGCACTTCCACCAATAGTAATGGTAGCAATATTCAATGACGGGGTTACTCTAGTACTCTTCTGAGAGCATAGGGGAGAGTCATGGCCCCTAGGTACTAAACACTATACCAATACCTGGGACTGGCCAGGGAAGCACTTCCACCAATAGTAATGGTAGCAATATTCAATGACGGGGTTACTCTAGTACTCCTCTGAGAGCATAGGGGAGAGTCATGGCCCCTAGGCACTAGACACTATACCAACACCTGGGACAGGCCAGGGAAGCACTTCCACCAATAGTAATGGTAGCAATATTCAATGACGGGGTTACTCTAGTACTCTTCTGAGAGCATAGGGGAGAGTCATGGCCCCCAGGTACTAGACACTATACCAACACCTGGGACAGGCCAGGGAAGCACTTCCACCAATAGTAATGGTAGCAATATTCAATGACGGGGTTACTCTAGTACTCTTCTGAGAGCATAGGGGAGAGTCATGGCCCCCAGGTACTAAACACTATACCAACACCTGGGACTGGCCAGGGAAGCACTTCCACCAATAGTAATGGTAGCAATATTCAATGACGGGGTTACTCTAGTACTCTTCTGAGAGCATAGGGGAGAGTCATGGCCCCCAGGTACTAGACACTATACCAACACCTGGGACAGGCCAGGGAAGCACTTCCACCAATAGTAATGGTAGCAATATTCAATGACGGGGTTACTCTAGTACTCTTCTGAGAGCATAGGGGAGAGTTATGGCCCCCAGGTACTAAACACTATACCAATACCTGGGACAGGCCAGGGAAGCACTTCCACCAATAGTAATGGTAGCAATATTCAATGACGGGGTTACTCTAGTACTCTTCTGAGAGCATAGGGGAGAGTCATGGCCCCAGGTACTAAACACTATACCAATACCTGGGACAGGCCCCTGGGAGCCCTTCCACCAATAGTAATGGTAGCAATATTCAATGACGGGGTTACTCTAGTACTCTTCTGAGAGCATAGGGGAGAGTCATGGCCCCCAGGTACTAGACACTATACCAATACCTGGGACTGGCCAGGGAAGCACTTCCACCAATAGTAATGGTAGCAATATTCAATGACGGGGTTACTTCTAGTACTCTTCTGAGAGCATAGGGGAGAGTCATGGCCCCCAGGTACTAAACACTATACCAACACCTGGGACTGGCCAGGGAAGCACTTCCACCAATAGTAATGGTAGCAATATTCAATGACGGGGTTACTCTAGTACTCTTCTGAGAGCATAGGGGAGAGTCATGGCCCCCAGGTACTAGACACTATACCAATACCTGGGACTGGCCAGGGAAGCACTTCCACCAATAGTAATGGTAGCAATATTCAATGACGGGGTTACTCTAGTACTCTTCTGAGAGCATAGGGGAGAGTCATGGCCCCCAGGTACTAGACACTATACCAACACCTGGGACTGGCCAGGGAAGCACTTCCACCAATAGTAATGGTAGCAATATTCAATGACTGGGTTACTCTAGTACTCTTCTGAGAGCATAGGGGAGAGTCATGGCCCCCAGGTACTAAACACTATACCAATACCTGGGACAGGCCCCTGGGAGCCCTTCCACCAATAGTAATGGTAGCAATATTCAATGACGGGGTTACTCTAGTACTCTTCTGAGAGCATAGGGGAGAGTCATGGCCCCCAGGTACTAGACACTATACCAACACCTGGGACAGGCCAGGGCAGCACTTCCACCAATAGTAATGGTAGCAATATTCAATGACGGGGTTACTCTAGTACTCTTCTGAGAGCATAGGGGAGAGTCATGGCCCCCAGGTACTAAACACTATACCAATACCTGGGACAGGCCAGGGAAGCACTTCCACCAATAGTAATGGTAGCAATATTCAATGACGGGGTTACTCTAGTACTCTTCTGAGAGCATAGGGGAGAGTCATGGCCCCCAGGTACTAAACACTATACCAACACCTGGGACTGGCCAGGGAAGCACTTCCACCAATAGTAATGGTAGCAATATTCAATGACGGGGTTACTCTAGTACTCTTCTGAGAGCATAGGGGAGAGTCATGGCCCCCAGGTACTAAACACTATACCAATACCTGGGACTGGCCAGGGAAGCACTTCCACCAATAGTAATGGTAGCAATATTCAATGACGGGGTTACTCTAGTACTCTTCTGAGAGCATAGGGGAGAGTCATGGCCCCTAGGTACTAAACACTATACCAACACCTGGGACAGGCCAGGGAAGCACTTCCACCAATAGTAATGGTAGCAATATTCAATGACGGGGTTACTCTAGTACTCTTCTGAGAGCATAGGGGAGAGTCATGGCCCCCAGGTACTAAACACTATACCAATACCTGGGACAGGCCCCTGGGAGCCCTTCCACCAATAGTAATGGTAGCAATATTCAATGACGGGGTTACTCTAGTACTCTTCTGAGAGCATAGGGGAGAGTCATGGCCCCCAGGTACTAGACACTATACCAATACCTGGGACAGGCCCCTGGGAGCCCTTCCACCAATAGTAATGGTAGCAATATTCAATGACGGGGTTACTCTAGTACTCTTCTGAGAGCATAGGGGAGAGTCATGGCCCCTAGGCACTAGACACTATACCAATACCTGGGACAGGCCAGGGAAGCACTTCCACCAATAGTAATGGTAGCAATATTCAATGACGGGGTTACTCTAGTACTCTTCTGAGAGCATAGGGGAGAGTCATGGCCCCCAGGTACTAAACACTATACCAACACCTGGGACTGGCCAGGGAAGCACTTCCACCAATAGTAATGGTAGCAATATTCAATGACGGGGTTACTCTAGTACTCTTCTGAGAGCATAGGGGAGAGTCATGGCCCCCAGGTACTAGACACTATACCAATACCTGGGACAGGCCAGGGAAGCACTTCCACCAATAGTAATGGTAGCAATATTCAATGACGGGGTTACTCTAGTACTCTTCTGAGAGCATAGGGGAGAGTCATGGCCCCCAGGTACTAAACACTATACCAACACCTGGGACTGGCCAGGGAAGCACTTCCACCAATAGTAATGGTAGCAATATTCAATGACGGGGTTACTCTAGTACTCTTCTGAGAGCATAGGGGAGAGTCATGGCCCCCAGGTACTAGACACTATACCAACACCTGGGACTGGCCAGGGAAGCACTTCCACCAATAGTAATGGTAGCAATATTCAATGACGGGGTTACTCTAGTACTCTTCTGAGAGCATAGGGGAGAGTCATGGCCCCCAGGTACTAAACACTATACCAACACCTGGGACAGGCCAGGGAAGCACTTCCACCAATAGTAATGGTAGCAATATTCAATGACGGGGTTACTCTAGTACTCTTCTGAGAGCATAGGGGAGAGTCATGGCCCCCAGGTACTAAACACTATACCAACACCTGGGACTGGCCAGGGAAGCACTTCCACCAATAGTAATGGTAGCAATATTCAATGACGGGGTTACTCTAGTACTCTTCTGAGAGCATAGGGAGAGTCATGGCCCCCAGGTACTAGACACTATACCAACACCTGGGACAGGCCAGGGAAGCACTTCCACCAATAGTAATGGTAGCAATATTCAATGACGGGGTTACTCTAGTACTCTTCTGAGAGCATAGGGGAGAGTCATGGCCCCCAGGTACTAAACACTATACCAATACCTGGGACAGGCCAGGGAAGCACTTCCACCAATAGTAATGGTAGCAATATTCAATGACGGGGTTACTCTAGTACTCTTCTGAGAGCATAGGGGAGAGTCATGGCCCCCAGGTACTAGACACTATACCAATACCTGGGACTGGCCAGGGAAGCACTTCCACCAATAGTAATGGTAGCAATATTCAATGACGGGGTTACTTCTAGTACTCTTCTGAGAGCATAGGGGAGAGTCATGGCCCCCAGGTACTAAACACTATACCAACACCTGGGACTGGCCAGGGAAGCACTTCCACCAATAGTAATGGTAGCAATATTCAATGACGGGGTTACTCTAGTACTCTTCTGAGAGCATAGGGGAGAGTCATGGCCCCCAGGTACTAGACACTATACCAATACCTGGGACTGGCCAGGGAAGCACTTCCACCAATAGTAATGGTAGCAATATTCAATGACGGGGTTACTCTAGTACTCTTCTGAGAGCATAGGGGAGAGTCATGGCCCCTAGGTACTAAACACTATACCAATACCTGGGACAGGCCCCTGGGAGCCCTTCCCTGAGGAGAATATAAAAGGCGGGATTCAGTGATATGTCTGCTCAAGGGCTCTTTTAAATCGATGGGGAGAGTCATGGCCCCCAGGTACTAAACACTATACCAATACCTGGGACAGGCCCCTGGGAGCCCTTCCCTGAGGAGAATATAAAAGGCGGGATTCAGTGATATGTCTGCTCAAGGGCTCTTTTAAATCGATGGGGGAGAGTCATGGCCCCCAGGTACTAAACACTATACCAATACCTGGGACAGGCCCCTGGGAGCCCTTCCCTGAGGAGAATATAAAAGGCGGGATTCAGTGATATGTCTGCTCAAGGGCTCTTTTAAATCGATGGGGGAGAGTCATGGCCCCCAGGTACTGGACACTATACCAACACCTAGGACAAGCCTCTCGCTGTTTTTCCCTGAGTAGGGTCCAAAAGGCAGGTTTCAGTGATATGTCTACTCAAGGGCTCTTCCAAAGCACTGGGGAGTGTCATGGCCCCCAGGTACTAGACACTAAACAAACACCTGGGTCAGTACCTCCCAGCATGGGATTGAAGGGGCTGATTCCGTAAAGGGGTTCCTGTAGGTCGCTTTCAGGAGCATTGGGGAGGCGGGGGCCTCAGGTACTAGACCATGCACCAGCACCTGGGACAGGCCCATGGGGTCCTTCTGCCATTAGGATCTACGAAGTGCGATTCCATGAAGAGGTTACTTGAGGCTCTTCTGAGAGCATAGGGAGGCGGGGGCCCTCAGGTACTAGACCATGCACCAGCACCTGGGACAGGCCCATGGGGTCCTTCTGCCATTAGGATCTACGAAGTGCGATTCCATGAAGAGGTTACTTGAGGCTCTTCTGAGAGCATAGGGAGGCGGGGGCCCTCAGGTACCAGACCATGCACCAGCACCTGGGACAGGCCCATGGGGTCCTTCCGCCAGTAGGATCTAAGAAGTGCAATTCCATGAAGAGGTTACTTGAGGCTCTTCTGAGAGCATAGGGAGGCGGGGGCCTCCGGTACTAGACCATGCACCAGCACCTGGGACAGGCCCATGGGGTCCTTCTGCCATTAGGATCTACGAAGTGCGATTCCATGAAGAGGTTACTTGAGGCTCTTCTGAGAGCATAGGGAGGCGGGGGCCCTCAGGTACTAGACCATGCACCAGCACCTGGGACAGGCCCATGGGGTCCTTCCCCCAGTAGGATCTAAGAAGTGCGATTCCATGAAGAGGTTACTTGAGGCTCTTCTGAGAGCATAGGGGAGACGGGGGCCCTCAGGTACCAGACCATGCACCAGCACCTGGGACAGGCCCATGGGGTCCTTCCGCCAGTAGGATCTAAGAAGTGCGATTCCATGAAGAGGTTACTTGAGGCTCTTCTGAGAGCATAGGGGAGACGTGGGCCCTCAGGTACTAGACCATGCACCAGCACCTGGGACAGGCCCATGGGGTCCTTCCCCCAGTAGGATCTAAGAAGTGCGATTCCATGAAGAGGTTACTTGAGGCTCTTCTGAGAGCATAGGGGAGACGTGGGCCCTCAGGTACTAGACCATGCACCAGCACCTGGGACAGGCCCATGGGGTCCTTCCGCCAGTAGGATCTAAGAAGTGCGATTCCATGAAGAGGTTACTTGAGGCTCTTCTGAGAGCATAGGGGAGACGTGGGCCCTCAGGTACTAGACCATGCACCAGCACCTGGGACAGGCCCATGGGGTCCTTCCGCCAGTAGGATCTAAGAAGTGCGATTCCATGAAGAGGTTACTTGAGGCTCTTCTGAGAGCATAGGGAGACAGGGGACCCTCAAGTACTAGACCATGCACCAGCGACAGGCCCATGGGGTCCTTCCCCCAGTAGGATCTAAGAAGTGCAATTCCATGAAGAGGTTACTTGAGGCTCTTCTGAGAGCATAGGGAGGCGGGGGCCTCCGGTACTAGACCATGCACCAGCACCTGGGACAGGCCCATGGGGTCCTTCCGCCAGTAGGATCTAAGAAGTGCGATTCCATGAAGAGGTTACTTGAGGCTCTTCTGAGAGCACAGGGGAGGCGGGGACCTCAGGTACTAGACCATGCACCAGCACCTGGGACAGGCCCATGGGGTCCTTCCCCCAGTAGGATCTAAGAAGTGCGATTCCATGAAGAGGTTACTTGAGGCTCTTCTGAGAGCACAGGGGAGGCGGGGACCTCAGGTACTAGACCATGCACCAGCACCTGGGACAGGCCCATGGGGTCCTTCCGCCAGTAGGATCTAAGAAGTGCGATTCCATGAAGAGGTTACTTGAGGCTCTTCTGAGAGCATAGGGGAGGCGGGGGCCCTCAGGTACTAGACCATGCACCAGCACCTGGGACAGGCCCATGGGGTCCTTCCCCCAGTAGGATCTAAGAAGTGCGATTCCATGAAGAGGTTACTTGAGGCTCTTCTGAGAGCATAGGGGAGACGGGGGCCCTCAGGTACTAGACCATGCACCAGCACCTGGGACAGGCCCATGGGGTCCTTCCCCCAGTAGGATCTAAGAAGTGCGATTCCATGAAGAGGTTACTTGAGGCTCTTCTGAGAGCATAGGGAGACAGGGGACCCTCAAGTACTAGACCATGCACCAGCGACAGGCCCATGGGGTCCTTCCCCCAGTAGGATCTAAGAAGTGCAATTCCATGAAGAGGTTACTTGAGGCTCTTCTGAGAGCATAGGGAGGCGGGGGCCTCCGGTACTAGACCATGCACCAGCACCTGGGACAGGCCCATGGGGTCCTTCCGCCAGTAGGATCTAAGAAGTGCGATTCCATGAAGAGGTTACTTGAGGCTCTTCTGAGAGCATAGGGAGGCGGGGGCCCTCAGGTACTAGACCATGCACCAGCACCTGGGACAGGCCCATGGGGTCCTTCCCCCAGTAGGATCTAAGAAGTGCGATTCCATGAAGAGGTTACTTGAGGCTCTTCTGAGAGCATAGGGGAGACGGGGGCCCTCAGGTACCAGACCATGCACCAGCACCTGGGACAGGCCCATGGGGTCCTTCCGCCAGTAGGATCTAAGAAGTGCAATTCCATGAAGAGGTTACTTGAGGCTCTTCTGAGAGCACAGGGGAGGCGGGGACCTCAGGTACTAGACCATGCACCAGCACCTGGGACAGGCCCATGGGGTCCTTCCCCCAGTAGGATCTAAGAAGTGCGATTCCATGAAGAGGTTACTTGAGGCTCTTCTGAGAGCACAGGGGAGGCGGGGACCTCAGGTACTAGACCATGCACCAGCACCTGGGACAGGCCCATGGGGTCCTTCCGCCAGTAGGATCTAAGAAGTGCGATTCCATGAAGAGGTTACTTGAGGCTCTTCTGAGAGCATAGGGGAGGCGGGGGCCCTCAGGTACTAGACCATGCACCAGCACCTGGGACAGGCCCATGGGGTCCTTCCCCCAGTAGGATCTAAGAAGTGCGATTCCATGAAGAGGTTACTTGAGGCTCTTCTGAGAGCATAGGGGAGGCGGGGGCCCTCAGGTACTAGACCATGCACCAGCACCTGGGACAGGCCCATGGGGTCCTTCCCCCAGTAGGATCTAAGAAGTGCGATTCCATGAAGAGGTTACTTGAGGCTCCTCTGAGAGCACAGGGGAGGCGGGGACCTCAGGTACTAGACCATGCACCAGCACCTGGGACAGGCCCATGGGGTCCTTCCGCCAGTAGGATCTAAGAAGTGCGATTCCATGAAGAGGTTACTTGAGGCTCTTCTGAGAGCATAGGGGAGACGGGGGCCCTCAGGTACTAGACCATGCACCAGCACCTGGGACAGGCCCATGGGGTCCTTCCCCCAGTAGGATCTAAGAAGTGCGATTCCATGAAGAGGTTACTTGAGGCACTTCTGAGAGCACAGGGGAGGCGGGGACCTCAGGTACTAGACCATGCACCAGCACCTGGGACAGGCCCATGGGGTCCTTCCCCCAGTAGGATCTAAGAAGTGCGATTCCATGAAGAGGTTACTTGAGGCTCTTCTGAGAGCATAGGGAGGCGGGGGCCCTCAGGTACTAGACCATGCACCAGCACCTGGGACAGGCCCATGGGGTCCTTCCCCCAGTAGGATCTAAGAAGTGCGATTCCATGAAGAGGTTACTTGAGGCTCTTCTGAGAGCATAGGGAGGCGGGGGCCCTCAGGTACTAGACCATGCACCAGCACCTGGGACAGGCCCATGGGGTCCTTCCGCCAGTAGGATCTAAGAAGTGCGATTCCATGAAGAGGTTACTTGAGGCTCTTCTGAGAGCATAGGGGAGGCGGGGGCCCTCAGGTACTAGACCATGCACCAGCACCTGGGACAGGCCCATGGGGTCCTTCCGCCAGTAGGATCTAAGAAGTGCGATTCCATGAAGAGGTTACTTGAGGCTCTTCTGAGAGCATAGGGGAGACGGGGGCCCTCAGGTATTAGACCATGCACCAGCACCTGGGACAGGCCCATGGGGTCCTTCCCCCAGTAGGATCTAAGAAGTGCGATTCCATGAAGAGGTTACTTGAGGCTCTTCTGAGAGCATAGGGAGGCGGGGGCCCTCAGGTACTAGACCATGCACCAGCACCTGGGACAGGCCCATGGGGTCCTTCCGCCAGTAGGATCTAAGAAGTGCGATTCCATGAAGAGGTTACTTGAGGCTGTTCATGGGAGTCCTGCCGCCAGGTGGTATGGAGACGTGATTCATTGAAGCATCTACTCGAGGTCTCCGCGAAGATCACATGGGAGGACAATTACTGTACATACTACCCCGACTAGTGCCCTACGCCAGGAATGTTTTTAGGTCTCGCCTAGGCATCGCATGCACTGTCTCTTCGATACATGCTGTTATCTATTCTGGGGGCTATCAGCACGCCTATGCTGTTCATTTTTTCTTCCATGTGCTTGTCAATTTCCTTTGTTTTGGTTGGTGAATTCTTCTCAATAGTCCTGGCTTTTGTTGACGCCTGGAGACTGCCCGTTTCATGAATTCTTGCTTCCTTGCCTATTTGCTTTGTTTCGTCGCACTGTTTTTCTTTTTTAGTTTGCTTTAGCTTGTGTTTTCAGTTTGCTTAATCAGCTTGTTATTTGCAGTTGCATTTCCATATCGGCATTCCTCGTGTTTTTTAGTAACGATCGTCATGTATTTTTTTTTAGTAACGATCGTCATGTATTTATATTCTATTTGCACAGTTTGACCGACGCAGGGACTCGAACCCGGTTCCCCAGTTCCAACGTCAGCAGCTCTGGAGGTTACGCCACAGCCCCTCTCCTGCTGGGTGAGGATGTGGTCCGTCGGCTAGACTGCCGACTTTGGTGCTGGAAACCAGGGTTCGAGCCTCGAGGTCGCGTCCACATCCTGTGATTCTGGGCAAATCACTTAATCTCCCCGTGCCTGAATGTGTCCTTGTGTAACGTAACCGGTGCTCATGTAAAGCGCTCCAATACCTTCGGGTCGAGTTCGCGCTATAGAAATATGCAACAAAAAATAATAATAACCGTCAGTGTGTTTAGCTGCAACTTTCCTAATTCAATTTTTCTCGCTTGAAGCGAGCTGTCGGCGGCAAAGCCTGCTTCCCTGGAGTCCAGACCGAGCCCGGAGGGTGGGCAGCGCCACTGGTGCTGTTCTGTTGCCGAGACCTGTGCAGCTGGGCCCAGCTCCGAGATCCCTGGAGCCCCTGCAGACCTGGCGGACAGCGGGAGCAGCTTTGTGTACCTCAGACGATCCTTCATCCGAACCTCTCCCCGTTTCCACCAGTCCCTGCCCCGGGGACCCTCACTTCTCCTCGGCTGTGAAGTCTCTGGCTCGGCGCTGCCGTGTTTGAGGCGCTTCCAGCCCTGAGCTGTCCCGGGGGAGGCCTTTCCTTTTACTGGTCCTCATGTGTCCTGCTTCCCTCCCCTGCATTCTTGCATCAATCCCTTCGCTCTGAGCCTAAAGACACTGCGCGGTCTCTGCTCAGCGTCCGCTTGGAGCAGGCTCTCCTCGGGGCCCGCTTGGAGCAGGCTCTCCTCGGGGCCCTGCTGCGAGTCCAGCTGCTGCTCCATGTGTCCATCTCCGCGCCCCGTTCTGCTTCCCCGACCCACCTCCCGCTCTCTTCACAGTTCCCCTTTGCTTTCTATCTTCCGTGTTCACTTGAGCATTCTGCTGGCTCTCTATATCCTATTTTCTATCCAACTTAGTTCATTTTCTTATCCTGCCTTACCCTGCAGCCATACTGCTTCTGTATATGACCTCCAGGGCTCTCATGTCACGCGACACTCCCACATGCTGAGGCATTTGAACCAATATCACTTTGCATTATGGGGCTTGTAGTTTCGCTTTTTCTAGGGCGTGTTGTTTTTAGCTTCGTTCACCAAACACATTGTTGCAATTCTCCTGTCAAACACAAAGCGCCATCTTCAAAGCTGGATTTTATTTGTGTTACCAATTTACCCATAAACGCAGCTGCCATAAAACTGCGTCTTGGCCCATGATAAGCTGACAGTATAGTAACTCATAAGCATGCGCACAAGGAACAGGGTCAAGACTGATTTGCATAACGCTGGTTCCAAACTGGGGTGCTGTGGTGAGCAAAGGAATGATGGATTAAACCCAGATCCTTGTGACTGGGGGTGAATGTCTGCATTGTCCAGCATTCCATCCATCAATTGTTTCTTTTGCATATGTTGCCCTAAGTGGGAAGGGTATGCCCAGACGTGGGTCCCGTGCTCACTACACCACTGGATTCAAGCTAGCCTGGCTGATGAAGGGTGATGCCCTGAAACCGGTCCCAGGATGCTTGTTTCCGGTCCAGGGAGGTCCGGGCTTGGCAGTTCGGGCTGGACTGTTCCCACAAGGAACAGGGTCAAGACTGATTTGCATATGTTGCCCTAAGTGGGAAGGGGAAGAGGTGTGGCACAGCGGCCAGGGCAGCTGACTCCGGAAACCGGGGGCTCACGCTTCGATCCCATGTGCCGGAGGCAGATCAGCCCAGCACCATGTGACTCTGGGAAATAGCTCGCTTAATCTTACCAACGGCCCCCAGCGCCTGGACACCCTCGGGTAATTGTTCGCGCTTTACAAATACTGGACATTTACATATGGCTGGCTCCAAACTGGGGTGCTGTGGTGAGCAAAAGAATGATGGATTAAACCCAGATCCTTGTGACTGGGGGTGAATGTTTGCATTGTCCAGCATTCCGTCCATCAATTGTTTCTTTTGCATATGTTACCCTAAGTGGGAAGGGTATGCCCAGGCGTGGGTCCTGTGCTCACTACACCACTGGATTCAAGCTAGCCTGGCTGATGAAAGGTGATGCCCTGAAACCGGTCCCAGGATGTTTGTTTCCGGTCCAGGGAGGTCCGGGCTTGGCAGTTCGGGCTGGACTGTTCCCACAAGGAACAGGGTCAAGACTGATTTGCATATGGCTGGCTCCAAACTGGGGTGCTGTGGTGAACAAAAGAATGATGGATTAAACCCAGATCCTTGTGACTGGGGGTGAATGTTTGCATTGTCCAGCATTCCGTCCATCAATTGTTTCTTTTACATATTTATTTTAAAGGTTTTATATAGTGCTGGCTAGACCCGGAGGTATCAGAGCGCTTTACATGAGTATCAGACCATAGTTGCAGGTTACATATGTTGCCCTAAGTTGGCAGGGTATGCCCAGACGTGGGTCCCGTGCTCACTACACCACTGGATTCAAGCTAGCCTGGCTGATGAAGGGTGATGCCCTGAAACCGGTCCCAGGATGCTTGTTTCCGGTCCAGGGAGGTCCGAACTTGGCTGTTCGGGCTGGACTGTTCCCACAAGGAACAGGGTCAAGACTGATTTTCATATGGCTGGCTCCAAACTGGGGTGCTGTGGTGAGCAAAAGAATGATGGATTAAGCACAGATCCTTGTGACTGGGGGTGAATGTTTGCATTGTCCAGCATTCCGTCCATCAATTGTTTCTTTTGCATATGTTGCCCTAAGTGGGAAGGTTATGCCCAGACGTGGGTCCCGTGCTCACTACACCACTGGATTCAAGCTAGCCTGGCTGATGAAGGGTGGTGCCCTGAAACCGGTCCCAGGATGCTTGTTTCCGGTCCAGGGAGGTCCGGGCTTGGCAGTTCGGGCTGGACTGTTCCCACAAGGAGCAGGGTCAAGACTGATTTGCATATGGCTGGCTCCAAACTGGGGTGCTGTGGTGAGCAAAAGAATGATGGATTAAACCCAGATCCTTGTGACTGGGGGTGAATGTTTGCATTGTCCAGCATTCCGTCCATCAATTGTTTCTTTTGCATATGTTGCCCTAAGTGGGAAGGGTATGCCCAGACGTGGGTCCCGTGCTCACTACACCACTGGATTCAAGCTAGCCTGGCTGATGAAGGGTGATGCCCTGAAACCGGTCCCAGGATGCTTGTTTCCGGTCCAGGGAGGTCTGGGCTTGGCAGTTCAGGCTGGACTGTTCCCACAAGGAACAGGGTCAAGACTGATTTGCATATGGCTGGCTCCAAACTAGGGTGCTGTGGTGAGCAAAAGAATGATGGATTGAACCCAGATCCTTGTGACTGGGGGTGAATGTTTGCATTGTACAGCATTACGTCCATCAATTGTTTCTTTTGCTTGTGTTGGAGCTTGGGCATAACTTTTACTGCTTTTCTGTTGCTCCAACGATCCAAAGAGACGCAGAAGGGGTAAGGCACATGATTTTATAATATGTTACTTGTTTTTTAATAGCGTTTGTGTGAGGCTCACTGTGCTGCAGACAGCCATCTGGCTTGTTCTTCTGTCACTTGAGTTGTGCTTCTAAGTAATATTATTGACTGACTGCATGGATGATCAGTGAGAATTCAATGTACAGATGAATGAGTGAGATCATGGATTCAAACATCAAGGCACAGTAATTGATAGTATTAGAAGAAGAAGGTTATGCTGTTCCTCAAGAGTGAACGGGCAAGGGAAATTGACACCACCCTGAACGTTTGGGTACAGAGTTGGGAGTCCATTTATTGGATTGTAATGCCCTCACACACCCAATCGGGTGTCATGCTTCATCATCTGGGCTGCTCCTCGTCGGGTCGGCGGTGCAATACCCAACGGGCTCCCTGTAGTAGGGGCACTTTGGCAGAGATCTTTTTCCAATAGCCGTATGGTGAAGTGGGGGTGAGGGGCCAGAACTGTGTAGATGTATCTGTGTGATTTAAAATAAGGTTCGGAGTATCCGTGAAGACAATTTTTAATCAGTGGGTCTCCTACCCTAGTTAAACATATAAACAATGCAGTGCTTGGCTAAGTATTATGTCTTAGGTCTAAGCGTCGCTATTGGTGTAAATGAGGTCAACATGTTTCTCGCTCATTGTAATAGTCTACATGCGATTCATCAGGACCTATATTGTGGAAACTATCTACACTTAAAAATGGCGACGTGGCAACATACTCACATCAACCAGGTAACTACCTAAATCGTGTACCTGTCGTGTACCTGTCAGACCTGGTCCTACCCATTGTTGTAAACTAACCAGGTGGCATCAGTACCCGGTAGGTCAAACTAGAGGAGTTCCTCACGAGTTTTGTGCTGTTGTCACGTATCGAGTCGACCTACCCACATCTACCGGGTCCACAATATAGGTCCTGATGAATCGCATGTAGACTATTTCAATGAGCGAGAAACATGTTGACCTCATTTACATCAATAGCGACGCTTATACCTAAGCCATAATACTTAGCCAAGCACCGCATTGTTTATATTTTTAACTAGGGTAGGAGACCCACTGATTAAAAATTGTCTTCACGGATACTCCGAACCTTATTTTAAATCACACAGATACATCTACACAGTTCTGGCCCCTCACCCCCACTTCACCATACGGCTATTGGAAAAGATCTCCGCCAAAGTGCCGCTACTACAGGGAGCCCGTTGGGTATTGCACCGCCGACCCGACGAGGAGCAGCCCAGATGATGAAGCATGACACCCAATTGGGTGTGTGAGGGCATTACAATCCAATAAATGGACTCCCAACTCTGAACCCAAACGTTCAGGGTGGTGTCAATTTCCCTTGCCCGTACTCTCTTGAGGAACAGCATAACCTTCTTCTTCTAATACTTCAACTAGGGCACCTATGCTGGACCTCCCTCGACACTGATAGAGGAAAAAGCCCTGTAGTCCCTCCTTTGTATATTGACAGTAATTGATAGGCCAGACCTCATGGCTTTGCCAGCAGGGCCGGACTGGCCGTAGCGGGCACCGGGCGTTTCCCTTGTGGGCCGCCAGGGTGGGGGCCTTTTTTAGACCCCTAAGGGGCAGTTTTTAGGTCTCGCGCCTAGCGTTGCAGTGCGCAGCACTGCTCGCGCAGCGAGAGTCCTCATGTAGGGAGTTTAGAAGCTGAGCTAGGAATCGCACACGCTCGTGCGTGTGCTTTTCGCGTTTCCCCCGGCTATTGGGCTTTGCGTGCGTCTTTATAAGAAAGACAGCACGCAATTGGGCAAAGGCGGGCGCATGTCCCGCCTTTGCCGCGCCCATTCCCACTGGTGTCTAGCACGCGCAGCAGCGCGCGTTCGCCTCGCTGCCGCGCTCCCTTTCCCCCCCGCTCCTCTGTGGTGCGCGCGCACCACTGGTTTCGAATCCCGCGTTCGGGTTTCGATTCCGTGCTTGTTCTACTGTGACTTGTAAATCTTATATCTGGTTCACCACTGTGCAATGGGAAGGCAGGACTGTGGAGTGATTGTATGTCAAAAGACTGCCATCGTCACTTTGAAAAGTTACGTTTTGTTCACACAACACTTTACCGTGTATTATAAATCTTGTCCGAACTTTATAGGACACCCGGAAGCAGCGTTTGGCTGCAGTTTTACATTAAACAACACAAATAAATATATCCCTTTGAAGAATATCACACTCACTCCAGTGCCAGGACACTTTCTGCAACGACGAGAAGTTAATGATAAGGGGAGAGGCGTTTCCATATTCTAAAGGTTTGCATCATGACCAGCCACCAATGCCCCCCGTTCTTTCTTTATCCATGAATGTGGGCAGGATGGCTCAGTGAGTTGACCCCTCGCCACAGTAATCTCTGTGGAACCTGCAGGTCACGGTCGGGAATACTGGTCGGGCTGGCTCAGCCTTTGTACGTTCGAATACCATTTGATAATTATCGCATTTATTATCACATGGAAATCAGGTCAGCGTGAATAATAACATCTTTTGCTGTAGTGGTGCCATTCTGTAATAATAATCATAATAATAATATATTTTGTAGTAGTGGTGCCATACTATAATAATATTAATGACAGTAATGATAATTATCCAGTAACATTAATTATAATAGTATGGCCCCAGTACCACAACAAAGGTGTTATTATATACTAATTCACACTAATACTTTTTGGGTTCTGAAGTAGCATGCTACTCACCGAAAAGCGCTTCGACGCCTCGTCAGGTGTAGCAACTAGCAAGCGCTATATAAATGCCATTACAATTATTATTATGTGGCACCACTACCACCGAAGATAACATCAGGGGTCCAGCTCCGCTAACAGCGTCCGTCCAGCGACTGCACCGAGGAAACACCAGAACCAAATCGGTGGCGCTGGCAAAATGCCATTTTTGTAGAAGAAATGCATCTTTATGTGAGGCTGCTTTATCCTTCTGATAAAAAACAGGGAATCCCCCATGGTGCCAACTGGCGCCACAGAGTAGGTGCTTCTGTGCCAAAGCGGACACACCTTAAGAGGGAGTGGCACCGCTGCAGACGAGCACCGCTAGATGGCGCCACCGGAGAAGCGTCTCAGAGAAGGGCACACCGGGCAGTCACTGGCACAGCTCCAGCTGAAAATAATGACTGCAAAAACATAGAGTCTACACCACCAGCTGCATCAATCTAACAATTCCAGAAATATCTCCCTTTCAAAACTTCGCCTGCACCTGCTGTCAAGCTCTCAGCTCTCCTCACTAAATATGTCAGGAATGGAGTTAAATAGTAAAGTGACCCAGTCTTCATACATACTAGATTTACGAACAAATACAGGTCAGAATATTTGTGGCTAGAAAATGTTTATATAGTAGAGATTTCCGAATCTATATATTTTTTTATATAAAATGCTTTCGTTGTTATTTTTTTTGCATGGAACACTCCACAAACCTCCAGCGACACAACTGTGGCCAAAGTACATGCTGAAGAACACGAGGAATAGGCCTGGGTGAAAGTTCAATTATGCTGGCATAGTTGGCGTAATTTTAGTAATTTCACGTCACAAAATCTATGCAAAATTACCAAGATTACACCATTATGCCCCACTGCGCATACATTTGAGTAATTTTGCAGTAATTTTGAATAATTACACTATAGCAATTTCACGAGTTTCACTCTCCCCTAGTTGTAAGCAGTGCTTAAGCAGATGATCACTGAATTGACTTCACTTTGAATTTCCCTGTTTCCTGTCTCATGTTAATCAGCTCTTTGTTTAATTTCACTACTGACATACAAGGTGACAATCTACAGAGGTGTTTCTGAAGTTTGCGAACACCTGGGGGGTTCGCGATGCCTACTCATGTGATCCACGACTGTTTAGATAATGAAATATTAGCAGATCAAACAAGCATTGGAAATGCAATAGGTCTCGCAATTGCTTAAGTTAGAGCTATTGGCGTTGTAAATGGCGTTGTAAATGACAATGTCTTATCCATGTGTTATGGAGTGTATGTGGTGTGTAGTGAAGTTCCCGGTTTAATATTTACTTGTAGAGCTGTGCAGTGTTTGAAATAATATTTTTTTGCAGAGTTCTTTATTAGTTCTCCCAACAAAAGTGTGTTACTGTCTCACTGCCCCAGACCGGCCTGCTGGTCTACTGGCCTCAGGTTCCCAGTGATTCTCAGCTAATCTGTTTAATACTTGCTTACACTGCCAAGTACAATGCCAATAGCTTAAAATTTTGCAAATTTGAGACCTATTGCATTGGAAATGCTTGTTGTTTCCTGGGGCTGGTTTTGGCACTCAGCAACAAAAGTGGTACTCTATCCACTAGCAAACACTTTCTTTGTAAGCGTGGATGTCGTTAATCAGAAGTTTGGTGGCGTCAAAGATCCTGTCATCAATATTTGGTTTGAGCATGTCCTTCTTCATGGCAGATATACCATCATCATTGAAGGGCTCGAGAGCACCATTTGTCTTCTCAGCAGTGCATTATGGGAGGCAGTGGTACATTTGCATAACAGATTAACTGGCACTTTTCATGACTTCTGGAGGTTTGTCTTAAAACCTCAATGCTACTTCAATGTTTTCAATCAGTTTTACTGCTTTCCTTTACACTGCACCTTGACATCAATGAACAGTGGCAACTCTGATGTTTCATTGATAGATTTTTGGAATTAATGTGTGTATTTATTATTACACAGAGTAGTAAATGCACATTTGCAGGGTTATACAGGTTCCTCACAGTATGGGATATGATTTTGTAGTTTAAATGCTGACTTGCAGGGTGCGGCGTGCTGTTTATTACCATCGCCGCTTTGTCACGTGTGGAAAGAAGCTTGAAAGAAAGGTATTGAACCCCAGCCAGGAGACAGGCACTGAGATAAACAAGCATTGGCATAGCCAATAGGTCTCGCCTTCGGGACCTTTATAAGTGTTTAGCCATGCAACAGTTGATGTTGTTGCACCAAGGATATTGTACTGCATAACTAAATACTTATAAGGTCCCAAAGGCGAGACCTATTGGCTATGCCAATGCTTGTTTTGCCCTCTGTCACTGAAAGCAACTATCCCAGCAGAAAATCGCTTCCCGGTGCCCCTTCATGTTTCCTTTCATGAGCGCCATATTAAAGCAGGCAGGACGGCCAGCTCTGCGCCTCTCACAATAGGAGCGCACTCGGGCATGAATGGGGCGGCTTGGGACCGCTCCAACAGGATAAAAGATAACCGGGCCTGGTAGCCTGCCATCCTGGTTTCAAACCCGATCTCTAACTTTCTTATTGCAGTTTAATTGTGACCTAATAGACACCTGTTAGACAACAATGACACCACTCATCTACTGTACTAGTACAGTACAATAGAAATGCACAATCGACAAAAATACCGTCAGAAATGACAGGCACCATAAACCACCTTCCTCACAAGAACATGTTAAGTGCCGCAATCAATGAAAGGGAAAACCAGGGGCCTATTTAGAGATTGACGGGCTGAAGGCCGCCCACCATGTTCACAAGTCCCCAATGGACATCTTTTTAACTTGAAAAGTACTTTGAAAGCAGAAGCTTTTCTGAAAGAAAAAAAACAAAAAAACAAATGACCCTGACTTGCCAGACGTTTCTTCCAAGCTTGTGAAAGGAATTTTTATTGATTTGCTGTTCAGGGCTTCCAGGCTTAGTCCGTTCCAAATAGGAGCGAGGCGTGTGAGGTCTTAAAATTACACAATAAATTGTTTGTGTAAACTGCCTAAAGAAAGCAGCTTGTATTTAAAGCACACTTTTTATCATTCCAAATAGAAGACAGCAGGGTGTGCCAGAAAGTCTGGAGAGTGAAAGCAGTTGTAAATGGTTTCACAATCTCCGGTAAAAGAAACTGAACTCCCCTAATAAACGGAAACAGGGCCTTGCAGTTAAGATCCTTGTCTTGTCAGTGTTGCTTTAGCATATGGTATCTTTTCACTGCAATCTGTTTGAAATGCGTTCGCACCTTGTTTTCAGAAGAAGATAATGGTGCGCCTAGAAGTCTGGAGAGGTGTAAAAACTTCAAATCCTTTCTACAAGTGTTTAATATGCATACTGGGAACCAACGTGTAAATGTGTTTTTTTTATGTAAGTAAGTTGGTTGGTTTTACAAACCGCAAACAAACTTATAAGCACATACACGGGGACAAACGTTTGAATGCATTTTGAAGGTAAATTATGTATTTTACGTGACCTAAAAATAAACAGCCAAACTGTCAAACAAGGGCTGTTGTGGCTGTAAGTGTTAGCGCAAGTGCTATAAGGCAGCATACTGGGAATGTAGCTGTGTGGGTTGGGTATGTCCTACGTTCGATTAAAAGGAGTGGGTGTAAGGGCCCCCGGGCAGCTGTTCTGTAGAGTTTTGGTGATGTTGCGATGCACGTTAAATAAACGTATATGTGCATTTACACGTTGTGCAGTATTATATAGATGTCTGTGTAAAAATGGGGCCTTGCCTATGTTTGCAAGTGGTTAATTGGAGAGTAATTGAAAATATGACTTTAAAGTAAATGCAGTAGATTGTATTAAAGCGCTTTATACAATCAGCATCTATTATAAATAAAATTACATTTTTTGATAGGCGCGTGAAAAGTACATTATTAGGCCATAATTTCCCCATAATAAATTAACATCCAAACGTGAACTGTAATCCTCCGCCTCAAAGTTACCAGCTGTAGCTGTTACACCGCATGTTTAATATGCAGTGAACAAAGATTGCAAAGGTATAAAAGCGCTTTAGAGGACAACTGCTTGCTTTACGCAAGCACATAGTCATTTTTTTAATAGAAGATAGGGATTGAGGCAAAGAGAAAGACTGCACCTATCCGTAGTAGAAAAATTATTTAAAAAAGTTCAAGGTGCCCGTGACCTGAGATCCAATTCCCTAGATCTCCAAAATACACATACGTATATTATAAATCATAAACAACATAAGGTCCAGCACTCTCTGCTAATATCATTTTTAACACATCAATTTAGCAACAAACAAAGAAATGGCAATTTAACAAAGTAGAGTCTTCAAATTCTTTATTGTAGTCTTCCTTATGACGTAGTAAAAAACCGTAGCCAACGCGTTTCGTCCTCTCGGACTTCTTCAGGGCTACAAAAACATATATACATATATACAAAATTAGTTTACTATATTTACAAATTTACATATTGAAATATACATGAAAACATACATATAATTACACATTAAAACGAATTACATCTCACTAAAATTCAAAATATCCAATTTAAAATAAACAACTGCCCAGTGTTATGCCTTTCTTTATATGGATTTTAGTAGGGTCAGGTCATATATAAGATGTCGATTTAATCAAAATTGCCATTTACAAAATCACAGTTCTTTGTGTGCTTAAAGTTGCACAATTACTTTAGAATCTATGGGTTTTATCAACACGTTACCAAGGAAACAAACAGTTGATGGGTGGGTTTCAAGAATCATATAATTTCAACTGCATATCGGCCTCTCTTGTAATAATAGAGCATTTGTTTATTATATTTATGGCTCTTACCAGAAAACTGTTTAACCGTAGTTAGTAATACTGCAGAATCAAAAATATAGTCATCTCCTCCAAGAACCAGTAAATAGGGGTTTTATCTAAATAAATATAAATATAGAACAAAATTTAATAAGAATTGCCTACATAGTCCAATTGAAGAGTAAAAAACACTATTTAAGTTGTCCATTAAATTAGCAACCAAGATTTCATACCTGATGTTTCTTATAAAGGATTTTGAAAGTATTATCTTCTTGCTCAAATTATTTGAGAGTAGTGCTTATTCCAGATCAGGAGATATCTGCATAGTAGCCATGATCACTAGTATTAAAAAACCAAATTTTGGAATATATGAGAGAAAGCTTATATATGTATAATAAAATAATATTACTACCGTAAACGCTATTTTTTAAAAATAATTAAAAATTCCAGTCTGATAACTGTCCTATCACATCTCACGATTGCTTATGTTAGTAATTAACTAACAAAGACTAGTCGACCCATGCCATAAAGAAATGGGCCGTCTCATACAATTAAGAATCCCTAATACTTCATAAGACTGGATAATGGGGTGATTCTCCCCATTTTCATATAACAGACGTTTTATGCTATTCCTATAATAGAGAAACTTAAAGTTGAGAAACGATTTGTAGTAATTCCAAAGTGAGCAAACTTGGTATAATTTTGAAATTATATTTTCTTGATTTTAAGGAAATTTATAACATTTCTAGCTATGAAGCCCCTTTTAAAATTAACTATAAAGACAAGATGCCGCAAACAACCTAATTAACATTTACTTATAACATCAGGAGAGCGGCATGGTGGCTAAAAGTTATTACAGCTTTATAAAATTTACAATAACATACCTGACTAAGAAGCCCCTTATAAAAATAAAATTAAATTAAACTATAAAGACAAATTGCCGCGTGTAGCCTAACTAACACTTACTTATAACATCAGGCGATCAGCGTGGTGGCGCGAGGGTCAAGTACGAATGAAAGAAAACCCCTTTCTTCAAGTTTAAATAGCCCGCTAAGTAGAATCAATGATTCTCACCTGGGCGCATCTAATCAAAGGGTCACAAAAGTATATACAATGTATATACATTTTGGGCGCCATCTTGTAGTATCATTTCTACATGTTAGGAATGAGGAAAACCATGAGTACAAGGTCTTCCCACATTTATAAAGCAATGTTTCTAGAAACAGGGGCTCACATTTTACATGGGATATATTTAAACTGACGCTCTTATATTATAACGGCGGTTTATATTATTTACTAATCGCTCTGTGCTCCAACTTAATATTAAAAAGAGAGAGAAATAATAACCAACAGTATATTTTTCGCAAAAAAGGATACTATATTATGTATACTTAGTACTTAGTCATTTCCGAATTCATTCACCCATATTATGTATATACTCCGAAATTCAATTTACATAAGCGCCATCTTTAAACGGAGCAAAAAGCCGTGTCCATATCAAAATAGTGAATGAATATGGGCGCCATCTTTGAACATCGTTTCAATACATAATAATGAATAAGACCATACAATCTTGGTCATTTTATCCTTTTAAAGATAAAAATTATGGGCAAGCCTGATGCGGTATATATTATTATTCACAGTTCGCTATGTCAGCGGGACTTATTATTTAGGAAACGAAAAAATTTAAATAACATTTTTGTAAAAGCAATAAAATGCTAGGAGGCACAAAACTTTTTCCATGAGAAGTGTACCCTAACCATTTTTGAACATCGTTTCAATACATAATGATGAATAAGACCATACAATCTTGGTCATTTTATCCTTTTAAAAGATAAAAATTATGGGCAAGCCTGATGCGGTATATATTATTATTCACAGTTCGCTATGTCAGCGGGACTTATTATTTAGGAAACAAGTGGTTAATTGGAGAGTAATTGAAAATATGACTTTAAAGTAAATGCAGTAGATTGTATTAAAGCGCTTTATACAATCAGCATCTATTATAAATAAAATTACATTTTTTGATAGGCGCGTGAAAAGTACATTATTAGGCCATAATTTCCCCATAATAAATTAACATCCAAACGTGAACTGTAATCCTCAGCCTCAAAGTTACCAGCTGTAGCTGTTACACCGCATGTTTAATATGCAGTGAAAAAAGATTGCAAAGGTATAAAAGCGCTTTAGAGGACAACTGCTTGCTTTACGCAAGCACATAGTCATTTTTTTGTACACCTACTGAAATGTAGTGATGTGCATATAATTAATGGATATTAAATTAAAGTGAAGACTCGAACCTTGCTCCTGAGGATTAAAGTACATAACGCTTGCCGTTATGCCACATCCTCTTCAGTACGTGCTAGTGGACATATCCTGTATATGGCATCACAAAAACAAAACATTATAGCAAAACAAACGAACGTTCAAATAGTTTTATTTTGATAATTTAAATGTGATGTTTTAAGATTACCCAGTAAAGTAAGCTTGTTAATGTAACCTACGTAAAGAAAGCAGCTTTTATTTTAAGCACACTTTTTTCATTCTGAAAAGCAAACTGTAAGGTGTGCCAGAAAGTCTGGAGTGGCAAAGCAGCTCGGGCCGTAAGGCCACATCCTCCCCCCTAGTTCATTGTGATGAATGTGACAACACGAGGACTGGCCTGTGAACACAAGATGTAGGTACAAAGTCAACACACAAGAGCATGTCAATGAGAGGAATAGGGCGTCAGTCACAGCACAGGCAAAGAGCAGTGTGACAACATACCACCATGAGGGAGCGCACGTGACAACCGAGAGGCAGTGTGACAACGTGGGAAAGAAAAGAGACTGTGACAACAACATGTAGATACAAAGTCAGCACACAAGAACATGTCAATAAGAGGAATAGGGCGTCAGTAACAACATAGGCAAAGAGCAGTGTGACAATATGACACCATGAAGGAGCGCACATGACAACCGAGATAGAGGCAGGCTGGATAATTCAATGTGACAGCGTGGAAAAGAAAATAGGCTGTGACAACAACATGTAGGTGCAAAGTCATTTACGTTGACAACGCGAGAGACAGTCAAACGTGAAAGCACGAGACACAGAAATGTTGCAAAACTTCCAAACTGCAAGAGATCGAGAAGGCGCTCAAAGAAACAAGCGGTCTGCACTTTACAAGCACTTGTGCTTGTGGCGGCATCCACCTTGTGGGAGCGAGCAGCGGCGCGGCCTCGTTAATTACAAACATATGGCCCATGCGCGCCGCTGCTCGCTCCCGCAAGGTGGATGCCGCCACAAGCACGAGTGCTTGAAAAGTGAAGACCGATTGCTAAAGGCCCTCTCCTAGAGCAGCGCATGCGCGCTGCCTAGGCGAGACCTAAAAACACCCTGTGACCCTCCGCAGAGTTGCTTTCCTCTACAAAGTGATTGTAACATGCAGTTTGTGAGACAATAAACAATGTTTTCTCGTGCCAACTGCCCTGTTTTATGGTGATAAAGGGGGTTTGACCATTCCAGAAAGTGACCAGACGGCCTGGAGTTGCCCAGACAGTCCTGGTTTTTCAAGGAAAGCCCTGGCGTCCCCCCACTCATCTTAAATAAATACATGTCGCTGTTTTTGAGAGAGGGCCAGGTGAGAGAGCACGTTAATTACAGTATAGTGCAGTAGTTCTTAATCTTTTGACTCCTGTGGGCCCCCACTTAATTATTACTGCAATCTGGGGACCCCCACTGAGCATTATTGGAATCTGGGGACCCCCCCCACACTGAGCCATTATTAGAATCTGGGGACCCCGAGTCATTATTGGAATCCAGCGACCGCCCCCCCTTGAGTCATTATTGTAATCTGGGGACCCCCCCCCCACTGAGCCATTATAGGAATCTGGGGACCCCCGAGTCATTATTGGAATCCAGGGACCGCCCCCCCTTGAGTCATTATTGCAATCTGGGGACCCCCTCCACCCCCCACTGAGCCATTATAGGATTCTGGGGACCCCCCTCCACCCCCCACTGAGCCATTATTGGAATCTGGGGCCCTCCCCCCCTGACTCATTATTGGAATCCGGGGGGCCCCCACTGAGCCATTATTGTACTCCAGGACCCCCCACTGAGTCATTATTGCAATCCAGGGGCTCTCACTAATTCCAGAGAACCCCACTTAATCATTACTAGTTTACAGGGATCCCCACTGAGTCATTATTGGAATCCGGGGACCCCCACTGAGTCATTATTGGAATCCAGGGACCCCCCCACTGAGTCATTATTGGAATCCGGGCCCCCACTGAGTCATTATTGGAATCCGGGGACCCCACTGAGTCATTATTGGAATCTGGGGATCTCTCACTGAGTCATTTTTGGACTCCGTGGGGCCCCCACTAAGTCATTATTGGAATCCAGGGACCGCCCCACTGAGTCATTATTGGAATCCAGGGATCCCCCACTGAGTCATTATTGGAATCCGGGCCCCCACTGAATCATTTTTGGAATCCGGTGACCCCACTGAGTCATTATTGGAATCTGGGGATCCCCCACTGAGTCATTATTGGAATCCAGGCCCCCACTGAGTCATTATTGGAATCTGGGGGCCCCCACTAAGTCATTATTGGAATCCAGGGATCCCTCACTGAGTCATTATTGGAATCCAGGGACCGCCCCACTGAGTCATTATTGGAATCCAGGGACCCCACACTCAGTCATTATTGGAATCCGGGGGGCCCCCCACTGAGTCATTATTGGAATCTGGGGATCCCTCACTGAGTCATTATTGGAATCCAGGGACCCTCCACTGAGTTATTATTGGAATCCGTGGGCCCCCACTTAGTCATTATTGGAATCTCAGGACCCCCCACTGAGTAAATATTAGAATCACCCCCCCCTGAGTCGTTATTGGAATCCAGGGACCCCCCACTGAGTCATCATTGGAATCCAGGGACCCCCCACTGAGTCATTATTGGAATCCGGGGGGCCCATTGAGTCTTTATTGAAATCTAGGGACCCCCCCCCCCACTGAGTCATTATTGGAACCTGGGAACCCCACTGAGTCATTATTGGAATCCAGTGACCCCCCACTGAGTCATTATTGGAATCTGGGGACCCCACTGAGTCATTATTGGAATCTGCCCTCCCCCCGAGTCATGAATGGAATCCGGGTGCCCCCACTGAGTCATTATTGGAATCCAGGGACCCCCAGTGTATCATTATAGGAAACCGGGGACCCCCACTGAGTCATTAATGGAATCTGGGGAACCAACTGAGTCATCATTGGAATCCAGGTACCTGCCTCCCATCTCCCCAGTGAGCTAATTTGAACCACAAACAATACATAAAAAATACAGAAACAAGCACTCATCAAACAAATGCTCAGATGATGAAATATTTTGTTTAATTCACTACAAGTATTAAAAACCCATAGCAATTTTAATGGGAAGGGCGGAGCTTTTCCAAATTCACTGGAGGACACTTATCCATATTATATTCTTTGTGATGCAAATGCATGCCTCCCACCAAACAATCTCAGGATACGAACTTGATATGTAGACTCCAACTTTAGATTCCTGCACATTTACAGGAAGTTTTAAAACCTTTCAATTTTCCATTTTGCTTCTTTACGTATATGCACTTTATTATTAATAATATTATAATTTTTAAAAACGCTGAAATTCACTTAAAAAAACAAATGTCACATGGACGTTATAGTTAGGAAATAGATTTTAAAAAACCTTAAAAATTCACTGACAAAACCAAAGGTTACAGGACATTATAGTTAGGAAATAGAATTTAAAAAAACCTTAAAAATTCACTGAGAAATCTAAACGTTACAGGGACGTTATAGTTAGGCTCACATTTCACTCGTACAAAACCAGTAAAATTCAGCAGTTATAGTTAGCTCAGCTAACAATAACTTACGCCCCCACATTGCACTGCTTATGGCCTCACAAATTACATCACTCATGACATGGTCAGTGACATCACCAAACAAAGCCGACTCCTACTGTCGGTCCCGGCGTGCTCTTGCAAGGAGGTGCAGGAGGAAAGTCGTTCAAGTCCACCGCCTGCAATATTGAATGTTCGGCGCAAAAAGATCACAGCAGTAGCTCCTCACGCCAATGTGAGCAAAAGTTCATTTATTCACAAACTAGCAGCGTGTGATGAATTCGCTAAAACCTAATGCGTTTCGGCTATTCCGTGGGCTTGTTCACAGGATATTTTTTGTAGTCTCATTGTGATTCAAATGTCATTCCGGAAGTGCATCACTACTTTTCCCCTTAGGATTCTGGGAAATGTAGTTTCTAACCCTAAATCAATGCAACAATAGGACAGTGTGCAGTTAAAAAAATCATTAAAAACAAATCGACATGTATACGAAACAGAATGTCAGGAATTATTTTTAATCAAATCCGATGGTATCCAGCTCAAAATATACCAAAACTATTAAATCAAAATAATTCATCAACAGTGTCCAAATTTTTCATGATTCCTTTCAAAATTAAATTTCAATAAAGAAATGTCAATCAGATAACGCATCTCCATGGTGGTATGTCAACAAAACCGGTATAGATCATTTCAGTGGATTCATGAAATATATATATTACACTGATGACAATCATATGCACATTTTATATAAAAGTCAATCACCCTCCGGTGCATGTAATGTTCATCTTTAATTGATTCTTTTGATGGCTTGCTCTGTGGAAAAAATACTTTTTTGCTCCTACTACACATTTTTGTATCATATTAATGAGAATGGCATCGGTCATAATGTTATGAATTGAAATGTGTCTTGTCACTTGTTGTCCTGGAGCAACCTGATGTCAATCCCGCTTATTAATATTCACTATGAATGGGCCAAAAGCGGTTGTTCCATATGAAATATTATTATCCTTGATTTGCTGAACTTTTCATCTAATTTGCAAAGGACAATTATTTTTCAAATAAATATATAGTTTCACTTATAAGTGGTTGCCATAATTCAAAATGATCGCATTTTTTAAACTCTTTATCCTATTGTAAAAGAGATTTTATTCAAATGATTTGATGATTTCACTTATAAGTGTTCGCCATGAGTGAACATCAGGAAGTTTCCCCACCCAAAGGTATTCATACTCTTATCCTAAGACGTGTTATACATATCGATGTCAGTCCTCCTGTTGTTGTCCAAGATGTACATGCAACTCCTCATCTTGGTTCAGACCCCTGGGGGGGTCATAGATTTTAGTTCCAGGGTATATTTTGATTCCAATTGGCGTAGTTTGTTCTTGTTTGCCGCCTCGTGGCAACTTGGGGATGTGATCAAAGGCATAAACTTTCATCAACTGCCAGTTGCTACTAAGATTAATCTCCATGTGTTTTGCCATCTCATAGCTTTGATCCTGATTGTTAATCGCCCGTATATGTTCCAATATACGTTTTTTCAAATTGCAAGCTGTACCCCCACATATTGTAACTGGCAAGGGAATACTAAGACATAAATCACATATCTGGTCTTACACGTGATGCGATGTAATATGCTCCATTTTTACCCCGTTGTGTGTGAAAAACTTGCATGTTCTGAGCCACTTTACACCGTTTACAATTGTGGAGTTGTTGCTTTTCCAAAATCTTTTTGGCTAACCAATTACTTTGGGATACCATTTCTATGAAATGGATGTTAGTTAGTTTGTCCATTAAGCTTTTTGCTTTACAAAGGGTGATTTTAGGATGGCTGTCCAAGATTGTCCTCAAAGAGGAATCAGTCATCAAGAATTTCCAATGCTGTTGTAAGATTTTTTTTAATTTGTTTTGCTTCAACTGTATATTCTAAAACTAGTCGATTTTGATTATTATCTTGATGTTTGACCTTGGGTTGTAATATTTTATTTCTCTCCAATTTCCTGACCTCTGCTTTCCTTTTCTTGATTACGCTTCTTGGGTATTTTCTTTTTGTGAATCTCTGGGTGTAGGAAAGTGGCTCTGTATATACTGCACCAAAGTAAGGTTCAGTGTGCACAGAGTCCCCAGAGGTTTGGCAGAGGCTAAAGTTAGATATAACCTTACTCTCTAAAGTGGTAGCTTGGTCGAGCAGTAAGGCAGTATCAGAGGACAGTGTAAAGCATTTGTTGTACCCACTCAGTCAGCAAATGAAGCCACACACTCAAGAACTGAACTCTAGGCCAATGGTTTGTATATAAAAAAATATATGCTTGTTTTATTTTAGAACCAACAATAGGATCAACATATACTTTCTCAGTATGAGATGCTTTGGTTAACCACCTTACAAATAGGTAATAGACTTTTTGATGGTAATAATCCCAGTTGGTGCAAGAGGCAACACAGGGTCAAATACAATGCAACATTGAGCTTAATGGAAAATTATGATTAATTACAATTAATTACTTTGTAGATTACTTTTCTAACCACAGGACTGGATCCTGGATTCAGTCCTGGGACACTTCCTGTAACCAGGTAAGAAAAAGCGTTTTGGTTAATGTAGTGATTTTTGAGGAATATTACTGTATTTCAAAAGTTGACACTTAGAAACTTTTCTGGGTAAAATTACCAATGTTATCCTACGGAAGGAAATGCAGTTTGCAAGCAAAGCAGGTTTACGTTACTTTTGTAATCCAGTGCGGGGTTCTCTGGTTCAGCACTGGGGTATCTATCTAAAACAGGCAAGTAATTACGTTTGTATCGTTGGCACGATTTTTAAAGAATATTTGTAAAATGCAGAAATCGACACTTAGAAACTTTTTTCAACAAAAGCAGGCAATGAAATCCTATGAGAGGAATTTCGAGTTACTGGTAAGTACGGTAAAAATTACTTTTCATGGTTGGTACTAGACTAAAAGAGGCAGTACGGACGTCTCTCCTGATAGCAGGTGAGTAGTTCGGAATTCGTTACTGTTGTGATTTTTAAATAATATTTTAGTATTTCAAAAGTAGACACTTAGAAGAAATTTCACAGAAAACCAGTCAATGGATCCCTATGGAAGAAAATGGAGTTAGCGGTAAGTAACGTTGTGATTACTTTTTAGGGCCAGTGTTGGGCACCCCGGTCCAGCACTGGGGCCTCTTCTAATGCCAGGTCAGTATTTTCGTTTTCGTGACTCGGTTGATTTTAGGTGAATATTTTAAAGTTCCAAAACTCCACACTTAGAAGAAATTCCAGGTGGGAGCCAGTCAGTGTTACCCTATGGAAGAAAAGTGAGTTATCGGTCTTTGGGTAAGTACTCGACTGGCAGAGTTAAGGTTCTGGGTATAGACTCAGGGGTCCCCCAGTATCAGGTAAGTACAGTTGTTACACCCTCAGCGGCACAGGGGCGGCCGGGTGCAGAGTGAGTAGGCCCAATGTTATCCTATGGCAGGCAGGGGCCTCGGGTTGGTGGCTGCTGGCAAGCAGGCCACGCGGCTGTGGGAGCTGGGCTCCTGGTCACTTGCTCAGGGCAAATGGGGAAGTAGGTTAGGGTAGAGGTTGCACTTCCAGGGGCACTCGGGCGGCTGGGTGCAGGGTGCTTTGAGCCGTCGGGCGCTCAATGTTAACCAATGGAGATCTTGGACGGTGAAAAAAGGCTGCAGGCTCGGGGACGGTGACTCTTCAGGGGCGACCAACACTTCGGGAGGTAAGTTGGGGTCTTGGAGGATAGGCACAGGGGGCCGTGGGGCGCCGGGTGCAGGGGTGTCTTTTGAGGTCGGGAAATCTTACCCCCTGCTGGTCGCGGTTGGAGGGGTCCCTTGTCCTGAGGCTGCAGGCGTCGTCTGGGTCGTCGAGGAGGGTCCTTGGGCACTGGATTCCAGGTCAGAATCGCCGGGGGGACGTCCTCAGAGTCTTTGTTCACTCAGGCACAGGCCGGGCTCGGCGGGTGCAGAGGCTGCAGGTTTCGCGGTTCCGTGCCAGGGCTGGGTCTTTTGCAGTTTGTTCTTTTGAGCAGTACCACTGCTCGTGGGAGTCCCTGGGTTGAAGGCTGTGGCACAGAAGTCAGGTCCTCCGGGGTTTTTGAGGTTGCTGAGGCCGGGGTTCCGCAGGAGCAGGTTCAGAGGTCGACAGGCCGGTAGGGCTGGGGCCAAGTCAGTTGTCGTCGCCTCCTTGTTAGCAGCTGCACGGCTGGTCTTCTTGCTTCGTCTTCTCTTCTTGTTTTCGGATTCGGGAACTGAGGAAGGAAGGTTCAGGGAGCCCCTAAATATTAAATTTAGGGGTGGTTACAGGTAGGTAAGTGCAGGGGCCAATGGGTCCCTTCCCTGGGGTGGGTACACCCCCTATTCTGCTCCTCTCCAGTGGGAGGGGGCAGGAGCCTGTCCCTGGTTGGCTGGGTCCCCCATCCTCAAGATGGCGGGGACTCGAGTTTGTGCTTCACCTCGCCTCCCCCACCTTAGGGGTGGAGTTGGCAGAGGTGGGCACAACCCATTTCCTGCCTCTGGTTTTCCCGCCGGTTCTCCCGCCAGAAGTGGGGGTAGAACCAGTGGGGACCAGTTTGCTGGAAGCAGCAAATGGTCTGGGGAAGCTCAAAAGGCGGCAGGCCTTTGAAGCTCCCCTGCCCATCCTGGGGGAGGAGGCTTTGGCACCTCGCCCCAGGATGCGCCTGGTTTCAGGCCCCTGAGAGCAGAGGCTCTCGACCCAGGGGTCCAGAAACATGTCTGGTGGTGGCAGCCTGGGCAGCCACTCAGTCCGGACACTGGAGGTCGGGTTGATTTCAGGGGGCATCTCTAAGATGCCCTCTGGAGTGCGTTTACATTAAATCCCACACGGGCATCAGTGGGGGTTTAATGTGCTGAGAAGTTTGATACCAAACTTCTTAGTTTTCAGTGGGGCCATTATGGTGCTGTGGAGTTCGTAATGACAGACCCCCAGCACCATATACTCTTAATGGCAGCACTGCACTTACAATGCCCAAGAATGGACTTGGGCACTGTAGGGGCACAGGGCTCATGCCTCTATGCCCTCACCACTGGCATAGTGCACCCAGCTAGAGGGGTGGCTGACCTAGGTCAGGGCAGTGGCTTGTAGGCATGGCACACAGGGATGTGTGCCATGTCGACTCTTCACTTTTGTTCTGCACCAAGACACGCAGCCTGCAAAGGCAGTGTGTGTGTGTAAAGGTACAGGGTCCCTAAGGGTGGCACAACAAGTGCTGCAGTCCTTAGGGGCCTTCCCTGGTCACAGTGCCCTGGGTACCCATGGTACCATTTACCAGGGGCTGACCTGTGGCCAGGGATGCCAATTGGGTGTAGGTATCAATGCAGTTTTAGGGAAGGAACACAGGCCCTGGGTACCTGGTTGGCAGGAGCCCAGGGCACACTCAGTCAAAGCACATCAGCAATTCAGCAAAAAGTGGGGGCATACCATGCAAGAAAGATGGCACTTTCTCACACTGGGTCATGGCTGAACCATGTTTGTTCTACTTCTCTTCCTCCGAACAATTTCTTTTCAGATGGAGGAATTCTCAATACGGTATACTCCATTTAAGATTGGTCAGATGGAAGCTTTTCGCACGGTATACCGAATTGGTAGCTGTTGGTTTTCTGTGTGAAGTGGTTTGTAATACGTTGTCCTTAATGTAAATTTTTGTATCCAGAAAAACCACACAAAGAGAAATAATTGTATAGTAAACCTCAAACCACAATCGTTGTTGAGAATGGTAAAATGTGTGTGTATGTATGTATGTGTGTGTATATATGTGTATATATATATATATATAGAGAGAGAGAAAAACAAGCACAAACAGAATTGACAGAGATTCAAAGAAAGAGGGTATAGTGAGGCAGTTTTCAGTCAAGCGCTAGAGAAAGTGGAGAAAAAATCTCGACAACAGATCCTTACTGAGAAGAAAGAAAGGAAAGAAATGAAGAATGCTTCTAAACAAGGCATTCGAATGATAACCAGGTACAGTGCCTATCATGCAAGGGTGAGAGACTGCATGAATAGGCACTGGCACCTGGTTAAATCGGACCCCATTTTGAACAGCCTAGTTTCCCGCAAACCCATGCTCTCATATAGAAGGGCCAGATCCATGAGGCAGGAGCTGGTTAACAGCAGCCCTGAGATAATTGAGAGTGGAAGCTGGCTTAAGTCCAATCCAGGCTTCACTAAATGTTTAAAACGCAAAGCCTGCAAACATGGGGTAAACAAAAAAAAATTACAACTGCCCCTTCTGAAAAAAACATGGAAGATTCCACGTTTTTTTAACTGCAAGAGTGACCATGTGGTCTATGTTTTGCAATGTATGTGCCCTCTAACTTATGTGGGCAGTACAATCCATATGGCCCACATTAGAATATTGCAGCACTTGAGGGCTGTAAAAAACAAAGACCAGTCGTATCCCGTCGCCAGGCACATGAATGAAGTACATGGGGGTAGAGTTGAGGACCTGACATATTTTGTAGTCGACTCAGTACCGAGAAAAAGAAGAGGTGGGAACCGAGAGGCTAATCTAAGAAAGCTAGAGTCCAGGTATATACTGATGTTTGACTGCAAAACCCCGAATGGGTTGAATTTTGACGAAGAATTGTATGTCCTCTTGACTTAAATAATGAAATTGTGTAGTATTTTAAACATAACCTCTCAAGATCAATAGCAGTTCTTAAGTAAAAATCCATTAAGATGTATATTATTGTAAGAAATAAGAAGTTAGGATGTAGTGTGAACCCTTGGTTGGCTGTTTTTATATTTTTATATTTTTTAGACAACGCTTTGTACCAACAGGATAAGTTTTATGCTTTAGGATGCTTGTAAAATCTGAGGTGCAAATACCACAGAGGTGATAAGACTGAATACTGTTTTTTTTTAGCAGTCTATTGGTAGCAAGGGGGCTGTGTGCAATTTAATGTCTATTAATTTTTTATTAGATATTGAAGGGAACATTTGCTGCAACAGAAGCACGTGCACTTCAACATATGTTAAAACATATTATGCGTAATTTTCACAATTATCTTTGAGCCATTAACTCAAGATACTATAGCTGCTATAGATGAGGACAGTATCCCATATTGCACTTGCACTTTATTCTAAGCAAAGAGACAAACTGCGGGATTTGCACAATTTGAGAAATCAAAAATATGCTGCTAGTGTGGAAACTGTCACTCATGTGCACTGTCACTTTATTCTTAAGCGATTTGCACTTGCACTTTATTCTAAGCAAAGAGACAAACTATGCTGCTAGTGTGGAAACTGTCACTCATGTGCACTGGCACTTTATTCTTAAGCGATTTGCACTAAGCATTTGCACTTGTGTTCCCCATTACATGTGACAATGATGGAAATTGTTGTTCAAGGCATTATGTTGCAACAATGTAGCACATAGATCACCGTGCAAGATCATCTTTACCAAAAAGACCTTAGAAATAGTAAGGAGTCCACAATCACACACCGGTAGAGCATATCTCTACCTCTGCAAAAAATGCACACGAAGCATCACATTGTCCAAATACTGTATTGGCAATAAATGACAATGTCTTGGTAGAGATACATTGTACATGGACAAAATCGCAGTGTCAATAGTACTTTAAAAGTTTGACGGTCTTGTGGCAGCTCGGTTACGAAATTTTAATATCCAAACCAGGCGTCCAAAATATGCACAGAATGAGCAAAAAGAATCCCAAACATCCTATATATCAAAATGAACTACTGTGGTACAATAAAGTTTTTGTTGAAGAATGTATAAATGTTAACATAGCCATTTCAATTTAAGCAAAAAAAGAAATATAAAAAATGGAAAAACTGAGTTTAAAAATTATAACCCTGTATAGAAAATTATATAAAAATATAATGGCTTTGTAACTGGTACATTACGTAGAAAAGTAAAAAAGAGAGAAAGAGAAAAAAAAGAAGAAAAAAAGAGAAAGATACATAGGAAGTGTGTTGTATGGAAAATTATATGAAAATATAATGGCTTTGTAACTGGTACATTACGGAGAAAAGTAAAAAAGAGAGAAAGAGAAAAAGAGAAAGATACATAGGAAGTATGTTGTCTATGTTTGTTATCATGTGATGACAGCAAGAGAGTTTAAAATGCCAGGTAGGTCGCTCCCCCACCACACAGCTCCGCCTGTGTTGTCCTGCCCGCTGCTGGTAAGCTCGCCCCTCTGCTTGTTGCCTCGGTGCCCGTTTTGCCTCTGTTTCCCCTCGTTGCCCCCATTTTCTGTGTCCTTTTGCCTTCTGTTTCCCCTTGTTGCCCCCATTTTCTGTGCCCAATTTTGCCTTCTGTTTCCCCTCGTTGCCCCCATTTTCTGTGTCCTTTTGCCTTCTGTTTCCCCTCGTTGCCCCCATTTTCTGTGCCCAATTTTGCCTTCTGTTTCCCCTCGTTGCCCCCATTTTCTGTGCCCAATTTTGCCTTCTGTTTCCCCTCGTTGCCCCCATTTTCTGTGCCCAATTTTGCCTTTTGTTTCCCCTCGTTGCCCCCATTTTCTGTGTCCTTTTGCCTTCTGTACCCCTCGTTGCCTCTCTCCACTCCCGCCGCTGCGTCCCCGCCCCCCTGACTGCCCATTCGCTGCCCCTGTCTCCCGCCTCCCAGCTGCTCCTCCCTCCCACCTCCCCATATATGGCGGCCGCTGCGCGTGGGAGAGCGACCCTTGACCTTGCCAGGTAGGTCGCTCCCCCGCCACACAGCTCCGCCTGTGTTGTCCTGCCCGCTGCTGCTGCTGGTAAGCTCGCCCCTCTGCTTGTTGCCTCGGTGCCCGTTTTGCCTCTGTTTCTCCTCGTTGCCCCCATTTTCTGTGTCCTTTTGCCTTCTGTTTCCCCTCGTTGCCCCCATTTTCTGTGTCCTTTTGCCTTCTGTTTCCCCTCGTTGCCCCCATTTTCTGTGCCCAATTTTGCCTTCTGTTTCCCCTTGTTGCCCCCATTTTCTGTGTCCTTTTGCCTTCTGTTTCCCCTCGTTGCCCCCATTTTCTGTGCCCAATTTTGCCTTCTGTTTCCCCTCGTTGCCCCCATTTTCTGTGCCCAATTTTGCCTTCTGTTTCCCCTCGTTGCCCCCATTTTCTGTGTCCTTTTGCCTTCTGTAACCCTTGTTGCCTCTCTCCACTCCCGCTCTGCGTCCCCTGCGGCCCCGCCCCCCTGACTGCCCATTCGCTGCCCCTGCCTCCCACCTCCCAGCTGCTCCTCCTTCCCACCTCCCCATATATGGTGGCCGCTGCGCGGCCGCGCCGCTGGCGCGCCAAAGGCGCGCCTAAGGCAAGCCCGTCTGCGCCCAGCCGTGCCTGGACCGCGCCCAGTGCCAGAACCCCTGGGCCGTGCGCCCCCCGCTCCAGCCTCGAGGACCGACGCCGATACGATGCCACCACACTCCACGCTCTCAACCCCGGACGGACACACAACTGCTTCAAGGCCGCCCCGAAACGCACTCATGGTCCCTTCACCTGCCGGAACTGCAGCTACACCAGCCTCAGAGCCACCGAAGTGCCCGCCAAGAAGGACCTCAACCACCTCCGATGCATCCTACTGAACACCCGCTCCGCACGCAAACACGCCGTCGAGCTCTGGGACCTGCTCGACACATCATCACCAGACGTCGCCTTCCTGACAGAGACCTGGATGAACGACTCCTCCGCACCCGACATCGCCATAGCCATCCCAGACGGCTATAAGATCACCCGCAGAGACCGCATCAACGGAGTAGGAGAAGGAATCGCCATCGTCCACAAGAACTCCATCAGGGTCTCGACCAGCACCGACAACTTTCTCTGCACCGCCGAACACATGCACTTCCAGATCCACACGGACCCCAACACCACCCTTAGAGGCACCCTTGTCTACAGACCCCCTGGGCCCCGACCCCAGTTCAGCGACTCCATCGCCGACTTCATCAGCACGCACGCCCTGACCTCTACCGACTACATCCTCCTCGGAGACCTGAACTTTCACCTGGAGAACAACAACGACAGCAACTCCACCACTCTGATCGACAACCTCGCCAACCTCGGACTGAGACAGCTCGTCACAACACCGACTCATTCCGCCGGCCACATGCTCGACCCCGTCTTCTCCTCAAGCTCCCACGTCTCCTTCAGCCACACCACGGAACTCCTCTGGACCGACCACCGCTGCATCCACTTCACCTTCCAGAAACCCACCACACACCACCGCACCCAACAGATCCCACGCCGCTGCTGGAGCAAAGTCACCGAAGACCAACTACGGGCAAACCTCGCTCTCAGCCCTCCCTCCGACCCATCCAACACCGACGACGCTGCCTGCAACCTCAGACGATGGATGGACGACTGTGCCAACACCCTCGCCCCGCTGAAAAAACTCACCTACAGTGACACCACCAAAAGAGCCAGCTGGTTCACCCCGGAACTCCTAGCTTGCAAGCGTACCTGCCGGAAACTAGAGAAGAAATGGCACAGTGATAAGACACCGGACAGCCACGCAGCCCACAAAGACGCCATCCGTAACCACCACCACCTCATCAGGTCCGCCAAGAGAATCTCCTTCAAAGACCGCCTCGACAACAACGCACACAACAGCAAGGAGCTCTTCAACATCGTGAAGGAACTCTCCAACCCCAGCTCCAACACCAACGACATCCCGCCGTCGCAAGCCCTGTGCGATTCCCTCGCCACCTTCTTCCACCGCAAGATCGCCGACATCCACGACAGCTTCAACACCCAGACAGCCCCAACTAAGATCGATGCACCAGACCAGCCGCACACCATCGACCATGACCCCTTGCCAGCCTGGGCCAGCGTGAACATCGATGACACCATCAAGACCATGAGCACAATACACTCCGGCTCCCCGTCAGACCCTTTCCCGCACCACATCTTCAACAAAGCCAGCAGCTCCATCGCACCCCACCTGTGCAACGTTATCAATCTCTACTTCGAGACCGCGACCTTCCCAGAGAGCTGGAAACACGCAGAGATCAACGCCCTACTCAAAAAACCCAAGGCGGACCCGAGAGACCTCAAGAACTTCCGGCCCATCTCCCTGCTTCCGTTCCCAGCCAAGGTCATCGAGAAGATCGTCAACAAACAGCTAACCAGATACCTCGAAGAAAACAGCATCCTGGACCCATCCCAATCAGGGTTCCGCAGCAACCACAGCACTGAGACTGCCCTCATCGCCGCCACCGACGACATCAGGACCCTGCTGGACAACGGTGAGACCGCAGCCCTCATCCTGCTGGACCTCTCCGCCGCCTTCGACACTGTCTGCCACCGCACTCTACGCGCACGCCTCCACGACGCAGGGATCCGAGACAAGGCCCTGGAATGGGCCACCTCCTTCCTCGACGGCAGAACCCAGAGAGTCCGCCTCCCACCTTTCCGATCCGAAGCCTCCGAGATCATCTGCGGCGTACCCCAGGGATCTTCCCTCAGCCCAACACTGTTCAACATCTACATGGCCCCGCTCGCACGCATCGCCAGACAGCACGACCTCAACATAATCTCCTACGCCGACGACACTCAACTGATCCTCTCCCTCACCAAGGACCCCCTCGCCGCCAAATCCAACCTCCATGAAGGAATGAAGGCCGTCGCCGATTGGATGAAGATCAGCCGACTAAAGCTGAACACGGACAAGACAGAGGTCCTCATCCTCTGCTCCAACCCCTCAGCCTGGGACGACTCCTGGTGGCCAACGACCCTGGGAGCAGCCCCGACACCCACCGACCACGCACGCAACCTGGGAGTCATCCTCGACTCAACGCTCTCCATGGCCAAGCAAGTCAACGCAGTCTCCTCCTCCTGCTTCAACACCCTCCGCATGCTTCGCAAGATCTACAGGTGGATCCCGACAGATACAAGAAGAACAGTCACCCAGGCCCTCGTCAGTAGCAGACTTGACTATGGGAACGCCCTCTACGCAGGAGCCCTGGCCAAGCTCATCAAGCGACTGCAACGCATACAAAACGCCTCCGCACGCCTGATCCTCGACGTACCACGCCACAGCCACATCACCCCCCACCTGAGGAACCTGCACTGGCTCCCCGTCGACAGGAGAATCTCCTTCAAACTCCTCATCCACGCACACAAGGCACTCCACAAGACTGGCCCAGCCTACCTCAACAGACGACTCTTCTTCTACGTCCCCAACCGCCAGCTCCGCTCCGCCGACCTCTCCCTCGCCACCGTCCCTCGCATTCGAAGAACAACCACCGGCGGCAGATCCTTCTCACACCTCGCCGCCAAGACCTGGAACACCCTTCCACTAAGCCTACGACAGACCCAAGACCTGCTGACCTTCAGGAGGCTACTCAAAACCTTCTGTTCGACCAGTAGCAGCACCCCCCCCCCTTTTTTTCTCCCCAGCGCCTTGAGACCCTCGCGGGTAAGTAGTGCGCTCTACAAATTTTGTGATTGATTGATTGATAAAATAAGTGGTGTATTAAGGCTCGGTGTGTGAACAAGGCAGAGGATCCTGCCGAAACACGTTACAGCCTGGAATGAGGAAATAAACGTTGGAAACTAACCTTTGGATTGCTGTGCCGTTTTTCTGGCTGAGGAAGTGTTGGAGACCGGAAGTGGTAGAAGATATATATCGTCTGGTGTACTCCTCCAGGCACAGCGCTGCACCCTTATAGCATATATATATATATATATATATATATATATATATATACCCCCGTGAGGACCCCTGTGAGGACTGGGGGCCACGTGCTTGACATACAGACAAGCGCATATGTGGGAAGGGGACTAAGGATATAGGACTGAGCAGCACGCCGAGGTCCATTCAGGACCTTTTAATTGGACACTGTGACATGTAAAGTGCATCCATTCAGGATTTAAAATTAAGGACACACACTACATAGTCCATAAGACTGTGCGCCTTACTCATCTGAAGAGTTCATTGGAGGGCATTTAAAAAGTGGGTGTGTCGTAGCACAAGGTAATGCCGAGCCTCTGAGGAAAGAGCGAAGGGCTCTGAAACGCGTCAGGCTGCAGACGGCATCCTGCTGTGTTCAAGATTGGTGTGCTGAGCAGTTTTTACCTGAATAAATGCTTTCAACAGCGAGTCTCCTCCCGAGTGCGCCTCTAACTGGGGACAGTTTGGAGCATATATATATATATATATATATATATATACACACTCCTGTTGCATCCCTGACTGCTATAAGGGTGCAGCGCTGTGCCTGGAGGAGTACACCAGACGAAAAGTCACAGCAAATGAAAAGCAATATACAGTTGTTTAATGTGACACAAACACCGGGCGTGTTTCGGCCCTCCAGCCTTGATCACACCTTCCTGAGTGAGCGCTTTTCATTTGCTGGGAGATATATCTATCTATCTGAAACCTAATCTGACTGAATCATACCACCAACATACATGTTTCTGCACTAAGTGTGTCTCCTCTACTGAACACAAGTTTTATGAAGGGGACACGTTGCGAGGGTTACCTTCGTATCTAAAAGGGAGAAAGAGATTCCATCACATTTATGGTGACCCTCAGGCAGTCCCATAAGTCCTCTGCCAAGAAGCGCCCAGGCGTCCTCAACTGAATGGAGGTCTCCTCCACAATGTTCTTGGAAGCCTGGAGTTACTTCAGAAGTAGCCAACCAATGGTAAGCGATGGGCTTACCCAGAGCCCACTCTAAGTCTTCGTATTGTACACATTAGGCCTTCGACAGCAGGCAGCCAGTAGCTGTCTGTTGGCGACACATAAAAAAGTTGACATCCATAGAATGACATCAGGGAAGCAAGCAGTGGTCCCCCTGAACCACTGTCTACTTCCCTTGAGGTTGATCATTACCAACTGTGTGAAAGGGTTAGCACCTTTTGTCAGGGGGCGAAAACCTGTCAGTGGTTTGCGACTGAAATTGCTTTTGCAAAGCCCTGATCCTTTGCGTTATGATTCAAAATGAGGAGGGAACGCCCCTTTCATGCCACCTCTTCTTAGCAAACTGGAAGGAGTCGCAAAGGCACCTTCCTAGTTGGAAAGAGAGACTTTTCTGACTCACAAATTAGCTTTTGTACATTGCTACTCCTGCTTTGAAGGTTGCAAAGCCGGTGGATTTACTGCTCGCGTGCTTTGCAAACACACAGTGTGGTCCATTGATCCCCAGGTTTGTTACCCTGCACTTATGATGTGCATGGCTGTATCTCAGCCCAACAGCATATCCTCCAAGAATGTCAAGTTCACAGAGTGTACTGAGCATGACAAGTACCGTGAAATAATGATTAACTTTTATGGGAATGCTATGGATATGCGTTTGCAGACTCTGGTGTTTGAAATTTTGATTTCAGGCTTCGGCTTGTGTTGAATTATAGTGGAATAGTCCTGTATTCCACGTTTAGAGCTTATTTTTTATGTTTTACTGTGCATTATCTTGTATGTTGCTGTTGGAAACGGGGTTACCGATTCCGGCACGGTAGCATGGCGCGAGGCGGAAAGGCACCCGAAGGCAATGTGTAAGGCAGTTGTGCAGCACACACTCACTCTGACTCAGTAATGCGGACGCAATAATGCGACACCACACCAGGCATGTGTATTAAAAACAAGTTCTTTTATATAAATCAATGCAGCATCAGATGAGGCAGATTAATTCAGGGCAACATTTCAACTCTTTGAAGTACTTAATTAGTGCGTCATCTCATTAAAGCACCATAGCTCATCAACATTGTAGGCCACTAAAAGGCCGCAGGAATCATCTCCTAAACGTAGCACCAATAATGATCACAGAGTGCAGGAATAAAACATGGGCCTAAAACATGCAGTTCACCTCATGAATATTCAATCACTTGTAAATAGGCATTTTACGTTACATTTCAAACAGGGCCTGCGTTAATCTAGGCGCTCCCATAGGCAGTACAGGGGGCGTCGCAACTCCGGTACACCTGCAACATAAAACACTTCAACTCTTGGCGGTGTACACTTCAGCTCAATTCAGTTAAGCACCTTTACCCTAGGCAAAGACATTTCAGTAATAAGGATATGCATCCGGCCTAGACAGTAATTCAAACAGGCATAACAATGAAGCTGGTGAATAGCTTAGGGAACCCCTCTACATGTCCTTCTCTCTGGGGCTTCCCTGTTAATTAGGGCTTCTGTGTCTCTCAGGGGTTAATTCAGGCCAGGCCTACTCCTCTCCGGGGCCTCGCCTCGTGGGGATAGTTACTGTTGGCTTCCCCCTTTAAGATAACGGGTTAATGGTGGCCCCCGGCCCCCAGTGGCGTTTCTACGTGCCCTAGGGGCCTCCCGGGCTCACCTGCGGTCGTTTCGTTGGTCGCTCTTCTAAGCGACTGGCTTCTTCCCGGGCCGGCCCGTGTTTGGCAGGGCGGGGCCCGGACTGGGTTCTACGGCCTTCCGGCCGGAATTGCGGGACGTTGGGGGGCCGGTATCACTCTCCTCCGGCCCCCGTAGTCAGCGCTGGGCAATGTAGGTCGTCGGGGGGCCGGTATCGCTCTCCTCCGGCCCCCGTAGTCAGCGCTGTACGCGGGGAAGGGAGCGGGAGCCGGCAGTCCTCTCCGGCCGGCCTCCCGCCTCCTCTGCTCACCAGGCACTCCTCTTCGGCTTCCGTCGGCGCTGGGGGCGCGGCGGGAGCCGGCGTCCAATCCCTGCGCGGCCTTCCCGGGGGCGCGGCCGATGACGCGGTCGGCGTCCCCGATCGCCTAGCAACGGCGTCGGCGGGGGCTGAAGGCCTCGATCTTCCTCCTGGGGCGCGGCGGTGATTTCTAGGCCGCAACTTCGTTCGCGCGAGCCCGGCGGTGATTCACGGCAACTCCGGACCTTCGGCGAGGGCGCGGATGGCGCACCTCACCACCCCGGCCTCGGGGGAGGCCACGCTACCTCCGCAGTTCCCCACACGCGGCGACGGCCGCAAAGGCAGATTCCAGCCACACGGTCAGTGGCTTAAGGGCGATTCCTCCCACGTGGAGGCACAGCGCGGGGCGCGCTTGCGACAGGCTGGCAGGGGGGCTGATTTAAAAGTGCTTTGGGCAGCCCAGCAGCAGGGCAGCACTTCGTCAGCTAGTAGTGGATGGGGGTGAAGGTCTAGCGCTTCAGGGCACGGCGCTTTACCTGGTGATCCCCAGTTTGGCAGTTCAGGTTTCTGGCCTTGCTGGTCTGTCAGGCCTTGCAGTTTCGGGTTACTTGCGGTAGTTCTTGGTTGGTTGCTTCTTGGGGTTTCTCCGTATGGGGGAGGGAATGAGTTGGTGGTACTTGGGGTGCTGGATGGTACTTCCCAGCACGCTGAAGATGGTTCCCTGGGTCCCCTCACGCTGGGCAAGGTCAGTGGGTGGTGGGCGTTCCTCAGCTAACTTATTACAGCAGTGCCTTAGCCCTGTCAGTAGCAGTAGTGTAGGTCTCCCCCCTAGGCCCTAAAGCCTGTACTCCGGCAGAGGTTCTCCTAGGATCAGTGGTGCCCCAACTGACTAAAAGATTTCCCTCCAAACCTCTTATACCCCTAGGTCAGGTGACCCTCCTAAAGGCGGCAAAACATAACTCCTCCCACAGCCCGGAAGGTTCTGGAACCTTCCACCATGTCTGGCTATGTGGCCCAGAGGCGGGACGGGATGGATACTGTATCCCTATGTCCCAGCCTGACCCTGGCTACTAGTAGGTGTATGTGTGCAAGGCCACTCCGCAGTAGCAGGGGCCTGTGGCAGCCATCTTGGGTGAGAGAGCACCTGCACCTCAGCACTGGTTGGCAGTGGTAAGGCGCCCGGAGACCTAGGTCCAGTAAAAAATACAGTGGCAAAAATGAGGCGCAAAAGGGAAAAAACAGGGTAAGACCACCCTAGGGCTGACAGGTCTAACACGCGTCCCCCCCAGCCGAAAGTGGGGAGAGCTTCCCAACCTCTAGGGAGTTCTCGTCGCTAAGGCGGAAAAACCGGGAGAGACCGTCAGCGTTGGCGTGGTCTACACTGGGTCGATGTTCCACCCGAAAGTCCATCCCCTGGAGGGAAATGGACCACCTCAACAATTTGGGGTTTTCGCCTCTCATTTGCATGAGCCAGCGAAGGGGTCTGTGGTCGGTCTGGATCAGGAAGTGACAACCAAAAAGGTATGGCCTCAACTTCTTTACAGCCCAAACCACGGCAAAGGCTTCTCTTTCGATGGTACTCCACCGCTGTTCCCGGGGAGTAGTCTTCGGGAAATGAAGGCCACTGGCTGGTCTTGGCCATCGTCATTCAGCTGCGAGAGCACAGCTCCTATGCCATGCTCAGAAGCGTCTGTCTGCACGATAAATTCCCGTCCAAAGTCTGGAGTCCTGAGCACCGGTGCGGTGCACATCGCACGTTTGAGGGTCTCAAAGGCTTCCTGGCAGGCAGCCGTCCACATGACTCTGCGTGGCTGCTTCTTCGAAGTCAACTCCGTCAAAGGGCCCACAATGGTTCCATATCCCTTGACGAACCGGCGGTAGTATCCCGTGAGGCCGAGAAAAGCCCGGACCTCTGTTTGGGTCTTGGGGGGCTCCCAGGCCAAGATGGTTTCGATCTTGGCTTGGAGGGGTTGCACCTTACCCCCGCCCACCAGATGTCCCAGGTACACGACAGAACCCTGTCCAATCTGGCACTTGCTGGCCTTGATGGTTAGACCAGCCCGTTGCAGAGCCTGTAGCACCTCCTGGAGATGCTCCAGATGGTCCTCCCAGCTGCTACTGAAGACAGCTATGTCATCCAGGTAGGCAGCAGAGAAGGCCTCTAGGCCAGACAGCACCTGGTTCACCAACCGCTGGAAAGTGGCTGGAGCATTTTTCAACCCGAAGGGCATCACCCGAAATTGAAAGTGGCCCTCGGGGGTGGAGAACGCAGTCTTCTCCCTTGCTCCTTCCGCCATGGCGATCTGCCAATAGCCTGACGTCAAATCGATGGTACTCAAATACCGGGCTGCTCCCAGCCGGTCAATGAGCTCATCCGCCCGAGGGATCGGGTGAGCGTCGGTCTTGGTTACTGAGTTGAGTCCGCGGTAATCCACACAGAACCGAAGTTCTGGTGTGGTGCCCGGTGGGGCCGCTTTCGGCACCAACACCACCGGACTAGCCCAAGGGCTACTGGAAGGCTCAATCACCCCCAGTTCTAGCATCTTGGTAACCTCACCCTGGATACTAGCCTTGACCTTATCGGACAGCCGGTAAGACTTGGTTTTTACTGGCGGACTGTCCCCTGTGTCCACATCATGGGTACACAGGTGCGTGATCCCAGGCGTGAGGGAGAACAACGAGGCGTACTGCCCCAAGACCTGGCGGCAGTCCCTCTGTTGCTCTGGGGTCAAGGATGGGGCGAGGACCACTCCCTCTACCGAGCCATCCTTCTCATGGGCCACCAGAAGGTCTGGAAGAGGCTCACTCTCCTCCTCCTCACTTCCATTTGTTATCATCAGGAGAGTGAGCTCTGAACGCTCCTGGTGTGGCCTCAGGCGGTTGACGTGGAACACCCTGTGGGGTTGACGGGGGTCTTCACATCGACGACATAAGTGGTCTGGCCTCTCCTTTCCAGGATCTCAAACGGTCCAGTCCACCTGTCCTGGAGGGCGCTAAGCTCTCCTGGCTCCATGACCCACACCTTCTGTCCAGCGTCCAACTCTACCGTCCGAGCGTTCCGGTCATACCACTTCTTCATGACGGCCTGACTAGCCTCTAGGTTGTCCGAGGCTTCCTTCCACAGCTTGGCCACTTGGCTGCGGAATGCCAGCATATAGCTGACCACATCACGGGGAAGCTTCAAGGAAGACTTCTCCAACCCCTCCTTGACAAGACTGAGGGGCCCCCGAACGGGGTGGCCATAGAGCAGCTCAAAGGGGCTGAAACCGACCCCCTTCTGCGGCACCTCTTGGTAGGAGAAGAGCAGACAGGGTAAAAGGACGTCCCACTTCTTTCTCAAGTCCTCGGGTAGGCTCTGGATCATCCCCTTCAAGGTCTTATTGAAACGCTCCACGAGCCCGTTCGTCTGGGGGTGGTAAGGGGTGGAGAACCTGTAGGTCACTCCACACTCCTTCCACATGGCCTGCATGTAGGCCGACATGAAGTTCGTGCCCCTGTCTGACACCACGACCTTGGGGAATCCCACTCGGGTAAAAATCCCCATCAGGGCCCGCGCCACCACCGGTGCAGTGATGGTCCTCAGAGGGATTGCCTCTGGGTACCGGGTGGCGTGGTCCACCAACACCAAGATGAACCTGTGTCCCGAAGAAGTCGGCGGGTCCAACGGCCCGACAATGTCAATCCCTACCCGCTCAAAGGGGTACCGACAACCGGGAGAGGTTCCAGAGGGACCTTCAACTTAGTCCCTGTCTTGCCGCTCGCCTGGCAAGTGGTGCAGGTCTTGCAGAAAGTGTCAGAGGTGACGCGCATCCTGGGCCAGTAAAAATGTGGGACCAAACGCGCAAACGTCTTGTCCTGGCCCAGGTGTCCTGCTAGTGGTATCTCGTGTGCCAACTCTAGCAGAAAGGCTCGGTAGCATTGGGGGACCACTAAGGCCCTTGATGACCCATGCACCGGAGCCTTAGGCTCACTGTAGAGGAGACCATCCTCCCAGTAGACATGGTAGTTACCAGTCTCTGTTCCAGTTGCTTGGGCTTCGGCCTGCTGCTGCATGCCTTCAAGCGTAGGGCACTCCTTCTGCGCCCGGCAGAATTCCTCCCGGGTAGGCCCTCCTTCCACCTGCCACTCTGCAGGAGTCGGCAGGTCCCCTCCGGGAACACTATCCACCTCAGCGGACTCCGGGGTCACCTCCCAGGGCTCCCCATCCATCTCACCGGGTGTTTCCTCCTGGACATCTCCTCGTCCAGCAGTGGGCTGGGCCATTATTTCAGGCTCCAACCCGGGCTGAGTTCCTTGTCGGGCAGCCATGGACCGCGTGACGACGCAAGTCCATCCTGGTAATCCCAACATCTCAGCATGGGCATTGAACTCTACCTCCCTCCCGGTAGTATGTTCCAAGTCGTTTCCAAGCAGACAGTCAACTGGCATGGCAGGGCTCACCGCCACCTTCAACAGGCCTGAGACTCCTCCCCACTCAAAGGGAACTTGGGCCACGGGGTAATGACCCACGCTATTATCAGCCATAACAACCGGGTGGAATACCTCAGGAATCACCTGCTCTGGGGACACCAGCTGACGTCTTACCATCGTCATGCTGGCACCTGTGTCCCTCAGAGCCTCCACCTCCTCCCCGTTCACCAGGACCCTCTGCCGATACTTGGCAGTGTTCGAGGATACCTGAACCCGTGGGATGATCTCTCTATCCCCCAGGGAAACTAAGGTCAAGCCTGTCCACTCACCTCCCCTACCAAGGACAACTCCTCCCCAAGCGCTACACTGGCCACCCCGGGGCTCTTACCTCCTGTGGGGGCTGGGGTTCTCTTGCGACACTGGGGATCCCCCTTATAGTGTCCAACCTCCCCGCACTCGTAGCACCGGACAGTTCTGGGCTGCTGACTCCTGTCAGGGTAAGTGGGTTTCTGGAATCCAGATTGGGATGGGGAACCTACCCCTCTCCCAGGCGGTCTATTTTGGGGGCCTTTAAAGAACTCCCTCCTTTTATCTCCCCCCTCTTTCTTCTGGGGAACCCCTGTCCACCTTTCAGGGGGACCGCCCCGGCTCCCTTGTGGGACACCCGAGTGCTGACCCACGTGTCTGCCTCCTCTGCAAGCTCCCGTGGATTGGTCAGCTTGCGGTCCACCAAGTACTGGCGCAGCTCCGGAAAACATTTCTCTAGGAGGTGCTCTCTCAAGAACAGGTCGTACAGCCCTTTGTAATCATCAATGTTGCTGCCACGCACCCAACCCTCCAATGCCTTCCGGGCATAATCAAAAAAATCCACCCAGTTCTGTGTGGGAAGCTTGTGGCTGTTGCGGAACTTTTGGCGGTACTTCTCTGGGGTGAGGCCAAACTTCTTAAGCAGGGCCTCCTTCATGATACGGTAGTTCGTCTGATCCCCCTTGTCCAAGGTCAAAAGTGTGTCCCTTACTAGTGGAGGTATGTACCTGTAGAGACCTCCCCCCCAGTAGCTCTCAGGAACCCTATGGGCCACCAAAGACACCTTGTACGCCGCCAACCACTTATCAATGTCATCTCCCACACTAAAACTGGTTATCACCTCTCTAGGTAGATAGAACTTGGGCTCCTGCGGAACCTCAGCGGGTACGCTGCCACCATTCAAGTTGCCCTGCCTCTCCATCTGCAAGGCTCGGAGCTCTAATTCTTTCAGGCTAAGCTCATGCGCAAGCTTCCTTTCTTCCATGGCTAGCCTTGCCTGTTCTCGCTCCCTGTCTATCCTAGCAAGTTCTAACTTCAATTGCCTCTCCTCCCTCCTGTCCTCAAATTCCTCTGCAGACAAACTCCCCCTGACGCACTACTGCCTGCCCTGGAACGTCTTCCTGGCAACACATTCTCGCTAACGTCAATGTGCAGTTCTCCTGGGTCGTCTGCCTCCCTCTGCTCCTCGTCCCCTCTTCCCCCCGGGTGGGCCATTACCCATGCCCTCAAAGCTTTCTGAAGCTCCTCTTTCCTGGCGCCTCGCTTGACGGACACCCCCCTCTCTAGACAGAACTCCTTGAGCTGTGCCACCGTATACCTTTCTAGGTTGGCCAACTCAAACTCCATCCTGCTAGGTGGGGCCCCAGACAATTTAGAGAAAGGGTTCTAGACTGTAGGTAGCAGGTCTAACGTAGGAATGTACACAATCAGGCAATCACAAAAGAATTCTTCGCACTTGCATTTAAATAGGTGTCCAATTGCGGCGCACACTGAGTCCCTGTAGGGTGCTGCACAAACACCAGTCCTTATCCCACCGCTGAACACCAATGTTGGAAACGGGGTTACCGATTCCGGCACGGTAGCATGGCGCGAGGCGGAAAGGCACCCGAAGGCAATGTGTAAGGCAGTTGTGCAGCACACACTCACTCTGACTCAGTAATGCGGACGCAATAATGCGACACCACACCAGGCATGTGTATTAAAAACAAGTTCTTTTATATAAATCAATGCAGCATCAGATGAGGCAGATTAATTCAGGGCAACATTTCAACTCTTTGAAGTACTTAATTAGTGCGTCATCTCATTAAAGCACCATAGCTCATCAACATTGTAGGCCACTAAAAGGCCGCAGGAATCATCTCCTAAACGTAGCACCAATAATGATCACAGGGTGCAGGAATAAAACATGGGCCTAAAACATGCAGTTCACCTCATGAATATTCAATCACTTGTAAATAGGCATTTTACGTTACATTTCAAACAGGGCCTGCGTTAATCTAGGCGCTCCCATAGGCAGTACAGGGGCGTCGCAACTCCGGTACACCTGCAACATAAAACACTTCAACTCTTGGCGGTGTACACTTCAGCTCAATTCAGTTAAGCACCTTTACCCTAGGCAAAGACATTTCAGTAATAAGGATATGCATCCGGCCTAGACAGTAATTCAAACAGGCATAACAATGAAGCTGGTGAATAGCTTAGGGAACCCCTCTACATGTCCTTCTCTCTGGGGCTTCCCTGTTAATTAGGGCTTCTGTGTCTCTCAGGGGTTAATTCAGGCCAGGCCCACTCCTCTCCGGGGCCTCGCCTCGTGGGGATAGTTACTGTTGGCTTCCCCCTTTAAGATAACGGGTTAATGGTGGCCCCCGGCCCCCAGTGGCGTTTCTGCGTGCCCTAGGGGCCTTCCGGGCTCACCTGCGGTCATTTTGTTGGTCGCTCTTCTAAGCGACTGGCTTCTTCCCGGGCCGGCCCGTGTTTGGCAGGGCGGGGCCCGGACTGGGTTCTACGGCCTTCCGGCCGGAATTGCGGGACGTTGGGGGGCCGGTATCACTCTCCTCCGGCCCCCGTAGTCAGCGCTGGCAATGTAGGTCATCGGGGGGGCCGGTATCGCTCTCCTCCGGCCCCCGTAGTCAGCGCTGTACGCTGGGAAGGGAGCGGGAGCCGGCAGTCCTCTCCGGCCGGCCTCCCGCCTCCTCTGCTCACCAGGCACTCCTCTTCGGCTTCCGTCGGCGCTGGGGGCGCGGCGGGAGCCGGCGTCCAATCCCTGCGCGGCCTTCCCGGGGGCGCGGCCGATGACGCGGTCGGCGTCCCCGATCGCCTAGCAACGGCGTCGGCGGGGGCTGAAAGCCTCGATCTTCCTCCTGGGCCGCGGCGGTGATTTCTAGGCCGCAACTTCTTTCGCGCGAGCCCCCGGGCCCGGCGGTGATTCACGGCAGCTCCGGACCTTCGGCGAGGGCGCGGATGGCGCACCTCACCACCCCGGCCTCGGGGGAGGCCACGCTACCTCCGCAGTTTCCCACACGCGGCGACGGCCGCAAAGGCAGATTCCAGCCACATGGTCAGTGGCTTAAGGGCGATTCCTCCCACGTGGAGGCACAGCGCGGGGGCGCGCTTGCGACAGGCTGGCAGGGGGGCTGATTTAAAAGTGCTTTGGGCAGCCCAGCAGCAGGGCAGCACTGCGTCAGCTAGGAGTGGATGGGAGTGAAGGTCTAGCGCTTCAGGGCACGGCGCTTTACCTGGTGATCCCCAGTTTGGCAGTTCAGGTTTCTGGCCTTGCTGGTCTGTCAGGCCTTGCAGTTTCGGGTTACTTGCGGTAGTTCTTGGTTGGTTGCTTCTTGGGGTTTCTCCGTATGGGGGAGGGAATGAGTTGGTGGTACTTTGGGTGCTGGATGGTACTTCCCAGCACGCTGAAGATGGTTCCCTGGGTCCCCTCACGCTGGGCAAGGTCAGTGGGTGGTGGGCGTTCCTCAGCTAACTTATTACAGCAGTGCCTTAGCCCTGTCAGTAGCAGTAGTGTAGGTCTCCCCCCTAGGCCCTAACGCCTGTACTCCAGCAGAGGTTCTCCCAGGATCAGTGGTGCCCCAACTGACTAAAAGATTTCCCTCCAAACCTCTTATAACCCTAGGTCAGGTGACCCTCCTAAAGGCGGCAAAACATAACTCCTCCCACAGCCCGGAAGGTTCTGGAACCTTCCACCATGTCTGGCTATGTGGCCCAGAGGCGGGACGGGATGGATACTGTATCCCTATGTCCCAGCCTGACCCTGGCTACTAGTAGGTGTATGTGTGCAAGGCCACTCCGCAGTAGCAGGGGCCTGTGGCAGCCATCTTGGGTGAGAGAGCACCTGCACCTCAGCACTGGTTGGCAGTGGTAAGGCGCCCGGAGACCTAGGTCCAGTAAAAAATACGGTGGCAAAAATAAGGCGCAAAAGGGAAAAAACAGGGTAAGACCACCCTAGGGCTGACAGGTCTAACAGTTGCACATACCTATTTCCGATTGGGATTGTCATTTGTGTTGAAAATTCGACATAAAACCTGAATCATGGAGTTTGCAAAGTTCTCTCACTCCGGCCCTGTAGCAGAAAATGATTCTTTTTATTTCATTTCAGAGGACACCCCCATGAATATGGTACATATAATCTGTATATTTCAGGTTATGTGTTGTGGTAAATTGGTTGTATGGCGCAAAAAACTAAAGTATTGATGCAATTGTTGAAGAAATGAGGTGGATTGGGACCAACAGTACGCTCTTAAGGCGTGCAGCTCCCTAGCGAAAGACATCATGTTTCGGCTCTTTTGTAAATACCAGGAGGGCCTCCTCAGGTTCCAGTGGTAGTGGAGCTTATTTCAAAGATTTAGGACCAAACTTCTAAGCACCTGCGACCAACGGGGAGTTTGTTAACTTGCGTGAGTGACGGGCGATGGCTGCAGATCTGAGGCTCCCATCGGGTGTCTAACTCTTGGTTTTTAATCTCGCGTGCTGAAGAATGGACATCTGGGCTGTGATCTCTGTGGGCAGCCATTGGCCTTGCAATCAGTGCCGGATGTGTAAATTCAGTCACGCTAACCGCTCTTCACATATTTGTTTAACTGTGTATTTTAGGCTGAGTTCTTTCTGAAGACTTTATAAAATCAGTGATAGTTGTAAGGTCTTTGGCCTCCAACAGTCCACGGTGTCGAGGCAAGTCTTCCGTAAGACCAGTCGTAGTCGCCAACGTTGTGATTGCAATGGTTTCTGCTCCTATCCCTGATGACGGACATTGATGCCATGGAGAAGGGGGCTCCAGTTTACTCTTTGGTACTTCTTCACAAAAGCTTAGGTGTTGCATTGTTAAAGCTCAACCAATTGACCACCATCCTCTTGCATAACATCCAGTTTGTGGACGCACTACTCAAGAAGGGGTCCCAGAAACCAGCCTTTAGTGCACGTTGGGGGCGGTGCAGGGGTTGATCATACACATGGAATAGAAAACGATCTCTGCACTGAAGACTTTGCGTCTGTAGTTCTAGGCAGAAATCATGTATTGGTAAAAAGGGAAAATGTCCACATCAGCTCAGCTGAATAGAAATGGCCTCCGTCGATGAAGACTAGCCACCCTCTGTCGATCAACCAAGATGGAAGCCTTGAAGAGGCCATCTGTGCCCCTCAAGTCTACTGAAAGCAATGATTCCTCTTCGGGGGGATTCGGGCTCAAAGCCATCATATGTGAGCCTGAACCATGTCAGTCAGCAGGGCCAGCATCGCCCACTTCCATTTAAATGTTGGCCTTGTGCCATTTGTTCGATTGTCTTGATTTGTCAGTAGACTGACCGTTCAGATGCATCGCCAAGATCTGACACACCGCTAACTTTTCTTCTCTGTTCACATTTTCATCAGTGAACGTCTTTGGTAGCGTATCGAGGTGAGGATTAGACATCTGAACGCTTACGTCTGGCAGAGCCGCAAGACGAAACATTGACGCCACCTGCTTGCGTACACAGTATGCTCCACCACATTCAATTCTTGTCCACAATCTGTTCCTATATTTGGGATAGCGGCTCTTTGTTGTAGACGGGGGCTTTGAGGTTACTGCTCACGCACTGATATCCCTACTGTCATCAGCTGGGGCATACCGTCAGACTGAGTTGGCTCAGTTGGCACATCCTCCCGGCTGCAGGGTGATAATCAGTTTTGTTGGCATCCACCGCGTCCCAGGCACACACAGCTTCTTCTCCATTCATACGCTCAACGGTGCTGTCAGCACTGTTCCTGTGCTTGTTCAAACCCTTTGTATCCTGAAATTCTTTCGTCCTGTGTTCTGCAATCGGGGTGATGGCTGTGAAAAATGGCCCGCTGCCCCTTTGTGCCAAGGCTTGTTTTGTTTATTGAAGCCTGAAGAACTTGTTCTCTCCAAGGCTGGTTGAGCTCGGTGAATGGGGCTCTTGGTCTTGTCTTTTTAAGTCCATTTCTTGCGCTCATGATCTGCAGGGAGGCGGGTTTGGCTCTGGCCAGGCTCCAGGTTCAGATCAAGTGTCTCTGGGCCTCAGTGTGTGAGATCTGACCCTTCTCTGACACCGTCGTTCGTCAGATTCTTTCAGCTTAAGCACAGATGCTGCCTTTTGACTCGCTGCATCCGGAGTTTTAACCCTTTCTGCTGCCTTTTACACCTGACCATTAGGGCTCCAATTTTAATCTTCAGTTGGACTGCGTTTCTGCTGTTTTTATTTTCAGTATATCCAAATTAGAAGGCCAGGGTTCCCCAATATATGGATCGTTACTGTCTTTCTGCATTCTTTTTTGGAAAACGAAATCCATTTTCCTTTGGTTTTCTGGTTCTTTTTAGGTCTCGCCCACTATGGCTTCAGCTGTCAGTTGTGAAGTAGAACCATTGAATCCAACATACGCATAGAGTGGGCTTTGTGTCCAACCTCTGCTCGTGATTGGATGGCGTTCTTGTCTATCTCAGTTCCCCGCTCCTGATTTGGTGGCTTTCCTTCTAGGGAGCATTTCAGTGTCCGTGTTTTGACTGGATGAGTTCTGTCCTTCCGCTGCTCATGTTGTAGCCTTCTGTACAGTGCGCGAGGGACTCTTTTCTCTCCTCCGTGTGTATCTCTTCCTCCACTTCCCCATCCATGGGCCCCCACTCTCTGTATATAATAATGGTCCCCTTTTGCATGCTTCGCACCCCTGTACCTTCATGTTCTCACCTCTGCCTTGCCACTTGAGCAGTGGGCAATCATCTTAAAATTAATTTAAAACCATTCAAAGATGTTCGTTTATCTTGGAATTGTTATTTTGTTTTAATAAAAATCATTCAGCAGCGCCTGGATACCCTCGTGGGTGATTATCTGCGCTTTATAAATCCTGTTTGATTGATTCAGAGATGGTCACTGCACATGTGTGTGCACTCATGGTTTGCATATGGAAAATTAAACCGACATTGGCAAAACCAATAGGCGTCATGGGGAACATCCTATTGGCTTATTATTTTTTGTGTATGCATTGTGTGGTTTGTTATGCTCTTTTGCTTACTACATGCACAGTTTTACCTTGTTTTCCCCTCCAAATTGGCTGTCCGGTTGACAGCATGATCCTGGGAGACCCCTTGAAGTAGTGATGGAGAGGAGAAGCAGTGAAGTGGCTACTTGACTAGTCTCCTAAGAGCACAGGGAGGAGACCATGGCTCCTACATACTACCACTACGGGTCCTCCTCGCTAGGAGTCACAGACTCCAGGAAGACGAGCTTCTCCTCCCTCGGTCTGGTTGAGAGGTGGGACTCTTCGCATGTTCTCCTGCTGTTCCCTGTGGCCCTCCCATTCTCTCACTGATTTCAGTATCTGCTGTTCCCAGGCTGCCCCGCGGCGAGTATCATAATCGATGCTGCTGTGCCCGCTCTCGATGTGGCCACCTTCGTCTTCCTGCTGGTGTTCCTGCTAGCTTCTGGCCAGACTATGGCCGAGGCATCGGTGGGACATGAGTCCAGGGTGGTCTGCTGGTGTTCCTGCTAGCTTCCGGCCAGACTATGGCCGAGGCATCGGTGGGACATGAGTCCAGGGTGGTCTGCTGGTGTTCCTGCTTGCTTCCGGCCAGACTATGGCCGAGGCATCGGTGGGACATGAGTCCAGGGTGGTCTGCTGGTGTTCCTGCTAGCTTCTGGCCAGACTATGGCCGAGGCACCAGTAGGACATGAGTCCAGGGTGGTCTGCTGGTGTTCCTGCTAGCTTCCGGCCAGACTATGGCCGAGGCATCGGTGGGACATGAGTCCAGGGTGGTCTGCTGGTGTTCCTGCTAGCTTCTGGCCAGACTATGGCCGAGGCACCAGTAGGACATGAGTCCAGGGTGGTCTGCTGGTGTTCCTGCTAGCTTCCGGCCAGACTATGGCCGAGGCATCGGTGGGACATGAGTCCAGGGTGGTCTGCTGGTGTTCCTGCTAGCTTCTGGCCAGACTATGGCCGAGGCACCAGTAGGACATGAGTCCAGGGTGGTCTGCTGGTGTTCCTGCTAGCTTCCGGCCAGACTATGGCCGAGGCATCGGTGGGACATGAGTCCAGGGTGGTCTGCTGGTGTTCCTGCTAGCTTCCGGCCAGACTATGGCCGAGGCATCGGTGGGACATGAGTCCAGGGTGGTCTGCTGGTGTTCCTGCTAGCTTCCGGCCAGACTATGGCCGAGGCATCGGTGGGACATGAGTCCAGGGTGGTCTGCTGGTGTTCCTGCTAGCTTCCGGCCAGACTATGGCCGAGGCATCGGTGGGACATGAGTCCAGGGTGGTCTGCTGGTGTTCCTGCTAGCTTCCGGCCAGACTATGGCCGAGGCATCGGTGGGACATGAGTCCAGGGTGGTCTGCTGGTGTTCCTGCTAGCTTCCGGCCAGACTATGGCCGAGGCATCGGTGGGACATGAGTCCAGGGTGGTCTGCTGGTGTTCCTGCTAGCTTCCGGCCAGACTATGGCCGAGGCATCGGTGGGACATGAGTCCAGGGTGGTCTGCTGGTGTTCCTGCTAGCTTCCGGCCAGACTATGGCCGAGGCATCGGTGGGACATGAGTCCAGGGTGGTCTGCTGGTGTTCCTGCTAGCTTCCGGCCAGACTATGGCCGAGGCATCGGTGGGACATGAGTCCAGGGTGGTCTGCTGGTGTTCCTGCTAGCTTCCGGCCAGACTATGGCCGAGGCATCGGTGGGACATGAGTCCAGGGTGGTCTGCTGGTGTTCCTGCTAGCTTCTGGCCAGACTATGGCCGAGGCACCAGTAGGACATGAGTCCAGGGTGGTCTGCTGGTGTTCCTGCTAGCTTCCGGCCAGACTATGGCCGAGGCATCGGTGGGACATGAGTCCAGGGTGGTCTGCTGGTGTTCCTGCTAGCTTCCGGCCAGACTATGGCCGAGGCATCGGTGGGACATGAGTCCAGGGTGGTCTGCTGGTGTTCCTGCTAGCTTCCGGCCAGACTATGGCCGAGGCATCGGTGGGACATGAGTCCAGGGTGGTCTGCTGGTGTTCCTGCTAGCTTCCGGCCAGACTATGGCCGAGGCATCGGTGGGACATGAGTCCAGGGTGGTCTGCTGGTGTTCCTGCTAGCTTCCGGCCAGACTATGGCCGAGGCATCGGTGGGACATGAGTCCAGGGTGGTCTGCTGGTGTTCCTGCTAGCTTCCGGCCAGACTATGGCCGAGGCATCGGTGGGACATGTGTCCAGGGTGGTCTGCTGGTGTTCCTGCTAGCTTCCGGCCAGACTATGGCCGAGGCATCGGTGGGACATGAGTCCAGGGTGGTCTGCTGGTGTTCCTGCTAGCTTCCGGCCAGACTATGGCCGAGGCATCGGTAGGACATGTGTCCAGGGTGGTCTGCTGGTGTTCCTGCTAGCTTCCGGCCAGACTATGGCCGAGGCATCGGTGGGACATGAGTCCAGGGTGGTCTGCTGGTGTTCCTGCTAGCTTCCGGCCAGACTATGGCCGAGGCATCGGTGGGACATGTGTCCAGGGTGGTCTGCTGGTGTTCCAGGATGTCCATGTATGATGCCGGAAGCATTCATGTGCTGTAATAAAGGTAGAGCAGGCAGATATGTACAGGCAAACTATCCACATGCTAAGACTAACACACCCCGTCAAGAGCCGCCTGCCTCTGCTGGACACATGGAAGCCAAAACCATTCTCTCCACTGCCTCCTTGTGGAGACTCATAGGACGACGTACATTCAGGAGTACAAGTGGCGGCAGCACTGGTCCGACACCAGCACTAAGAGAGGAGACTGCTAATGCACAGACCACAACTGTGGGGTCTGCGGCACACAGCGTTCTCACCACCTCCACAGGATACAGACCGCCAGAAGGGACTGTGGGGTGTAGACAGAAGGGAAGGGTCAACAGACTGTGCACAGGTCCTCACTTCCCATCCTGAATCACTCCATTATCTGGGGGTGCACCAGGCCATCTCCCTTTAGGAACTTCTCGCTGTCCACATCACTCAGTAGTGGTGGGTGCACAGAACTCCTTCGAGGCATCCATCACAACTTCGTCAGGAGTAAAGTCACACATCCAAGCTGGAGGTTCGGCACAAAATTCTGAAATTGTGCGCCAGAGATTTGTTTTCTAAGTTTTGTTTTGCTTTTTACATTTATTTTCCACTGAGCGCTCTTGTGTGTTAAAGATTACCATCACTTTTTGAGTACTAGCTGCATGTCCGCCTGTGGCCTGTGCTGTTAGCAGAAGCTGCCACTGATGACCTGGAAGTTCTCCTATCCCGTCCTCTTGCCTCCTGTGAGGCAGGTGCCCCTGCTTGTGGTGGCTTCAAACCAGAGGTCAGGCAGCCGCATCCCTCTGTCTACGGCAGGCTTCTCCAACGAGGAGCTCCTGACCTACTGGTAGCTCTCCAGCTGCCTGCAAGTAGCTCTCCTGTCCGGAACCCAGCCTACTAAATTAGATTTGACATTGTTGAATGAATAAATGTGTACCAAACTTCAAAAGCGCCTATTCAAGATGAAAATGTGTGTATTTTCAGAACTCATACGCGGATGTTTGTCTAAAATGGGTGCATTTCCAGTCGAATTTCCAGTTCATCCATTGCAACCATTCAGTTGGGTAACAATAAACATATGTTATTTCAGCAACAAGATACCCTATACGGTAAACGTGCACTGTACAAATCCACATGTTCTATTTAAAGCTGATATTTGAGTGATAAATTATGCGGCACAGTTAAGACTTGGGGCCTGACTACAGTTTGGCAGACAGGATATCCGTCGCAGTATTGCATGTTCCATAGGATATAATGGAATTGTAATTTGTTGGACGTGATATCCGTCGCAGTATTGCATGTTCCATAGGATATAATGGAATTGTAATTTGTTGGACGTGATAGCCGTTGCGTCTGCGACAGAGTAACCCTGTCCGCCAAGATCGTAATCGGGCCCTAAGTGTGTTTTTACACTGCGCGGGCGGCTGGTATGTATTTCCCATGTAGAGGCTTCCAGGTTGATAAAGCTTTTTTCATGTTGCAGGAGTAACTGTGCCAGATGCACTAATGTGATCATTGCTCATATCTTAACATGGGTTTCTACATACATGTAAATATTTTGAACAGACAAATGCCTCGGATCGCCGAGAGGACCGCACGCTCCCGCCCTGACTATCCATACTGTTGGTAGGGTTGAATGGTGATTCGGTGCCATAAACCACTGTCACCTGCCAGCCTGTATTGCCCCTGCCTTCATCTGAACTTATGCAAAACACACAAGATGATGGACGGAATGTTGCACATTGGCAAACATTCACCCCCAGTCACAGATCTGGGTTTAATCCATCGTTATTTTGCTTCACCACGCCACCCCAGTTCAGACATAGCCATATGCAAATCAGTCTTGACCCTGTGCCTCATGGGAACAGTCCAGACCGAACTGCCAAGCCATGTCTTCCCTGGACCGGAATCAAGCATCCTAGGACCAGTTTCGGGCTATCAGCCCTCATCAGCCAAGATAGCTTGACTCCAGTGGCGTAGTGAGCACGGGACCCACGTCTGGGCATACCCTTCCCACTTAGGGCGAAATGCAAAACACACAAGATGATGGACGGAATGTTGCACATTGGCAAACATTCACCCCCAGTCACAGATCTGGGTTTAATCCATCGTTATTTTGCTTCACCACGCCACCCCAGTTCAGACATAGCCATATGCAAATCAGTCTTGACCCTGTGCCTCATGGGAACAGTCCAGACCGAACTGCCAAGCCATGTCTTCCCTGGACCGGAATCAAGCATCCTAGGACCGGTTTCGGGCTATCAGCCCTCATCAGCCAGGATAGCTTGACTCCAGTGGCGTAGTGAGCACGGGACCCACGTCTGGGCATACCCTTCCCACTTAGGGCGAAATGCAAAACACACAAGATGATGGACGGAATGTTGCACATTGGCAAACATTCACCCCCAGTCACAGATCTGGGTTTAATCCATCGTTATTTTGCTTCACCACGCCACCCCAGTTCAGACATAGCCATATGCAAATCAGTCTTGACCCTGTGCCTCATGGGAACAGTCCAGACCGAACTGCCAAGCCATGTCTTCCCTGGACCGGAATCAAGCATCCTAGGACCGGTTTCGGGCTATCAGCCCTCATCAGCCAGGATAGCTTGACTCCAGTGGCGTAGTGAGCACGGGACCCACGTCTGGGCATACCCTTCCCACTTAGGGCGAAATGCAAAACACACAAGATGATGGACGGAATGTTGCACATTGGCAAACATTCACCCCCAGTCACAGATCTGGGTTTAATCCATCGTTATTTTGCTTCACCACGCCACCCCAGTTCAGACATAGCCATATGCAAATCAGTCTTGACCCTGTGCCTCATGGGAACAGTCCAGACCGAACTGCCAAGCCATGTCTTCCTGGACCGGAATCAAGCATCCTAGGACCGGTTTCGGGCTATCAGCCCTCATCAGCCAGGATAGCTTGACTCCAGTGGCGTAGTGAGCACGGGACCCACGTCTGGTCATACCCTTCCCACTTAGGGCGAAATGCAAAACACACAAGATGATGGACGGAATGTTGCACATTGGCAAACATTCACCCCCAGTCACAGATCTGGGTTTAATCCATCGTTATTTTGCTTCACCACGCCACCCCAGTTCAGACATAGCCATATGCAAATCAGTCTTGACCCTGTGCCTCATGGGAACAGTCCAGACCGAACTGCCGAGCCATGTCTTCCCTGGACCGGAATCAAGCATCCTAGGACCGGTTTCGGGCTATCAGCCCTCATCAGCCAGGATAGCTTGACTCCAGTGGCGTAGTGAGCACGGGACCCACGTCTGGGCATACCCTTCCCACTTAGGGCGAAATGCAAAACACACAAGATGATGGACGGAATGTTGCACATTGGCAAACATTCACCCCCAGTCACAGATCTGGGTTTAATCCATCGTTATTTTGCTTCACCACGCCACCCCAGTTCAGACATAGCCATATGCAAATCAGTCTTGACCCTGTGCCTCATGGGAACAGTCCAGACCGAACTGCCAAGCCATGTCTTCCCTGGACCGGAATCAAGCATCCTAGGACCGGTTTCGGGCTATCAGCCAGGATAGCTTGACTCCAGTGGCGTAGTGAGCACGGGACCCACGTCTGGGCATACCCTTCCCACTTAGGGCGAAATGCAAAACACACAAGATGATGGACGGAATGTTGCACATTGGCAAACATTCACCCCCAGTCACAGATCTGGGTTTAATCCATCGTTATTTTGCTTCACCACGCCACCCCAGTTCAGACATAGCCATATGCAAATCAGTCTTGACCCTGTGCCTCATGGGAACAGTCCAGACCGAACTGCCAAGCCATGTCTTCCCTGGACCGGAATCAAGCATCCTAGGACCGGTTTCGGGCTATCAGCCCTCATCAGCCAGGATAGCTTGACTCCAGTGGCGTAGTGAGCACGGGACCCACGTCTGGGCATACCCTTCCCACTTAGGCGAAATGCAAAACACACAAGATGATGGACGGAATGTTGCACATTGGCAAACATTCACCCCCAGTCACAGATCTGGGTTTAATCCATCGTTATTTTGCTTCACCACGCCACCCCATTTCAGACATAGCCATATGCAAATCAGTCTTGACCCTGTGCCTCATGGGAACAGTCCAGACCGAACTGCCAAGCCATGTCTTCCCTGGACCGGAATCAAGCATCCTAGGACCGGTTTCGGGCTATCAGCCCTCATCAGCCAGGATAGCTTGACTCCAGTGGCGTAGTGAGCACGGGACCCACGTCTGGGCATACCCTTCCCACTTAGGGCGAAATGCAAAACACACAAGATGATGGACGGAATGTTGCACATTGGCAAACATTCACCCCCAGTCACAGATCTGGGTTTAATCCATCGTTATTTTGCTTCACCACGCCACCCCAGTTCAGACATAGCCATATGTAAATCAGTCTTGACCCTGTGCCTCATGGGAACAGTCCAGACCGAACTGCCAAGCCATGTCTTCCCTGGACCGGAAACAAGCATCCTAGGACCGGTTTCGGGCTATCAGCCCTCATCAGCCAGGATAGCTTGACTCCAGTGGCGTAGTGTTGTTTTTGCATTTGTCACCCCGAGTGGGACGGGTATGCCCAGACGTGGGTCCCGTGCTCTCCATGCCACTGGAATCAAGCTATCCTGGCTGAAGAGGGGTGAAACCCCGAAACCGGTCTTAGGATGCTTGTTTCCAGTCCAGGGAGGACCTGGCTTGGCAGTTCGGGCTGGACTGTTCCCATGGGGCACAGGGTCAAGACTGATTTGCATATGGCTGGGTTCAAACTGGAATGGCATGGTGAGCAAAAAAAACGATGGATTTAGGCCCAGATCTCTGTACTGGGGTGAATGTATGACATTGTTCTGCATTCTGTCCTTCAACTGTTGTTTTTGCATTTGTCACCCCGAGTGGGACGGGTATGCCCAGACGTGGGTCCCGTGCTCTCCATGCCACTGGAATCAAGCTAGTTCTGGCTGAAGAGGGGTGAAACCCCGAAACCGGTCCTAGGATGCTTGTTTCCAGTCCAGGGAGGACCTGGCTTGGCAGTTCGGGCTGGACTGTTCCCATGGGGCACAGGGTCAAGACTGATTTGCATATGGCTGGGTTCAAACTGGAATGGCATGGTGAGCAAAAACGATGGATTTAGGCCCAGATCTCTGTACTGGGGTGAATGTATGACATTGTTCTGCATTCTGTCCATCAACTGTTGTTTTTGCATTTGTCACCCGAGTGGGACAGGTATGCCCAGACGTTGGTCCCGTGCTCTCCATGCCACTGGAATCAAGCTATCCTGGCTGAAGAGGGGTGAAACCCCGAAACCGGTCCTAGGATGCTTGTTTCCAGTCCAGGGAGGACCTGGCTTGGCAGTTCGGGCTGGACTGTTCCCATGGGGCACAGGGTCAAGACTGATTTGCATATGGCTGGGTTCAAACTGGAATGGCATGGTGAGCAAAAACGATGGATTTAGGCCCAGATCTCTGTACTGGGGTGAATGTATGACATTGTTCTGCATTCTGTCCATCAACTGTTGTTTTTGCATTTGTCACCCCGAGTGGGACGGGTATACCCAGACGTGGGTCCCGTGCTCTCCATGCCACTGGAATCAAGCTATCCTGGCTGAAGAGGGGTGAAACCCTGAAACCGGTCCTAGGATGCTTGTTTCCAGTCCAGGGAGGACCTGGCTTGGCAGTTCGGGCTGGACTGTTCCCATGGGGCACAGGGTCAATACTGATTTGCATATGGCTGGGTTCAAACTGGAATGGCATGGTGAGCAAAAAAACGGTGGATTTAGGCCCAGATCTCTGTACTGGGGTGAATGTATGACATTGTTCTGCATTCTGTCCATCAACTGTTGTTTTTGCATTCATCTGAACTTATACCTGCTCTTTATACCGTAGTGCTTAGAGTGCTACCTCACACTCCTAGGAGCTTCCCACAATCTTCTCAAACGCAACAGAGAAATAACCAGGGAATGAAATACGGCGCAGAACCCTTCATGTCTTATAGGCCGACTGACGTACCATGCCCCAGCCTTACCTGCATGCATCTTCTCAGAGGTTCGTAAATCCAGTCAACAGAGCTCACTACATTTCAAAAGTGCCCATGAGCTGTAACTGAATGTCACCTCCGAGAGGTAGCGCCACACCTCAGATGTTGAAAGAGGGAGGCTGTTTGTTGCTTAGACAGTTGTGAACCAGTAAGAGAGATGTTTTAGGGGAAGGGACTCACCAAGAGAACCAACACTAGGGAAGGAGGAAGGGTATTGAGGCGTTCAGGTATGTAAAATAAAGCTCCATAAATAATAAATTCATGAATTTTAGAGACCTAGCGCTTTAAAGTCACCGTTAATTGGGGAGCGTTATATTCCAAATCTATGAGCAGCCTAGTGAAACAGGGGTTTGGAGTGCAATTACAGCACCTAAATCTTGACGCTGTTGAGTGCTCGGCACTCCCTCTCCTCCTTGTTATGTTATGTCGATTTGTAGAGCGCGCTAATCACCTGGGAGGGGATCCAGGCACTTGAGCAGTAGTTAAGGCAAGAGCTCCCAGTAAGGTTAATCGAAAAGCCAGGTCTTCAGTTTCTTGCGGAACTCAAAAAGTGATGAGGAGGCTCTGATGTGTTGTGGGAGCTTGTTTTAAGTTTTGGGAGCTATGCAGGTGAACTCACACCGTCCTAGTGTGCTTTTTCAACTGCAAGGTGTGTGCGAGTGAGGCTGAGTGTAGGTGTCTGCTAGGCCCGTGCAAGTGTATGCGACTGTTGAGGTATGCTGGTCCAGTGTTTGGCTTTGTATGCGTGCGAGAGGAGTTTGAATTGGCTGCGTTTGTGAATGGGGAGCCAGTGGAGCTCTCTTGAGGTGAGGTGAGATGAGATGTGGGTGCGAGTGAGAGTGAGGGTGAGTGTAGGTGTCTGCTAGGCTGGTTGAAGTGTATTCAGCTATTCAGATATGTTGGCCCAGTGCTGTGCAAGGCTTTGTATGCGTGCGAGAGGAGTTTGAATTGGCTGCGTTTGTGAATGGGGAGCCAGTGGAGCTCTCTGAGGTGAGGTGAGATGTGGGTGCGAGTGAGAGTGAGTGTAGGTGTCTGCTAGGCCCGTGCAAGTGTATGCGACTGTTGAGGTTTGCTGGTCCAGTGCTGTGCAAGGCTTTGTATGCATGCAAGAGGAGTTTGAATTTGTATGCGACTGTTGAGGTATGCTGGTCCAGTGTTTGGCTTTGTATGCATGCATGAGGAGTTTGAATTGGCTGCGTTTGTGAATGGGGAGCCAGTGGAGCTCTCTGAGGTGAGGTGAGATGTGGGTGCGAGTGAGAGTGAGGGTGAGTGTAGGTGTCTGCTAGGCTGGTTGAAGTGTATTCAGATATGTTGGCCCAGTGCTGTGCAAGGCTTTGTATGCGTGCGAGAGGAGTTTGAATTGCCTGCGTTTGTGAATGGGGAGCCAGTGGAGCTCTCTGAGGTGAGGTGAGATGAGATGTGGGTGCGAGTGAGAGTGAGGGTGAGTGTAGGTGTCTGCTAGGCTGGTTGAAGTGTATTCAGCTATTCAGATATGTTGGCCCAGTGCTGTGCAAGGCTTTGTATGCGTGCGAGAGGAGTTTGAATTGGCTGCGTTTGTGAATGGGGAGCCAGTGGAGCTCTCTGAGGTGAGGTGAGATGTGGGTGCGAGTGAGAGTGAGAGTGAGGGTGAGTGTAGGTGTCTGCTAGGCCCGTGCAAGTGTATGCGACTGTTGAGGTTTGCTGGTCCAGTGCTGTGCAAGGCTTTGTATGCATGCAAGAGGAGTTTGAATTTGTATGCGACTGTTGAGGTATGCTGGTCCAGTGTTTGGCTTTGTATGCATGCATGAGGAGTTTGAAATTGGCTGCGTTTGTGAATGGGGAGCCAGTGGAGCTCTCTGAGGTGAGGTGAGATGTGGGTGCGAGTGAGAGTGAGGGTGAGTGTAGGTGTCTGCTAGGCTGGTTGAAGTGTATTCAGATATGTTGGCCCAGTGCTGTGCAAGGCTTTGTATGCGTGCGAGAGGAGTTTGAATTGGCTGCGTTTGTGAATGGGGAGCCAGTGGAGCTCTCTGAGGTGAGGTGAGATGAGATGTGGGTGCGAGTGAGAGTGAGGGTGAGTGTAGGTGTCTGCTAGGCTGGTTGAAGTGTATTCAGCTATTCAGATATGTTGGCCCAGTGCTGTGCAAGGCTTTGTATGCGTGCGAGAGGAGTTTGAATTGGCTGCGTTTGTGAATGGGGAGCCAGTGGAGCTCTCTGAGGTGAGGTGAGATGTGGGTGCAAGTGAGAGTGAGGGTGAGTGTAGGTGTCTGCTAGGCTGGTTGAAGTGTATTCAGATATGTTGGCCCAGTGCTGTGCAAGGCTTTGTATGCGTGCGAGAGGAGTTTGAATTGGCTGCGTTTGTGAATGGGGAGCCAGTGGAGCTCTCTGAGGTGAGGTGAGATGAGATGTGGGTGCGAGTGAGAGTGAGGGTGAGTGTAGGTGTCTGCTAGGCTGGTTGAAGTGTATTCAGCTATTCAGATATGTTGGCCCAGTGCTGTGCAAGGCTTTGTATGCGTGCGAGAGGAGTTTGAATTGGCTGCGTTTGTGAATGGGGAGCCAGTGGAGCTCTCTGAGGTGAGGTGAGATGAGATGTGGGTGCGAGTGAGAGTGAGGGTGAGTGTAGGTGTCTGCTAGGCTGGTTGAAGTGTATTCAGCTATTCAGATATGTTGGCCCAGTGCTGTGCAAGGCTTTGTAGGTGTACGTGAGGAGTTTGAATTGGCTGCGTTTGTGAATGGGGAGCCAGTGGAGCTCTCTGAGGTGAGGTGAGATGTGGGTGCGAGTGAGAGTGAGGGTGAGTGTAGGTGTCTGCTAGGCTGGTTGAAGTGTATTCAGCTATTCAGATATGTTGGCCCAGTGCTGTGCAAGGCTTTGTAGGTGTACGTGAGGAGTTTGAATTGGCTGCGTTTGTGAATGGGGAGCCAGTGGAGCACTCTGAGGTGAGGTGAGATGTGGGTGCGAGTGAGAGTGAGGGTGAGTGTAGGTGTCTGCTAGGCTGGTTGAAGTGTATTCAGCTATTCAGATATGTTGGCCCAGTGCTGTGCAAGACTTTGTATGCATGCATGAGTAGTTTGAATTGGCTGCGTTTGTGAATGGGGAGCCACTGGAGCTCTCTGAGGTGAGATGTGGGTGCGAGTGAGAGTGAGGGTGAGTGTAGGTGTCTGCTAGGCCCGTGCAAGTGTATGCGACTGTTGAGGTATGCTGGCCCAGTGCTGTGCAAGGCTTTGTATGCATGCATGAGGAGTTTGAATTGGCTGCGTTTGTGAATGCGGAGCCAGTGGAGCTCTCTGAGGTGAGGTGAGATGTGGGTGCGGCATGGTAGGTTGAGAGTGAGTCTGGATGACCTGGAGTCTGTGTGTGAGCTGCTTGAAGATGCCTTTAGACATCACAAAAGTTGTATACCGTGATGAGCAGGGCATTGAGGAGAGCCCTGGGGACTCCGCAGCTCAGCTGCACAGGCTTGAGGTTAAATTGCCCTTTTCTGGTCAGATGAAGACGCAGTTTGGACCACTGGCCTCCAGGGGAGCTCAGCACAAGCCTCACCCATCAGTGTGAAAAACGGAGACTCCACAAACTGGCAATTTTTTTGATTAAAGTGCAGCCCATTTTCCTTAAAGGGAAGCGGGATGCATTTCAAAAAAATAAATGAAAAGCTGCCTTTTCATTTTTTAAGAGTAGGCATGGTCCGTGGGACCACTGCCTGCACTTAAAAAATGTTGGTGTCCCCATTCACCAAGGGGAAGGGGTCCCTTGGGGGCCCCTTCCTGTTTGCGAATGGGCTACCACCTCCTTCACGGAGTTGGTTAAATATGAATGTTTTGCAACCGCATTCCGTTCGCAAAACATTCATTCATGCCCCTGCGCCTCGCTATTAGGAAAGGACACCCTTGAAACTCCCCTTCCTTATACTGACTTGCAAACGCTATTCTCCAAGTCGGTAATAGGTTGCTGACTCACAAAATAGGGTTGGTACATGTCAAACGACACTTTAGCTGTCGCAAATGGCCCGATTCTCTGTTTGCAACCGCTACAAAGTGTTGTACATCTGGCCCTCACAAATGTTCAGAAAGGTTTGTGGTTCCTAGGAGTAAATCTGAACAGTTGGCGTAAGCTGCAGGAGCGAGAAAGGAGCTAAGAGCTCTTTGTGGCCATTAATCCTGACTGGTTCATACTGGGCACAAAACCCTTCTTCGCTGAAATATAACTTTTTTTATATTAAGACATTGCTTCGTGTAGCAGCAACTAATCCTGTAGTAAAGAACAGTTTCTCCACCTGGTTCGAGGAAGCTGGAACTGCTGGTCTCAGCATGAGAGCAGGCGGGGACCTCGGTCCTGGGCTGGTACCTCAAGAAGCGCTGAGACCGGAAGTGTAAGACGAATCAAAATGGACGCCACCAAGGGCGCCCTCAAAGATGCACCCTCAGTAGAAACACTGCGGCTCATCCGAGGGCCATGTTACTTTCAAGAGTGTCATGTCAAGTGTCAAACATGTTTTTTTAATTGAATTTTAAGTGGTGGGGAACGGTCCAGATAGTGTCAATCTGTCACGTAGTTGTTGTGTGTGCATTTGTTGGTGAAATGTCCATAAAGTGTACCTTCCAGACCTTTATCTTGAGTGGGTGAAAGGTCACTGAGTGCAAGAGATTTCTGCCAGTAAAGTTAGTGAAGCGTTTGGGTGTCTATGCATAGTAAAATCTCCAGGAATCAGTAACTAGTTGGCAGATAAAGTCCAGGTACAAACTACACTTCAGAGTGACTACACAGAAGCTTTAGTTGTTTGTAGCGGGCAGTACCTGAGTGGAGTTTTGATGCACTTCTGATTAACGCAACCGTTTTTGAAAAACAGTAGGTGGGCTATCTCCTTTTTAGGTCTTGCCTAGCGTTGCTGCGCACATGCGCAGCACTCTCGGCGAGATTTATTGTCAAGGAGGACTTTGAGAGAAGGGCTTGAAGCCCCGCCCCTTATTTCCATTGGCTTGCGTCACCGTTTATGGTAAACGGTGGGCTGCCATTGGAAATCAGCTTTCTTTGTTGCCTTCTTTTCACTTTTTTGTCCGGCCCACCCGGACTGGCTCGTCTGCTTTCCTTCTGTCGTGAAGGTATTTCTTATCTTTGTGGGAACCATATGTTTTCACTCAGCCCCGTAAACACGGGGCTGAGTGAAAACAGATGGCGAGCGCTTGTTTTTTATGCAGATTTCTATAGCGCGAACTCTACCTGAAGGTATTGGAGCGCTTTACATGAGCTCCGGTTACCTTACACAAGGGCACATTCAGGCACTTGGAGATTATGTGATCGGCAGGCAGGGCTGCTCGGGAGGAGCGCTTGAGGCAGGCTGGCACGGTGTTTTATTTTTTGTTATGCAGATTTCTATAGCGCGAACTCTACCTGAAGGTATTGGAGCGCTTTACATGAGCTCCGGTTACGTTACACAAGGGCACATTCAGGCACGGGGAGATTATGTGATCGGCAGGCAGGGCTGCTCGGGAGGAGCGCTTGAGGCAGGCTGGCACGGTGTTTTATTTTTGTTATGCAGATTTCTATAGCGCGAACTCTACCTGAAGGTATTGGAGCGCTTTACATGAGCTCCGGTTACGTTACACAAGGGCACATTCAGGCACGGGGAGATTATGTGACCGGCAGGCAGGGCTGCTCGGGAGGAGCGCTTGAGGCAGCCTGGCACGGTGTTTTTTTTTTGTATGCAGATTTCTATAGCGCGAACTCTACCTGAAGGTATTGGAGCGCTTTACATGAGCTCCGGTTACGTTACACAAGGGCACATTCAGGCACGGGGAGATTATGTGATCGGCAGGCAGGGCTGCTCGGGAGGAGCGCTTGAGGCAGGCTGGCACGGTGTTTTATTTTTTTTATGCAGATTTCTATAGCGCGAACTCTACCTGAAGGTATTGGAGCGCTTTACATGAGCTCCGGTTACGTTACACAAGGGCACATTCAGGCACGGGGAGATTATGTGATCGGCAGGCAGGGCTGCTCGGGAGGAGCGCTTGAGGCAGGCTGGCACAGTGTTTTTTTAATGCAGATTTCTATAGCGCGAACTCTACCTGAAGGTATTGGAGCGCTTTACATGAGCTCCGGTTACGTTACACAAGGGCACATTCAGGCACGGGGAGATTATGTGATCGGCAGGCAGGGCTGCTCGGGAGGAGCGCTTGAGGCAGGCTGGCACGGTGTTTTATTTTTTTATGCAGATTTCTATAGCGCAAACTCTACCTCAAGGTATTGGAGCGCTTTACATGAGCTCCGGTTACGTTACACCAGGGCACATTCAGGCACGGGGAGATTATGTGATCGGCAGGCAGGGCTGCTCGGGAGGAGCGCTTTAGGCAGGCTGGCACGGTGTTTTATTTTTTTAATGCAGATTTCTATAGCGCGAACTCTACCTGAAGGTATTGGAGCGCTTTACATGAGCTCCGGTTACGTTACACAAGGGCACATTCAGGCACGGGGAGATTATGTGATCGGCAGGCAGGGCTGCTCGGGAGGAGCGCTTGAGGCAGGCTGGCACAGTGTTTTATTTTTTTATGCAGATTTCTATAGCGCGAACTCTACCTGAAGGTATTGGAGCGCTTTACATGAGCTCCGGTTACGTTACACAAGGGCACATTCAGGCACGGGGAGATTATGTGATCGGCAGGCAGGGCTGCTCGGGAGGAGCGCTTGAGGCAGGCTGGCACGGTGTTTTATTTTTTTTTATGCAGATTTCTATAGCGCGAACTCTACCTGAAGGTATTGGAGCGCTTTACATGAGCTCCGGTTACGTTACACCAGGGCACATTCAGGCACGGGGAGATTATGTGATCGGCAGGCAGGGCTGCTCGGGAGGAGCGCTTTAGGCAGGCTGGCACGGTGTTTTATTTTTTTTTATGCAGATTTCTATAGCGCGAACTCTACCTGAAGGTATTGGAGCGCTTTACATGAGCTCCGGTTACGTTACACAAGGGCACATTCAGGCACGGGGAGATTATGTGATCGGCAGGCAGGGCTGCTCGGGAGGAGCGCTTGAGGCAGGCTGGCACGGTGTTTTATTTTTTTATGTATGGCGCTGCCCCTAACTCCTTTGGAGACCTCATCTCCAGACTTTCTTCGTGACAGTGGAATCCCCTCTAATTCTCAGACGTGAACAGCATGGGACTTGCCTCAATTTGGGACCTTCATGCCACAGCTTTAGATCATCAGCGCGCAACTTAGCCTCCCCAAGTTGATGCGCTTAAACTTTTTTTATTCATTGCTTCTCTTTTCGACCTCGTTGTTCGCGTCTCACGTTCCTGACTTATATTTGAAAACTAAGTTGTGTGTCCCGTATATCGTGTAGAATCTGCGTTCAGGACCTGGACACTGTAACCGTGACCAATAGGAACAAGCATTAAAAATGCAATAGGTCTCGCCTTTCATTAAGTTAAAGCCATTTGCTTTGCTATACAATACCATTAGCAAAGCAGATGGCTTTAACTTAATCAAAGGCGAGACCTATTGCATTTTCAATGCTTGTTAGGTTTTGCCTGCACGGCACTTGGAAAATCTCTTGTAACAAAACATTTTTTTTTTAAAAGTGGCTTAGAGCCCGCCCATTAATTACCTTTACTTATTATTGGTTGGCTCCCACATCACTCTCTTTTCCTTTCTTCCTGTTGGTCAGCCCCTCCCCCTGCCTCCAGCTGCCTGCTTGGCTCTTTGTCCTTACTGTGGAGCTTGCACCAAGTACTGCTTTCGGAGGCCAGTGTCCTTCCACTGACCACGCACTTGGAAAGGTACTTTATTTTTTTAAGTTCCAGGGTAACACTCCATAAAAGTGCATCGTTTTGCAGGCCTCCTGTACCGTCTTCTTCCCGTTCGTGGCTTGCCCGTCCCATCCATCACCTCACTCCCGTCGCTGCATACCCCGTCCAAGTTTGCTGCTTTCCCGTCCCTCCCACCACCTCACTCCCGTTGCTGCATGCCCCTTCTGCACCCTATCGCTAGTTGCCCCCCTCCATCTGCTTGTTTATATAGCGTGAACTCAAATGGAAGGACAAAAAAAAACGCTATGACAGTGTCAATGCTGTCCGCGTCATAGTGCTTTTTCTTACTTTAAGCCAAGTTGCACAGCAGCGTAACTGCTGTGCAACGTGTAAAAACCATTGACAAGGCCAATACATTTCGCATAGGCCAAACCGGTTTGGCTTTGGCAATGCTTGTTACTTTTTCCTGTTGGTGATCTGATGACATAACAAGCAGAACTTAACTCGAAAACTGGAGGACGGTCCCTGTGAACCAGACCTGGCGACTAGATTAGGGTCAGGTTGGTGCCCGGTCCATACACCGCATATCTAGGAGTGCACGCCACCGTTGACCGATGGTGGCGCGGACCAGAGTGTATCTCAGCACAGGGTCTAGTCTTGTCACTAAAAACGCTGTTTTAGTCCACTGACCCTATTACCTCCAGCCCTGGTGGGCCATCTACACTGGCTCACACAAACCACTAATGAACTGTCACCTGCACATTGATCAAAGTTAATCCTTTGAGGGGGGGGGGGCGCCTTTCAGAACTGGAGTTAGTGAGACTCATGCTTGGGTATAAAATGAAACGTGAGGTGGGGGCAGGGGAATGGGCAGCTAGTGATGTTCAACTTCAACACTCAGCTCATCGAGTTATGGGGCGTATGTGCAGTGTGGGGGAGCACCAGCCACTCCCAGCCAAAAGACGTCAACACATGCTTGTCATAGGCACCCTCGTGTACCACTAAAGTCGCTCCCAGTTGGGTTTGTGCCTGGAGTCAGATCTCTGGGGGTCCTCGGTAATGTTTACTTGTGGTAAAAGCCTGCGTCTTCCGGCTTCCTCAGTTCTTCAGTACTTGGCTCCCTCCCTCGTCGCCCAGCTCACAGTGTGGACGGTACAGGGGGCTTCTGTGCCATTGTCAGTGTGTGGTCCTCAGTGCAGAGGTGTGTGGAATGACCTACTACTGCTGTCGCTGGCATCGAGCTCCCTGGGAATACACCGACCCTGGTCACCTCCACGTGCTCGCTGCTGGAGGGGGGCCTGGACCAGACATGTCCCAGGAATGGACTCATCCTGCAGGCAACAAGGGGCCCTCTGACCATTACCTCGCAGGTCAGTGGCCATTCTGGGCCAGTAGCGCCTGCTCCGGATGGCCCTGTGGCCTGTCTTTGGTGTCCACTGCGTTTCTGTAGTGTAGCGCTACGGAATGTTCACAGGCTGAGGCGCTAGGGTACTGGTTCCTGCACTGATTTGTAGTGTGGTTTGTGGCCTCATTGTCTGCATTGCTAAGTTAGCTTAGGCCTGGCTGCCATGATGCCTCTTTTGCACACGTTACTCTGTGACTTTGTTTTTCCAGACTCTGCCTGTGCTCGGCTATATTAGATCTGTCTGCCTTTTTGCCTTTCACCTTTTCTCATGTTCCCTGTGGGTTTCGTCTGCACACCATGTACAAGGTCGAAAAACAACGTCCCCTGTTATTGCTGATCTGGTCAGCCCCTCGCACTTAGACATAACACGCAGTATAGCTGCATTGGAGAAATTTGTGTGCTTTTAATATTGTGATCTCGCTGTTGGTGGCACTTGGAGAAAAACCTTTCCAGGGAGAAGAGCTGTGCTTGTCTGATGATGTAAACCTTGCATCTAGATATTGAGCTATGGGGGTCCGCTTGACAAAGCCCAGAGGTCTTCTATTTTTATAATAAACTAGTTATTAGCACGGGGAGGGTTGACAGGTCATTTAGCCCTATATCCACTGTCTTTATAAAATGCTGTCCCCGTTTGTATTCTATGGAATTGTAACCATGCTTATTATTTTATCATTATGCATTATGCTGATAGTACTGGCACGTGTACTTTATCTTAGAGCACGATAGTTGAAATAAACATTTTAAACTATACTGTGTCTCTTATTACGCATGTTGTGGACAAGTATGAGTGAGAGATGAAAGAGTGTTCTTGCTCCCATGAGTCCTGAGAGAGAGACCGTGTTCTGGGTTGTATAATCATTGGTAGCTTCGCTGTAGTACGGAGACCTAATGAGACGCTAAGGCTAGTCGGATTGGGATTGTGGGTACTAAGGTGCATGGTTAGCTCACCACTATACACCGAGGTCCTATTATCCTATGCATAGCTCTGTATATGTGCAGAATCCCCGCAACAGTTCCGGCACTGATTGTCGCTACAGTAGGATGTAGGAGGCTCTGAGCCATCAGAGTAGTGCCACACTCACGAGGAATGTCGCAGTCTGTGCAGCTTCGGAGCGCTTCAAGCTGCTATGGGTGAGAGGCGGCAGAGGCAGGGGGAGAGATGGAGGAGAGAGGGATGGCGGGCCATGCGTACCGAGGAGGAGAGGGGGAGAGCCATGTCGGGCCTGCCTGCCGAGGAGGAGAGGGAAAGAGCCATGGCGGGCCGAGGAGGAGAGGGGCAGAGGCTTGGCGGGCCATGCGTGCCGAGGAGGAGAGGGGCAGAGCCTTGGCGGGCCATGCGTGCCGAGGAGGAGAGGGGGAGAGCCATGGCGGGCCATGCCAGGAGAGAGGGAGAGCCATGCCTGCCGAGCAGGAGAGGGGGAGAGCCATGGCGGGCCATGCCTGCCGAGGAGGAGAGGGAAAGAGCCATGGCGGGCCGAGGAGGAGAGGGGCAGAGGCTTGGCGGGCCATGCGTGCCGAGGAGGAGAATGGCAGAGCCTTGGCGGGCCATGCGTGTCGAGGAGGAGAGGGGGAGAGCCATGGCGGGCCATGCCAGGAGAGAGGGAGAGCCATGCCTGCCGAGCAGGAGAGGGGGAGAGCCATGGCGGGCCATGCCTGCCGAGCAGGAGAGTCCTATAATGCCTGGCAACCAGCGGTTCTGACACTCAGAGGCTGGATTCCACCTGGAGACTAGTGTTTGGCTGTTCCTAGAGCCCACCTGGTAGCCACGCCGCTGCCCAGTGCATGTTCTGCGGTGCCTAGAGCCCACCTGGTAGCCACGCCGCAGCCCAGTGCTTGTTCGGAGGTGCCTAGAGGCCACCTGGTAACCACGCCGCTGCCCAGTGCATGTTCTGCGGTGCCTAGATGCCACCTGGTAGGCACGCCGCTGCCCAGTGTATGTTCTGCGGTGCCTAGAGGCCACCTGGTAACCACGCCGCTGCCCAGTGCATGTTCTGCGGTGCCTAGATGCCACCTGGTAGGCACGCCGCTGCCCAGTGTATGTTCTGCGGTGCCTAGATGCCACCTGGTAGCCACACCGCGGCCCAGTGCATGTTAGGAGGTGCCTAGAGCCCACCTGGTAGCCACGCCACTGCCCAGTGCATGTTCTGTGGTGCCCAGAGGCCACCTGGTAGCCACGCCGCGGCCCAGTGCATGTTCTGCGCTGCCTAGAGGCCACCTAGTAGCCACGCCGCTGCCAAGTGCATGTTCTGTGGTGCCTAGAGGCCACCAAGTAGCCACTCCGCGGCCCAGAGCATGTTCTGAGGTGCCTAGAGGCCACCTGGTAGCCATGCCGTGGCCCAGAGCATGTTCTGCGGTGCCTAGAGGCCACCTAGTAGCCACACCGCGGCCCAGAGCATGTCCTGAGGTGCCTGGAGGCCACCTGGTAGCCATGCCATGGCCCAGAGCATGTTCTGCGGTACCTAGAGGCCACCTAGTAGCCACGCTGCTGCCCAGTGCATGTTCTGCTGTGCCTAGAGGCCACCTGGTAGCCACGCCGTGGCCCAGAGCATGTTCTGCGGTGCCTAGAGGCTACCTAGTAGCCACGCCGCTGCCCAGAGCATGTTCTGAGGTGCCTAGAGGCCACTGATAGCCATGTCGCTGCCCAGTGTATGTTCTGTAGAGGCCACTTGGTAGCCATATTGCTGCCCAGTGCATGTTCTGCGGTGCCTAGAGGCCACCTGGTAGCCACAACGCTGCCCAGTGCATGTTCTGTGGTGCCTAGAGGCCACCTGGTAGCCACACCGCGGCCCAGTGCATGTTCTGCTGTGCCTAGAGGCCACCTAGTAGCCACGCCGCTGCCGAGTGCATGTTCTGTGGTGCCTAGAGGCCACCTGGTAGCCAGGCCGTGGCCCAGAGCATGTTCTGCGGTGCCTAGAGGCCACCTAGTAGCCACGCCGCAGCCCAGAGCATGTTCTGTGGTGCCTAGAGGCCACCTGGTAGCCACGCCGTGGCCCAGAGCATGTTCTGTGGTGCCTAGAGGCCACCTGGTAGCCACGCCGTGGCCCAGAGCATGTTCTGCGGTGCCTAGAGGCCACCTAGTAGCCACGCCGCAGCCCAGAGCATGTTCTGCGGTGCTAGAGGCCACCTGGTAGCCACACTGCTGCCCAGTGCATGTTCTGTGGTGCCTAGAGGCCACCTGGTAGCCACACCGCGGCCCAGTGCATGTTCTGCTGTGCCTAGAGGCCACCTAGTAGCCACGCTGCTGCCCAGTGCATGTTCTGTGGTGCCCAGAGGCCACCTGATAGCCATGTCGCTGCCCAGTGTGTGTTCTGTAGAGGCCACCTGGTAGCCACACCGCTGCCCAGTGCATGTTCTGCGGTGCCTAGAGGCCACCTGGTAGCCACACCGCTGCCCAGTGCATGTTCTGCGGTGCCTAGAGGCCACATGGTAGCCACACCACTGCCCAGTGCATGTTCTGTGGTGCCTAGAGGCCACCTGGTAGCTACGCCGCGACCCAGTGCATGTTCGGAGGTGCCTGGAGGCCACCTGGTAGCCACGCCGCTGCCCAGTGCATGCTGTACGGTGCCTAGAGGCCACCTGGTAGCCACGCCATGGCCCAGTGCATGTTCGGAGGTGCCTAGAGGCCACCTGGTAGCCACGCCGCTGCCCAGTGCATGCTGTACAGTGCCTAGAGGCCACCTGGTAGCCCCGCCGCGGCCCAGTGCATGTTCGGAGGTGCCTAGATGTCACCTGGTAGCCACGCCGCTGCCCAGTGCATGCTGTACAGTGCCTAGAGGCCACCTGGTAGCCACACCGCGGCCCAGTGCATGTTCTGCGGTGCCTAGAGGCCACCTGGTAGCCACACCGCGGCCCAGTGCATTTTCTGCGGTGCCTAGAGGCCACGTGGTAGCCACCCCGCTGCCCCGTGCCTGTTCAGAGGTGCCTAGAGGCCACCTGGAAGCCACGCCGCTGCCCAGTGCATGTTCTGCGGTGCCTAGATGCCACCTGGTAGCCATGCCGCTGCCCAGTGCATGTTCTGTGGTGCCTAGAGGCCACCTGGTAGCCACACCTCTACCCAGTGCATGTTCTGCTATGCCTAGAGGCCACCTATTAGCCACGCCGCTGCCCAGTGCATGTTCTGTGCCTAGAGGCCACCTGGTAGCCACACCACGGCCCAGTGCATGTTCTGTGGCGCCTAGAGGCCACCTGGTAGCCACGCCGTGGCCCAGAGCATGTTCTGCGGTGCCTAGAGGCCACCTAGTAGCCACGCCGCGGCCCAGAGCATGTTCTGTGGTGCCTAGAGGCCACCTGGTAGCCACGCCATGGCCCAGAGCATGTTCTGCGGTGCCTAGAGGCCACCTGGTAGCCACGCAGCGGCCCAGAGCATGTTCTGAGGTGTCTAGAGGCCACCTGGTAGCCACGCCGCTGCCCAGTGCATGTTCTGCGGTACCTAGAGGCCACCTCGTAGCCACGCTGCTGCCCAGTGCATGTTCTGAGGTGCCTAGAGGCCACCTGATAGCCATGTCGCTGACCAGTGTATGTTCTGTAGAGGCCACCTGGTAGCCACACCGCTGCCCAGTGCATGTTCTGCGGTGCCTAGAGGCCACCTGATAGCCACACCGCTGCCCAGTGCATGTTCTGCGGTGCCTAGAGGCCACATGGTAGACACACCGCTGCCCAGTGCATGTTCTGCGGTGCCTAGAGGCCACATGGTAGCCACACCACTGCCCAGTGCATGCTCTGCGGTGCCTAGAGGCCACCTGGTAGCTACGCCGCGGCCTAGTGCTAGTTTGGAGGTGCCTTGAGGCCACCTGGTAGCCACGCCGCTGCCCAGTGCATGCAGTACGGTGCCTAGAGGCCACCTGGTAGCCACGCCACGGCCCAGTGCATGTTCGGAGGTGCCTAGAGGCCACCTGGTAGCCACGCCGCTACCCAGTGCATGCTGTACGGTGCCTAGAGGCCACCTGGTAGCCACGCCGTGGCCCAATGCATGTTCGGAGGTGCCTAGAGGCCACCTGGTAGCCACGCCGCAGCCCAGTGCGGAGGTGCCTAGAGGCCACCTGGTAGCCACGCCGCAGCCCAGTGCCTGTTCGGAGGTGCCTAGAGGCCACCTGGTAGCCACACCGTGGCCCAGTGCATGTTCTGCGGTGCCTAGAGGCCACGTGGTAGCCACCCCGCTGCCCCGTGCCTGTTGAGAGATGCCTAGAGGCCACCTGGTAGCCACGCCGCTGCCCAGTGCATGTTCTGCGGTGCCTTGATGCCACCTGGTAGCCACGCTGCTGCCCAGTGCATGTTCTGCGGTGCCTAGAGGCCACCTGGTAGCCACGCCGGCGCCCAGTGCATGTTCTGGGGTGCCTAGAGGCTACCTGGTAGCCACGCCGCTGCCCAGTGCATGTTCTGTGGTGCCTAGAGGCCACCTAGTAACCACGCCGCTGCCAAGTGCATGTTCTGTGGTGCCTAGAGGCCACCTGGTAGCCACGCCGTGGCCCAGAGCATGTTCTGTGGTGCCTAGAGGCCACCTAGTAGCCACGCCGCGGCCCAGAACATGTTCTGAGGTGCCTAGAGGCCACCTCATAGCCATGTCGCTGCCCAGTGTATGTTCTGTAGAGGCCACCTGGTAGCCACATCGCTGCCCAGTGCAAGTTCTGCGGTGCCTAGAGGCCACCTGGTAGCCACACCGCTGCCCAGTGCATGTTCTGTGGTGCCTAGAGGCCACCTGGTAGACACGTTGCTGCCGAGTGCATGTTCTGTGGCGCCTAGAGGCCACCTGGTAGCCACGCCGTGGCCCAGAGCATGTTCTGCGGTGCCTAGAGGCCACCTAGTAGCCACGCAGCGGCCCAGAGCATGTCCTGAGGTGCCTATAGGCCACCTGGTAGCCCCGCCGCGGCCTAGTGCATGTTCGGAGGTGCCTAAAGGCCACCTGGTAGCCACGCCGCTGCCCAGTGCATGCTGTACGGTGCCTAGAGGCCACCTGATAGCCACGCCGCGGCCCAGTGCATGTTCTGTGGTGCCTGGAGGCCACTGGAAGCCACACCGCTGCCCAGTGCATGTTCTGCGGTGCCTAGAGGCCACCTGGAAGCCACACCGCTGCCCAGTGCATGCTCTGAAGTGCCTAGAGGCCACCTGGTAGCCACACCGCTGCCCAGTGCATGTTCTGCGGTGCCTAGAGGCCACATGGTAGCCACACCGCTGCCCAGTACATGTTCTGCGGTGCCTAGAGGCCACCTGGTAGCCACGCCGCGGCCTAGTGCATGTTCGGAGTTGCCCAGAGGCCACCTGGTAGCCACGCCGCTGCCCAGTGCATGCTGTACGGTGCCTAGAGGCCACCTGATAGCCACGCCGCGGCCCAATGCATGTTCTGCGGTGCCTAGAGGCCACCTGGTAGCCACACCGCTGCCCAGTGCATGCTCTGCGGTGCCTAGAGGCCACATGGTAGCCACACCGCTGCCCAGTACATGTTCTGCAGTGCCTAGAGGCCACCTGGTAGCCACGCCGCTGCCCAGTGCATGCTGTACGGTGCCTAGAGGCCACCTGATAGCCACGCCGCTGCCCAGTGCATGTTCTGCGGTGCCTAGAGGCCACCTGGTAGCCACGCCGGCGCCCAGTGTATGTTCTGGGGTGCCTAGAGGCCACCTGGTAGCCAGGCCGTGGCCTGGAGCATGTTCTCCGGTGCCTAGAGCCCACCTGGTAGCCACACCGCTGCCCAGTGCATGTTCTGAGGTGCCTAGAGCCCACCTGGTAGCCACGCCGCGGCCCAGTGCATGTTCTGTAGAGGCCACCTGGTAGCCACACCGCGGCCCAGTGTATGCTCTGAAGTGCCTGGAGGCCACCTAGTAGCCACGCCGCTGCCCAGTGCATGTTCTGTGGTGCCTAGAGGCCACCTGGTAGCCACACCGCGGCCCAGTGCATGTTCTGCTGTGCCTAGAGGCCACCTAGTAGCCACGCCGCTGCCGAGTGCATGTTCTGTGGTGCCTAGAGGCCACCTGGTAGCCACGCCATGGCCCAGAGCATGTTCTGTGGTGCCGAGAGGCCACCTAGTAGCCACGCCGCGGCCCAGAGCATGTTCTGAGGTGCCTAGAGGCCACCTGATAGCCATGTCGCTGCCCAGTGTATGTTCTGTAGAGGGCACCTGGTAGCCACATCGCTGCCCAGTGCAAGTTCTGCGGTGCCTAGAGGCCACCTGGTAGCCACACCGCTGCCCAGTGCATGTTCTGTGGTGCCTAAAGGCCACCTGGTAGCCACACCGCTACCCAGTGCATGCTCTGCTGTGCCTAGAGGCCACCTAGTAGCCACGCCGCTGCCCAGTGCATGTTCTGTGCCTAGAGGCAACCTGGTAGCCACACCACGGCCCAGTGCATGTTCTGTGGCGCCTAGAGGCCACCTGGTAGCCACGCCGTGGCCCAGAGCATGTTCTGCGGTGCCTAGAGGCCACCTAGTAGCCACGCCGCGGCCCAGAGCATGTTCTGCGGTGCCTGGAGGCCACCTAGTAGCCACGCCGCTGCCCAGTGCATGTTCTGTGGTGCCTAGAGGCCACCTGATAGCCACGCCGTGGCCCAGAGCATGTTCTGTGGTGCCGAGAGGCCACCTAGTAGCCACGCCGCGGCCCAGAGCATGTTCTGAGGTGCCTAGAGGCCACCTGATAGCCATGTCGCTGCCCAGTGTATGTTCTGTAGAGGGCACCTGGTAGCCACATCGCTGCCCAGTGCAAGTTCTGCGGTGCCTAGAGGCCACCTGGTAGCCACACCGCTGCCCAGTGCATGTTCTGTGGTGCCTAGAGGCCACCTGGTAGCCACACCGCTAACCAGTGCATGCTCTGCTGTGCCTAGAGGCCACCTAGTAGCCACGTCGCTGCCCAGTGCATGTTCTGTGCCTAGAGGCCACCTGGTAGCCACACCACGGCCCAGTGCATGTTCTGTGGCGCCTAGAGGCCACCTGGTAGCCACGCCGTGGCCCAGAGCATGTTCTGCGGTGCCTAGAGGCCACCTAGTAGCCACGCCGCGGCCCAGAGCATGTTCTGTGGTGCCTAGATGCCACCTGGTAGCCACGCCGTGGCCCAGAGCATGTTCTGAGGTGCCTAGAGGCCACCTGGTAGCCACGCAGCGGCCCAGAGCATGCTCTGAGGTGTCTAGAGGCCACCTGGTAGCCACGCCGCTTCCCAGTGCATGTTCTGTGGTACCTAGAGGCCACCTCGTGGCCACGCTGCTGCCCAGTGCATGTTCTGAGGTGCCTAGAGGCCACCTGATAGCCATGTCGCTGACCAGTGTATGTTCTGTAGAGGCCACCTGGTAGCCACACCGCTGCCCAGTGCATGTTCTGCGGTGCCTAGAGGCCACCTGATAGCCACACCGCTGCCCAGTTCATGTTCTGCGGTGCCTAGAGGCCACATGGTAGCCACACCGCTGCCCAGTTCATGTTCTGCGGTGCCTAGAGGCCACCTGGTAGCTACGCCGCGGCCCAGTGCATGCTGTACGGTGCCTAGAGGCCACCTGGTAGCCACGCCACAGCCCAGTGCATGTTCGGAGGTGCCTAGAGGCCACCTGGTAGCCACGCCGCTGCCCAGTGCATGCTGTACGGTGCCTAGAGGCCACCTGGTAGCCACGCCGCGGCCCAATGCATGTTCGGAGGTGCCTAGAGGCCACCTGGTAGCCACCCCGCTGCCCCGTGCCTGTTGAGAGATGCCTAGAGGCCACCTGGTAGCCACGCCGCTGCCCAGTGCATGTTCTGCGGTGCCTAGAGGCCACCTGGTAGCCATGCCGCGGCCCAGTTCATGTTCTGCGGTCCCTAGAGGCCACCTGGTAGCCACGCCGCTGCCCAGTGCATGTTCTGCGGTGCCTAGAGGCCACCTGGTAGCCACGCCGGCGCCCAGTGCATGTTCTGGGGTGCCTAGAGGCCACCTGGTAGCCACGCCGCTGCCCAGTGCATGTTCTGTGGTGCCTAGAGGCCACCTGGTAGCCACACCGCGGCCCAGTGCATGTTCTGCTGTGCCTAGAGGCCACCTAGTAGCCACGCCGCTGCCAAGTGCATGTTCTGTGGTGCCTAGAGGCCACCTGGTAGCCACGCTGTGGCCCAGAGCATGTTCTGTGGTGCCTAGAGGCCACCTAGTAGCCACGCCGCGGCCCAGAAATGTTCTGAGGTGCCTAGAGGCCACCTGATAGCCATGTCGCTGCCCAGTGTATGTTCTGTAGAGGCCACCTGGTAGCCACATCGCTGCCCAGTGCAAGTTCTGCGGTGCCTAGAGGCCACCTGGTAGCCACACCGCTGCCCAGTGCATGTTCTGTGGTGCCTAGAGGCCACCTGGTAGCCACGCTGCTGCCGAGTGCATGTTCTGTGGCGCCTAGAGGCCACCTGGTAGCCACGCCGTGGCCAAGAGCATGTTCTGCGGTGCCTAGAGGCCACCTAGTAGCCACGCAGCGGCCCAGAGCATGTCCTGAGGTGCCTAGAGGCCACCTGGTAGCCACGCCGCTGCCCAGTGCATTTTCTGCGGTACCTAGAGGCCACCTCGTAGCCATGCTGCTGCCCAGTGCATGTTCTGAGGTGCCTAGAGGCCACCTGATAGCCATGTCGCTGACCAGTGTATGTTCTGTAGAGGCCACCTGGTAGCCACACCGCTGCCCAGTGCATGTTCTGCGGTGCCTAGAGGCCACCTGGTAGCCACACCGCTGCCCAGTGCATGTTCTGCGGTGCCTAGAGGCCACATGGTAGCCACACCGCTGCCCAGTACATGTTCTGCGGTGCCTAGAGGCCACCTGGTAGCCACGCCGCGGCCTAGTGCATGTTCGGAGGTGCCTAGAGGCCACCTGGTAGCCACGCCGCTGCCCAGTGCATGCTGTACGGTGCCTAGAGGCCAACTGATAGCCACGCCGCGGCCCAGTGCATGTTCTGCGGTGCCTGGAGGCCACTGGAAGCCACACCGCTGCCCAGTGCATGTTCTGCGGTGCCTAGAGGCCACCTGGAAGCCACACCGCTGCCCAGTGCATGCTCTGAAGTGCCTAGAGGCCACCTGGTAGCCACACCGCAGCCCAGAGCATGTTCTGCGGTGCCTTGGGGCCACCTAGTAGCCACACAGCGGCCCAGAGCATGTTCTTTGGTGCCTAGAGGCTACCTGGTAGCCACGCCGTGGCCCAGAGCATGTTCTGCGGTGCCTAGAGGCCACCTAGTAGCCACGCAGTGGCCCAGAGCATGTTCTGAGGTGCCTAGAGGCCACCTGGTAGCCACGAAGCGGCCCAGAGCATGTTATGAGGTGCCTAGAGGCCACCTCGTAGCCACGCTGCTGCCCAGTGCATGTTCTGAGGTGCCTAGAGGCCACCTGAAAGCCATGTCGCTGACCAGTGTATGTTCTATAGAGGCCACCTGGTAGCCACACAGCTGCCCAGTGCATGTTCTGCAGTGCCTAAAGGCCACCTGGTAGCCACACCGCTGCCCAGTGCATGTTCTGCGGTGCCTAGAGGCCACATGGTAGCCACACCGCTACCCAGTGCATGTTCTGCGGTGCCTAGAGGCCACCTGGTAGCCACGCCGCGGCCCAGTGCATGTTCTGCGGTGCCTAGAGGCCACCTGGTAGCCACGCCGCTGCCCAGTGCATGCTGTACGGTGCCTAGAGGCCACCTGGTAGCCACGCCGCGGCCCAGTGCATGTTCTGCAGTGCCTAGAGGCCACCTGGTAGCCACGCAGCGGCCCAGAGCATGTTCTGCGGTGCCTAGAGGCCACCTGGTAGCCACACCGCTGCCCAGTGCATACTCTGAAGTGCCTAGAGGCCACCCGGTAGCCACACTGCGGCCCAGTGCATGTTCTGCGGTGCTTAGAGGCCACCTGGAAGCCACACCGCTGCCCAGTGCATGCTCTGAAGTGCCTAGAGGCCACCTGGTAGCCACGTAGCTGCCCAGTGCATGTTCTCCAGTGCCTAGAGGCCACCTGATAGCCACACCGCGGCCCAGTGCATGTTCTGCGGTGCCTAGAGGCCACCTGGTAGCCACGCCGGCGCCCAGTGCGTGTTCTGCGGTGCCTACAGCCCACCTGGTAGCCACTCCGCTGCCTAGTGCCTGTTCAGAGGTGCCTAGAGCCCACCTGGTAGCCACGCTGCTGCCCAGTGCATGTTCTGCGGTGCCTAGAGGCCACCTGGTAGCCACACCGCTGCCCAGTGCATGTTCTGAGGTGCCTAGAGGCCACTTGGTAGCCACGCCGCGGCCCAGTGCATGTTCTGTAGAGGCCACCTGGTAGTCACACTGCGGCCCAGTGTATGTTCTGCGGTGCCTAGACGCCACCTGGTCGCCACACCGGCGCCCAGTGCATGTTCTGTGGTGCCTAGAGGCCACCTGGTAGCCAAGCTGTGGCCCAGTGCATGTTCTGTGGTGCCTAGAGGCCACCTGGTAGCCACGCCGCGGCCCAGTGCATGTTCTGCGGTGCCTAGAGGCCACCTGGTAGCCACGCCGCTGCCCAGTGCATGTTCTCAGTTGCCTAGAGGCCACCTGGTAGCCACACAGCGGCCCAGTGCATGTTCTGTGGTGCCTAGAGGCCAGCTGGTAGCCACAGAGCGGCCCAGTGCATGTTCTGTGGTGCCTAGAGGCCACCTGGTAGCCACACCGCGGCCCAGTGCCTGTTCTGCGGTGCCTTGAGGCCACGTGGTAGCCACACCGTGGCCCAGAGCATGTTCTGCGGTGCCTAGAGGCCACCTGGTAGCCACGCCGCTGCCCACCCAAGGTGTGCCCGTGGCACCAGTGGAGTGCGGGCATCACTGCCCCTTTACCGCGAGAGGGGGGGCGGGTGGGGCACACGTGTTCCTTTCATGCTGTGATGCTCCTGTTGAACAGGTCCCTTCAGTGGGAAGTAGTGACTCACACTACAGAGAGGAGAGGAAACTGCTGCATCTCAAAGGCAGAGAGAGTGACAGATACATGGGCAGAGCAGGGTTGGATTGGGATTAAAAATCGGCCCGGGCACGCTAATAAAAAGTGGCCCACATTTGCATATTGCCTTTCCACAAAACACTGCTTCGGCGAAATTTTATAAAAAAAAGGGGGGGGGGGTTAATAAAATGCACGGATTAGTTTACACGGGTGAAACACACCTGAAAACAAGTGATGCCACTTTTGCTCAGGCCCCCTGCCCCCGCTCAATATCCATATATTAATGGGACGGCCCAGCGAGAGAAAGGGAGTGATACCTCTGCCTCGTTGATAAAAGGGAGGTAATGGACGCCCATCTACCTCCAGAAAGGCCACTCAGGCACCCACTGGGCCGCTGGCGGCATCAAACAACGCAGATACTGCCCAAATCGGCCCCCAGGCTGCTCAAAAAAGCATCCCACAACTGGAATTCGGATAACGGCCCCTCGGGCATTGCCCGAGTGCCCGCGTTACCAATCCGACACTGGGCAGAGTGACCGAGAGAGACATGCACACAGTCACATACAAAGAGACGTAGAGAGAGGGGGAGTGACAGATACATTGGCAGAGAGACAGAGACAGACCGAGACATGCACACAGACACATACAAAGAGACGTACAGAGAGGGGGAGTGACAGATAAATGGGCAGAGAGACCGAGACAGACCGAGACACGCACATGGACACATATAAACAAAGAGACGTACAGAGAGTGGGAGAGACAGAGACAGACCGAGACATGCACATGGATACATATAAACAAAGAGACCTACAGAGAGGGGGAGAGACAGATAGTTGGGCACGTGGAGAAATCAAGTAGATGGCGAGCTCTGTAATGCATTTTAGTGATAATGTGTGAATTGAGACACAACAGCAACTCCTTATTGGTATGTGTGGTTTCGCAGTGTTCACTCAGCTCGGGGTGCTGTCTTCAGCATATGAAAGCTAATTTCTAAATATTTTGTTTAATGTATTTGCGGGTACCAAACTGTACCAAGTAGGTTGAACGGGGATTTGCATTCCTTAGTGTGATGCATGGAATGAAGTACATAGGCAGGAATACTGAACTAATTAAAGCCCTAATGAAGGCCGCTTACATGTAGGGCCATGAATGATGGCCGAAACATGTTGGCTAGATAACAGTGGATTGATGATTCCTTAAAATTCATCTGACATCTACGATATATGGTTTTAATTATATCTAGGGTACCCCACCAATAAAAAGGAAAAACATAAGGGGTATACCCCAAGATATATTTACCAAACATCTGGATCTCTGCTATTATCCAGTTTAATTTATTTATACAGTTTAATTTATCTGAGCTCCCACCTAGCAGGTGAGTCCACTGAGGTGGTATTTATCTACCATGGCATGGATAGGTCGTCACTGATGAAGACTGCGACAACAAGTGGGTGAGGCGTCCTATCCATATCTTTCTGGATACATGCAGATGGTTTGGAATTGGCAAAATAGCTCCCTCCTTCTCTGAGCCTAGCGCCTTTGGTGTGTTATACATCTGTATCAGCTCCCCTGCCTGAACATCTGGGGCTAACATTGCCTCTCAGGGGCCAGCTGGGCTCAGGCCACTGCCGGTGTCCTGGGTAAAAGATGCCCCTTTCAGTTGAGGGACCTGCCCACCCGCACAAGGAAGATGGCGACTAGAGACGGGTTCCTCGGTTGCCTCAATTGAGGGGTAAGAATTATACAACCAGAGCTGAGGAAAAGTAGACTTTGCTGCAACTGAAGGAGATGGGAGGTGGACTGCCCTGTGTTTAAAGGATCTGCCTTACTCTGCCCAGAGCCCAAGTCCAGTGATTCGATGCAGTGCTTTGGGTAGGGTGGAAGGTCCCAACCTGACGAGCTCGGAAGCTTGCATACCACTGCCCAGCCCTACCTGAGATCTCTGATGAGAGGAGCGTAGAGCCGTGGAGTCCATCTGCCTCTCCCCCACTGCAGCTCTGTGAGACCTAACCACATCCATCCTGTCCAGGTCTGAGTGCCTGTCACTATGTCATTGGGTGAACGTTCTTTCTTCAGTGACCCGATGTCCATGTGAGGCCTGAGTGCCTGCTGTCACTTACTGGTACACCTGTCTTCTGTGACCTGATGTCCATGTGAGGCCCGAGTGCCTGTTGTCACATACTTGTACACCTGTCTTCAGTGACCTGATGTCCATGTGAGGCCCGAGTGCCTGTTGTCACATACTTGTACATTTCTGTAGGAGAGTAGGATCTGCCTCTTATGTTGCCCCCACTTTTTTCCTGATGTTTACACTGGTTTCTGGCTATAGTCTGGCTGGGTCCCTGCTAATCAGGGCCCCAGCCTCTCTGTTCTCTCTAAACGACTTGGAGTGCACTCTAGGTGCACTAGTGATTGGATACTGTGGTACTTTATGAGTCCCTAGTATATGGTACCTTAGGTACCAAGGGCATAGGTACTTCACAGGCCTACCAGGGGCTGCAGCATATATTATGCCACCCCTGGGAAGCAGACTAAATCTGACACCACAGGCCTGCTACTGCAGCCTGGGTGAGGTGGTGCTAGCACTCCTCACTGAGATATAGGTTCCCTATATCTCTCCTACACACACATATAAACCTATCAGTCACCCCTAAGGCAGGCCCTATCAATCCTGAGGGCAGGGTGCTTGGCTTCTATGTGAGGGGGTGGCTCTGCCTGAGCAGGGCCCCTCTGCAGCTCTCAGAGTCCATTCTCTGGTGCTGTTTGTGGATGCGGTTAAACCATATACTCTTAAGTGCATTATATCCTCGCGGTAAAATGCTAACTTTGGAATGGCTGCATCAAAACATGTCGTGTTTGGTGTCAAACATCTTGGAATACTACCCCCCCGCCAGTCCTGGCGGCGGGGGTAGCATTCCACCCTTCTAGAGGGATAGACATGTACCTACTGTGGAAACGCGGTAGAATCCTGCAGAGCCCTGGCATCACAAAATTGATGCCACCAGTCACAGACACTGGGCTGCCCTCCTGCTGATGACCAACACTCGCAGTGGAGGAAGCCCAACAATAGATATCCTGTCCCAAGGGGGTGTGACCACCTCCCAGACAGGGTTTAGTGTATTGGGGCTGGGTGGGTGCACTCTTAGAGTGCTTTGAAGTCCTGCACTGGGGGAGCAGAAGGCTCCTCTGTGCATACCCCAGTTCAAACCGGCTCAGGGGCTACCTGCCCCTGCGCGAAACTGGACAAAGGGAAGTGGGTGTAGCCACCCACTCCCCTGACCCTCCCATTGGTAGGGTCATAGAGCTAGTCCCTCCCTTTCTTTTAGTATAAGAGGGGGAACCTGTGCATAGCACCCCAGATCTCCCTGGACGACGCTCTAAAGAAGAATCCTGGACCTTCGACGTTCCACTACCTTTGGAAGACTGAAGACTCTCCCTTGGAGTCAAGGAGTGACTCCCCTGCTTGGCAGGCACCAAAAACTACAAACGACGGTCGCAAACTACGCATCTCCCGCCGGAGTCCGAAGTCCCTGCAGCCCAAGACGTGGATTTCCTGACTTCTCAAAGGCCATCGTGAGTCCCCAGCGAAGCTGAGGCCAGTGGACCCCAAGAGTGACGAGGAACCGCGACCCCTGGGTACCGTGCACTATTGTCGAGTGCAACCCCTTCACAACGTTCTACGAACTTGTGCTTTGGACCACGTGTGGTCCTAGTCTCCAGCAGGAATCCCTCCGAAGATCAGAGGCCTACCACGTCCCGAGTGGACCGTGGGCCCCTGTTGAGCGAATCCTCCCGAGGCGTCTTCGCGATCCCTTGCCAGCCGGCTTGTGGGTCCCCAGAAGGCTTTCCTACAGAACCAAAGGGCTCCCCTGGTTGCTCCAGGCCTGCCCTGACTTACCCTCGCTGGGTGAGTCCCTCAGACCTTGCTGGTCTGGGCCATTGACTTTTTACACTTTCCCCGAGACTTGCTGTTACCAAGTCTTGTTGGCTCCAATCGAGTCGCCGACACCGCAGTAAGCTGCAGACATCGTGGGACACACCGAATCCAGCTCCTGGTCGTCGTCGACGCCTCCTGGACCTCGTGGCCGAAGAGTCAAGGCACCCGTGAACGACCTGAATCTTGCGACAACGGTGGGCATCCATCTTCCTTGCCCCGAGTCACTGCCAAGTGACTTTGAACACTGTCCCCTCTGCTTTCAGGTCTTCCATCTTCTGAATCCAGGCTTGGATTCCTCCGGACACTTCTCCTGTCGCCGCAAGCAGCAAGTCTTCACTGGCTCCCATTTAAAACGACGCCGCGACCCGACACCAAAGAACACCTATGCACCCGGCTCCCCTGGGTGAGGTAACTTCAGCACTACGGTGCTCCTGTGGGTGTGGGCCCTAGAACTACTTACCCTGTAAGTGACTTGCTTGTAGCTACCCTAGAAGTGCCCTAAAACTCTTACTTTCCAAGTGCGACTATCGCGCTGACTCGTACATGGTTCGCGTCTGTGTTAGACACACCGCGCCCAACTCCCTTGCAACTCTATCTGTAACCGCGTCCTTCCACTCGTACAAGGACCGATCGGTGTGTTCGCCTCGAACACGCAAGGGACCTCTAACATTGAAATCTCAATCGCGTCTGTTCGCATAGACTCTCGTACAGGACTCGCACCGGTGCCAGGACACCGCGTCCGTCCCCTGTGGGTCTCCTACAACTACCTGGGGTGGTTCTTGGGGGTCCCTCGATTCTAGATGCCCTAGACCTAGGTCTAGCCAAACTAAGATTGTGATATTCGATTGTGCTAAACTTATTTTGATAACATTTGACTTGTACATATGTTCCTGACTTCTAATCTCATAAAGAGATTAGTAGAGAGTTGTTTATTAATAAATACCTATATATTTGATATATATACCTGTGTGGTGTCTTTTCATTTGGTGATTCAAGAGATTGTGTGATAAAACAAGCTGCTTTACATTCCTTCCAGACTTAGCCTGAAGGCTGCTCTCCACAGCTATCACTAGGATAGCTTTCTATAAAGGTTGTCTTAAACCTATCTACCATAAGAGTCGAATTGTTCTGGTGCAAGGTGTCCACTTTAATTAGTGAACAGCATATACCAGGCCAACTTCTCACATTGGTGGGCAGCGTGTGGGATTCCAGCTTGCTATTGTTTTACCAGAAAATCTCTATTTGAATTACTAACTGAAAACCACTATAGGTACTTAAGGTACATATAAAGTCAAGCTTAGTATCAATAAGTTCTACTGAACTTAGAGCTGTGTGCCAAGGGATAGCACACCCTTTCTACAGCTCAAGCTAGTATCAGTAGGCCACAAACTAGTGTAGGTAGTACAACACTGCACAACACTAGAATGTCCCTAAAGGGTGGAACCAGTGGATCCACTCAGCCTCAGTATAAGGACATGGCTTTCTCTGACTTGAGAGCCATGTGTGTTGAAAGACACCTGAAGCTAGGACAGAGTCCCTCCACACTACACCTGATAGATCTGCTGACAGCAGATGATCTTAGATTGGCTCTAGGAGCTAATGGGTCTGAATCAGGGGTGGGTCAATTACAGTGTCTGGGTCAGATGATGAAAATCAGAATGACCAAGACTCTGTGATTGAAGGGCCAGGCTCCAAGGGGCCTGAAAAGGACAGAGGAATTCTCCCTAAGAGAACTGACAGAGTGGAGGAGAGGCATAGGTCCCCCTCCAGGGAATCTGACCACTCTTATCACTCTGGCAGAGAATTTGTCCAGCAGAGGAACTCATACTTTCCCATAAGAGAGAGCTCCTCTGAAAGAATGTGCAAACTGCTGCAGTATGAGGAAGCAAGAGTTGCCCTCAGAACCAAGCAGTTGGCACTGGATAGAGAAGCCCTGGAGATCCAGAGAGCTTCTAGAAGGGAGGGGTTAGAACCCCTTGGTGGCAGCAACAGTGTCCCTAGAGGCAGAGAATCTATTCCAGACCATAGGAACCTGAGCAAGGTTGTTCCTCCCTACCAGAGTGGGGATGATATCCACAAGTGGATAACTGCTATGGAGAGGGCCTGTAGAGTACAGCAGGTCCCCTAAAAGCAGTGGGCAGCAATCTTGTGGCTCTCCTTTTCAGACAAAGGTAGAGACAAGCTCCTCACTGTTAGAGAAGAGGATGCTGATAATTATGAAGTCCTGAAGAGTGCACTGATAGATGGGTTTGGCTTAACCACTGAGCAGTACAGGTTGAAGTTCAGAGACACCCAGAAGGCACAGACTCAGGACTGGACTGACTTTGTAGATTGTGCAACCAAGGCTCTGGAGGGTTGGCTGGTTGGCAGTAGGGTTACTGATTTCAAGGGATTGTATAATCTGATGATGAGAGAACAGATCCTTAATAATTGCCAGAACCAGTTGTTGCATCAATACCTGGTGGACTCAGATCTGACCTCTCCCCAAGAATTGGGAAAGAAGGCAGACAAATGGGTCAGAACCAGGGTAAGGCAGAAACCCCAGAACCAAGGGGGTGACACCAAGAAGCAAGATCCTAAGGGCTCTGAGAAAGGTGGGGATAAGTCAAAAGACCAGAAGTCTTCACAAGGGCCCCAAAAATCTGCATCTGGTGGGGAGTCGCAATCCAACAAGGGAAAAGGCCAAAAGAAGCCCTGGTGCAAATTCTGTAAACAGAAAGGGCACTGGACTTCTGATTGTAACAAGTCCAAAGACCAAACCACCACCACTCCTGCCCCTAAGGCAACTGTTCCCCCTAGCTCAGCTACTGGTGGAGGTGGTACTCAGAATAAGGGTGTAGTAGGGTTGACCCTGGGTTCTGAAGTGGATTCTGACCTAGTCAGAGTGCCCACTCAGGCAATGCTGATTTGTGAGGGAGACCTTAATATGTCCTTCCTAGTAAGTCCCAGTAATCTGGGCAAATACAAACAGCAGCCTGTAATAAATGGCAAACCGGCTTTGGCATTTAGGGACACAGGTGCTAGTGTCACAATGGTGGCAGAGGATCTTGTGGACCCTGGACAGATCATCCTGGGCGAAATGTACTAGGTGACCAATGCAAGCAATGTCAGGACCAACCATAGTCTGGCAGTTGTGAATTTCTCCTGGGGAGGGGTAACTGGCCTCAAGAAAGTTGTAGTCAGTGCAGACCTCCCTGTCGAATGTCTATTGGGCAATGATCTAGAGACTTCAGCCTGGTCTGAAGTGGAGTTATGGACTCATGCTGAGATGTTGGGCATCCCTGCAGAGGTATTTGCTGTGACCAGGTCACAAGCGAGAATGCATAACACTGAACCAGCTCTGGATCCTGGAACAATGGACCAGATGCTTCCCAAGAGGAGGAGCAGTAGGGTAAAGGCAGTGCCTTCCCCTCTGTCTCAGATCACAGATTCACCCCCAGAGGAAGGTGAAACAGATCCTGAAGAAGGAACTGCCCCAGAGGGACTTTAGCCTGATCAGGTTGAGTTCTTGGGGGCAGGGGGCCCTTCTAGGGAAGATCTGAGTAAGGAGCAACATTGCTGCCCCTCTCTTGAACCCCTCAGACAGCAGGCTGCTGCTGAGGCTGCTGGGAGTGCTAGTGGGTCCCATAAAGTTTATTGGGATGAGGGACTCCTATATTCTGAGGGTAGAGATCCAGCCCCTGGAGCCACCAGGAGGATGGTAATACCTCAGAAGTTTAGGGGTTCCTCTTGACCCTAGCACATGACATCCCTTTGGCAGGTCACTTGGGCCAAAACAAGACCTGGGACAGGCTTGTTCCACATTTTCATTGGCCACATATGTCAGAGGACACAAAGGAGTTTTGTCGCTCCTGTGTCACATGCCAAGCCAGTGGTAAGGCAGGTGGCACAACAAAGGCCCCCTGATACCACTACCTGTGGTGGGGGTACCCTTTGAAAGGGTAGGGATTGACATTGTTGGTCCCCTTGACCCTCAAACTGCATCTGGGCACAGGTTTATCCTGGTGGTAGTAGATCATGCCACCAGGTACCCAGAAGCAACTCCCCTGAGGACCACCACAGCCCCTGTGGTGGCAAGAGCCCTCATTGGAGTTTTCTCCAGAGTGGGTTTCCCAAAGGAGGTAATTTCTGACAGAGGTACCAACTTCATGTCAGGATATTTGAAGGCAATGTGGAAGGAGTGTGGTGTAACTTATAAGTTCACCACCCCCTATCACCCACAATGCAATGGGTTAGTTGAACGCTTCAACAAAACCCTGAAGGGAATGATTAAAGGACTCCCAGAGAAGCTTAGGCGGAAATGGGACCTTCTTCTTCCTTGCCTGTTGTTTGCATACAGAGAGGTTCCACAGAAGGGGGTTGGTTACAGCCCATTTGAGCTTCTGTTTGGGCATCCTGTGAGAGGTCCATTGTGTTTGGTAAAAGAGGGCTGGGAGTTACCTCTCAAGCCCCCCAAACAAGATGTGATGGACTATGTACTTGGTCTCCGCTCCCGGATGGCTGAGTACATGAAAAAGGCAACCAAAAACCTGGAGGCCAGCCAAGAATTACAAAAAGCTTGGCATGACCAAAGGCTGTACTGACTGTATACCAGCCAGGACAGAAAGTGTGGGTGTTGGAGCCTGTGGCCCCAGCAGCCCTCCAGGACAAGTGGAGTGGCCCCCATACAATAGTTGAACAGAAGGGAGAAGTCACCTACCTGGTGAATCTTGGAACTCCCAGGAGCCCCCTGAGGGTGCTCCATGTCAACAGATTAAAGCCATATGTTGACAGGGCTGACATGGGCTTGCTCATGGCAACTGATGAGGACCAGGAGGAGGAGAGTGACCCTCTCCCTGACCTGCTCTCTCAGAACCCTGATGATGGGTCAGTAGATGGTGTTGCTTTGGCAAGCAGCCTCACTGACCATCAGCAAACTGAGTGCAGACAAGTTCTGCAACAGTATAGACATATGTTTAGCCTGACCCCTAGTCAGACCACCTGGTGCACCCATGAGGTGGACACTGGAGACAGTCTGCCTGTCAAGAGTAAAATCTACAGGCAACCTGACCATGTCAGGGACTGTATCAGGACTGAAGTCCAGAAAATGTTGGAGCTAGGTGTAATTGAGCCTTCAGATAGCCCTTGGGCTAGCCCAGTAGTCCTGGTACCCAAGCCTCATACCCAGGGTGGTAAGAAAGAAATGAGGTTTTGTGTAGACTACAGAGGCCTCAATGCAGTCACTAGGACTGATGCCTATCCCATACCAAGGGCAGATGAGCTGATTGATACTTTGGCCTCAGCCAAGTATCTAAGTACATTTGACCTAACAGCTGGCTACTGGCAGATCAGATTAGCTGATGATGCAAAAGCCAAAACAGCATTTTCGACCCCTAGTGGGCACTACCACTTTGTGGTGATGCCCTTTGGATTGAAAAATGCACCTGCCACTTTTCAGAGGTTGGTGAATAAAGTTCTGGCAGGGATGGAAACTTATTGCTCAGCTTATCTAGATGATATTGCTGTCTTTAGTTCCTCCTGGCAGGATCACCTGGTCCACCTCAGAAATGTTTTGGAGGCTCTGCAGAAAGCAGGCCTCACTATCAAGGCCACTAAGTGCCAGATAGGGCAGAGTCAGGTTGTGTACCTGGGCCACCTTGTAGGTGGAGGCCAGGTTCAGCCTTTACAGAGCAAAATCCAAACCATAATGGAATGGGTTGCTCCAACCACCCAGACACAGGTGAGAGCCTTCTTAGGCCTGACTGGGTACTATAGGAGGTTTGTCAAGGGATATGGATCTATAGTGACCCCCTTGAATGATCGGACCTCAAAGAAAATGCCAAAAAAGGTTCAGTGGACAGCTAGCTCTCAGAAGGCATTTGAAGACATAAAGCAGGCCATGTGCACTGCCCCCATCTTACAGAGTCCAGACTACACCAAAAAGTTCATTGTCCAAACAGATGCTTCTGAGCTGGGTGTGGGAGCTGTACTGTCTCAACTGAATGATGAAGGTCAAGACCAGCCAGTAGCTTTTATTAGCAGAAGGTTGACCCCTAGAGAGAAACGTTGGTCAGCTATAGAGAGGGAGGCCTTTGCTGTGGTATGGGCCCTGAAGAAGCTGAGGCCATACTTGTTTGGTACTCACTTCATAGTTCAGACCGACCACAAGCCCCTCCTATGGCTTAAACAAATGAAAGGAGAAAACCCAAAACTTTTGAGGTGGTCCATTTCCCTACAGGGGTTGGACTATACAGTGGAACATAAAACTGGGACCCAACATGCCAATGCAGATGGACTCTCAAGGTATTTCCACTTTGAACACGAAGACTCAACTGGTCAAGGTTAGTTTAGTGTCCCTGCGTTTGGGGGGGGTTGTGTAGGAGAGTAGGATCTGCCTCTTATGTTGCCCCCACTTTTTTCCTGATGTTTACACTGGTTTCTGGCTATAGTCTGGCTGGGTCCCTGCTAATCAGGGCCCCAGCCTCTCTGTTCTCTCTAAACGACTTGGAGTGCACTCTAGGTGCACTAGTGATTGGATACTGTGGTATCTTATGAGTCCCTAGTATATGGTACCTTAGGTACCAAGGGCATAGGTACTTCACAGGCCCACCAGGGGCTGCAGCATGTATTATGCCACCCCTGGGAAGCAGACTAAATCTGACACCACAGGCCTGCTACTGCAGCCTGGGTGAGGTGGTGCTAGCACTCCTCACTGAGATATAGGTTCCCTATATCTCTCCTACACACACATATAAACCTATCAGTCACCCCTAAGGCAGGCCCTATCAATCCTGAGGGCAGGGTGCTTGGCTTCTATGTGAGGGGGTGCCTCTGCCTGAGCAGGGCCCCTCTGCAGCTCTCAGAGTCCATTCTCTGGTGCTGTTTGTGGATGCGGTTAAACCATATACTCTTAAGTGCATTATATCCTCGCGGTAAAATGCTAACTTTGGAATGGCTGCATCAAAACATGTCGTGTTTGGTGTCAAACATCTTGGAATACTACCCCCCGCCAGTCCTGGTGGCGGGGGTAGCATTCCACCCTTCTAAAGGGATAGACATGTACCTACTGTGGAAACGCGGTAGAATCCTGCAGAGCCCTGGCATCACAAAATGGATGCCACCAGTCACAGACACTGGGCTGCCCTCCTGCTGATGACCAACACTCGCAGTGGAGGAAGCCCAACAATAGATATCCTGTCCCAAGGGGGTGTGACCACCTCCCAGACAGGGTTTAGTGTATTGGGGCTGGGTGGGTGCACTCTTAGAGTGCTTTGAAGTCCTGCACTGGGGGAGCAGAAGGCTCCTCTGTGCATACCCCAGTTCAAACCGGCTCAGGGGCTACCTGCCCCTGCTCTGGCGCGAAACTGGACAAAGGGAAGTGGGTGTAGCCACCCACTCCCCTGACCCTCCCATAGGTAGGGTCATAGAGCTAGTCCCTCCCTTTCTTTTAGTATAAGAGGGGGAACCTGTGCATAGCACCCCAGATCTCCCTGGACGACGCTCTAAAGAAGAATCCTGGACCTTCGACGTTCCACTACCTTTGGAAGACTGAAGAATCTCCCTTGGAGTCAAGGAGTGACTCCCTGCTTGGCAGGCACCAAAAACTACAAACGACGGTCGCAAACTACGCCGCTCCCGCCGGAGTCCGAAGTCCCTGCAGCCCAAGAAGTGGATTTCCTGACTTCTCAAAGGCCATCGTGAGTCCCCAGCGAAGCTGAGGCCAGTGGACCCCAAGAGTGACGAGGAACCGCGACCCCTGGGTACCGTGCACTATTGTCGAGTGCAACCCCTTCACAACGTTCTACGAACTTGTGCTTTGGACCACGTGTGGTCCTAGCCTCCAGCAGGAATCCCTCCGAAGATCAGAGGCCTACCACGTCCCGAGTGACCGTGGGCCCCTGTTGAGCGAATCCTCCCGAGGCGTCTTCGCGATCCCTTGCCAGCCGGCTTGTGGGTCCCCAGAAGGCTTTCCTACAGAACCAAAGGGCTCCCCTGGTTGCTCCAGGCCTGCCCTGACTTACCCTCGCTGGGTGAGTCCCTCAGACCTTGCTGGTCTGGGCCATTGACTTTTTACACTTTCCCCGAGACTTGCTGTTACCAAGGCTTGTTGGCTCCAATCGAGTCGCCGACATCGCAGTAAGCTACAGACATCGTGGGACACGCCGAATCCAGCTCCTGGTCGTCGTCGACGCCTCCTGGACCTCGTGGCCGAAGAGTCAAGGCACCCGTGAACGACCTGAATCTTGCGACGACGGTGGGCATCCATCTTCCTTGCCCCGAGTCACTGCCAAGTGACTTTGAACACTGTCCCCTCTGCTTTCAGGTCTTCCATCTTCTGAATCCAGGCTTGGATTCCTCCGGACACTTCTCCTGTCGCCGCAAGCAGCAAGTCTTCACTGGCTCCCATTGAAAACGACGCCGCGACCCGACACCAAAGAACACCTATGCACCCGGCTCCCCTGGGTGAGGTAACTTCAGCACTACGGTGCTCCTGTGGGTGTGGGCCCTAGAACTACTTACCCTGTAAGTGACTTGCTTGTAGCTACCCTAGAAGTGCCCTAAAACTCTTACTTTCCAAGTGTGACTATCGCGCTGACTCGTACATGGTTCGCGTCTGTGTTAGACACACCGCGTCCAACTCCCTTGCAACTCTATCTGTAACCGCGTCCTTCGACTCGTACAAGGACCGATTGGTGTGTTCGCCTCGAACACGCAAGGGACCTCTAACATTGAAATCTCAATCGCGTCTGTTCGCATAGACTCGTACAGGACTCGCACCGGTGCCAGGACACCGCGTCCGTCCCCTGTGGGTCTCCTACAACTACCTGGGGTGGTTCTTGGGGGCCCCTCGTTTCTAGATGCCCTAGACCTAGGTCTAGCCAAACTAAGATTGTGATATTCGATTGTGCTAAACTTATTTTGATAACATTTGACTTGTACATATGTTCCTGACTTCTAATCTCATAAAGAGATTAGTAGAGAGTTGTTTTTTAATAAATACCTATATATTTGATATATATACCTGTGTGGTGTCTTTTCATTTGGTGATTCAAGAGATTGTGTGGTAAAACAAGCTGCTTTACATTCCTTCAAGACTTAGCCTGAAGGCTGCTCTCCAAAGCTACCACTAGGATAGCTTTCTATAAAGGTTGTCTTAAACCTATCTACCATAAGAGTCTAATTGTTCTGGTGCAAGGTGTCCACTTTAATTAGTGAACAGCATATACCAGGCCAACTTCTCACAATCTCTTTCTTCAGTGACCTGATGTCCATGTGAGGCCTGAGTGCCTGTTGTTACATACTTGTACATCTCTTTCTTCAGTGACCTGATGTCCATGTGAGGCCTGAGTGCCTGTTGTCACATACTTGTACATCTCTTTCTTCAGTGACCTGATGTCCATGTAAGGCCCGAGTGCCTGTTGTCACATACTTGTACATCTGTCTTCAGTGACCTGATGTCCATGTGAGGCCCGAGTGCCTGTTGCCACATACTTGTACAGTCTTCAGTGACCTGATGTCCATGTGAGGCCCGAGTGCCTGTTGTCACATACTTGTACACCTGTCTTCAGTGACCTGATGTCCATGTGAGGCCCGAGTGCCTGTTGTCACATACTTGTACACCTGTCTTCAGTGACCTGATGTCCATGTGAGGCCCGAGTGCCTGCAGTGACCTGATGTGCATATGAGGCCTGAGTGCCTGTTGTCACACACTTGTACATCTTTCTTCAGTGACCTGATGTCCATGTGAGGCCCGAGTGCCTGTTGTCACATACTTGTACATCTCTTTGTTCAGTGACCTGATGTCCATGTGAGGCCCGAGTGCCTGTTGTCACATACTTGTACACCTGTCTTCAGTGACCTGATGTCCACGTGAGGCCCGAGTGCCTGTTGTCACATACTTGTACACCTGTCTTCAGTGACCTGATGTCCATGTGAGGCCCGAGTGCCTGCTGTCACATACTTGTACACCTGTCTTCAGTGACCTGATGTCCATGTGAGGCCTGAGTGCCTGCTGTCACATACTTGTACAACGTTTTCAGTGACCTGATGTCCATGTGAGGCCCGAGTGCCTGCTGTCACACACTTGTAAACCTGTCTTCAGTGACATGATGTCCATGTGAGGCCCGAGCGCCTGTTGTCACATAATTACACATCTTTCTTCAGTGGCCCGATGTCCATGTGAGGCCCGAGCGCCTGTTGTCACATAATTACACATCTTTCTTCAGTGGCCCGATGTCCATGTGAGGCCCGAGTGCCTGCAGTGACCTGATGTCCATGTGAGGCCAGAGTGCCTGTTGTCACACACTTGTACACCTGTCTTCAGTGACCTGATGTCCATGTGAGGCCAGAGTGCCTGTTGTCACACACTTGTACATCTTTCTTCAGTGACCTGATGTACATGTGAGGCCCGAGTGCCTGTTGTCATATACTTGTGCATCTCTTTGTTCAGTGACCTGATGTCCATGTGAGGCCCGAGTGCCTGTTGTCACATAATTACACATCTTTCTTTAGTGACCCGATGTCCATGTGAGGCCCGAGTGCCTGTTGTCACATACTTGTACATCTGTCTTCAGTGACCTGATGTCCATGTGAGGCCCGAGTGCCTGTTGTCACATACTTGTACACCTGTCTTCAGTGACCTGATGTCCATGTGAGGCCCGAGTGCCTGTTGTCACATACTTGTACACCTGTCTTCAGTGACCTGATGTCCATGTGAGGCCCGAGTGCCTGTTGTCACATACTTGTACACCTGTCTTCAGTGACCCGATGTCCATGTGAGGCCCGAGTGCCTGCTGTCATACACTTGTACAACGTTTTCAGTACCTAATGTCCATGTGAGGCCCGAGTGCCTGCTGTCACATACTTGTACACCTGTCTTCAGTGACCTGATGTCCATGTGAGGCCCGAGTGCCTGCTGTCACATACTTGTACATCTTTCTTCAGTGACTTGATGTCCACGTGAGGCCCGAGTGCCTGTTGTCACACATTTGGAAACCTGTCTTCAGTGACCTGATGTCCATGTGAGGCCCGAGTGCCTGTTGTCATACACTTGTAAACCTGTCTTCAGTGACCTGATGTCCATGTGAGGCCGTCGAGCCTGTTGTCATATACCTGTACACCTTTCTTCAGTGACCTCATGTCCATGTGAGGCCCGAGTGCCTGTTGTCACACACTTGTACACCTTTCATCAGTGACCTTATGTCCATGTGAGGCCCGAGTGCCTGCAGTGACCTGATGTCCAAGTGAGGCCAGAGTGCCTGCAGTGACCTGATGTCCAAGTGAGGCCAGAGTGCCTGTTGTCACACACTTGTACACCTTCCTTCAGTGACCTGATGTACATGTGAGGCCCGAGTGCCTGCAGTGACCTGATGTCCACGTGAGGGCCTCGAGCCTGTTGTCACATACTTGTACACCTTTCTTCAGTGACCTGATGTCCATGTGAGGTCTATGTGCCTGCTGTCACACACCTGTAAACCTGTCTTCAGTGACCTGATGTCCATGTGAGGCCCGAGTGCCTGCAGTGACCTGATGTCCAAGTGAGGCCAGAGTGCCTGTTGTCACACACTTGTACACCTGCCTTCACTGACCTGATGTACATGTGAGGCCAGAGTGCCTGCAGTGACCTGATGTCCATGTGAGGCCAGAGTGCCTGTTGTCACACACTTGTACACCTGTCTTCAGTGACCTGATGTCCGTGTGAGGCCCGAGTGCCTGCAGTGACCAGATGTCCATGTGAGGCCTGAGTGCCTGTTGTCACACACTTGTACACCTGTCTTCAGCGACGTCCATGTGAGGCCCGAGTGCCTGTTGTCACACACTTGTACACCTGTCTTCAGTGACCTGATGTCCATGTGAGGCCCGAGTGCCTGTTGTCACATACTTGTACACCTGTCTTCAGTGACCTGATGTCCATGTGAGGCCCGAGTGCCTGTTGTCACATACTTGTACATCTCTTTCTTCAGTGACCTGATGTCCATGTGAGGCCCGAGTGCCTGTTGTCACATACTTGTACACCTGTCTTCAGTGACCTGATGTCCACGTGAGGGCCTCGAGCCTGTTGTCACATACTTGTACACCTTTCTTCAGTGACCTGATGTCAATGTGAGGTCCATGTGCCTGCTGTCACACACCTGTAAACCTTTCTTCAGTGATCTGATGTCCATGTGAGGCCCGAGTGCCTGCAGTGACCTGATATCCAGGTGAGGCCCGAGTGTCTGTTTTTACATACTTGTACACCTGTCTTCAGTGACCCGATGTCCATGTGAGGCCCTAGTGCCTGTTGTCACACACTTGAACACCTGTCTTCAGTGGACCGATGTCCATGTGAGGCCCTAGTGCCTGTTGTCACACACTTGAACACCTGTCTTCAGTGACCCGATGTCCATGTGAGGCCCTAGTGCCTGTTGTCACACACTTGAACACCTGTCTTCAGTGACCCGATGTCCATGTGAGGCCCTAGTGCCTGTTGTCACACACTTGCACACCTGTCTTCAGTGACCTGATGTCCATGTGAGGCCCGAGTGCCTATTGTCACACACTTGTACATCTCTTTATTCGGAGACCCGGTGACTTTCGCAGGCATGAGTGCCCCTCTCAGCTTTTCTTAGGAGGCCGCACTAGACGTTCTCATAAGCTGTGACTACTCTCGGTCAACAAACTCTGTCATCACTGCCCGACTACACCAGTGCAGAGAAGCTTGGTCCTGTGTGTCAGAAGTTGTAGTGACAGCACAGTAGGTGAGATCCTGGGTGTCAGAAGTGGTAGTGACAGCACAGTAGGCAAGATCCTGGGTGTCAGAAGTGGTGACCGCACAGTAGACGAGATCCAGGGTGTCAGAAGTGGTGACAGCACAGTAGGCGAGATCCAGGGTGTCAGAAGTGGGAGTGACAGCACAGTAGGCGAGATCCTGGGTGTCAGAAGTGGTAGTGACAGCACAGTAGGCGAGATCCTGAGTGTCAGAAGTGGTGACAGCACAGTAGGTGAGATCCTGGGTTTCAGAAGTGGTGGTGACAGCACAGTAGGCGAGATCCTGGGTGCAAGAAGTGGTGGTGACAGCACAAAAGGTAAGATCCTGGGTGTCAGAAGTGGTAGTGACAGCACAGTAGGCGAGATCCTGGGTGTCAGAAGTGGTGGTGACAGCACAGTAGGTGAGATCCTGGGTGTCAGAAGTGGTAGTGACAGCACAGTAGGCGAGATCCTGGGTGTCAGAAGTGGTGACAGCACAGTAGGCGAGATCCTGGGTGTCAGAAGTGGTCACAGCACAGTAGGCGAGATCCTGGGTGCCAGAAGTGGTGGTGACAGCACAGTAGGCGAGATCCTGGGTGCCAGTAGTGCTGACAGCACAGTAGGCGAGATCCTGGGTGTCAGAAGTGGTGGTGACAGCACAGTAGGCGAGATCCTGGGTGTCAGAAGTGGTAGTGACAGCACAGTAGGCGAGATCCTGGGTGTCAGAAGTGGTGACAGCACAGTAGGCGAGATCCTGGGTGTCAGAAGTGGTGACAGCACAGTAGGCGAGATCCTGGGTGCCAGAAGTGGTGGTGACAGCACAGTAGGCGAGATCCTGGGTGCCAGTAGTGCTGACAGCACAGTAGGCGAGATCCTGGGTGTCAGAAGTGGTGGTGACAGCACAGTAGGCGAGATCCTGGGTGTCAGAAGTGGTAGTGACAGCACAGTAGGCGAGATCCTGGGTGTCAGAAGTGGTGACAGCACAGTAGGCGAGATCCTGGGTGTCAGAAGTGGTGACAGCACAGTAGGCAAGATCCTGGGTGTCAGAAGTGGTGGTGACAGCACAAAAGGTAAGATCCTGGGTGTCAGAAGTGGTAGTGACAGCACAGTAGGCGAGATCCTGGGTTTCAGAAGTGGTGGTGACAGCACAGTAGGCAAGATCCTGGGTGTCAGAAGTGGTGACAGCACAGTAGGCGAGATCCTGGGTGTCAGAAGTGGTGACAGCACAGTAGGCGAGATCCTGGGTGTCAGAAGTGGTGGTGACAGCACAGTAGGCGAGATCCTGGGTGTCAGAAGTGGTGGTGACAGCACAGTAGGCGAGATCCTGGGTGTCAGAAGTGGTGACAGCACAGTAGGCGAGATCCTGGGTGTCAGAAGTGGTGACAGCACAGTAGACGAGATCCTGGGTGTCAGAAGTGGTGACAGCACAGTAGGCGAGATCCTGGGTGTCAGAAGTGGTGGTGACAGCACAGTAGGCGAGATCCTGGGTGTCAGAAGTGGTGGTGACAGCACAGTAGGTGAGATCCTGGGTGTCAGAAGTGGTGACAGCACAGTAGGCGAGATCCTGGGTGTCAGAAGTGGTGGTGACAGCACAGTAGGCGAGATCCTGGGTGTCAGAAGTGGTGACAGCACAGTAGGCGAGATCCTGGGTGTCAGAAGTGGTGGTGACAGCACAGTAGGCGAGATCCTGGGTGTCAGAAGTGGTGGTGACAGCACAGTAGGCGAGATCCTGGGTGTCAGAAGTGGTGACAGCACAGTAGGCGAGATCCTGGGTGTCAGAAGTGGTGACAGCACAGTAGGCGAGATCCTGGGTGCCAGAAGTGGTGGTGACAGCACAGTAGGCGAGATCCTGGGTGCCAGTAGTGCTGACAGCACAGTAGGCGAGATCCTGGGTGTCAGAAGTGGTGGTGACAGCACAGTAGGTGAGATCCTGGGTGTCAGAAGTGGTAGTGACAGCACAGTAGGCGAGATCCTGGGTGTCAGAAGTGGTGACAGCACAGTAGGCGAGATCCTGGGTGTCAGAAGTGGTGACAGCACAGTAGGCGAGATCCTGGGTGCCAGAAATGGTGGTGACAGCACAGTAGGCGAGATCCTGGGTGCCAGTAGTGCTGACAGCACAGTAGGCGAGATCCTGGGTGTCAGAAGTGGTGGTGACAGCACAGTAGGCGAGATCCTGGGTGTCAGAAGTGGTAGTGACAGCACAGTAGGCGAGATCCTGGGTGTCAGAAGTGGTGACAGCACAGTAGGCGAGATCCTGGGTGTCAGAAGTGGTGACAGCACAGTAGGCGAGATCCTGGGTGCCAGAAGTGGTGGTGACAGCACAGTAGGCGAGATCCTGGGTGCCAGTAGTGCTGACAGCACAGTAGGCGAGATCCTGGGTGTCAGAAGTGGTGGTGACAGCACAGTAGGCGAGATCCTGGGTGTCAGAAGTGGTAGTGACAGCACAGTAGGCGAGATCCTGGGTGTCAGAAGTGGTGACAGCACAGTAGGCGAGATCCTGGGTGTCAGAAGTGGTGACAGCACAGTTGGCGAGATCCTGGGTGTCAGAAGTGGTGGTGACAGCACAGTAGGCGAGATCCTGGGTGTCAGAAGTGGTGGTGACAGCACAGTAGGCGAGATCCTGGGTGTCAGAAGTGGTAGTGACAGCGTGGTGGTGACAGCACAGTAGGCGAGATCCTGGGTGTCAGAAGTGGTAGTGACAGCACAGTAGGTGAGATCCTGGGTGTCAGAAGTGGTGACAGCACAGTAGGCGAGATCCTGGGTGTCAGAAGTGGTGACAGCACAGTAGGCGAGATCCTGGGTGCCAGAAGTGGTGGTGACAGCACAGTAGGCGAGATCCTGAGTGCCAGTAGTGCTGACAGCACAGTAGGCGAGATCCTGGGTGTCAGAAGTGGTGGTGACAGCACAGTAGGCGAGATCCTGGGTGTCAGAAGTGGTGACAGCACAGTAGGCGAGATCATGGGTGTCAGAAGTGGTGACAGCACAGTAGGCGAGATCCTGGGTGTCAGAAGTGGTGGTGACAGCATGGTTTGTAAGACCCTGGACATGGCTATAGCTCTAACTGTGTCTCTGGCTGAGTGTGCAGACCCCAGAAAGCACAGAGAAGTTGCTAAATAAAGACATGCTCACTGATTACAGTGTGATAAAAAGTATTACTGCTTTGAGCATATCACTGTAACATAAAGTGTTATTTCTTTTATGAATTCTTTAAAATAATGACCCTGCTTGAAAATTATATTGAATGTGAGTTATATATGTACAACCTGAACTAGCTGTTCTACTTCACATAACTCTCCAAGAGAAAGACTTACCTTTCCACTATTTCCCTCCTGAAAGCGGAAGCCTCGAAAGGAGATATTTGGCAATTCAGTGAGCTCGAAGGACAGCGGCGGTGCCGGGTCTGGTGGCTCAGTGGACTAATGTGTCCACTGTGGGGCCTCTGTTCGACCTCATGGTCACAGGTTCTAATCCCGGCGGGTCCACTCAGCCTTTCATCCTTGTGAGGTCGATAAAATGAGTACCAAGCGTTGGGTAACAATAAACATTTGTTATTGAGCGGCAAGATCCCCTTGGGTAAACGTGCCCTTTACAAATATACACTTTGTTATGTCACGAGGACCAGCGCCTGCCCTTGAGTCACACAGTCCAAGGCCATGCAGAGCCTGGTGAATGCTACATACAATGCACGCGTGTGCACGAGGCTTGCGCGTGCACAGAATTAGGAATTCAGAAAGCCTTTCCAAGAGCTCCTGCGGCTGTCGATCTCTTTAAAACTTTTGTGAATTCCTTCCTATAATCCATAAATGCGCACAGGTAGGGAGGGGTTTACAGATCTTTAGGAAAAAAGAAACCTAGAGACAGATGCATTGAGGCCTGGCAGGCCAGCAGTTGTGACGCTGTAGTTATGGTTCAGTTGGGTGGGCCATACAAAAACCACTTTTAATTGCTAATAACTTGTGACCTGTTTGACGAATCCGCAATTGTGGACGAGCCCTCGGCGCCCTGTGTCTGGTCCTGAACTGGGCGCGCATTAGTAGGGGGTGAAACCGTGATATGGAAATCACTTATTATAGTGCGTGAGCCTCTAATGAGAACTATTAATGCAAAGTTTCAGAAAGGATTACTCACGAGCAAGGAGGAACAGTCCTCGCCTGAAGGGTAGGACGGGCAGGAGGCGCATGCGCAGCCCCCAGACAGAATCCTGCCTCTGTGACGCTGTGGGGGAAGGACATACGAAGCATTGGTATCAGGGACACAGCTAGAGGAAAGGACATATGAAGCCCTGGTATCAGGGACACAGCTAGGGGAAAGGACATGCGAAGCCCTGGTATCAGGGACACAGCTAGAGGAAAGGACATACGAAGCCCTGGTATCAGGGACACAGCTAGGGGAAAGGACATACGAAGCACTGGTATCAGGGACACAGCTAAGGGAAAGGACATACGAAGCACTGCTATCGGGGACACAGCTAGGGGACCGGACATGCGAAGCACTGGTATCAGGGACACAGCTAGGGGAAAGGACATACGAAGCACTGGTATCAGGGACACAGCTAGGGGACCGTACATGCGAAGCACTGGTATCAGGGACACAGCTAGAGGAAAGGACATACGAAGCCCTGGTATCAGGGACACAGCTAGGGGAAAGGACATACGAAGCACTGGTATCAGGGACACAGCTAAGGGAAAGGACATACGAAGCACTGGTATCGGGGACACAGCTAGGGGACCGGACATGCGAAGCACTGGTATCGGGGACACAGCTAGGGGAAAGGACCTGTGAAGCCCTGGTATCAGGGACACAGCTAGAGGAAAGGACATACGAAGCCCTGGTATCAGGGACACAGCTAGGGGAAAGGACATACGAAGCATTGGTATCAGGGACACAGCTAGGGGAAAGGACCTGCGAAGCCCTGGTATCAGGGACACAGCTAGGGGAAAGGACCTGTGAAGCCCTGGTATCGGACACAGCTAGAGGAAAGGACATACGAAGCCCTGGTATCAGGGACACAGCTAGGGGAAAGGACATACGAAGCACTGGTATCAGGGACACAGCTAGGGGACCGGACATGCGAAGCACTGGTATCGGGGACACAGCTAGGGGACCGTACATGCGAAGCACTGCTATCAGGGACACAGCTAGGGGAAAGGACATACGAAGCCCTGGTATCAGGGACACAGCTAGGGTAAAGGACATACGAAGCCCTGGTATCAGGGACACAGCTAGGGGGAAAGGACATACGAAGCACTGGTATCAGGGACACAGCTAGGGGAAAGGACATACGAAGCACTGGTATCAGGGACACAGCTAGGGGACCGGACATGCGAAGCACTGGTATCGGGGACACAGCTAGGGGACCGGACATGCGAAGCACTGATATCAGGGACACAGCTAGGGGAAAGGACATACGAAGCACTGGTATCAGGGACACAGCTAGGGGAAAGGACATACGAAGCACTGGTATCAGGGACACAGCTAGGGGACCGGACATGCGAAGCACTGGTATCGGGGACACAGCTAGGGGACCGGACATGCGAAGCACTGGTATCAGGGACACAGCTAGAGGAAAGGACATACGAAGCCCTGGTATCAGGGACACAGCTAGGGGAAAGGACATACGAAGCACTGGTATCAGGGACACAGCTAGGGGAAAGGACATACGAAGCACTGGTATCAGGGACACAGCTAGGGGACCGGACATGCGAAGCACTGGTATCGGGGACACAGCTAGGGGACCGGACATGCGAAGCACTGGTATCGGGGACACAGCTAGGGGAAAGGACCTGTGAAGCCCTGGTATCAGGGACACAGCTAGAGGAAAGGACATACGAAGCCCTGGTATCAGGGACACAGCTAGGGGAAAGGACATACGAAGCACTGGTATCAGGGACACAGCTAGGGGACCGGACATGCGAAGCACTGGTATCGGGGACACAGCTAGGGGACCGGACATGCGAAGCACTGGTATCGGGGACACAGCTAGGGGAAAGGACCTGTGAAGCCCTGGTATCAGGGACACAGCTAGAGGAAAGGACATACGAAGCCCTGGTGTCAGGGACACAGCTAGGGGAAAGGACATACGAAGCCCTGGTATCAGGGACACAGCTAGGAGAAAGGACCTGTGAAGCCCTGGTATCAGGGACACAGCTAGAGGAAAGGACATACGAAGCCCTGGTATCAGGGACACAGCTAGGGGAAAGGACATACGAAGCCCTGGTATCAGGGACACAGCTAGGGGAAAGGACCTGTGAAGCCCTGGTATCAGGGACACAGCTAGGGGAAAGGACATACGAAGCACTGGTACCAGGGACACAGCTAGGGGACCGTACATGCGAAGCACTGGTATCAGGGACACAGCTAGAGGAAAGGACCTGTGAAGCCCTGGTATCAGGGACACAGCTAGAGGAAAGGACATACGAAGCCCTGGTATCAGGGACACAGCTAGGGGAAAGGACATACGAAGCACTGGTATCAGGGACACAGCTAGGGGACCGTACATGCGAAGCACTGGTATCAGGGACACAGCTAGAGGAAAGGACATACGAAGCCCTGGTATCAGGGACACAGCTAGGGGAAAGGACATACGAAGCACTGGTATCAGGGACACAGCTAGGGGAAAGGACATACGAAGCACTGGTATCAGGGACACAGCTAGGGGACCGGACATGCGAAGCACTGGTATCGGGGACACAGCTAGGGGACCGGACATGCGAAGCACTGGTATCGGGGACACAGCTAGGGGAAAGGACCTGTGATGCCCTGGTATCAGGGACACAGCTAGAGGAAAGGACATACGAAGCCCTGGTATCAGGGACACAGCTAGGGGAAAGGACATACGAAGCATTGGTATCAGGGACACAGCTAGGGGAAAGGACCTGCGAAGCCCTGGTATCAGGGACACAGCTAGGGGAAAGGACCTGTGAAGCCCTGGTATCAGGGACACAGCTAGAGGAAAGGACATACGAAGCCCTGGTATCAGGGACACAGCTAGGGGAAAGGACATACGAAGCCCTGGTATCAGGGACACAGCTAGGGGAAAGGACCTGTGAAGCCCTGGTATCAGGGACACAGCTAGAGGAAAGGACATACGAAGCCCTGGTATCAGGGACACAGCTAGGGGAAAGGACATACGAAGCATTGGTATCAGGGACACAGCTAGGGGAAAGGACCTGCGAAGCACTGGTATCAGGGACACAGCTAGGGGAAAGGACATGCGAAGCACTGATATCAGGAACACAGCTAGAGGAAAGGACCTGCGAAGCCCTGGTATCAGGGACACTGCTAGGGGACCGGACATGCGAAGCACTGGTATCAGGAACACAGCTAGGGGACCGGACATGCGAAGCACTGGTATCAGGGACACAGCTAGGGGACCGTACATGCGAAGCATTGGTATCAGGGACACAGCTAGGGGACCGGACATACGAAGCACTGGTATCCGGGACACAGCTAGAGGAAAGGACATACGAAGCCCTGGTATCAGGGACACAGCTAGGGGAAAGGACATACAAAGCACTGGTATCAGGGACACAGCTAGTGGAAAGGACATACGAAGCCCTGGTATCAGGGACACAGCTAGGGGAAAGGACATACGAAGCACTGGTATCAGGGACACAGTTAGAGGAAAGGCCATACGAAGCCCTGGTATCAGGGACACAGCTAGGGGAAAGGACCTGTGAAGCCCTGGTATCAGGGACACAGCTAGAGGAAAGGACATACGAAGCCCTGGTATCAGGGACACAGCTAGGGGAAAGGACATACGAAGCATTGGTATCAGGGACACAGCTAGGGGAAAGGACCTGCGAAGCACTGGTATCAGGGACACAGCTAGGGGAAAGGACATGCGAAGCACTGGTATCAGGGACACAGCTAGGGGACCGGACATGCGAAGCACTGGTATCAGGAACACAGCTAGGGGACCGGATGTCGGGTCTGAAGTCCAATCCACGTGAGATTCCACAGGAGCAAAGAAATTAGTTCCCCCCCACCTTTAGACAACAACTCCTGGAGGAGGTATAGTAACTCACTCACAAGACGCTGCTAACCAAAAGTAAGGGGAATAACGCATAGAGTGACCACCACTCTTTCCCCAGAGATGACACCAGGTAGCGTGGTAGTGGGGAGCTGGTTCCACAGAGAAGCTAAACAAAAGAGATAACAAATAAGACTGGTCTTACTCCTCAAGAACTAAACAGTAGTCAAGAACATTAATGCATGTCACTTCCCAACATATGCAGTTCACTTACCAGTGATAGAGTCCCAGGATATTCTGATATTTCTCAGCGTCCTATGAGCGCATAACCCAGGCCCAATCGATGAAAGACCAGGAAGTGCAGGTAAGGGAATACTGAGAAGATGAACTACTAAGGGACGACAAACACAACCACTCACTTCCACAACCACTCAAGGTCACGTTGGGTGATTCAAAAAGAGGGAGAGTCCCCTAGTTTGTTAAGGGGAGTGGGGATTCCAAGAATTACTGACCGGCTCCGTAGGGAAAGGAGCGGATCAGCGGCACTCACGCTTTCACGAAAGCGGGAGAGGAAAAGACGGCGTGGCGCGCTGGCCGGCTCCGTAGGGAGAGGAGCGGATCAGCGGCGCACACGCTTTCAAGAAAGCGGGACTGGAAAAGATGGCGTGGCGCGCTGGCCGGCTCCGTAGAGAGAGGAGCGGATCAGCGGCGCACACGCTTTCAAGAAAGCGGGACAGGAAAAGATGGCGTGGCGCGCTGGCCGGCTCCGTAGGGAGAGGAGCGGATCAGAGGCGCACACGCTTTCTCGAAGGTGGGTCGGCAATAGATGGCGTGACGCGCTGGCCGGCTCCGTTGGGAAAAGAGCGGATCAGCGGCACAGACGCTTTCACGAAGGCAGGTCAGCAAAGGAAGGCGTGGCACGCTGGCCGGCTCCGTGGGGAGAGGAGCGGATCAGCGAGACACACGCTCGTCAGGGAAGGAACAGAACTTCTGATGGATAGCAGAAGTAGACAAGGCAACTCGGGATAGAAGAGTTCAAGCCGGATACCAGGAATCAATCCAAAGAGCAGGTACTCAACTCCGAGCTCGAAGGGGGCGTGGTCACTAGTTAGGGATAGTAAGTCAAGCATTGGCAATTGGGTGAGACGGCCTCTTATAGCAGGTAGGGGTCGTCACAAAAGAACTCACACTGTGAACTAACGAGGGAAGTACACATGCATCAAGGTACCGACATTTCTCCTACAAGGGCATCTGCTGCCGAAATCCTAACAGTTCTCCCACCCAAAGGCCTATTCCCGGGGCGGGGTTTTGAAGGATGGAGTGCATGGAATCTGCGAATCAACACAGGGGCATGAATATTTTCAGCAGGCTCCCAGGACCTATCCTCTGGGGCATAGCCTACCCAATCAATGAGGTACTGTATTTTGCCTCTGTGTTTGCGGGAATCTAAAATCATGTTCACTTCATATTCCTCTTCACCCTCTATGATTATTGGGGGAGGAGGCTTCTCAGGGACTAGAGGGGGTATGTATCTTTTGACTAAGGAGCAATGAAATACAGGGTGTATTTGCATGTCGTCTGGCAACTGCAGGTGTACTGTAACAGGTGTTATTACTCTCTTTACCAGATAAGGACCTATGTATCTAGGTTGTAATTTTTTAGAGCCTCTCAATCTCAGATTTCTAGTTGATAACCACACCTTGTCTCCTACTTGATAAGCAGGTTCAGGACGTCTGTGTTTATCAGCCTGTAGTTTCATGGCTTCTTTGGCTCGGTGTAATTCTTTTTTTGCGTTGTCCCAGTTGGACAAAAGAACTTTGTGATGATCTTTAAGAGCAGGGATACTCTCTAATTCTGAGGGAAGAGAAATAGGCAGGAATTTAGGGTGTTGTGCTAATGTGAAAAAGAAAGGAGACACACCAGTAGAAGAATGTGTGGAATTGTTATAGGCAAATTCAGCCATAGGGAGAGCTCGGGACCAGTCACTTGTGATTGTGGCTAACAGACAACGTAAATATTGTTCTAAAGTCTGGTTAGTTCTTTCGGTTTGACCATCGGTTTGGGGATGATAAGCGGTGGAGAGTCTGTGATCTATACCCAGTGTCTTACACATGCCTTGCCAAAATTTGGACACAAATTGGGCCCCTCTGTCTGAAATGATTATCGAAGGAAGACCATGTAATCTGATTACATGTTCTAGAAAAATATGCACTAATTCTTTGGATGAGGGTAAGTTTTTAGAGGGACAAAATGGGCCATCTTGGTTAACATATCTACCACTACAAAGATGGTGTTGTATCCCTGACTTCTCGGGAGATCTGTAATAAAATCCATGCTAATGGAATGCCAGGGGAAGGGGAACGGCAGTGGTTCTCAATAACCCGGCCGGAGCACAATGTGAGGCTTTTTGTCGAGCACAGGTGGAACACGAATTGACAAAGGCTATAATATCTTTGGCCATTTCTTCCCACCAAAACCATCTCTGACAGATCTTGAGGGTTTTGCTACTCCCTGGATGTCCAGCCAGTGAGCTATTGTGGCACCAGAGCAATAGTTGTTTTTGCAATGCAACAGTTGGTATGTATAATTTGTTTTCGTGATAATACAACTGGTCTCTGATCTGATTCAGGGGATCGTTTTCCCATTCTTCAGAAGGGATGGTACGGTAGTATTCTTTTAGTTTGTCTATAAACCCCAAGGGAGTGACGTCCCCATGGCATTCTACCCCTATAATTTTTTTGTCAGAAAAAAAGGGGGATAACATTCAGGAGAGGCAACTTTCTCTGGACCAAGTCGAGAGAGTGCATCTGCCTTGCCATGTTGAGATCCAGGGCGATAAGTGATAACGAAATCATACTCACTAAAGAATGAAACCCATCTCATTTGACGGGGAGTGAGTGCTCGTGCTGACCGAAAATATTGGAGATTTCTATGATCAGAGTAGATGGTAACTATATGTGGGGATCCTAACAAATAGTGTCTCCACTCCTGGAAGGCAAGCTTGATGGCCAATAGTTCACGTTCTCCAATTGTGTAGTTCTGTTCAGCAGGCAATAGGGTTTTAGAATAGTAAGCAACAGGATGCAAGCGTCCTGTGTTAGTATCTCTCTGAGAGAGAACTCCTCCCACCGCATACTGAGAAGCGTCTGCTTCAACGTAATAAGGTTGCGTATTATCAGCATGTTTGATGACAGGAGCGGTAGTGAATCGTTCCTTTAAAATGCAGAAGGCTCGTTCTGCTTCTTGATTCCATTCAAACTGTACTCCTTTCCGCAGAAGTCGAGTAATGGGTGTTAATAATTCAGAAAAGTGATCTATAAATCTGCGGTAAAAATTGGCAAAACCTATAAAAGATTGCACCTCTTTTACTGTACAGGGACTAGACCAGTTAACCAAGGCTTCTATCTTTTTGGGGTCCATATGTACGCCTTCAGGAGATATCACAAATCCTAGAAACTCCACTCTGGTGGTATGGAAGGTGCTCTTGTCAAGTTTGGCGAATAATTGGTTTTCCTTCAGTGTTTTCAAGATTTTTGTAACGTGGATAATATGATCTTGTTCTGTTTGTGAATAAATCAGGATATCGTCGATATAGACGATCACGAAGACATCAAGGTATTCTCTTAGTATTTCGTTAACAAAAAATTGAAATGCCGCTGGAGCATTACAAAGACCAAACGGCATTACGCAGTACTCAAATAACCCAAATTTGGTACGGAATGCTGTTTTCCATTCATCTCCATGTTTAATACGAATGAGATGGTAGGCTCCTCTAAGATCTATTTTGGTAAAGATCTTAGCTCCTCGTACCTGATCCAAAAGAACTGAAATAAGTGGTAGGGGATATTTATTCTTTATGGTGACTTTGTTAAGGGCGCGATAATCCAAACACGCTCGAAGACCCCTTCTCGCTTTGGAATAAAAAAGATGGGAGAGGACACTGGAGATGTAGAGTGACGTATGAACCCTTTTTCTAGCATTTCTTCGATGTATTTCTGCAAGTATTCAGTTTCAGGTGCAGTTAGGGCATAAATACGACTAACTGGCAAGGTTGCTCCGGGTACTAAATCAATGCGACAATCATAGCTTCTGTGCGGAGGTAAGGCAGAGGCTTTAACTTCGTCAAAGACAGTTAGGTATTCCTCATAGTGCGCCGGAAGGTCAGGAACTGTGGACATTATATGTACCGCACAGCAAAGCGAACTATTCCATTCACTTGCTTCTTGGTAACAGTTTATCATGCAATGATGAGATTTTAGTGTCACTGTTCGAGTCACCCAGTCTATTTGGGGATTGTGAACTTGTAGCCAGGGAACCCCCAGGATAGCGCCGAAATTGGGGGTGTCTATAAGATCAAAGACTATAGATTCTGAATGTCCGTTATTACACACCATTACAATCGGGGAGTCTGATAGGTAATCAATCCAGATGATAACTCAGACCCATCTACCGCTCTCACCGGTTCAGGATGAGGTTTCAATAAGAAAGGGATTCCGACATCTCGGGCCAACTGAATATCAAGAAAATTCCCTGTGGCCCCTGAGTCCAATAATATAGACATGTTCTTTCGACATTGAGGAGATATCACCAAACTAATGGACAAGGTAAAGTGTCTTGGTACTAGGGGGAAGGATTTTCTTTGTGGTAGAGACCGTAGAAAAGACAACACTTGAAGAATTGGTCTCTGCTTTCTTCAAGTCTTCTAGTTTTCCTCCATATAAGTAGGAAGAATACTACTTGCGATTTTCTTAGCAACGGAACGAGGTCTGATTGGACACTCACGAGCATAATGTCCTCCTTTCCCGCAATATAAACAGAGATTGTTCTTTCTCCTCTTGTCTTTTTCTTCAGCAGACAGCGGACTCCTCAGTCCTCCAATCTGCATAGGCTCAGCAACGTCTTTAATGTCTTTCTTTTCAGGTTTTAACATATATTTAGAAAGAGTAAGACGTGATTTTTCCCCTTTCCTTTCATGGAGTCTATGATCCAACTTGACCGTCATATCTATGAAGGCAGAGCAGTCATCAGGAGGATCTACTATTTGAGACAACAAATCTTTAAGTTCATCGTTTAACCCTCGATAAAACAGAGAGGTTCTTTTTTCCTCAGGCCAATGCGTTTCAGCTACCAGCCTATTAAAGTTAGTTATATACGTAAGTAGGTCCTTGGATCCCTGCCTAAGATTGAGAAGAGCATTATCGCTGGCCTGCATAAAGGTATGTTTTGAAAAAAGACTCTTCATCTTATCCTGAAATAGCATAAAGTCATATAATAATGGATCGTTGTTTTCTACCAATGGAACAGCCCAATCTGCAGCATTGCCTGCTAAATAAGATATAACAAAGGCTACTTTAGCAGCGTCGTCTGGAAACGATGCCGCCTTACACAGGAACTGTAGCTGACATTGGTTCATGAAGACGCTAAATCTAGCACTGTCTCCGTTGAACCTCTCTGGCATAGCTAGTGGAACTGGGCTGGGAGTATGAACAGTAAAGTGAACAGGAGGTATGTTGCTATCTACCCTTGTGGAGGAATTGGGACTATGGGACGGAACTGAAAAATGCGCAGGCTGAATGTAACTTTTCCGGGTCTTTGGAAGGGTACCAGGGTTCCTAGGGTCTACTGAATTCTGTGACTTTGATTGTAGTAACTCTGTCTGTAATCTCTGATTTTCAGACCTTAACCTCCCTACCTCCGATTGCAATTCAACTAGAACTGCCGCAAGTTCCTCTACTGAGGGACCTAATAAAGATGAGTGGAGAGAGGGATCTAGAGGGGCGCTAGCCTCGTCAGTATTCATCTTTGCTCAGGTGGAAATAACTCTTGGGCTTGACTTTCTGTCGGGTCTGAAGTCCAATCCACGTGAGATTCCACAGGAGCAAAGAAATTAGTTCCCCCCACCTTTAGACAACAACTCCTGGAGGAGGTATAGTAACTCACTCACAAGACGCTGCTAACCAAAAGTAAGGGGAATAACGCATAGAGTGACCACCACTCTTTCCCCAGAGATGACACCAGGTAGCGTGTTAGTGGGGAGCTGGTTCCACAGAGAAGCTAAACAAAAGAGATAACAAATAAGACTGGTCTTACTCCTCAAGAACTAAACAGTAGTCAAGAACATTAATGCATGTCACTTCCCAACATATGCAGTTCACTTACCAGTGATAGAGTCCCAGGATATTCTGATATTTCTCAGCGTCCTATGAGCGCATAACCCAGGCCCAATCGATGAAAGACCAGGAAGTGCAGGTAAGGGAATACTGAGAAGATGAACTACTAAGGGACGACAAACACAACCACTCACTTCCACAACCACTCAAGGTCACGTTGGGTGATTCAAAAGAGGGAGAGTCCCCTAGTTTGTTAAGGGGAGTGGGGATTCCAAGAATTACTGACCGGCTCCGTAGGGAAAGGAGCGGATCAGCGGCACTCACGCTTTCACGAAAGCGGGAGAGGAAAAGACGGCGTGGCGCGCTGGCCGGCTCCGTAGGGAGAGGAGCGGATCAGCGGCGCACACGCTTTCAAGAAAGCGGGACTGGAAAAGATGGCGTGGCGCGCTGGCCGGCTCCGTAGAGAGAGGAGCGGATCAGCGGGCGCACACGCTTTCAAGAAAGCGGGACAGGAAAAGATGGCGTGGCGCGCTGGCCGGCTCCGTAGGGAGAGGAGCGGATCAGAGGCGCACACGCTTTCTCGAAGGTGAGTCGGCAATAGATGGCGTGACGCGCTGGCCGGCTCCGTTGGGGAAAAGAGCGGATCAGCGGCACAGACGCTTTCACGAAGGCAGGTCAGCAAAGGAAGGCGTGGCACGCTGGCCGGCTCCGTGGGGAGAGGAGCGGATCAGCGAGACACACGCTCGTCAGGGAAGGAACAGAACTTCTGATGGATAGCAGAAGTAGACAAGGCAACTCGGGATAGAAGAGTTCAAGCCGGATACCAGGAATCAATCCAAAGAGCAGGTACTCAACTCCGAGCTCGAAGGGGGCGTGGTCACTAGTTAGGGATAGTAAGTCAAGCATTGGCAATTGGGTGAGACGGCCTCTTATAGCAGGTAGGGGTCGTCACAAAAGAACTCACACTGTGAACTAACGAGGGAAGTACACATGCATCAAGGTACCGACATTTCTCCTACAAGGGCATCTGCTGCCGAAATCCTAACACCGGACATGCGAAGCATTGGTATCAGGGACACAGCTAGGGGACCGGACATGCGAAGCATTGGTATCAGGAACACAGCTAGGGGACCGGACATGCGAAGCACTGGTATCAGGGACACAGCTAGGGGACCGTACATGCGAAGCACTGGTATCAGGGACACAGCTAGAGGAAAGGACATACTAAGCATTGGTATCAGGGACACAGCTAGGGGACCGTACATGCGAAGCACTGGTATCAGGGACACAGCTAGAGGAAAGGACATACTAAGCATTGGTATCAGGGACACAGCTAGGGGACCGGACATGCGAAGCACTGGTATCAGGGACACAGCTAGGGGACCGGACATGCGAAGCACTGGTATCAGGGACACAGCTAAGGGACCGGACATTCGAAGCACTGGTATCAGGGACAGAGCTAGGGGAAAGGACATGCGAAGCACTGGTATCAGGGACACAGCTAGGGGACCGGACATGCGAAGCACTGGTATCAGGGACACAGCTAAGGGACCGGACATGCGAAGCACTGGTATCAGGAACACAGCTAGAGGAAAGGACCTGCGAAGCCCTGGTATCAGGGACACAGCTAGGGGACCGGACATGCGAAGCACTGATATCAGGAACACAGCTAGAGGAAAGGACCTGCGAAGCCCTGGTATCAGGGACACAGCTAGGGGACCGGACATGCGAAGCACTGGTATCAGGGACACAGCTAAGGGACCGGACATGCGAAGTACTGATATCAGGAACACAGCTAGAGGAAAGGACCTGCGAAGCCCTGGTATCAGGGACACAGCTAGGGGAAAGGACATAGGAAGCACTGGTATCAGGAACACAGCTAGAGGAAAGGACCTGCGAAGCCCTGGTATCAGGGACACAGCTAGGGGAAAGGACATGCGAAGCACTGATATCAGGAACACAGCTAGAGGAAAGGACCTGCGAAGCCCTGGTATCAGGGACACAGCTAGGGGACCGGACATGCGAAGCACTGGTATCAGGGACACAGCTAAGGGACCGGACATGCGAAGCACTGGTATCAGGGACACAGCTAGGGGACCGTACATGCGAAGCACTGGTATCAGGGACACAGCTAGAGGAAAGGACATACTAAGCATTGGTATCAGGGACACAGCTAGGGGACCGGACATGCGAAGCACTGGTATCAGGGACACAGCTAGGGGACCGGACATGCGAAGCACTGGTATCAGGGACACAGCTAAGGGACCGGACATGCGAAGCACTGGTATCAGGGACAGAGCTAGGGGAAAGGACATGCGAAGCACTGGTATCAGGGACACAGCTAGGGGACCGGACATGCGAAGCACTGGTATCAGGGACACAGCTAAGGGACCGGACATGCGAAGCACTGGTATCAGGAACACAGCTAGAGGAAAGGACCTGCGAAGCCCTGGTATCAGGGACACAGCTAGGGGACCGGACATGCGAAGCACTGATATCAGGAACACAGCTAGAGGAAAGGACCTGCGAAGCCCTGGTATCAGGGACACAGCTAGGGGACCGGACATGCGAAGCACTGGTATCAGGGACACAGCTAAGGGACCGGACATGCGAAGCACTGATATCAGGAACACAGCTAGAGGAAAGGACCTGCGAAGCCCTGGTATCAGGGACACAGCTAGGGGACCGGACATGCGAAGCACTGATATCAGGAACACAGCTAGAGGAAAGGACCTGCGAAGACCTGGTATCAGGGACACAGCTAGGGGCCCGGACATGCGAAGCACTGGTATCAGGGACACAGCTAAGGGACCGGACATGCGAAGCACTGGTATCAGGGACACAGCTAGAGGAAAGGACATACTAAGCATTGGTATCAGGGACACAGCTAGGGGACCGGACATGCGAAGCACTGGTATCAGGGACACAGCTAGTGGACCGGACATGCGAAGCACTGTGTAGGAAGGTGGAATCTGACTATATGGTTGCCCCCACTTTTTTCCTGGTGTTTTGCTGGTTTATGACTTAGTTGGACTGGGACCCTGCTATTCAGGGCCCCAGTCTATCTGCTCTCTCTAAACGACATGGAGTGCACTCTAGGTGCACTAGTGATTGGATACTGTGGTGCCTTATGAGTCCCTAGTATATGGTACCTTAGGTGCCAAGGGCATAGGTACTTCACAGGCCTACCAGGGGCTGCAGCATGTGTTATGCCACCCCTGGGAAGCAGTCTAAATCTGACACCACAGGCCTGCTACTGCAGCCTGGGTGAGGTGGTGCTAGCACTCCTCACTGAGATATAGGTTTCCTATATCTCTCCTGCACACACATATAAACCTATCAGTCACCCCTAAGGCAGGCCCTATCAATCCTGAGGGCAGGGTGCTTGGCTTCTATGTGAGGGGGTGCCTCTGCCTGAGCAGGGCCCCTCGGCAGCTCTCAGAGTCTATTCTCTGGTGCTGTTTGTGGATGCGGTTAAACCATATACTATTAAGTGCATTATATCCTCGCGGTAAATGCTAACTTTGGAATGGCTGCATCAAAACATGTCGTGTTTGGTGTCAAACATCTTGGAATACTACCCCCGCCAATCTTGGCGGCGGGGGTAGCATTCCACCCTTCTAGAGGGATAAGACATGTACCTGCTGTGGAAACGCGGTAGAATCCTAAAGAGCCCTGGCATCACAAAATGGATGCCACCAGTCACAGACACTGGGCTGCCCTCCTGCTGATGACCGAAACTCGCAGTGGAGGAAGCCCAACAATAGGCATCCTGTCACAGGGAGGTGTAACCACCTTCCAGACAGGGTTTAGTGTATTGGGGCTGGGTGGGTGCACTCTTAGAGTGCTTTGAAGTCCTGCACTGGGGGAGCAGAAGGCTCCTCTGTGCATATGCCAGTTCAAACCAGCTCAGGGGCTACCTGCCCCAGTTCTGGTGCGAAACTGGACAAAGGGAAGTGGGTGTAGCCACCCCCTCCCTTGACCCTCCCATAGGTGGGGTCATAGAGCTAGTCCATCCCCTCTTTTTAGTATAAGAGGGGGAACCTTGCCATTGCAAAGCGGATAACCCCTGGACGACGCTCTACAGAAGAATCCTGGCCCTTCGACGTTCCACTACCTTTGGAAGACAGAAGAATCTCCCTTGGAGTCAAGGAGTGACTCCTGCTTGGCAGGCACCAAAAACGACAACGACGGTCGCAAACTACGCCGCTCCCGCCGGAGTCCGAAGTCCCTGCAGCCCAAGAAGTGGATTTCCTGACTTCTCCAAGGCCATCGTGAGTCCCCAGCGAAGCTGAGGCAAGTGGACCCCACGAGTGACGAGGAACCGCGACCCCTGGGTACCGTGCACTATTGTCGAGTGCAACCCCTTCACAACGTTCCACGAACTTGTGCTTTGGACCACGTGTGGTCCCGACCTCCAGCAGGAGTCCCTCCGAAGATCAGAGGCCTACACCGTCCCGAGTGACCGTGGGCCCCTGTTGAGTGATTCCGCCCGAGGTGTCTTCGCGATCCCTTGCCAGCCGGCTCGTGGGTCCCCAGAAGACTTCTTAAAGAAACCAAAGGGCTCCCCTGGTTGCTCCAGGCCTGCCCTGACTTACCCTCGCTGGGTGAGTCCCTCAGACCTTGCTGGTCTGTGCCATCGACTTTTCTTCATCTCCCCGAGACTTGCTGTTGCCAAGGCTTGCTGGCTCCAATCGAGTTGCCGACACCGCAGTAAGCTGCAGACTTCGTGGGACACACAGAATCTAGCTCCTGGTCGTCGTCGACGCCTCCTGGACTTCGTGGCTGAAGAGTCAAGGCACCCACAACCGACCTGAATCAACCGACGACAGTGGGCATCCATCTTCCTTGCCCCGAGTCACTGCCAAGTGACTTTGAACACTGTCCCCTCTGCTTTCAGGTCATCCTTCTTCAGAATCCAGGCTTGGATTCCACCGGACACTTCTTCAGCTCCCGCAAGCAGCAAGTCTTCTTTGTTCGCCATTGAAAACGACGCCGCGACCCGACACCAAAGGACACCTATGCACCCGGCTTCCCTGGGTGAGGTAACTCCAGCACTACGGTGCTCCTGTGGGTGTGGGCCCTAGAACTACTTACCCTGTAAGTGACTTGCTTGTAGGTTCTCCCGAAGTCTCCTAGAACTCTTAATTTCCAACCGCGACTTGCCCCATTGAAGTTAACGGCGATCCGCGCCTGTGTATCCACACTGCACGCGTCCCCCGTGGGTCCTTTACTTACCTGCCTTGGGTGGTTTCGTGAGGCCCCAGCACTTCTGAAGGCCCTAGGCCTTGTCTCCCTGCAAGTCGTTGTTGCTAAGTCCCTTTTTAGTATATGGTCTGGTACGCCCCTAGGGCCCCAGCCATATCTTGTGCTTAACTTATTGTGAAACGTTGATTTGTGCATATGTTTGTCTTCTAATCTCATAAAGAGATTAGTAGAGAGTTATTTAGAAATAAATACATATATATTTGATATATATACCTGTGTGGTGTCTTTTCATTTGGTGATTCAAGAGATTATATGGTAAAACAAGCTGCTTTACATTCCTTCAAGACTTAGCCTGAAGGCTGCTCTCCACAGCTACCACTAGGATAGCTTTCTTTAAAAGGTTGTCTTAAACCTATCTACCATAAGAGTCGATTTGCCCTGGTGCAAGGTGTCCACTTTAATTAGTGAACAGCATATACCAGGCCAACTTCTCACACACTGGTATCAGGGACACAGCTAAGGGACCGGACATGCGAAGCACTGGTATCAGGGACAGAGCTAGGGGAAAGGACATGCGAAGCACTGGTATCAGGGACACAGCTAGGGGACCGGACATGCGAAGCACTGGTATCAGGGACACAGCTAAGGGACCGGACATGCGAAGCACTGGTATCAGGGACACAGCTAAGGGACCGGACATGCGAAGCACTGGTATCAGGGACACAGCTAAGGGACCGGACATAGGAAGCACTGGTATCAGGAACACAGCTAGAGGAAAGGACCTGCGAAGCTCTGTTATCAGGGACAGAGCTAGGGGAAAGGACAAACGAAGCATTGGTATCAGGAACACAGCTAGGGGAAAGGACAAACGAAGCATTGGTATCAGGGACACAGCTAGGGGAAAGGACATACGAAGCACTGGTATCAGGGACACAGCTAGAGGAAAGGACATACGAAGCATTGGTATCAGGAACACAGCTAGGGGAAAGGACCTGCGAAGCCCTGTTATCAGGAACACAGCTAGGGGAAAGGACATACGAAGCACTGGTATCAGGGACACAGCTAGGGGACCGGACATGCGAAGCACTGGTATCAGGGACACAGCTAGAGGAAAGGACATACGAAGCATTGGTATCAGGAACACAGCTAGGGGAAAGGACCTGCGAAGCCCTGGTATCAGGAACACAGCTAGGGGAAAGGACATACGAAGCACTGGTATCAGGGACACAACTAGGGGACCGGACATGCGAAGCACTGGTATCAGGGACACAGCTAGGGGACCGTACATGCGAAGCACTGGTATCAGGGACACAGCTAGAGGAAAGGACATACGAAGCATTGGTATCAGGAACACAGCTAGGGGAAAGGACATACGAAGCATTGGTATCAGGAACACAGCTAGGGGAAAGGACCTGCGAAGCCCTGTTATCAGGAACACAGCTAGGGGAAAGGACATACGAAGCACTGGTATCAGGGACACAGCTAGGGGAAAGGACATACGAAGCACTGGTATCAGGGACAGAGCTAGGGGACCGGACATGCGAAGCACTGGTATCAGGGACACAGCTAGGGGACCGTACATGCGAAGCACTGGTATCAGGGACACAGCTAGGGGAAAGGACATACGAAGCATTGGTATCAGGGACACAGCTAGGGCAAAGGACATGCGAAGCATTGGTATCAGGGACACAGCTAGGGGACCGGACATGCGAAGCACTGGTATCAGGGACACAGCTAGGGGAAAGGACAAACGAAGCATTGGTATCAGGAACACAGCTAGGGGAAAGGACAAACGAAGCATTGGTATCAGGGACACAGCTAGAGGAAAGGACATACGAAGCATTGGTATCAGGAACACAGCTAGGGGAAAGGACCTGCGAAGCCCTGTTATCAGGAACACAGCTAGGGGAAAGGACATACGAAGCACTGGTATCAGGGACACAGCTAGGGGACCGGACATGCGAAGCACTGGTATCGGGGACACAGCTAGGGGACCGTACATGCGAAGCACTGGTATCAGGGACACAGCTAGAGGAAAGGACATACGAAGCATTGGTATCAGGAACACAGCTAGGGGAAAGGACATACGAAGCATTGGTATCAGGAACACAGCTAGGGGAAAGGACCTGCGAAGCCCTGTTATCAGGAACACAGCTAGGGGAAAGGACATACGAAGCACTGGTATCAGGGACACAGCTAGGGGAAAGGACATACGAAGCACTGGTATCAGGGACAGAGCTAGGGGACCGGACATGCGAAGCACTGGTATCAGGGATACAGCTAGGGGACCGTACATGCGAAGCACTGGTATCAGGGACACAGCTAGGGGAAAGGACATACGAAGCATTGGTATCAGGGACACAGCTAGGGCAAAGGACATGCGAAGCATTGGTATCAGGGACACAGCTAGGGCAAAGGACATACGAATCACTGGTATCAGGGAGACAGCTAGGGGAAAGGACATACGAAGCATTGGTATCAGGGAGACAGCTAGGGGAAAGGACATACGAAGGATTGGTATCAGGGAGACAGCTAGGGGAAAGGACATACGAAGGATTGGTATCAGGAACAATGCTAGGGGACCGGATATACAAAACATTGGTATCAGGGACACAGCTAGGGGAAGGACAGACGAAGCATTGGTATCAGGGACACAGCTAGGGGAAAGGACATACAAAGCATTGGTATCAGGGACAAAGCTAGGGGAAAGGACAGACAAAGCATTGGTATCAGGGACACTGCTGGGAGAAAGGCCATTCGAAGCACTGGTATCAGGGACACAGCTAGGGGACTGGAGATGCGAAGCACTGGTATCAGGGACACAGCTAGGGGAAAGGACATACGAAGCACTGGTATCAGGGAGACAGCTAGGGGAAAGGACATACGAAGCATTGGTATCAGGGAGACAGCTAGGGGAAAGGACATACGAAGGATTGGTATCAGGAACAATGCTAGGGGACCGGACATACAAAACATTGGTATCAGGGACACAGCTAGGGGAAGGACAGACGAAGCATTGGTATCAGGGACACAGCTAGGGGAAAGGACATACAAAGCATTGGTATCAGGGACAAAGCTAGGGGAAAGGACAGACAAAGCATTGGTATCAGGGACACAGCTAGGGAAAAAGACATACAAAGCATTGGTATCAGGGACACAGCTAGGGGAAAAGACATACAAAGCATTGGTATCAGGGACACAGCTAGGGGAAAGGACATACGAAGCACTGGTATCAGGACTACAGCTAGGGGAAAGGACATACGAAGCACTGGTATCAGGGACACAGCTAGTGGAAAGGACATACGATGCACTGGTATCATGAACACAGCTAGGGAAAAGGACATATGAAGCACTGGTATCAGGGACACAGCTAGGGGAAAGGACATACGAAACACTGGTATCAGGGACACAGCTAGGGGAAAGGACATTCGAAGCATTGGTATCAGAAACACAGGTAAGGGACCAGAGATCAGAAGCACTGGTATCGGGGACACAGCTAAGGGAAAGGACATACAAAGCATTGGTATGAGGGACACAGCTAGGGGAAAGACATACAAAGCTTTGGTATCAGGAACACAGCTAGGGGAAAGGCCATACGAAGCATTGGTATCAGGGACACAGCTAGGGGAAAGGACATGCGAAGCACTGGTATCAGGGACACAGCTAGGGGAAGGGATATACGAAGCATTGGTATCAGAAACAGAGCTAGGGGAAAGGACATGTTAAGCATTGGTATCAGGGACACAGCTTGGGGAAAGGACATACGAAGCTTTGGTATCGGGAACACAGCTAGGGGAAAGGACCTGCGAAGCACTGATATCAGGGATACAGCTAGGGGAAAGGACATACGAAGCACTGGTATTAGGGACACTGCTTGGGGAAAGGACATACGAAGCACTGGTATCAAGGACACAGCTAGGGGAAAGGACATACGAAGCATTGGTATCAGGGACACAGCTAGGAGAAAGGACATACAAAGCATTGGTATCAGGAACACAGCTAGGGGAAAGGACATAGGAAGCATTGGTATGAGGGACACAGCTAGGGGAAAGGACATACGAAGCACTGGTATCAGGGACACAGCTAGGGGGAAGGACCTGTGAAGCATTGGCATCAGGGACACAGCTAGGGGAAGAGACATCCAAAGCTTTGGTATCAGGAACACAGCTAGGGGAAAGGACCTGAAAGCACTGGTATCAGGGACACAGCTAGGGGAAAGGACATACGAAGCTTTAGTATCAGGAACACAGCTAGGGGAAAGGACATACAAAGCATTGGTATCAGGGACACAGCTAGGGGAAAGGACATACGAAGCACTGGTATCAGGAACGCAGCTGGGGGAAAGGACATATGAAGCACTGGTATCGGGGACACAGCTAGGGGAAAGGAGCTGCGAAGCATTGGCATCAGGGACACAGCTAGGGGACAGGACATACGAAGCACTGGTATCAGGAACACAGCTTGGGGAAAGGATATGCGAAATACTGGTATAAGGAACACAGCTAGGGGAAAGGACATACGAAGCACTGGTATCAGGGACGCAGCTAGGGGAAAGGACATATGAAGCATTGGTATCAGGAACACAGCTAGAGGAAAGGACATGCAAAGCATTGGTATCATGGACACAGCTAGGGGAAAGGACATATGAAGCACTGGTATCAGGGACGCAGCTAGGGGAAAGGACATATGAAGCATTTGTATCAGGAACACAGCTAGAGGAAAGGACATATAAAGCACTGGTATCAGGAACACAGCTAGGGGAAAGGACAGGCGAAGCACTGATATCAGGGACACAGCTAGGGGAAAGGACATACAAAGCATTGGTTTCAGGAACGCAGCTAGGGGATAGGACATACAAAGCATTGGTATCAGGGACACAGTTAAGGGAATTGACATACGAAGCACTGGTATCCGGGACACAGCTAGGGGAAAGGACATACAAAGCATTGGTATCAGGAACACAGCTAGGGGAAAGGACATAGGAAGCATTAGTATCAGGGACACAGCTAGGGGTAAGGACATACGAAGCATTGGTATCATGAACACTGCTAGGGGAAAGGACATACGAAGCACTGGTATCCGGGACGCAGCTAGGGCAAAGGACATATGAAGCATTGGTATCAGGGACACAGCTAGGGGAAAGGACATACGAAGCATTTGCATCAGGAACACAGCTGGGAGAAAGGCCATTCGAAGCACTGGTATCAGGGACACAGCTAGGGGACTGGAGATGCATAGCACTGGTATCAGGGACACAGCTAGGTGAAAGGACATACGAAGCACTGGTATCAGGGACACAGCTAGGGGAAATGACATACGAAGCACTGGTATCAGGGACACAACTTGGGGAAAGGACATACGAAGCACTGGTATCAGGGAGACAGCTAGGGGAAAGGACATACGAAGCATTGGTATCAGGGAGACAGCTAGGGGAAAGGACATACGAAGGATTGGTATCAGGAACAATGCTAGGGGAAAGGACATACGAAGCATTGGTATCAGGAACACAGCTAGGGGAAAGGACATACGAAGCATTGGTATCGGGAACACAGCTAGGGGAAAGGACATACGAAGCATTGGTATCAGGGACACAGCTTGTGGGAAAGGACATACAAAACATTGGTATCAGGGACACAGCTAGGGGAAGGACAGACGAAGCATTGGTATCAGGGACACAGGGGAAAGGACATACAAAGCATTGGTATCAGGGACAAAGCTAGGGGAAAGGACAGACAAAGCATTGGTATCAGGGACACAGCTAGGGGAAAAGACATACAAAGCATTGGTATCAGGGAACCAGCTAGGGGACCAGAGATGCGAAACACTGCTATCAGGGACACAGCTAGGGGAAAGGACATACGAAGCATTGGTATCAGGAACACAGCTAGGGGAAAGGACATACGAAGCATTGGTATCAGGAACACAGCTAGGGGAAAGGACATAGGAAGCATTAGTATCAGGGCCACAACTAGGGGAAAGGACATACGAAGCATTGGTATAAGGAACACAGCTAGGAGAAAGGACATACAAAGCATTGGTATCAGGGACACAGCTAGGGGAAATGACATACGAAGCACTGGTATCAGGGACACAGCTAGGGGAAAGGACATACGAAGCACTGGTATCAGGAACACAGCTAGGGGAAAGGACCTGCGAAGCACTGATATCCGGGATACAGCTAGGGGAAAGGACATACGAAGCACTGGTATCAGGGACACTGCTTGGGGAAAGGAGATACGAAGCACTGGTATCAAGGACACAGCTAGGGGAAAGGACATACAAAGCTTTGGTATCAGGAACACAGCTAGGGGGAAGGACCTGTGAAGCATTGGCATCAGGGACACAGCTAGGGGAAGAGACATACAAAGCTTTGGTATCAGGGACACAGCTAGGGAAAGGACATACAAAGCTTTAGTATCAGGAACACAGCTAGGGGAAAGGACATACAAAGCATTGGTATCAGGGACACAGCTAGGGGAAAGGACATACGAAGCATTGGTATAAGAAACACAGATAGGAGAAAGGACATACGAAGCACTGGTATCAGGGACACTGCTTGGGGAAAGGAGATACGAAGCACTGGTATCAAGGACACAGCTAGGGGAAAGGACATACAAAGCTTTGGTATCAGGAACACAGCTAGGGGGAAGGACCTGTGAAGCATTGGCATCAGGGACACAGCTAGGGGAAGAGACATACAAAGCTTTGGTATCAGGGACACAGCTAGGGGAAAGGACATACAAAGCTTTAGTATCAGGAACACAGCTAGGGGAAAGGACATACAAAGCATTGGTATCAGGGACACAGCTAGGGGAAAGGACATACGAAGCATTGGTATAAGAAACACAGATAGGAGAAAGGACATACGAAGCACTGGTATCAGGGTCACTGCTAGGGGAAATGAAGCACTGGTATCAGGGACACAGCTAGGGGACCGGAGATGCGAAGCACTGGTATCAGGGACACAGCTGGAGGAAAGGACATACGAAGCATTGGTATCAGGGACACAGCTAGGGGAAAGGACATACGAAGCACTGGTATCAGGAACGCAGCTAGGGGAAAGGACATACGAAGCATTGGTATCAGGAATACAGCTAGGGGAAAGGACATAGGAAGCATTAGTATCAGGGCCACAGCTAGGGGAAAGGACATACTAAGCATTGGTATCAGGAACACAGCTAGGGGACCGGAGATGCGAAGCACTGGTATCCGGGACACAGCTAGGGGAAAGGACATATGAAACTTTGGTATCAGGAACACAGCTAGGGGAAAGGACATACGAAGCTTTGGCATCAGGAACACAGCTAGGGGAAAGGACATAGGAAGCATTGGTATCAGGGACACAGCTAGGGGAAAGGACATACAAAGCTTTGGTATCAGGAACACAGCTAGGGGAAAGGACATACGAAGCATTGGTATTAGGGACACAGCTAGGGGAAAGGACATACGAAGCATTGGTATCAGGAACACAGCTAGGGGAAAGGACATACGAAGCATTGGTATTAGGGACACAGCTAGGGGAAAGGACATACAAAGCTTTGGTATCAGGAACACAGCTAGGGGAAAGGACATACGAAGCATTGGTATCAGGGACACAGCTAGGAGAAAGGACATACAAAGCATTGGTATCGGGGACACAGCTAGGGGAAATGACATACGAAGCACTGGTATCAGGGACACAGCTAGGGGAAAGGACATACGAAGCACTGGTATCAGGGACACAGCTAGGGGAAAGGACATACGAAGCACTGGAATCAGGGACACAGCTAGGGGAAAGAACATACGAAGCACTGGTATCAGGGACACAGCTAGGGAAAAGGACATACGAAGCATTGGTATCAGGAACACAGCTAGGGGAAAGGGCATAGGAAGCATGGGTATCAGGGACACAGCTAGGGGAAAGGTCTTACGAAGCACTGATATCAGGGTCAGAGCTAGGGGAAAGGACATACGAAGCACTGGTATCAGGGACAGAGCTAGGGGAAAGGACATTCGAAGCATTGGTATCAGGAACACAGCTAGGGGACCGGAGATCCAAAGCACTGGTATCAGGGACAGAGCTAAGGGAAAGGACATACGAAGCATTGGTATCAGGGACACATCTAGGGGAAAGGACATACGAAGCACTGGTATCAGGACTACAGCTAGGGGAAAGGACATACGAAGCACTGGTATCAGGGACACAGCTAGTGGAACGGACATACGAAGCACTGATATCATGAACACAGCTAGGGAAAAGGACATACGAAGCACTGGTATCAGGGACACAGCTAGGGGAAAGGACATACGAAACACTGGTATCAGGGACACAGCTAGGGGAAAGGACATTCGAAGCATTGGTATCAGGAACACAGGTAGGGGACCAGAGATCCGAAGCACTGGTATCAGGGACACAGCTAAGGGAAAGGACATACAAAGCATTGGTATCAGGGATACAGCTAGGGGAAAGACATACAAAGCTTTGGTATCAGGAACACAGCTAGGGGAAAGGCCATACGAAGCATTGGTATCAGGGACACAGCTAGGGGAAAGGACATGCGAAGCACTGGTATCAGGGACACAGCTAGGGGAAGGGACATACGAAGCATTGGTATCAGGGACACAGCTTGGGGAAAGGACATACGAAGCTTTGGTATCAGGAACACAGCTAGGGGAAAGGACCTGCGAAGCACTGATATCAGGGATACAGCTAGGGGAAAGGACATACGAAGCACTGGTATCAGGGACACTGCTTGGGGAAAGGAGATACGAAGCACTGGTATCAAGGACACAGCTAGGGGAAAGGACATACAAAGCTTTGTGTAGGAGAGTAGGATATGCCTCTTATGTTGCCCCCACTTTTTTTCTGATGTTAGCCCTGGTTTCTGGCTATAGTCTGGCTGGGTCCCTGCCAATCAGGGCCCCAGCCTCTCTGTTCTCTCTAAACGACATGGAGTGCACTCTAGGTGCACTAGTGATTGGATACTGTGGTGCCTTATGAGTCCCTAGTATATGGTACCTTAGGTGCCAAGGGCATAGGTACTTCACAGGCCTACCAGGGGCTGCAGCATGTGTTATGCCACCCCTGGGAAGCAGTCTAAATCTGACACCACAGGCCTGCTACTGCAGCCTGGGTGAGGTGGTGCTAGCACTCCTCACTGAGATATAGGTTTCCTATATCTCTCCTGCACACACATATAAACCTATCAGTCACCCCTAAGGCAGGCCCTATCAATCCTGAGGGCAGGGTGCTTGGCTTCTATGTGAGGGGGTGCCTCTGCCTGAGCAGGGCCCCTCTGCAGCTCTCAGAGTCTATTCTCTGGTGCTGTTTGTGGATGCGGTTAAACCATATACTATTAAGTGCATTATATCCTCGCGGTAAATGCTAACTTTGGAATGGCTGCATCAAAACATGTCGTGTTTGGTGTCAAACATCTTGGAATACTACCCCCCGCCAATCTTGGCAGCGGGGTAGCATTCCACCCTTCTAGAGGGAGAAGACATGTACCTGCTGTGGAAACGCGGTAGAATCCTAAAGAGCCCTGGCATCACAAAATGGATGCCACCAGTCACAGACACTGGGCTGCCCTCCTGCTGATGACCGAAACTCGCAGTGGAGGAAGACCAACAATAGGCATCCTGTCACAGGGAGGTGTAACCACCTTCCAGACAGGGTTTAGTGTATTGGGGCTGGGTGGGTGCACTCTTAGAGTGCTTTGAAGTCCTGCACTGGGGGAACAGAAGGCTCCTCTGTGCATATGCCAGTTCAAACCAGCTCAGGGGCTACGTGCCCCTGCTCTGGCGCGAAACTGGACAAAGGGAAGTGGGTGTAGCCACCCCTCCCTTGGCCCTCCCATAGGTGGGGTCATAGAGCTAGTCCATCCCCTCTTTTTAGTATAAGAGGGGAACCTTGCCATTGCAAAGCAGATAACCCCTGGACGACGCTCTACAGAAGAATCCTGGCCCTTCGACGTTCCACTACCTTTGGAAGACAGAAGAATCTCCCTTGGAGTCAAGGAGTGACTCCCCTGCTTGGCAGGCACCAAAAACGACAACGACGGTCGCAAACTACGCCGCTCCCGCCGGAGTCCGAAGTCCCTGCAGCCCAAGAAGTGGATTTCCTGACCTCTCCCAGGCCATCGTGAGTCCCCAGCGAAGCTGAGGCAAGTGGACCCCACGAGTAACGAGGAACCGCGACCCCTGGGTACCGTGCACTATTGTCGAGTGCAACCCCTTCACAACGTTCTACGAACTTGTGCTTTGGACCACGTGTGGTCCCGACCTCCAGCAGGAATCCCTCCGAAGATCAGAGGCCTACACCGTCCCGAGTGACCGTGGGCCCCTGTTGAGTGATTCCGCCCGAGGTGTCTTCGCGATCCCTTGCCTGCCGGCTTGTGGGTCCCCAGAAGACTTCTTAAAGAAACCAAAGGGCTCCCCTGGTTGCTCCAGGCCTGCCCTGACTTACCCTCGCTGGGTGAGTCCCTCAGACCTTGCTGGTCTGCGCCATCGACTTTTCTTCATCTCCCCGAGACTTGCTGCTGCCAAGGCTTGTTGGCTCCAATCGAGTTGCCGACACCGCAGTCAGCTGCAGACGCCGAGGGACCCACCGAATCCAGCTCCTGGTCGTCGTCGACACCTCCTGGACCACGTGGCTGAAGAGTCAAGGCACCCGCAACCGACCTGAATCAACCGACGACGGTGGGCATCCATCTTCCTTGCCCCGGGTCACTGCCAAGTGACTTTGAACACTGTCCCCTCTGCTTTCAGGTCATCCTTCTTCAGAATCCAGGCTTGGATTCCACCGGACACTTCTTCAGCTCCCGCAAGCAGCAAGTCTTCTTTGTTCGCCATTGAAAACGACGCCGCGACCCGACACCAATGGACACCTATGCACCCGGCTTACCTGGGTGAGGTAACTCCAGCACTACGGTGCTCCTGTGGGTGTGGGCCCTAGAACTACTTACCCTGTAAGTGACTTGCTTGTAGGTTCTCCCGAAGTATCCTAAAACTCTTTATTTCCAACCGCGACTTGCCCCATTGAAGTTAACGGCGATCCGCGCCTGTGTATCCACACTGCACGCGTCCCCCGTGGGTCCTTTACTTACCTGCCTTGGGTGGTTTCGTGAGGCCCCTGCACTTCTGAAGGCCCTAGGCCTTGTCTCCCTGCAAGTCGTTGTCCCTAAGTCTCTTACTTAGTATATGGTCTGGTACGCCCTAGGGCCCCAGCCATATTTTGTGCTTAACTTATTGAGAAACGTTGATTTGTGCATATGTTTGTCTTCTAATCTCATAAAGAGATTAGTAGAGAGTTATTTAGAAATAAATACATATATATTTGATATATATACCTGTGTGGTGTCTTTTCATTTGGTGATTCAAGAGATTATATGGTAAAACAAGCTGCTTTACATTCCTCCGAGACTTAGCCTGAAGGCTGCTCTCCACAGCTACCACTAGGATAGCTTTCTTTAAAAGGTTGTCTTAAACCTATCTACCATAAGAGTCGATTTGCCCTGGTGCAAGGTGTCCACTTTAATTAGTGAACAGCATATACCAGGCCAACTTCTCACATTGGTGGGCAGCGTGTGGGATTCCAGCTTGCCATTGTTTTACCAGAAAATCTCTATTTGAATTACTAACTGAAAACCATTATAGGTACTCAAGGTACATATAAAGTCAAGCTTAGTATCAATAAGTTCTACTGAACTTAGAGCTGTGTGCCAAGGGATAGCACACCCTTTCCACAGCTCAAGCTAGGATCAGTAGGCCACAAACTAATGTAGGTAGTACAACACTGCACAACACTAGAATGTCCTTAAGGGGTGGACCCAGTGGATCCACTCAGCCTCAGTATAAGGACATGGCTTTCTCTGACTTGAGAGCCATGTGTGTTGACAGACACCTGAGGCTAGGACAGAGTCCCTCAACACTACACCTGATAGATCTGCTGACAGCAGATGACCTTAGATTGGCTCTAGGAGCTAAAGGGTTTGAATCAGTGGGTGGGTCAGTCATAGTATCTGGGTCAGATGATGAAAATCAAAATGACCAAGACTCTGTGATTGAAGGGCCAGGCTCCAAGGGGCCTGAAAAGGACAGAGGAATTCTCCCTAAGAGAACTGACAGAGAGGAGGAGAGGCACAGATCCCCTTCCAGGAATCTGACCACTCTTATCACTCTGGCAGAGAATTTGTCCAGCAGAGGAGCTCATACTTTTCCTTAAGAGAGACCTCCTCTGAGAGAAGGTGCAAACTGCTCCAGTATGAGGAATCCAGAGTGGCCCTCAGAACCAAGCAGTTGGCACTGGATAGGGAAGCCCTGGAGATCCAGAGAGCTTCTAGAAAAGAGGGGTTAGAACCCCCTGGTGGCAGCAACAGTGTCCCTAGAGGCAGAGAAAATATTCCTGACCATAGGAACCTGAGCAAGGTTGTTCCTCCCTACCAGAGTGGGGATGATATCCACAAGTGGATAACTGCTATGGAGAGGGCCTGTAGAGTACAGCAGGTCCCCCAAAAGCAGTGGGCAGCAATCTTGTGGCTCTCCTTTTCAGATAAAGGAAGAGACAAGCTCCTCACTGTTAGAGAGGAGGATGCTGATGAATATGAGGTCCTGAAGAGTGCACTGATCGATGGGTTTGGCTTAACCACTGAGCAGTACAGGTTGAAGTTCAGAGATACCCAGAAGGCACAGACTCAGGACTGGACTGACTTTGTTGATTGTGCAACCAAGGCTCTAGAGGGTTGGCTGGTTGGCAGTAGGGTTACTGATTTCAAGGGATTGTATAATCTGATGATGAGAGAACAGATCCTAAATAATTGCCAGAACCAGTTGTTGCATCAGTACCTGGTGGACTCTGATCTGACCTCTCCCCAAGAATTGGGAAAGAAGGCAGACAAATGGGTCAGAACCAGAGTGAGGCAGAAAACCCAGAACCAAGGGGGTGACACTAAGAAGCAAGATCCTAAAGGCCCTGAGAAAGGTGGGGATAAGTCAAAAGACCAGAAGTCTTCACAAGGGCCCCACAAATCTGCATCTGGTGGGAGTCACAGTCCAACAAGGGAAAAGGCCAAAAGAAGCCCTGGTGCAAATTCTGTAAACAGAAAGGGCACTGGACTTCTGATTGTACCAAGTCCAAAGACCAAACCACCACCACTCCTGCCCCTAAGGCAACTGTGCCCCCTAACTCAGCTACTGGTGGAGGTGGTACGCAGAATAAGTGTGTAGTAGGGTTGACCCTGGGTTCTGAAGTGGATTCTGACCTAGTCAGAGTGACCACTCAGGCAATGCTGATTTGTGAGGGAAACATTGATATGTCCTTCCTAGTAAGCCCCAGTAATCTGGGCAAGTACAAACAGCAGCCTTTGATAAATGGCAAACAGGCTTTGGCATTTAGGGACACAGGTGCTAGTGTCACCATGGTGGCAGAGGACCTAGTGGACCCTGGACAGATCATCCTGGGTGAAATGTACCAGGTGACCAATGCAAGCAATGTCCAGACCAACCATAGTCTGGCAGTTGTGAATTTCTCCTGGGGAGGGGTAACTGGCCTCAAGAAGGTTGTAGTCAGTGCAGACCTCCCTGTAGAATGTCTATTGGGCAATGATCTAGAGACTTCAGCCTGGTCTGAAGTAGAGTTATGGACTCATGCTGAGATGTTGGGCATCCCTGCAGAGGTATTTGCTGTGACCAGGTCACAAGCAAGAATGCATGACACTGAACCAGCTCTGGATCCTGGAACAATGGACCAGATGCTTCCCAAGAGGAGGAGCAGTAGGGTTAAGGCAGTGCCTTCCCTCTGTCTCAGATCAAGGATTCACTTCCAGAGGGAGGTGAAGCAGAACCTGAAGAAGGAACTGCCCCAGAGGGACTTGAACCTGACCAGGTTGAGTTCTTGGGGGCAGGGGGCCCTTCTAGGGAAGATCTGAGTAAGGAGCAACAGTGCTGCCCCTCTCTTGAACCCCCTCAGACAGCAGGCTGCTGCTGAGGCTGCTGGGAGTGCTAGTGGGTCCCATAAAGTTTATTGGGATGAGGGACTCCTATATTCTGAGGGTAGAGACCCAGCCCCTGGAGCCACCAGGAGGTTGGTAATACCTCAGAAGTTTAGGGGTTCCTCTTGACCTTAGCACATGATATCCCTTTAGCAGGTCACTTGGGCCAAAACAAGACCTGGGACAGGCTTGTTCCACATTTTCATTGGCCACATATGTCAGAGGACACAAAGGAGTTTTGTCGCTCCTGTGTCACTTGCCAAGCCAGTGGTAAGGCAGGTGGCACAACAAAGGCCCCCTGATACCACTACCTGTGGTGGGGGTACCCTTTGAAAGGGTAGGGATTGACATTGTTGGTCCCCTTGACCCTCAGACTGCATCTGGGCACAGATTTATCCTGGTGGTAGTGGATCATGCCACCAGGTACCCAGAGGCAATTCCTCTGAGGACCACCACAGCACCTGTGGTGGCAAGAGCCCTCATTGGAGTTTTCTCCAGAGTGGGTTTCCCAAAGGAGGTCATTTCTGACAGAGGTACCAACTTCATGTCAGGATATCTGAAAGCAATGTGGAAGGAGTGTGGTGTAACTTATAAGTTCACCACCCCTATCACCCACAATGCAATGGTTTAGTTGAACGCTTCAACAAAACCTTGAAAGGAATGATTAAAGGACTCCCAGAGAAGCTTAGGCGGAAATGGGACCTTCTTCTTCCTTGCCTGTTGTTTGCATACAGAGAGGTTCCACAGAAGGGGGTTGGTTACAGCCCATTTGAGCTTCTGTTTGGGCATCCTGTGAGAGGTCCACTATGTTTGGTAAAAGAGGGCTGGGAGTTACCTCTCAAGCCCCCAAACAAGATGTGATGGACTATGTACTTGGTCTCCGCTCCCGGATGGCAGAGTACATGAAAAAGGCAACCAAAACCTGGAGGCCAGCCAAGAATTGCAAAAAGCTTGGCATGACCAAAGGCTGTGCTGACTGTATACCAGCCAGGACAGAAAGTGTGGGTGTTGGAGCCTGTGGCCCCAGCAGCCCTCCAGGACAAGTGGAGTGGCCCCCATACAATAGTTGAACAGAAGGGAGAAGTCACCTATCTGGTGAATCTTGGAACTCCCAGGAGCCCCCTAAGGGTGCTTCATGTCAACAGATTAAAGCCATATGTTGACAGGGCTGACATGGGCTTGCTCATGGCAACTGATGAGGACCAGGAGGAGGAGAGTGACCCTCTCCCTGACCTGCTCTCTCAGAACCCTGATGATGGGTCAGTAGATGGTGTTGCTTTGGCAAGCAGCCTCACTGACCATCAGCAAACTGAGTGCAGACAAGTTCTGCAACAGTTTAGACATATGTTTAGCCTGACCCCTAGTCAGACTACCTGGTGCACCCATGAGGTGGACACTGGGGACAGTCTGCCTGTCAAGAATAAAATCTACAGGCAACCTGACCATGTCAGGGACTGTATCAGGACTGAAGTCCAGAAAATGTTGGAGTTAGGCGTGATTGAGCCTTCAGATAGCCCTTGGGCTAGCCCAGTAGTCCTGGTACCCAAGCCTCATACCCAGGGTGGTAAGAAAGAAATGAGGTTTTGTGTAGACTACAGAGGCCTCAATGCAGTCACTAGGACTGATGCCTATCCCATACCAAGGGCAGATGAGCTGATTGATACTTTGGCCTCAGCCAAGTATCTAAGCACATTTGACCTAACAGCTGGCTACTGGCAAATCAGATTAGCTGATGATGCAAAAGCCAAAACAGCATTTTCGACCCCTGGTGGGCACTACCACTTTGTGGTGATGCCCTTTGGATTGAAAAATGCACCTGCCACTTTTCAGAGGTTGGTGAATAAAGTTCTGGCAGGGATGGAAACTTATTGCTCAGCTTATCTAGATGATATTGCTGTCTTTAGTTCCTCCTGGCAGGATCACCTGGTCCACCTCAGAAATGTTTTGGAGGCCCTGCAGAAAGCAGGCCTCACTATCAAGGCCACCAAGTGCCAGATAGGGCAGAGTCAGGTTGTGTACCTGGGCCACCTTGTAGGAGGAGGCCAGGTTCAGCCTTTACAGAGCAAAATCCAAACCATAATGGAATGGGTTGCTCCAACCACCCAGACACAGGTGAGAGCCTTCTTAGGCCTGACTGGGTACTATAGGAGGTTTGTCAAGGGATATGGATCTATAGTGACCCCTTGAATGATCTGACCTCAAAGAGAATGCCAAAAAAGGTTCAGTGGACAGCTAGCTGTCAAAAGGCATTTGAAGACCTAAAGCAGGCCATGTGCACTGCCCCCATCTTACAGAGTCCAGACTACACCAAAAAGTTCATTGTCCAAACAGATGCTTCTGAGCTGGGTGTGGGAGCTGTACTGTCTCAACTGAATGATGAAGGTCAAGACCAGCCAGTAGCTTTTATTAGCAGAAGGCTGACCCCTAGAGAGAAACGTTGGTCAGCTATAGAGAGGGAGGCCTTTGCTGTGGTTTGGGCCCTGAAGAAGCTGAGGCCATACTTGTTTGGCACTCACTTCATAGTTCAGACTGACCACAAGCCCCTCCTATGGCTAAAGCAGATGAAAGGTGAAAACCCAAAACTTTTGAGGTGGTCCATTTCCCTACAGGGGATGGATACCGTGGAACATAGGCCTGGGACCCAACATGCCAATGCAGATGGACTCTCAAGGTATTTCCACTTTGAACACGAAGACTCAACTGGTCAAGGTTAGTTTAGTGTCCCTACGTTTGGGGGGTTGTGTAGGAGAGTAGGATCTGCCTCTTATGTTGCCCCCACTTTTTTCTGATGTTAGCCCTGGTTTCTGGCTATAGTCTGGCTGGGTCCCTGCCAATCAGGGCCCCAGCCTCTCTGTTCTCTCTAACGACATGGAGTGCACTCTAGGTGCACTAGTGATTGGATACTGTGGTGCCTTATGAGTCCCTAGTATATGGTACCTTAGGTGCCAAGGGCATAGGTACTTCACAGGCCTACCAGGGGCTGCAGCATGTGTTATGCCACCCCTGGGAAGCAGTCTAAATCTGACACCACAGGCCTGCTACTGCAGCCTGGGTGAGGTGGTGCTAGCACTCCTCACTGAGAAATAGGTTTCCTATATCTCTCCTGCACACACATATAAACCTATCAGTCACCCCTAAGGCAGGCCCTATCAATCCTGAGGGCAGGGTGCTTGGCTTCTATGTGAGGGGGTGCCTCTGCCTGAGCAGGGCCCCTCTGCAGCTCTCAGAGTCTATTCTCTGGTGCTGTTTGTGGATGCGGTTAAACCATATACTATTAAGTGCCTTATATCCTCGCGGTAAATGCTAACTTTGGAATGGCTGCATCAAAACATGTCGTGTTTGGTGTCAAACATCTTGGAATACTACCCCCCGCCAATCTTGGCGGCGGGGGTAGCATTCCACCCTTCTAGAGGGAGAAGACATGTACCTGCTGTGGAAACGCGGTAGAATCCTAAAGAGCCCTGGCATCACAAAATGGATGCCACCAGTCACAGACACTGGGCTGCCCTCCTGCTGATGACCGAAACTCGCAGTGGAGGAAGCCCAACAATAGGCATCCTGTCACAGGGAGGTGTAACCACCTTCCAGACAGGGTTTAGTGTATTGGGGCTGGGTGGGTGCACTCTTAGAGCGCTTTGAAGTCCTGCACTGGGGAGCAGAAGGCTCCTCTGTGCATATGCCAGTTCAAACCAGCTCAGGGGCTACCTGCCCCTGCTCTGGCGCGAAACTGGACAAAGGGAAGTGGGTGTAGCCACCCTCCCTTGACCCTCCCATAGGTGGGGTCATAGAGCTAGTCCATCCCCTCTTTTAGTATAAGAGGGGGAACCTTGCCATTGCAAAGCAGATAACCCCTGGACGACGCTCTACAGAAGAATCCTGGCCCTTCGACGTTCCACTACCTTTGGAAGACAGAAGAATCTCCCTTGGAGTCAAGGAGTGACTCCCTGCTTGGCAGGCACCAAAAACGACAACGACGGTCGCAAACTACGCCGCTCCCGCCGGAGTCCGAAGTCCCTGCAGCCCAAGAAGTGGATTTCCTGACCTCTCCCAGGCCATCGTGAGTCCCCAGCGAAGCTGAGGCAAGTGGACCCCACGAGTAACGAGGAACCGCGACCCCTGGGTACCGTGCACTATTGTCGAGTGCAACCCCTTCACAACGTTCTACGAACTTGTGCTTTGGACCACGTGTGGTCCCGACCTCCAGCAGGAATCCCTCCGAAGATCAGAGGCCTACACCGTCCCGAGTGACCGTGGGCCCCTGTTGAGTGATTCCGCCCGAGGTGTCTTCGCGATCCCTTGCCTGCCGGCTTGTGGGTCCCCAGAAGACTTCTTAAAGAAACCAAAGGGCTCCCCTGGTTGCTCCAGGCCTGCCCTGACTTACCCTCGCTGGGTGAGTCCCTCAGACCTTGCTGGTCTGCGCCATCGACTTTTCTTCATCTCCCCGAGACTTGCTGCTGCCAAGGCTTGTTGGCTCCAATCGAGTTGCCGACACCGCAGTCAGCTGCAGACGTCGAGGGACCCACCGAATCCAGCTCCTGGTCGTCGTCGACACCTCCTGGACCACGTGGCTGAAGAGTCAAGGCACCCGCAACCGACCTGAATCAACCGACGACGGTGGGCATCCATCTTCCTTGCCCCGGGTCACTGCCAAGTGACTTTGAACACTGTCCCCTCTGCTTTCAGGTCATCCTTCTTCAGAATCCAGGCTTGGATTCCACCGGACACTTCTTCAGCTCCCGCAAGCAGCAAGTCTTCTTTGTTCGCCATTGAAAACGACGCCGCGACCCGACACCAAAGGACACCTATGCACCCGGCTTCCCTGGGTGAGGTAACTCCAGCACTACGGTGCTCCTGTGGGTGTGGGCCCTAGAACTACTTACCCTGTAAGTGACTTGCTTGTAGGTTCTCCCGAAGTATCCTAAAACTCTTTATTTCCAACCGTGACTTGCCCCATTGAAGTTAACGGCGATCCGCGCCTGTGTATCCACACTGCACGCGTCCCCCGTGGGTCCTTTACTTACCTGCCTTGGGTGGTTTCGTGAGGCCCCTGCACTTCTGAAGGCCCTAGGCCTTGTCTCCCTGCAAGTCGTTGTCCCTAAGTCTCTTACTTAGTATATGGTCTGGTACGCCCCTAGGGCCCCAGCCATATTTTGTGCTTAACTTATTGAGAAACGTTGATTTGTGCATATGTTTGTCTTCTAATCTCATAAAGAGATTAGTAGAGAGTTATTTAGAAATAAATACATATATATTTGATATATATACCTGTGTGGTGTCTTTTCATTTGGTGATTCAAGAGATTATATGGTAAAACAAGCTGCTTTACATTCCTCCGAGACTTAGCCTGAAGGCTGCTCTCCACAGCTACCACTAGGATAGCTTTCTTTAAAAGGTTGTCTTAAACCTATCTACCATAAGAGTCGATTTGCCCTGGTGCAAGGTGTCCACTTTAATTAGTGAACAGCATATACCAGGCCAACTTCTCACACTTTGGTATCAGGAACACAGCTAGGGGGAAGGACCTGTGAAGCATTGGCATCAGGGACACAGCTAGGGGAAGAGACATACAAAGCTTTGCTATCAGGGGCACAGCTAGGGGAAAGGACATACAAAGCTTTAGTATCAGGGACACAGCTAGGGGAAAGGACATACGAAGCACTGGTATCAGGAACGCAGCTGGGGGAAAGGACATATGAAGCACTGGTATCAGGGACACAGCTAGGGGAAAGGAGCTGCGAAGCATTGGCATCAGGGACACATCTAGGGGACAGGACATACGAAGCACTGGTATCAGGAACACAGCTCGGGGAAAGGATATGCGAAGTACTGGTATAAGGAACACAGCTAGGGGAAAGGACATACAAAGCACTGGTATCAGGGACGCAGCTAGGGGAAAGGACATATGAAGCATTAGTATCAGGAACACAGCTAGAGGAAAGGACATGCAAAGCATTGGTATCAGGGACGCAGCTAGGGGAAAGGACATATGAAGCATTTGTATCAGGAACACAGCTAGAGGAAAGGACATGCAAAGCATTGGTATCTGGGACACAGCAGGGGGAAAGGAACCGCGAAGCGTTAGTATCAGGGACACAGCTAGGGGAAGGGACATGCGAAGCACTGGTATCGGGGACGCAGCTAGGGGAAAGGACATATGACGCATTAATTAGTATCAGGAAAGCAGCTAGAGGAAAGGACATGTGAAGCACTGGTATCAGGAACACAGCTAGGGGAAAGGACATGCAAAGCATTGGTATCAGGGACGCAGCTAGGGGAAAGGACATATGAAGCATTTGTATCAGGAACACAGCTAGAGGAAAGGACATGCAAAGCATTGGTATCAGGGACGCAGCTAGGGGAAAGGACATATGAAGCATTTGTATCAGGAACACAGCTAGAGGAAAAGACGTACAAAGCACTGGTATCAGGAACACAGCTAGGGGAAAGGACAGGCGAAGCACTGGTATCAGGGACGCAGCTAGGGGAAAGGACATATGAAGCATTGGTATCAGGAACACAGCTAGGTGAAAGGACAGGCGAAGCACTGGTATCGGGGACACTGCTAGGGGAAAGGACATACGAAGCACTAGTATCAGGGGCACTGCTGCGAGAAAGGACATACAAAGCATTGGTTTCAGGAACGCAGCTTGGGGATAGGACATACGAAGCACTGGTATCAGGGACACAGCTAGGGGAAAGGACATACGAAGCACTGGTATCAGGGACGCAGCTAGGGGAATGGACATACGAAGCACTGGTATCAGGGACGCAGCTAGGGGAATGGACATACGAAGCACTGGTATCAGGGACACAGCTAGGGGAAAGGACATAGGAAGCATTAATATCAGGACCACAGCTAGGGGAAAGGACATACGAAGCATTGGTATCAGGAACACAGCTAGAAGAGAGGTCATACAAAGCATTGGTATCAGGAACAATGCTGCTGGAAAGGACCTGTGAAGCATTGGTACCGGGAACACAGCTAGGGGAAAGGACATACGAAGAATTGGTATCAGGAACACAGCTAGGGGAAAGGACATACCATGGATTGGCATCAGGAACACAGCTAGGGGAAAGGACATGCAAAGCATTGGTATCAGGAACACAGCTAGGGGAAAGGACATTCGAAGCACTGGTATCAGGAACACAGCTAGAGGAAAGGACATACGAAGCACTGAGCACTGATATCAGGAACACAGCTAGGGGAACGGACCTGCAAAGCACTGGTATCAGGAACACAGCTAGGAGAAAGGACCTGTGAAGCATTAATTAGTATCAGGAAAGCAGCTAGAGGAAAGGACATGTGAAGCACTGGTATCAGGAACACAGCTAGGGGAAAGGACATACGAAGCATTGGTTTCAAGAACGCAGCTAGGGGAAAGGACATATGAAGCATTAGTATCAGGAACACAGCTAGGGGAAAGGACATACGAAGCATTAGTATCAGGAACACAGCTAGGGGAAAGGACATACAAAGCATTGGTATCAGGGACACAGCTAAGGGAAAGGACATACGAATCACTGGTATCAGGGACTCAGCTAGGGGAAAGGAACCGCAAAGCGTTAGTATCAGGAACACAGCTAAGGGAAAGAACATACGAAGCATTGGTATCAAGAAGACAGCTAGGGGAAAGGACATGCGAAGCACTGGTATCAGGGACACAGCTAGGGGAAAGGACATACGAAGCACTAGTACCAGGGACACAGCTACGAGAAAGGACATACGAAGCACTGGTATCAGGAACACAGCCAGAGGAAATGACATACGAAGCATTGGTATCAGGAACACAGCTAGGGGAAAGGACATAGGAAGCATTAGTATCAGGAACACAGCTAGAGGAAAGGACATACGAAGCACTGAGCACTGCTATCAGGAAGACAGCTAGGGGAAAGGACCTGCGAAGCATTGGTATCAGGAACACAGCTAGGGGAAAGGACATGTGAAGCATTGGTATCAGGAACACAGCTAGGGGAAAGGACCTGTGAAGCATTGGTATCAGGAACACAGCTAGGGGAAGGGACATACGAAGCACTGGTATCAGGAACACAGCTAGAGGAAAGGACATACGAAGCACTGAGCACTGATATCAGGAACACAGTTAGGGTAAAGGACATGGGAAGCACTGGTATCAGGGAGGCAGCTAGGGGAAAGGACATAAGAAGCATTAGTATCAGGGACACAAATCGGGGAAAGGACATACGAAGCATTGGTATCAGGGACACAGCTAGGGTAAGGGACATACGAAACATTGGCATCAGGAACACAGCTAGGGGAAGGGACATATGAAGCACAGGTTTCAGGGAGACAGCTAGGGGAAAGGACATAAGAAGCATTAGTATCAGGGACACAAATCGGGGAAAGGACATACGAAGCATTGGTATCAGGGACACAGCTAGGGTAAGGGACATACGAAACACTGGTATCAGGAACACAGCTAGAGGAAAGGACATACGAAGCACTGGTATCAGGGAGACCGCTATGGGAAAGGACATACAAAGCATTGGTATTAGGAACACAGCTAGGGGAAAGGACCTGTGAAGTATTGGTATCAGGAACACAGCTAGGGGAAAGGACATACAAAGTATTAGTATAAAGGACACAGCTAGCGGAAAGGACATGCGAAGCATTGGTATCAGGAACACAGCTAGGGGAAAGGACATACAAGGCATTAGTATCAGGAACACAGCTAGGAGAAAGGACATGCGAAGCATTGGTATCAGGAACACAGCTAGGGGAAAGGACATACGAAGCACTGGTATCAGGAACACAGCTAGGGGAAAGGACATACGAAGCACTGGTATCAGGAAGACCGCTAGAGGAAAGGACATACGAAGCACTGGTATCAGGAACACAGCTAGGGGAAAGGACATGCGAACCACTGGTATCGGAGACACAGCTAGGGGAAAGGACATACAAAGCATTGGTATCAGGAACACAGCTAGGGGAAAGGACATACGAAGCATTAGTATCAGTAACTCAGCTAGGAGAAAGGACTTGTGAAGCATTGGTATCAGGAACACAGCTAGGGGAAAGGACCTGTGAAGCATTGGTATCAGGAACACAGCTAGAGGAAAGGACATACAAAGCATTGGTATCAGGGACACAGCTAGGGGAAAGGACATACTAAGCGTTAGTATCAGGGACACAGCTAGAGGAAAGGACATACGAAGTACTGGTATCAGGGACTCAGCTAGGGGATAGGACATACGAAGCATTAGTATCAGGAACACAGCTAGGGGAAAGGACAAACGAAGCATTGGTATCAGTTACACAGCTAGGAGAAAGAGCATACGAAGCACTGGTATCAGGAACACAGCTAGAGGAAAGGACATACGAAGCACTGGTATCAGGGATACAGCTAGGGGAAAGGACCTGCGAAGCATAGGGTCAGCTGCAAGGCGCCTGGTGAGATTTGAAAGTGGTGGGGCGAGCGAAGTAGTGTCCCAAAAGACATAAATAAATCATTCAAAATAAATACACACTAAATCACTGGCATGCATTACACTAACATTATAATTAAAATCAATGTTACTTACCCGAGCTGCGTCCTCTGTGTCCTTTGCAGTCTGTGGCTCCAAGAACAAGTCGAAGAGCTAACTTCCCTAAGCAATTCAGACGCTGCTCTTATGCTGTTAAACAGCATGAGAGCAGCACCAGGATTGGATAGAGCGGGCTGGCTACACGCTGCTTCAGGCCTTGGAGGCCTGTGCTTGTTCTCCACCCAGCTGTCTCAGACAGCTGGGTTGGAGAGCTGCAAAGTGCGCTTTTCAGGCTGTCCATCGTAAAACAGCCGGCCAAACTGACGTGCGCACTTTGGAGCATCTGGCCAGCCACTGCTCCAGTTCTCCATGCTGCTAATCGGTAGCAGAGGACACGCCCCACTTTTCTCCCAGCTCAGGGGGCAGGCTGACAGCTTCGGGCCACCTAGTGAAAAATAAAATGGCTATGAAATCATTTAATTGCCATTTTAATGTTCAAATTTACTGTGGCTCGCAGGTGGCGGGGGGGCGACGCTCCCCCGCCCTCATGAAGAAACCGCTGCTGGTCAGCTGCAAAATGCAAAACACACAAGATGATGGACGGAATGCTGCACATTGGCAAACATTCACCCCCAGTCACAGATCTGGGTTTAATCCATCGTTATTTTGCTTCACCACGCCACCCCAGTTCAGACATAGCCATATGCAAATCAGTCTTGACCCTGTGCCTCATGGGAACAGTCCAGACCGAACTGCCAAGCCACGTCTTCCCTGGACCGGAATCAAGCATCCTAGGACCGGTTTCAGGCTATCAGCCTTCATCAGCCAGGATAGCTTGACTCCAGTGGCGTAGTGAGCACGGGACCCACGTCTGGGCATACCCTTCCCACTTAGGGCAAAATGCAAAACACACAAGATGATGGACGGAATGCTGCACATTGGCAAACATTCACCCCCAGTCACAGATCTGGGTTTAATCCATCGTTATTTTGCTTCACCACGCCACCCCAGTTCAGACATAGCCATATGCAAATCAGTCTTGACCCTGTGCCTCATGGGAACAGTCCAGACCGAACTGCCAAGCCACGTCTTCCCTGGACCGGAATCAAGCATCCTAGGACCGGTTTCAGGCTATCAGCCTTCATCAGCCAGGATAGCTTGACTCCAGTGGCGTAGTGAGCACGGGACCCACGTCTGGGCATACCCTTCCCACTTAGGGCAAAATGCAAAACACACAAGATGATGGACGGAATGCTGCACATTGGCAAACATTCACCCCCAGTCACAGATCTGGGTTTAATCCATCGTTATTTTGCTTCACCACGCCACCCCAGTTCAGACATAGCCATATGCAAATCAGTCTTGACCCTGTGCCTCATGGGAACAGTCCAGACCGAACTGCCAAGCCACGTCTTCCCTGGACCGGAATCAAGCATCCTAGGACCGGTTTCAGGCTATCAGCCTTCATCAGCCAGGATAGCTTGACTCCAGTGGCGTAGTGAGCACGGGACCCACGTCTGGGCATACCCTTCCCACTTAGGGCAAAATGCAAAACACACAAGATGATGGACGGAATGCTGCACATTGGCAAACATTCACCCCCAGTCACAGATCTGGGTTTAATCCATCGTTATTTTGCTTCACCACGCCACCCCAGTTCAGACATAGCCATATGCAAATCAGTCTTGACCCTGTGCCTCATGGGAACAGTCCAGACCGAACTGCCAAGCCACGTCTTCCCTGGACCGGAATCAAGCATCCTAGGACCGGTTTCAGGCTATCAGCCTTCATCAGCCAGGATAGCTTGACTCCAGTGGCGTAGTGAGCACGGGACCCACGTCTGGGCATACCCTTCCCACTTAGGGCAAAATGCAAAACACACAAGATGATGGACGGAATGCTGCACATTGGCAAACATTCACCCCCAGTCACAGATCTGGGTTTAATCCATCGTTATTTTGCTTCACCACGCCACCCCAGTTCAGACATAGCCATATGCAAATCAGTCTTGACCCTGTGCCTCATGGGAACAGTCCAGACCGAACTGCCAAGCCACGTCTTCCCTGGACCGGAATCAAGCATCCTAGGACCGGTTTCAGGCTATCAGCCTTCATCAGCCAGGATAGCTTGACTCCAGTGGCGTAGTGAGCACGGGACCCACGTCTGGGCATACCCTTCCCACTTAGGGCAAAATGCAAAACACACAAGATGATGGACGGAATGCTGCACATTGGCAAACATTCACCCCCAGTCACAGATCTGGGTTTAATCCATCGTTATTTTGCTTCACCACGCCACCCCAGTTCAGACATAGCCATATGCAAATCAGTCTTGACCCTGTGCCTCATGGGAACAGTCCAGACCGAACTGCCAAGCCACGTCTTCCCTGGACCGGAATCAAGCATCCTAGGACCGGTTTCAGGCTATCAGCCTTCATCAGCCAGGATAGCTTGACTCCAGTGGCGTAGTGAGCACGGGACCCACGTCTGGGCATACCCTTCCCACTTAGGGCAAAATGCAAAACACACAAGATGATGGACGGAATGCTGCACATTGGCAAACATTCACCCCCAGTCACAGATCTGGGTTTAATCCATCGTTATTTTGCTTCACCACGCCACCCCAGTTCAGACATAGCCATATGCAAATCAGTCTTGACCCTGTGCCTCATGGGAACAGTCCAGACCGAACTGCCAAGCCACGTCTTCCCTGGACCGGAATCAAGCATCCTAGGACCGGTTTCAGGCTATCAGCCTTCATCAGCCAGGATAGCTTGACTCCAGTGGCGTAGTGAGCACGGGACCCACGTCTGGGCATACCCTTCCCACTTAGGGCAAAATGCAAAACACACAAGATGATGGACGGAATGCTGCACATTGGCAAACATTCACCCCCAGTCACAGATCTGGGTTTAATCCATCGTTATTTTGCTTCACCACGCCACCCCAGTTCAGACATAGCCATATGCAAATCAGTCTTGACCCTGTGCCTCATGGGAACAGTCCAGACCGAACTGCCAAGCCACGTCTTCCCTGGACCGGAATCAAGCATCCTAGGACCGGTTTCAGGCTATCAGCCTTCATCAGCCAGGATAGCTTGACTCCAGTGGCGTAGTGAGCACGGGACCCACGTCTGGGCATACCCTTCCCACTTAGGGCAAAATGCAAAACACACAAGATGATGGACGGAATGCTGCACATTGGCAAACATTCACCCCCAGTCACAGATCTGGGTTTAATCCATCGTTATTTTGCTTCACCACGCCACCCCAGTTCAGACATAGCCATATGCAAATCAGTCTTGACCCTGTGCCTCATGGGAACAGTCCAGACCGAACTGCCAAGCCACGTCTTCCCTGGACCGGAATCAAGCATCCTAGGACCGGTTTCAGGCTATCAGCCTTCATCAGCCAGGATAGCTTGACTCCAGTGGCGTAGTGAGCACGGGACCCACGTCTGGGCATACCCTTCCCACTTAGGGCAAAATGCAAAACACACAAGATGATGGACGGAATGCTGCACATTGGCAAACATTCACCCCCAGTCACAGATCTGGGTTTAATCCATCGTTATTTTGCTTCACCACGCCACCCCAGTTCAGACATAGCCATATGCAAATCAGTCTTGACCCTGTGCCTCATGGGAACAGTCCAGACCGAACTGCCAAGCCACGTCTTCCCTGGACCGGAATCAAGCATCCTAGGACCGGTTTCAGGCTATCAGCCTTCATCAGCCAGGATAGCTTGACTCCAGTGGCGTAGTGAGCACGGGACCCACGTCTGGGCATACCCTTCCCACTTAGGGCAAAATGCAAAACACACAAGATGATGGACGGAATGCTGCACATTGGCAAACATTCACCCCCAGTCACAGATCTGGGTTTAATCCATCGTTATTTTGCTTCACCACGCCACCCCAGTTCAGACATAGCCATATGCAAATCAGTCTTGACCCTGTGCCTCATGGGAACAGTCCAGACCGAACTGCCAAGCCACGTCTTCCCTGGACCGGAATCAAGCATCCTAGGACCGGTTTCAGGCTATCAGCCTTCATCAGCCAGGATAGCTTGACTCCAGTGGCGTAGTGAGCACGGGACCCACGTCTGGGCATACCCTTCCCACTTAGGGCAAAATGCAAAACACACAAGATGATGGACGGAATGCTGCACATTGGCAAACATTCACCCCCAGTCACAGATCTGGGTTTAATCCATCGTTATTTTGCTTCACCACGCCACCCCAGTTCAGACATAGCCATATGCAAATCAGTCTTGACCCTGTGCCTCATGGGAACAGTCCAGACCGAACTGCCAAGCCACGTCTTCCCTGGACCGGAATCAAGCATCCTAGGACCGGTTTCAGGCTATCAGCCTTCATCAGCCAGGATAGCTTGACTCCAGTGGCGTAGTGAGCACGGGACCCACGTCTGGGCATACCCTTCCCACTTAGGGCAAAATGCAAAACACACAAGATGATGGACGGAATGCTGCACATTGGCAAACATTCACCCCCAGTCACAGATCTGGGTTTAATCCATCGTTATTTTGCTTCACCACGCCACCCCAGTTCAGACATAGCCATATGCAAATCAGTCTTGACCCTGTGCCTCATGGGAACAGTCCAGACCGAACTGCCAAGCCACGTCTTCCCTGGACCGGAATCAAGCATCCTAGGACCGGTTTCAGGCTATCAGCCTTCATCAGCCAGGATAGCTTGACTCCAGTGGCGTAGTGAGCACGGGACCCACGTCTGGGCATACCCTTCCCACTTAGGGCAAAATGCAAAACACACAAGATGATGGACGGAATGCTGCACATTGGCAAACATTCACCCCCAGTCACAGATCTGGGTTTAATCCATCGTTATTTTGCTTCACCACGCCACCCCAGTTCAGACATAGCCATATGCAAATCAGTCTTGACCCTGTGCCTCATGGGAACAGTCCAGACCGAACTGCCAAGCCACGTCTTCCCTGGACCGGAATCAAGCATCCTAGGACCGGTTTCAGGCTATCAGCCTTCATCAGCCAGGATAGCTTGACTCCAGTGGCGTAGTGAGCACGGGACCCACGTCTGGGCATACCCTTCCCACTTAGGGCAAAATGCAAAACACACAAGATGATGGACGGAATGCTGCACATTGGCAAACATTCACCCCCAGTCACAGATCTGGGTTTAATCCATCGTTATTTTGCTTCACCACGCCACCCCAGTTCAGACATAGCCATATGCAAATCAGTCTTGACCCTGTGCCTCATGGGAACAGTCCAGACCGAACTGCCAAGCCACGTCTTCCCTGGACCGGAATCAAGCATCCTAGGACCGGTTTCAGGCTATCAGCCTTCATCAGCCAGGATAGCTTGACTCCAGTGGCGTAGTGAGCACGGGACCCACGTCTGGGCATACCCTTCCCACTTAGGGCAAAATGCAAAACACACAAGATGATGGACGGAATGCTGCACATTGGCAAACATTCACCCCCAGTCACAGATCTGGGTTTAATCCATCGTTATTTTGCTTCACCACGCCACCCCAGTTCAGACATAGCCATATGCAAATCAGTCTTGACCCTGTGCCTCATGGGAACAGTCCAGACCGAACTGCCAAGCCACGTCTTCCCTGGACCGGAATCAAGCATCCTAGGACCGGTTTCAGGCTATCAGCCTTCATCAGCCAGGATAGCTTGACTCCAGTGGCGTAGTGAGCACGGGACCCACGTCTGGGCATACCCTTCCCACTTAGGGCAAAATGCAAAACACACAAGATGATGGACGGAATGCTGCACATTGGCAAACATTCACCCCCAGTCACAGATCTGGGTTTAATCCATCGTTATTTTGCTTCACCACGCCACCCCAGTTCAGACATAGCCATATGCAAATCAGTCTTGACCCTGTGCCTCATGGGAACAGTCCAGACCGAACTGCCAAGCCACGTCTTCCCTGGACCGGAATCAAGCATCCTAGGACCGGTTTCAGGCTATCAGCCTTCATCAGCCAGGATAGCTTGACTCCAGTGGCGTAGTGAGCACGGGACCCACGTCTGGGCATACCCTTCCCACTTAGGGCAAAATGCAAAACACACAAGATGATGGACGGAATGCTGCACATTGGCAAACATTCACCCCCAGTCACAGATCTGGGTTTAATCCATCGTTATTTTGCTTCACCACGCCACCCCAGTTCAGACATAGCCATATGCAAATCAGTCTTGACCCTGTGCCTCATGGGAACAGTCCAGACCGAACTGCCAAGCCACGTCTTCCCTGGACCGGAATCAAGCATCCTAGGACCGGTTTCAGGCTATCAGCCTTCATCAGCCAGGATAGCTTGACTCCAGTGGCGTAGTGAGCACGGGACCCACGTCTGGGCATACCCTTCCCACTTAGGGCAAAATGCAAAACACACAAGATGATGGACGGAATGCTGCACATTGGCAAACATTCACCCCCAGTCACAGATCTGGGTTTAATCCATCGTTATTTTGCTTCACCACGCCACCCCAGTTCAGACATAGCCATATGCAAATCAGTCTTGACCCTGTGCCTCATGGGAACAGTCCAGACCGAACTGCCAAGCCACGTCTTCCCTGGACCGGAATCAAGCATCCTAGGACCGGTTTCAGGCTATCAGCCTTCATCAGCCAGGATAGCTTGACTCCAGTGGCGTAGTGAGCACGGGACCCACGTCTGGGCATACCCTTCCCACTTAGGGCAAAATGCAAAACACACAAGATGATGGACGGAATGCTGCACATTGGCAAACATTCACCCCCAGTCACAGATCTGGGTTTAATCCATCGTTATTTTGCTTCACCACGCCACCCCAGTTCAGACATAGCCATATGCAAATCAGTCTTGACCCTGTGCCTCATGGGAACAGTCCAGACCGAACTGCCAAGCCACGTCTTCCCTGGACCGGAATCAAGCATCCTAGGACCGGTTTCAGGCTATCAGCCTTCATCAGCCAGGATAGCTTGACTCCAGTGGCGTAGTGAGCACGGGACCCACGTCTGGGCATACCCTTCCCACTTAGGGCAAAATGCAAAACACACAAGATGATGGACGGAATGCTGCACATTGGCAAACATTCACCCCCAGTCACAGATCTGGGTTTAATCCATCGTTATTTTGCTTCACCACGCCACCCCAGTTCAGACATAGCCATATGCAAATCAGTCTTGACCCTGTGCCTCATGGGAACAGTCCAGACCGAACTGCCAAGCCACGTCTTCCCTGGACCGGAATCAAGCATCCTAGGACCGGTTTCAGGCTATCAGCCTTCATCAGCCAGGATAGCTTGACTCCAGTGGCGTAGTGAGCACGGGACCCACGTCTGGGCATACCCTTCCCACTTAGGGCAAAATGCAAAACACACAAGATGATGGACGGAATGCTGCACATTGGCAAACATTCACCCCCAGTCACAGATCTGGGTTTAATCCATCGTTATTTTGCTTCACCACGCCACCCCAGTTCAGACATAGCCATATGCAAATCAGTCTTGACCCTGTGCCTCATGGGAACAGTCCAGACCGAACTGCCAAGCCACGTCTTCCCTGGACCGGAATCAAGCATCCTAGGACCGGTTTCAGGCTATCAGCCTTCATCAGCCAGGATAGCTTGACTCCAGTGGCGTAGTGAGCACGGGACCCACGTCTGGGCATACCCTTCCCACTTAGGGCAAAATGCAAAACACACAAGATGATGGACGGAATGCTGCACATTGGCAAACATTCACCCCCAGTCACAGATCTGGGTTTAATCCATCGTTATTTTGCTTCACCACGCCACCCCAGTTCAGACATAGCCATATGCAAATCAGTCTTGACCCTGTGCCTCATGGGAACAGTCCAGACCGAACTGCCAAGCCACGTCTTCCCTGGACCGGAATCAAGCATCCTAGGACCGGTTTCAGGCTATCAGCCTTCATCAGCCAGGATAGCTTGACTCCAGTGGCGTAGTGAGCACGGGACCCACGTCTGGGCATACCCTTCCCACTTAGGGCAAAATGCAAAACACACAAGATGATGGACGGAATGCTGCACATTGGCAAACATTCACCCCCAGTCACAGATCTGGGTTTAATCCATCGTTATTTTGCTTCACCACGCCACCCCAGTTCAGACATAGCCATATGCAAATCAGTCTTGACCCTGTGCCTCATGGGAACAGTCCAGACCGAACTGCCAAGCCACGTCTTCCCTGGACCGGAATCAAGCATCCTAGGACCGGTTTCAGGCTATCAGCCTTCATCAGCCAGGATAGCTTGACTCCAGTGGCGTAGTGAGCACGGGACCCACGTCTGGGCATACCCTTCCCACTTAGGGCAAAATGCAAAACACACAAGATGATGGACGGAATGCTGCACATTGGCAAACATTCACCCCCAGTCACAGATCTGGGTTTAATCCATCGTTATTTTGCTTCACCACGCCACCCCAGTTCAGACATAGCCATATGCAAATCAGTCTTGACCCTGTGCCTCATGGGAACAGTCCAGACCGAACTGCCAAGCCACGTCTTCCCTGGACCGGAATCAAGCATCCTAGGACCGGTTTCAGGCTATCAGCCTTCATCAGCCAGGATAGCTTGACTCCAGTGGCGTAGTGAGCACGGGACCCACGTCTGGGCATACCCTTCCCACTTAGGGCAAAATGCAAAACACACAAGATGATGGACGGAATGCTGCACATTGGCAAACATTCACCCCCAGTCACAGATCTGGGTTTAATCCATCGTTATTTTGCTTCACCACGCCACCCCAGTTCAGACATAGCCATATGCAAATCAGTCTTGACCCTGTGCCTCATGGGAACAGTCCAGACCGAACTGCCAAGCCACGTCTTCCCTGGACCGGAATCAAGCATCCTAGGACCGGTTTCAGGCTATCAGCCTTCATCAGCCAGGATAGCTTGACTCCAGTGGCGTAGTGAGCACGGGACCCACGTCTGGGCATACCCTTCCCACTTAGGGCAAAATGCAAAACACACAAGATGATGGACGGAATGCTGCACATTGGCAAACATTCACCCCCAGTCACAGATCTGGGTTTAATCCATTGTTATTTTGCTTCACCACGCCACCCCAGTTCAGACATAGCCATATGCAAATCAGTCTTGACCCTGTGCCTCATGGGAACAGTCCAGACCGAACTGCCAAGCCACGTCTTTCCTGGACCGGAATCAAGCATCCTAGGACCGATTTCAGGCTATCAGCCTTCATCAGCCAGGATAGCTTGACTCCAGTGGCGTAGTGAGCACGGGACCCACGTCTGGGCATACCCTTCCCACTTAGGGCAAAATGCCAAACACACAAGATGATGGACGGAATGCTGCACATTGGCAAACATTCACCCCCAGTCACAGATCTGGGTTTAATTCATCGTTATTTTGCTTCACCACGCCACCCCAGTTCAGACATAGCCATATGCAAATCAGTCTTGACCCTGTGCCTCATGGGAACAGTCCAGACCGAACTGCCAAGCCACGTCTTCCCTGGACCGGAATCAAGCATCCTAGGACCGGTTTCAGGCTATCAGCCTTCATCAGCCAGGATAGCTTGACTCCAGTGGCGTAGTGAGCACGGGACCCACGTCTGGGCATACCCTTCCCACTTAGGGCAAAATGCAAAACACACAAGATGATGGACGGAAAGCTGCACATTGGCAAACATTCACCCCCAGTCACAGATCTGGGTTTAATCCTTCGTTATTTTGCTTCACCACGCCACCCCAGTTCAGACATAGCCATATGCAAATCAGTCTTGACCCTGTGCCTCATGGGAACAGTCCAGACCGAACTGCCAAGCCACGTCTTCCCTGGACCGGAATCAAGCATCCTAGGACCGGTTTCAGGCTATCAGCCTTCATCAGCCAGGATAGCTTGACTCCAGTGGCGTAGTGAGCACGGGACCCACGTCTGGGCATACCCTTCCCACTTAGGGCAAAATGCAAAACACACAAGATGATGGACGGAATGCTGCACATTGGCAAACATTCACCCCCAGTCACAGATCTGGGTTTAATCCATCGTTATTTTGCTTCACCACGCCACCCCAGTTCAGACATAGCCATATGCAAATCAGTCTTGACCCTGTGCCTCATGGGAACAGTCCAGACCGAACTGCCAAGCCACGTCTTCCCTGGACCGGAATCAAGCATCCTAGGACCGGTTTCAGGCTATCAGCCTTCATCAGCCAGGATAGCTTGACTCCAGTGGCGTAGTGAGCACGGGACCCACGTCTGGGCATACCCTTCCCACTTAGGGCAAAATGCAAAACACACAAGATGATGGATGTAATGCTGCACATTGGCAAACATTCACCCCCAGTCACAGATCTGGGTTTAATCCATCGTTATTTTGCTTCACCACGCCACCCCAGTTCAGACATAGCCATATGCAAATCAGTCTTGAGCCTGTGCCTCATGGGAACAGTCCAGACCGAACTGCCAAGCCACGTCTTCCCTGGACCGGACTCAAGCATCCTAGGACCGGTTTCAGGCTATCAGCCTTCATCAGCCAGGATAGCTTGACTCCAGTGGCATAGTGAGCACGGGACCCACGTCTGGGCATACCCTTCCCACATAGGGCAAAATGCAAAACGCACAAGATGATGGACGGAATGCTGCACATTGGCAAACATTCACCCCCAGTCACAGATCTGGGTTTAATCCATCGTTATTTTGCTTCACCACGCCACCCCAGTTCAGACATAGCCATATGCAAATCAGTCTTGACCCTGTGCCTCATGGGAACAGTCCAGACCGAACTGCCAAGCCACGTCTTCCCTGGACCGGAATCAAGCATCCTAGGACCGGTTTCAGGCTATCAGCCCATGCGGATAGCTTGACTCCAGTGGCGTAGTGAGCACGGGACCCACGTCTGGGCATACCCTTCCCACTTAGGGCAAAATGCAAAACACACAAGATGATGGACGGAATGCTGCACATTGGCAAACATTCACCCCCAGTCACAGATCTGGGTTTAATCCATCGTTATTTTGCTTCACCACGCCACCCCAGTTCAGACATAGCCATATGCAAATCAGTCTTGACCCTGTGCCTCATGGGAACAGTCCAGACCGAACTGCCAAGCCACGTCTTCCCTGGACCGGAATCAAGCATCCTAGGACCAGTTTCAGGCTATCAGCCTTCATCAGCCAGGATAGCTTGACTCCAGTGGCGTAGTGAGCACGGGACCCACGTCTGGGCATACCCTTCCCACTTAGGGCAAAATGCAAAACACACAAGATGATGGACGGAATGCTGCACATTGGCAAACATTCACCCCCAGTCACAGATCTGGGTTTAATCCATCGTTATTTTGCTTCACCACGCCACCCCAGTTCAGACATAGCCATATGCAAATCAGTCTTGACCCTGTGCCTCATGGGAACAGTCCAGACCGAACTGCCAAGCCACGTCTTCCCTGGACCGGAATCAAGCATCCTAGGACCGGTTTCAGGCTATCAGCCTTCATCAGCCAGGATAGCTTGACTCCAGTGGCGTAGTGAGCACGGGACCCACGTCTGGGCATACCCTTCCCACTTAGGGCAAAATGCAAAACACACAAGATGATGGACGGAATGCTGCACATTGGCAAACATTCACCCCCAGTCACAGATCTGGGTTTAATCCATCGTTATTTTGCTTCACCACGCCACCCCAGTTCAGACATAGCCATATGCAAATCAGTCTTGACCCTGTGCCTCATGGGAACAGTCCAGACCGAACTGCCAAGCCATGTCTTCCCTGGACCGGAATCAAGCATCCTAGGACCGGTTTGTATGTGCCATAAAAGGACACTTCTCCTGAGCATAGAGGTCTTACAGGTCTGGAGTGAACAGTCTAAGAGGGAGAGAGCCAAGGCACTCCAGAGCAAAGCTAGTGCACACCCAAGAGCAGCCTCCAGTGACGGAGCCATGGGGAACGTACGGAGCCGTGGGGAACATATGGAGCCATGGGGAACATACAGAGCCAATGGGAACGTACGGAGCCAATGGGAATGTACGGGGCCAATGGGAATGTACGGAGCCATGGGGAACGTACGGAGCCATGGGGAACGTACGGAGCCATGGGGAACGTACGGAGCCAATGGGAACGTACGGAGCCAATGGGAACGTACGGAGCCAATGGGAACGTACGGAGCCATGGGGAACGTACGGAGCCATGGGGGACGTACAGAGCCATGGGGATCGTACAGAGCCATGGGGATCGTACAGAGCCAATGGGAACGTACGGAGCCAATGGGAATGTACAGAGCCATGGGGAACGTCAGTACTGATACTTCAGTACATTTGGGGTCCTCTCTTATCATTATTTCTGTGTCCATTTCCCATGCTTTAGTAGAGGACGTTGTGCTCTGGCGGATATTAGGCTACCCGGTTCATTTAGTACAACAGAGGACAACGGGGTGGAGGGGGTAGGGTAGCTGTACCATGGGTGTTTGGTCCCCACGCACTCTGCATGACTGGAATGGAGATACAGGTAGTAGGTAATATTAATATGTTCTGATGCGGCAGATGGCATGGAAATGGCAGCAACAGTTAGTAAATGTTAGAAATGGGGTTTCTGGTTGGCCAAGGTATGCACCTAAACCCAGGCAAAACCCACCACTCTAGTCAGGGTAAGTCAGGTACACGCCAAAGATAACCTGTGCTCACCTTCTGGTAGCTTGGCGCAGAGAATTCAGGCTTATCCTCACACAGTAACACAATGAATACACCACAAAAAGAGACTCCACACAGGGTTATAAACATAGAATGCTATATTATGACCCAAACAAGACCAAAACAACATGAATCACGTAAGTACTTTGCAAGTAATACAGGACTAGAGAAAATCTCATAAATTGTAGTAATATTGCAATGATTGTAGCAGGAAAGCATAGGGCACAGGAGCACCTGCGCTCCTATCAGATTCTTTATGGTAATTTCTGTGAGCTCCCACAAGAGAAGTCACATCAGGCAGTTCAGGGTCTATTGGCGGTCCCATGCTTCTCCCGGGGTCCTTCATGGAGGTTTGACCCCACAACGCAGAGAAAGAACAATGCCCCAAGTTCTGGTGAGTCCGGAGCCCTTCAGGGCCACCTGGGTCATCTCTTCGTTGACAAGGAAATAGAGCTGCCCGCAAGGTAGCGCAGGACGTCTGCACTACTCCCCCCAGGCCCCATCCACTCACAGTATACCTTGAGGGGAATTCACTGGCCAGAGGGCTTCCTCCAAACGGTGCTGGTGGAATACGGCCGCAAAAGTGTTGGCTGGCCTCGAAACTGGGGGCCTGCGTCATCAAACATAGCCGTGCTCTGGGGGCAGTTGGAGGCAGCTATGATGTCAGCGGGTGTCTCCTGGACTTTGTATGTTGCCTTGACGATACATCCTTGGAAAAGTGGCTCACTGGGTCAGCACGCACTGCCTGTGTGAAACGAGCACGCGAGGGACACGCCATGGATCGAAACAAAGACAATCTTCGGCCCTATGGCGACGGTTTGAAAATCCAGGTCCAGTCACCAGCACAAACACTGCAGTCTTCGCAAGCACACAGGTGATTAGGCCGAAGTCTCTCTTCGGTGCTGCGGTGTCAGTTCAACAATCTAGGACGTCCAGTCCTGATGAAAACACCAGCACTGCAGTACTCCTCAGGTGAATGGTAGATCAGTAACACGCTGTTCTTCCCAAAGCCCCTCTGCAGGACTCACCAGCTGCAGAGTCCCATGGCAGGGACAGGCAGGAGTAATCTTTGATGGCTCTGAGATTCCACACAAACAGGGGGCAAGCGAACAAGCCCTTGGAGAACACTTGTGGTGCAGCACAAAGGAAGGTAGCAGGTAGCAGGCCAGCACATCAAGGCGAGTTGCAAAGGGGCAGTTCCTCCTGCAGCCAAGCACTCAGCAGGCCAACACAGCAAAGCAGTTAGCAAAGTGGTGGTGCCCCCTGGCAGCACAGTAGTCCTCTTGGCAATGTGCAGATATAGAGCCAGCAGTGTCTGGTTACAAGTCCCATGCAGTGTCTGATCAGATTGAGTCAGAGCCCCAGTACTTATACCCAAAAGTGCTTTTGATGTAGTGGGTGACTTGAAAGGAGCACTCTGAAGTGCACAAAGATCCCTTTCAGCCCAGCCTGGGCTCCAAACTATCAGTAGGGGGTAAATCAGTCCTTTTGTGTGGGGGCAGGACACAACTTATTCAGATGTAAGTGTGAGCCACCTCTCCCCCTCCCTGCCCAGGAAGGCTATCAGTATCCAGATGAATGCAGATATATGCCCTGTCACACCCAGCCCTTCCTGTGTTGTGGCTGTCTAGAGAGAATGCACACAGTGTAGCTGTCACCCAGCCCAGATGTGTATTGGAGACAGGCTGCCAAGCACAAAGAGTTATAAGCACAGAGAAAAGCCCACTTTCTAAAAGTGACATTTCAAAAATAGTTATGTGAAATCCAACTTCACCAGTAAGGAGGATTTATCATTACCATTCTAAACATACCAAACGTGGTAAAGCTACTCCTTTCTGATCAGGAATTACCACTTAAAAGTGTAGAAGGAAATTCCCAATGCTAGCTTATGAGAGGAGTAGGCCTCGCAGCAGTGAAAAAAGGAATAGGCTGTTTGTCACTACCATGACATGCAAAACATAAAGGTACATGTCCTACCTTTTACTTACACAGCACCCTGCCCATAAGGCTACCTAGGGCCTACCGTAGGGGTGACCTATGTGTAATAAAAGGGAAGTTTAAGGCTTGGCAAGTAGTTTTACACGCCAAGTCAGAGTGGCAGTAAACTGCACACCCAGGCCCTGTAATGGCAGGACTCAGACAGGTTTGAAAGGCTATTTCTGTGGGTGGCACAATCAGTGCTGCAGGCCCACTAGTAGCATTTAACTTACAGGCCTTGGGTATATGGTATACCACTTTACAAGGGACTTACAAGTAAATTAAATAGGTCAGACAGGTGTTAACCAATCATACCATGTTTAAAGGAGAGAGCACATGCACTTTATTTAGCACTGGCTAGCAGTGGTAAAGTGTCCAGAGTCCTAAAGCCAACAAAAAGGTCAGCAAAATAGGAGGAATGAAAAAAGTTAGGGGTAACCCTGCAAAAAGGGCCATTTCCAACACCCCCACACCCCCCCAGTCCAAAGCCAGGGTAGACTAATCAATACCTTGATAGACTTCCCTGCTTAGGGCGATAAAACATGGACAGTAGCCCGCTACTGCAGGGGTACTTGCCAGTTCTACGCCTCTCGGAACCCAGTTGGATCCCTCTGTCTTTGCTTTCAGGGCCCACTAAGCTAACCCATGGGGACTCATTCTTCTCACCTGTGGACCCCATACGTGAAGCGCCTAACTTTAATTTGCTCACAGATGCACCCCAGTAGGCAGACAGTACAACCATGGCTAACAATATGATGTGGCCCATTCCACCCCTTGGGTCTGACTTCAGTCCCCAGCCCAAGGAAATCTCTGCCCATAAGGACAGCAAACAACAGAGGCCACTGACAACTGTCAGTATCAAGAGCCAGGCCCCAGGCCATCCAGGGGTCTCTGTCCTCTGTGGTTTCTCAGAGTGGGGGGGCTGTAGCCCCAGGTAACTGGCACCCTTTTTCCACTCTCCCTCCCACCAGTTCAGAGGTGGTATCCTTAGACTCGTCACTCAGCCCAGGGTCTGTGCCCTTAGGCTGATCAGGGGACAGGGGTGAGTCCTTCATCCCCCTGACCCTCTATATGGGCTTCTGTACCCTCCTCTGTAGAGGGGCACTGGCAGAAAACTGAATACTCAGGGTGCTTGTGCATCCTGAAACTGGTCCTCCAACCCAGGGTCTGTGCCCTTGGGCTGGACAGGGGTCAGGAGTGAGTCTTTTCTCCCTCTGCCCCTGCTTCTGGGGTTCCGTACCCTCTTTTTAGGAGGGATACCCCCAGAACACTGAATTGTCAGGGCACTTCTGTCAGCTGTCCTGCTCAGTTCTCTCACCATTTCAGGGGTGCTATCCTGCAACTGGTCTTCCAACCTAGGGTCTGTACCCTTAGGTTGAACAGGAGCTAGGGGTGAGTCCTTCCTCCCCCTAACCCTCCATCTGAGCTTCCGCACCCTCCTCTCTGGGGTGCCTTGAAAAATCATAAAAATGTTACTAGACCTGCATGTCGAGTAACTTGAATAATCTACTCGACTGCCCAACATGGTAGGAACTCACAACTTTAGGTAAGAAGGCCACCCGAGTCCTCAGCCACAATTTGTCCAAAAAAAAGGAGGTTTAAGCGTATTGCACTGAAAGTGCTTGTAGTTCACTCATGCAGTGTGCTGATGTAATCGCAATGAGGAAGACAGTCTTTAAGGTCAGGAGATACAGCAAGCAACTGTGCATCGGTTCCAAGGGCATGCACACAAGGAACATTAATACCAAGTTAAGTCCCACTGTAGCATCACAAACAGCTGGGAAGGAAACGTGTGCCAAACCTTTAATAAATATCACAAGAGGCCATCTGAACAAGGAAGCTACCACTGCTATCCTTGGAAGCGTATGTGCTGCCTTTGATGAGAGATGGAGCCCTGAAGGAATTATCGTGATCCTCAGCTGTTCCATGTCACAGCGGGAACACTCGCATATCTCCCAAACGGCCCCTTTACATTTAATACCTGACATGGATCGCAGATTCCCCAGTCAGCGTGACAAATTATCAATATCTCCAGCTCTTCATTAAGATTTCGATGATTCCTTGCCTCCTGTGAACCCATTTAGTGTCGCAATTCCTCAGGCCCAAATTGTATCTCTCATGATGATGATCCTGTTGTTCAGATAAAGATCAAAACGCCATCGACAATCTATACAGACCCAGCGTGTATTGATTTATTGTATATCTTATGGGCTGTATCTCTGCAAATTCAATTACGACACAAACAGTGTACTTTCTTGTCACACACTTGCATAGGTGCCAACATTTTAGCAGAGATAAGTGGGAGATTTATAGAAAGTAATCCGGAGAATGTATTTCCCCATTTAATTCCATTGAAGCCGATGCAGTTTCAGGTGGAAGACAGCCAAAATAAAGCCATTTTTGGCTCCGAAAATCAGGAGTGTCCCGTCTGAATCGGCTCTCTTGGCATGTAGCGTTTGACACCTTTGCCTGAGCTCTTCCCTCACTCTGTTCACAGCACACTGCAGTACTTAGTTTTGGAATTGTATTTTTGGATGTATTATTATATAATAAAAACAATGTTTTGATTTGCATATATTATTTAGCATCTTGTGCTACCTTTTCTACCTAGGGACCACTGTTGTTTGTAGGAGCAGCGCAAGTACAGCAAACAGAATCTAGTATGGACGGTTAGTGGCCTTAATCGAAGCACTGGCATGTGCCAGCAAAAGACAGCATGCATTAGGAGCAAGACAGACAACGTGATATGCTAGAGTGTAGGATACTGCTTCATCCTTTAGAAATTAAACATCATTTTGAAAACCTCCAGCCTTCCTGATAGATTTTACATTTTGATTTTAGTGTTTTTTTTGTTCTATATTAAATAAAATGTCGTATTACTTGTATTTTTATTTCACGTGCACTTGTGTCTGTATTTTGGTTTTAAAGTTCAAGTAGTGGAAGTTGCTTAGGTCGGGTCCCCAGTTTCTAGTAGTGATCCAGTGGGGCTCCCTAGCTTCTAATAGTGATCCAGTGGGTCCACAGCTTCCAGTTGTGATCCAGTGAGGATCTACAGCTTCCAGTAGTGATCCAGTGGGGGTACATAGCTTCTAGTGATCCAGTGAGGTCCACAGCTTCAACTAGCAGTGATCCAATGGGGATCCACACCTTCTAGTAGTGATCCAGTGGGGGGTCCCCAGCTTCTAGTAGTGATCCAGTGAGGGTCCCCAGCTTCTAGTAGTGATCCAGTGGGGTCCACAGCGTCCAGTTGTGATCCAGTGAGGATCTACAGCTTCCAGTAGTGATCCAGTGGGGGTACATAGCTTCTAGTAGTGATCCAATGGGGATCCACAGCTTCAACTAGCAGTGATCCAATGGGGATCCACAGCTTCTAGAAGTGATCCAGTGGGGGTCCACAGCTTCTAGTAGTGATCCAGTGGGAGTCCCCAGCTTCTAGTAGGGATCCAGTGGGTGTCCCCAGCTTCTAGTAGTGTTCCAATAGGGTCCCCAGCTTCTAGTAGCGATCCAGTGGGGTCCACAGCTATCACTAGTGATACAGTGAGGTTCACAGCCTCCAGTAATAATCCAGTGAGCCCCCCAGCTTCTAGTAGTGATCCAGTGGGGGTCCCCAGCTTCTAGTAGGGCTCCAGTGGGGGTCCCCAGCTTCTAGTAGTGTTCCAGTAGGCTCCCCTGCTTCTAGTAGTGATCCAGCAGGGTCCACAGCTTCCACTAGTGATACAGTGAGGTTCACAGCCTCCAGTAATAATCCAGTGCCCCCCCAACTTCTACTAGTGATCTAGTGGGGTCCACAGCTTCTACTAATGATCCAGTGGGGGGCCCACATCTTCTACTAGTGATCCAGTGGGGGGGGGGGGTCCACAGCTTCTACTAGTGAGCCAGTGGAGACTACAGCTTCTAGTGATCCAGTGGGGGTCCCCAGCTGCTAGTAGTGATCCATTGGGGGTCCACAGCTTCCACTAGTGATCCAGTGTGGTCCACAGCTTCCAATAATGATCCAGTGGATTCCACAGCTTCGAGTAGTGATCCAGTGGGGGTCTACAGCTTCGACCAGTGATCCAGTGGGGTCCCCAGCTTCTAGTGATCCAGTGGGGTCCCCAGCTTCTAGTAGGGATGCAGTGGGGTCCCCAGCTTCCACTAGTGATCCAGTGGGGGTCCCCAGCTTCCACTAGTGATCCAGTGGGGGTCCCCAGCTTCCACTAGTGATCCAGTGGGGGTCCACAGCTTCTCCTAGTGATCCAGTGGGGGTCCGCATCTTCCAGTAATGATCCTGTGTGGGCCCCTAGCTTCTACTAGTGATCCAGTGGGGGGTCCACAGCTTCTACTAGTGATCGAGTGGAGTCCATAGCCTCTACTACTGATCCAGTGGGGGTCCACAGCTTCTACTAGTGATCATGTGGAGTCCACAGCCTCTACTAGTGATCCAGTGGGGGGTCCACAGCTTCTACTAGTGATCGAGTGGAGTCCACAGCTTCAACTAGCAGTGATGCAGTGGGGGTCCACAGCTTCTAGTAGTGATCCAGTGGGCTCCACAGTTCACAGTAGTGATCCAGTGGGCTCCACAGTTCACAGTAGTGATCCAGTGGGGTCCTCAGCTTCAAGTAGTGATCCTGTGGGGGTCCCCATCTTCTAGTAGCGATCCGGGGGGGCCCCAAGCTTCTAGTAGTGATTCAGTGGGAGTCCCCAGCTTCTAGTAGGGTTCCAGTGGGGGTCCCCAGCTTCTAGTAGAGATCTAGTGGAGACTACAGCTTCTAGTGATCCAGTGGGGGTCCCCAACTTCTAGTAGTGTTCCAGTGGGGCCCCCAGCTTCCACTAGTGATCCAGTGGTGGTCTACAGCTTCTCCTAGTGATCCAGTGGGGGGTCCGCATCTTCCAGTAATGATCCTGTGTCAGCCCCCAGCTTCTACTAGTGATCCAGTGGGGGGCCCACCGCTTCTACTAGTGATCCAGTGGAGACTACAGCTTCTAGTGATCCAGTGGAGACTACAGCTTCTAGTGATCCAGTGGGGGTCCCCAGCTTCTAGTAGTGATCCATTGGGGGTCCACAGCTTCCACTAGTGATACAGTGGGGTCCACAGCTTCCAGTAATGATCTAGTGGAGCCCACAGCTTCTAGTAGTGAGCCAGTGGGGGTCTACAGCTTCGACCAGTGATCCAGTGGAGTCTACAGCTTCTAGTGATCCACTGGGGTCCCCAGCTTCTAGTAGGGATCCAGTGGGGGTCCCCAGCTTCTAGTAGTGTTCCAGTGGGGTCCCCAGCTTCCACGAGTGATCCAGTGGGGGTCCGCAGCTTCCACTAGTGATCTAGTGGGGGCCCACAGCTTCTCCTAGTGATCCAGTGGGGGTCCACAGCTTCTACTAGTGATCGAATGGAGTCCACAGCTTCTACTAGTGATCTGATGGGGGGTCCACAGCTTCTACTAGTGATTGAGTTGAGTCCACAGCCTCTACTAGTGATCCAGTGGGAGGTCCACAGCTTCTACTAGTGATCAAGTGGAGTCCACAGATTCAACTAGCAGTGATCCAGTGGGGGTCCACAGCTTCTAGTAGTGATCCAGTGGGCTCCACAGTTTACAGTAGTGATCCAGTGGGGTCCTCAGCTTCCAGTAGTGATCCTGTGGGGGTCCCCATCTTCTAGTAGTGATCCGGGGGGTCCCCAAGCTTTTAGTAGTGATCCAGTGGCAGTCCCCAGCTTCTAGTAGGGATCCAGTGGGGGTCCCCAGCTTCTAGTAGTGTTCCAATAGGGACCCCAGCTTCTAGTAGCGATCCAGTGGGGTCCAGAGCTATCACTAGTGATACAGTGAGGTTCACAGCCTCCAGTAATAATCCAGAGCCCCCCCAGCTTCTAATAGTGATCTAGTGGGGTCCACAGCTTCTACTAGAGATCCAGCGGGGGGTCCACAGCTTCTACTAGTGATCCAGTGGGGGGTCCACAGCTTCTACTAGTGATCCAGTGGAGACTACAGCTTCTAGTGATCCAGTGGGGGTCCCCAGCTTCTAGTAGTGTTCCAGTGGGGTCCCCAGCTCCCACGAGTGATCCTGTGTGGGCCCCCAGCTTCCACTAGTGATCCAGTGGGGGTCCACAGCTTCTCCTAGTGATCCAGTGGGGGGTGTCTGCATCTTCCAGTAATGATCCTTTGTGGGCCCCCAGTTTCTACTAGTGATCCAGTGGGGGGCCCACAGCTTCTACTAGTGATCGAGTGGAGTCCACAGCCTCTACTAGTGATCCAGTGGGGGTCCACAGCTTCTACTAGTGATCCAGTGTGGGCCCCCAGCTTCTACTAGTGATCGAGTGGGGGGCCCACAGCTTCTACTAGTGATCTAGTGGAGTCCACAGCTTCTACTAGTGATCTGGTGGGGGGTCCACAGCTTCTACTAGTGATCAAGGGGAGTCCACAGCCTCTACTAGTGATCCAGTGGGGGGTCAATAGCTTCTACTAGTGATCGAGTTGAGTCCACAGCCTCTACTAGTGATCCAGTGGGGGTCCACACCTTCTACTAGTGATCCAGTGTGGGCCTGCAGCTTCTATTAGTGATCCAGAGGACGCTCCACAGCTACTACTAATGATCGAGTGGAGTCCACAGCCTCTACTAGTGATCCAGTGGGGGGTCAATAGCTTCTACTAGTGATCGAGTTGAGTCCACAGCCTCTACTAGTGATCCAGTGGGGGTCCACACCTTCTACTAGTGATCCAGTGTGGGCCCGCAGCTTCTATTAGTGATCCAGTGGAGGGTCCACAGCTTCTACTAATGATCGAGTGGAGTCCACAGCCTCTACTAGTGATCCAGTGGGGGGTCCACAGCTTCTACTAGTGATCGAGTGGGGGTCCACAGCTTCTACTAGTGATCGAGTGGAGTCCACAGCCTCTACTAGTGATCCAGTGGGGGGTCCACAGCTTCTACTAGTGATCCAGTGGGGGTCCACAGATTCTACTAGTGATTGAGTGGAGTCCACTCCAGTGGGGGTCCACAGCCTCTACTAGTGATCCAGTGGGGGTCCACATCTTCTACTAGTGATCCAGTGTGGGCCCGCAGCTTCTATTAGTGATCCAGTGGAGGGTCCACAGCTTCTACTAATGATCGAGTGGAGTCCACAGCCTCTACTAGTGATCCAGTGGGGGGGTCCACAGCTTCTACTAGTGATCGAGTGGAGTCCACAGCTTCTACTAGTGATCGAGTGGAGTCCACAGCCTCTACTAGTGATCCACGTGAGGTCCACAGCTTCTACTAGTGATCCAGTGGGGGTCCACAGCTTCTACTAGTGATCGAGTGGAGTCCACTGCCTCTACTAGTGATCCAGTGGGGAGTCCACAGCTTCTACTATTGATCCAGTGGGGGTCCACAGATTCTACTAGTGATTGAGTGGAGTCCACTCCAGTGGGGGTCCACAGCCTCTACTAGTGATCCAGTGGGGGTCCACTGCTTCTACCAGTGATCCAGTGGGGGCCCCCAGCTTCTACTGGTAGTCTAGTGGGGGGTCCACAGCTTCTACTAGTGATCCAGTGGGGGACCCCAGCTTCTACTAGTGATCCAGTGGGGGTCCACAGCTTCTACTAGTGATCGAGAGGAGTCCAAAGCCTCTAATAGTGATCCAGTGGGGGTCCACAGTTTCAACTAGCAGTGATCCAGTGGGGGTCCACAGCTTCTAGTAGTGATCCAGTGGGCTCCACAGTTTACAGTAGTGATCCTGTGGGGGTCCCCATCTTGTAGTAGCAATCCGGGGGTCCCCAAGCTTCTAGTAGTGATCCAGTGGCAGTCCCCAGCTTCTAGTAGGGATCCAGTGGGGTCCACAGCTATCACTAGTGATACAGTGAGGTTCACAGCCTCCAGTAATACTCCAGTGCCCCCCCAGCTTCTACTAGTGATCTAGTGGAGTCCACAGCTTCTACTAGTGATCCAGTGGGGGTCCACAGCTTCTACTAGTGATCCAGTGGGGGTCCACAGCTTCTACTAGTGATCCAGTGGAGACTACAGCTTCTAGTGATCCAGTGGGGGTCCCCAGCTTCTAGTAGTGTTCCAGTGGGGTCCCCAGCTTCCACGAGAGATCCTGTGTGGGCCCCCAGCTTCCACTAGTGATCCAGTGGGGGTCCACAGCTTCTCCTAGTGATCCAGTGGGGGTGTCCGCATCTTCCAGTAATGATCCTGTGTGGGCCCCCAGCTTCTACTAGTGATCCAGTGGGGGTCCACAGCTTCTACTAGTGATTGAGTGGAGTCACACAGCCTCTACTAGTGATCCAGAGGGGGGTCCACAGCTTCTACTAGTAATCGAGTGGAGTCGCACAGCCTCTACTAGTGATCCAGTGGGGGGTCCACAGCTTCTACCAGTGATCCAGTGGCCCCCCCAGCTTTTACTAGTGCTCCAGTGGGGGTCCACAGCTTCTACTAGTGATCCAGTGGAGACTACAGCTTCTAGTGATCCAGTGGGGGTCCCCAGCTTCTAGTAGTGTTCCAGTGGGGTCCCCAGCTTCCACGAGAGATCCTGTGTGGGCCCCCAGCTTCCACTAGTGATCCAGTGGGGGTCCACAGCTTCTCCTAGTGATCCAGTGGGGGGGGGTCCGCATCTTCCAGTAATGATCCTGTGTGGGCCCCCAGCTTCTACTAGTGATCCAGTGGGAGGTCCACAGCTTCTACTAGTGATTGAGTGGAGTCACACAGCCTCTACTAGTGATCCAGTGGGGGGTCCACAGCTTCTACTAGTGATCGAGTGGAGTCGCACAGCCTCTACTAGTGATCTAGTGGGGGGTCCACAGCTTCTACCAGTGATCCAGTGGGGGTCCACAGCTTCTACTAGTGATCGAGTGGAGTCCACAGCCTCTACTGGTGATCCAGTGGGGGGGGTCAACAGCTTCTACTAGTGATCGAGTGGAGTCCACAGCCTCTACTAGTGATCCAGTGAGGGGTTCCACAGCTTCTACTAGTGATCAAGTGGAGTCCACAGCCTGTACTAGTGATCCACTGGGGGTACACATCTTCTACTAGTGATCCGGTGTGGGCCCGCAGCTTCTATTAGTGATCCAGTGGAGGGTCCACAGCTTCTACTAGTGATCAAGTGGGGGTCCACAGCCTCTACTAGTGATCAAGTGGGGGTCCACAGCTTCTACTAGTGATCCAGTGGGGGTCCACAGCTTCTACGAGTGATCCAGTGGGGGGTCCACAGCTTCTACTAGTGATCAAGTGGGGGCCCCCAGCCTCTACTTGTGATCCACTGGGGGTCCACATCTTCTACTAGTGATCCAGTGTGGGCCCGCAGCTTCTATTAGTGATCCAGTGGAGGGTCCACAGCTTCTACTAATGATCCAGTGGAGTCCACAGCCTCTATAAGTGATCCAGTGGGGGGTCCACAGCTTCTACTAGTGATCAAGTGGAGTCCACAGCCTCTACTAGTGATCCAGTGGCGGTCCACAGCTTCTACTAGTGATCCAGTGGGGTGGTGATAGTTTGGCAATGCCGATTAAAAGAGCTGGTTTGGAGAGGTGGTTTGACCTGGTGGATTCAGATGGGGTTCTCCCCTGGGAGATATTGCAAGATAAGATCGGTCCCTCTTTTTCTAGGTTTAAGTACCTCCAGTTAAGATCATGGTATGAGGCGGAAGCTCGAGAAATAGAAGGGAATTGGGAACTCGAGCAGTTATTTCAAGATTCACGCCCAAGGAAGAAAGAAATATCTCTGTGGTATTTGAGCCTTTTGGAAGCAGAGGATCACGAGGCCCCTGCTCAGTCATCGGTGTGAATTCTTCCCCACTTGCTCAGGACATTGAAAATGTTTTTGAATTTTCTTTCAAGTTACTGTACAAATATATAAAGCCTGCTAGGCTAAAGAAAAATCATTTTTTGTCTTGAACAGGCTTTATTATACTCCGGCCAAAATAGCTAAATTTGCACCTGTCCCAATTCCAGTATGCCCGAGGTGTTCTTTTGATAGGGCCGACGACATTCATATGTTTTTGAATGTCCAGATTTGGGTTTTTTGGGAAAAATGTGGGTGTGACTTTGACAGCTATTTTTCGAATACATATCGAGATGGATCTTCATCTAGTGGTTTTTGGTGTAAATAATTATGTTAAAGGGCGGCTTTCTCAGACTCACATTGGTTTGTTACTTTACCTTGTAATTTTGGCCAGGAGGGAGATCTGTATAAGATGGAAAGATCCATCTCCCCCAATACAGAAAGCTGGTTAAAGGCGGCATTATGCATGGCCTGTTTAGAGCAAGAAGGGGTATCGGAAACCGATAACATCTGGTTTCCTCTCCTAAGTTGGGGTCGTCACCTGTACTTGATAACTTGATAATTTGATAAGATTTTTGGCGGGTCCAATGATTACACCAGTCCTCAGGCACGAGAGGAAGGCCATGGAGTGCCAGACAAAAAGCAGTAAGTCGGGGGGCTCCCAGTAATGTATAAGTCGGCTTGTTAAAACTGCTAATGTCTTTGGTGAGATGAGGACAAAAAAAAAAAAAAAAAGTGATCCAGTGGGGTGTCCACAGCTTCTACGAGTGATCCAGTGGGGGGTCCACAGCTTCTACTAGTGATCGAGTGGGGCCACCCAGCCTCTACTTGTGATCCAGTGGGGGTCCACAGCTTCTACCAGTGATCCAGTGGAGTCCAAAGCTTCCACTAGTGATCCAGTGGGGGCCCACAGCTTCTCCTAGTGATCCAGTGGGGGTCCGCATTTTCCTGTAATGATCCTGTGTGGGTCCCCAGCTTCAACTAGTGATCGAGTGGAGTCCACAGCTTCTACTAGTGATCTGATGGGGGGTCCACAGCTTCTACTAGTGATCGAGTGGTGGGGTCCACAGCTTCTACTAGTGATCGAGTGGAGTCCACAGCCTCGACTAGTGATCTAGTGGGGGGTCCACAGCTTCTACCAGTGATCCAGTGGGGGTCCACAGCTTCTACTAGTGATCGAGTGGAGTCCACAGCCTCTACTGGTGATCCAGTGGGGGGTCAACAGCTTCTACTAGTGATCGAGTGGAGTCCACAGCCTCTACTAGTGATCAGTGAGGGTTCCACAGCTTCTACTAGTGATCAAGTGGAGTCCACAGCCTGTACTAGTGATCCACTGGGGGTACACATCTTCTACTAGTGATCCGGTGTGGGCCCGCAGCTTCTATTAGTGATCCAGTGGAGGGTCCACAGCTTCTACTAGTGATCAAGTGGGGGGTCCACAGCCTCTACTAGTGATCAAGTGGGGGGTCCACAGCTTCTACTAGTGATCCAGTGGGGGGTCCACAGCTTCTACGAGTGATCCAGTGGGGGGTCCACAGCTTCTACTAGTGATCGAGTGGAGTCCACAGCATCAACTAGCAGTGATCCAGTGGGGTCCTCAGCTTCCAGTAGTGATCCTGTGGGGGTCCCCATCTTCTAGTAGCGATCCGGGGGGTCCCCAAGCTTCTAGTAGTGATCCAGTGGCAGTCCCCAGCTTCTAGTAGGGATCCAGTGGGGGTCCCCAGCTTCTAGTAGTGTTTCAATAGGGTCCTCAGCTTCTAGTAGCGATCCAGTGGGGTCCACAGCTATCACTAGTGATACAGTGAGGTTCACAGCCTCCAGTAATAATCCAGTGCCCCCCAGTTTCTACTAGTCATCTAGTGGAGTCCACAGCCTCTACTGCTGATCCAGTGGGGGGGTCAACAGCTTCTACTAGTGATCGAGTGGAGTCCACAGCTTCTAGTGATCCAGTGGGGGTCCCCACCTTCCAGTAGTGTTCCAGTGGGGTCCCCAGCTCCCACGAGTGATCCTGTGTGGGCCCCCAGCTTCTACTAGTGATCCAGTGGGGGTCCACAGCTTCTTCTAGTGATCCAGTGGGAGGCCCACAGCTTCTACTAGTGATCGAGTGGAGTCCACAGCTTCTACTAGTGATCGAGTGGAGTCCACAGCCTCTACTAGTGATCCAGTGGGGGTCCACAGCTTCTACCAGTGATCCAGTGTGGGCCCCCAGCTTCTACTAGTGATCCAGTGGGAGGCCCACAGCTTCTACTAGTGATCGAGTGGAGTCCACAGCTTTTACTAGTGATCCGGTGGGGGGTCCACAGCTTCTACTAGTGATCAAGTGGAGTCCACAGCCTCTACTAGTGATCCAGTGGGGAGTCCACAGCCTCTACTAGTGATCGAGTGGGGGTCCACAGCTTCTACCAGTGATCCAGTGCGGGCCCCCAGCTTCTACTAGTGATCCAGTGGGGGGTCCACAGCTTTTACTAGTGATCCAGTGGAGTCGCACAGCCTCTACTAGTGATCCAGTGGGGGTTCCACAGCTTCTACCAGTGATCCAGTGGGCCCCCCCAGCTTCTACTAGTGATCCAGTGGGGGGTCAATGTAGGAGAGTCGGATCTGCCTCTTATGGTTACCCCCACCTTTTGCTGATGTTACACTGTTTTTCGACTTTAGTCTGGCTGGGGCCCTGCTATCCAGGACCCCAGCCTAGCTGCTTCCTCTCTAAATTGATTCCATGTACCTTAAGTACGCTTCAGATTGGATTCTGGGGTGCCCTTATAAGTCCCTAGTATATGGTATACTATGTACCCAGGGCATAGGTACCCCAGAGGCCTACCAGGGGCTGAAGCATGTACAGTGCCACCCCTGGAAAGCCATCCAAAATGACACCACAGGACTGCTACTGCAGCCTGAGTGAGGTGGTGCATGCACCCCTTACAGAGATATAGGTTCACTATATCTCACCCATCACTGCACATAGAAACCTATCAGTCACCCCTATGGCAGGCCTTATCAATCCTGAAGGCAGGGTGCTTGGTTTTATGTGAGAGGGTGCCCATGCATGAGCAGAGCCTCTCTGCAGCCTTCGGAATCTCCTCTCCGGGGTTGTCTGTGATGCAGCCTGACCATATACTCTTAAGTGCATTATATCCCCGCGGTAAATGCTAACTTTAGGATGGCTGCACGGAAACATGTTGTGTTTGGTGTCAAACACCTTGGAATCATACCCCCACACCAGTAACTGGTGTGGGAGTATGATCCCACCCTTCTAGAGGGAGAGACATGACAGCACCGGTATACCCGGTAGAAACTTTACAGAGCCTGGCATCACAAAATGGATGCTGCAGCCACAGACACGAGTCTGGCCTCCTGCTGCTGACCGAAACTCCGGCAGGGGAGGCCTGGACAATAGGTTTACTGTCACAGGGAGGTGTTACCACCTCCCAGACAGGCCTTAGTGGATTGGGGCTGGGTGGGTGCACTCCCAAGAGTGCTTTGAAGTCCTGCGCTGGGGGCACATTTGGTGTCCTCGTGCATACCCCAGTTCAAACCGGTTGCAGGGGCTGCCAGCCCCTGCTCTGGCGTGAAACTGGACAAAGGAAATGGTTGTAGCCACCCCTCTTTCCAATCCCTCCCATAGGTGGGTCCTCAGAGGTAGTCCATCCCCTTTCTTAGGTATAAGTAAGGAACTCCTGGCAACAGGACTTTAGATATCCCTGGACGAAACTCTGCAACTGAATCCTGGAACTTCGACGCTCTACTCAAGACTAGAGGACTGAAGAAATCTCCCTTGGGGTCAAGGAGTGACTCCCCTGCTTGGCAGGCACCAACGAAGCATTTGCCGGTCTGCATCTCCGAAGCTCCCGCCGTACTCCGAAGTAATTGCAGCCCAGGAAGAGGATTTCCAGACTTCTCAGAGGCCGACCCGAGTCCCCAGCAAAGCTGAGACCCGCAGCCCTCACGAGTGACGTGGAACTGGAACTCCTGGACAGCGTGCACATTTGCTAGTGCATCGACTTCTCGACGTCTCTTGAAGTCCTGCTTTGGGTTACTTGTAGCCCAGGCCCCGAGCACCATTTGCACCGAAGATTGTGAGCCTACACTCCACGAGTGTTCCGTGGGCCCGCTTCTTGCATTGCCGCTCGAGGCTCCTTCGCGATCCCTGGTCCGTCGACTGGTGGGTCCCTGTGAAGGCAACTCTGATTTTCTTTGGGCTTCCCTGGTTGCTCCAGACGTGCCCTGACTCCCCACCGAGTGGTGAGTCCCTCAGACCTTGCTGGTCTGCACAGAAGCATCTTTCTCCTTTCTGCGTGGGTTGCTGTTGCCAAGGCTTGTTGTGTTCAATCCGGACACCAACGCTGCAGCACTCGACATCCTTCGTGGGACAGCTCGAATCCAGCTCCTGGTCGTCGTCGACGCCTCCTGGTCCTCGTGGCTGAAGAGTCAAGCTTCACCTCTTTCACCTGAAGCACCCGACATCGGTGGGCATTCGACTGACTATCGTGCCCCTGGTCACTGGCAAGTGACCCAGACTCTGTCCCCTCTGCTTTCAGGTTCTTCTCATCTCCGATCCAGGCTTGGATCTCTTCGGACACTTCGCATCTTCCCGGCAGCAGCACTTCCTTGCAGGCTGCCATTGAAATCGACGACGCGACCCGACACCATTCGACACCTATGCACCCGGCTTCCCTGGGTGAGGTAACTCGAGTACTCCAGTGCTCCCGTGGGTGTTGACCCTAGAACTGAATAAGTCCAAGAGGGTTTGGTCCTAATCCATTTCTAAGTGTCCTTAAACTCTAAAACTCTAACCGCGACTTTCCCATAGACGATAACTGAGCTCGCGGCTGTGTTCACACACTGCACACAGCCCCCGTGGGTCCCCTGTGTCACTACCTTGGGTGGTTCCTTGGGGTCCCAGTGATTCTACAGGCTCTAGGCCTTGTGTCTACTTAAGTCGTGGTTCTTATACCACTTTCTTAATATATGGTTTGGTACGCCCCTGGGGCTAATCGTATATTGTGCTACTTTACTGTGCTATTTGACTTGTAACTTGTGTACTTTGACCTCTAGCCTCATAAAGAGACTATTGGGTAGTGTTTAGTAATAAATACATATATTTTATATACATACCTGGTGTGGTTATCCTTTCATTTGGTCATTCATGAGATTATAACTGGTAAAACAAACAGCTTAACACTCCTTCAAGACTTAGCCTGAAGGCTGCTCTCCATAGCTACCACTAGGATAGCTTTCAATAAAGGTTGTCTTTAAACCTATCATCAATAAAGGTCGTTTGGACTGGTGCAAGGTGCCCACTATAACTAGTGGACAGCATATACCAGGCCAACTTCTCACAGTCAACAGCTTCTACTAGTGATCGAGTGGAGTCCACAGCCTCTACTAGTGATCCAGTGAGGGGTCCACAGCTTCTACTAGTGATCAAGTGGAGTCCACAGACTGTACTAGTGATCCACTGGGGGTCCACAGCTTCTACTAGTGATCCAGTGTGGGCCCGCAGCTTCTATTAGTGATCCAGTGGAAGGTCCACAGCTTCTACTAATGATCGAGTGGAGTCCACAGCCTCTACTAGTGATCCACGTGAGGTCCACAGCTTCTACTAATGATCCAGTGAGGGTCCACAGCTTCTACTAGTGATCGAGTGGAGTCCACAGCCTCTACTAGTGATCCACGTGAGGTCCACAGCTTCTACTAGTGATCCAGTGGGGGTCCACAGCTTCTACTAGTGATCCAGTGGGGGGTCCACAGCTTCTACTAGTGATCCAGTGGGGGTCCACAGATGCTACTAGTGATCCAGTGGAGTCCACAGCCTCTACTAGTGATCCAGTGGGGATCCACAGCTTCTACTAGTGATCGAGTGGAGTCCACAGCCTCTACTAGTGATCCAGTGGGGGGTCCACAGCTTCTACTAGTGATCCAGTGGGGGTCCACATATTCTACTAGTGATCCAGTGGGGGTCCACAGCTTCTACTAGTGATCCAGTGGAGTCCACAGCCTCTACTAGTGATCCAGTGGGGGTCCACTGCTTCTATCAGTGATCCAGTGGGGGCCCCCAGCTTCTACTGGTAGTCTATTGGGGGGTCCACAGCTTCTACTAGTGATCCAGTGGGGGACCCCAGCTTCTACTAGTGATCCAGTGGGGGTCCACAGCTTCTACTAGTGATCGAGTGGAGTCCACAGCCTCTACTAGTGATCCAGTGGGGGGCCCACAGCTTCAACTAGCAGTGATCAGTGGGGGTCCACAGCTTCTAGTAGTGATCCAGTGGGCTCCTCAGCTTCCAGTAGTGATCCTGTGGGGGTCCTCATCTTCTAGTAGCGATCCGGGGGGTCCCCAAGCTTCTAGTAGTGATCCAGTGGTAGTCCCCAGCTTCTAGTAGGGATCCAGTGGGGGTCCCCAGCTTCTAGTAGTGTTCCAATAGGGTCCCCAGCTTCTAGTAGCGATCCAGTGGGGTCCACAGCTTCTACTAGTGATCCAGTGGGGGTCCACAGCTTCTACTAGTGATCCAGTGGGGGTCCACAGCTTCTACTAGTGATCCAGTGGAGACTACAGCTTCTAGTGATCCAGTGGGGTCCCCAGCTTCTAGTAGTGTTCCAGTGGGGTCCCCAGCTTCCACGAGAGATCCTGTGTGGGCCCCCAGCTTCCACTAGTGATCCAGTGGGGGTCCACAGCTTTTCCTAGTGATCCAGTGGGGGGTGTCCGCATCTTCCAGTAATGATCCTGTGTGGGCCCCCAGCTTCTACTAGTGATCCAGTGGGGGGTCCACAGCTTCTACTAGTGATCCAGTGGGGGTCCACAGCCTCTACTAGTGATCCAGTGGGGGTCCACAGCTTCTACTAGTGATCGAGTGGAGTCCACAGCCTCTACTAGTGATCCAGTGGGGGCCCCCAGCTTCTACTGGTAGTCTAGTGGGGGGTCCACAGCTTCTACTAGTGATCCAGTGGGGGACCCCAGCTTCTACTAGTGATCCAGTGGGGGGTCCACAGCTTCTACTAGTGATCGAGTGGAGTCCACAGCCTCTACTAGTGATCCAGTGGGGGGGTCCATAGCTTCAACTAGCAGTGATCCAGTGGGGGTCCACAGCTTCTAGTAGTGATCCAGTGGGCTCCTCAGCTTCCAGTAGTGATCCTGTGGGGGGTCCCCATCTTCTAGTAGCGATCCGGCTGGTCCCCAAGCTTCTAGTAGTGATCCAGTGGCAGTCCCCAGCTTCTAGTAGGGATCCAGTGGGGGTCCCCAGCTTCTACTAGTGTTCCAATAGGGTCCCCAGCTTCTAGTAGCGATCCAGTGGGGTCCACAGCTATCACTAGTGATACAGTGAGGTTCACAGCCTCCAGTAATACTCCAGTGCCCCCCCAGCTTCTACTAGTGATCTAGTGGAGTCCACAGCTTCTACTAGTGATCCAGTGGGGGGTCCACAGCTTCTACTAGTGATCCAGTGGGGGGTCCACAGCTTCTACTAGTGATCCAGTGGAGACTACAGCTTCTATTGATCCAGTGGGGGTCCCCAGCTTCTAGTAGTGTTCTAGTGGGGTCCCCAGCTTCCACGAGAGATCCTGTGTGGGCCCCCAGCTTCCACTAGTGATCCAGTGGGGGTCCACAGCTTCTCCTAGTGATCCAGTGGGGGGTGGCCGCATCTTCCAGTAATGATCCTGTGTGGGCCCCCAGCTTCTACTAGTGATCCAGTGGGGGGTCCACAGCTTCTACTAGTGATCCAGTGGAGTCACACAGCCTCTACTAGTGATCCAGTGGGGGGTCCACAGCTTCTACTAGTGATCGAGTGGAGTCGCACAGCCTCTACTAGTGATCCAGTGGGGGTCCACAGCTTCTACTAGTGATCCAGTGGAGACTACAGCTTCTAGTGATGCAGTGGGGGTCCCCAGCTTCTAGTAGTGTTCCAGTGGGGTCCCCGGCTCCCACGAGTGATCATGTGTGGGCCCCCAGCTTCCACTAGTGATCCAGTGGGGGTCCACAGCTTCTCCTTGTGATCCAGTGGGGGGTGTCTGCATCTTCCAGTAATGATCCTTTGTGGGCCCCCAGCTTCTACTAGTGATCCAGTGGGGGGCCCACAGCTTCTACTAGTGATCGAGTGGAGTCCACAGCTTCTACTAGTGATCCGGTGGGGGGTCCACAGCTTCTACTAGTGAACCAGTGGGGGGTCCACAGCTTCTACTAGTGATCGAGTTGAGTTCACAGCCTCTACTAGTGATCCAGTGGGGGTCCACAGCTTCTACCAGTGATCCAGTGTGGGCCCCCAGCTTCTACTAGTGATCCAGTGGGGGGTCCACAGCTTCTACTAGTGAGCGAGTGGAGTCGAACAGCCTCTACTAGTGATCCAGTGGGGGGTCCACAGCTTCTACCAGTGATGCAGTGGGCCCCCCCAGCTTCTACTAGTGATCCAGTGGGGGGTCCACAGCTTCTACTAGTGATCGAGTGGAGTCCACAGCCTCTACTGGTGATCCAGTGGGGGGTCAACAGCTTCTACTAGTGATCGAGTGGAGTCCACAGCCTCTACTAGTGATCCACTGAGGGGTCCACAGCTTCTACTAGTGATCCACTGGGGGTCCACAGTTTCTACTAGTGATCCAGTGTGGGCCTGCAGCTTCTATTAGTGATCCAGTGGAAGGTCCACAGCTTCTACTAATGATCGAGTGGAGTCCACAGCCTCTACTAGTGATCCAGTGGGGGGTCCACAGCTTCTACTAGTGATCCAGTGGAGTCCACAGCTTTAACTAGCAGTGATCCAGTGGGGGTCCATAGCTTCTAGTAGTGATTCAGTGGGCTCCACAGTTTACAGTAGGGATCCAGTGGGGTCCTCAGCTTCCAGTAGTGATCCTGTGGGGGTTCCCATCTTCTAGTAGCAATCCGGGGGGTCCCCAAGCTTCTAGTATTGATCCAGTGGCAGTCCCCAGCTTCTAGTAGGGATCCAGTGGGGGTCCCCAGCTTCTAGTAATGTTCCAATACGGTCCTCAGCTTCTAGTAGCGATCCAGTGAGGTCCACATCTATCACTAGTGATACAGTGAGGATCACAGCCTCCAGTAATAATCCAGTGCCCCCCCAGCTTCTACTAGTGATCTAGTGGAGTCCACAGCCTCTACTGGTGATCCAGTGGGGGGGTCAACAGCTTCTACTAGTGATTGAGTGGAGTCCACAGCTTCTAGTGATCCAGTGGGGGTCCCCAGCTTCTAGTAGTGTTCCAGTGGGGTCCCCAGCTCCCACGAGTGATCCTGTGTGGGCCCCCAGCTTCTACTAGTGATCCAGTGGGGGGTCCACAGCTTCTCCTAGTGATCCAGTGGGGGGTGTCTGCATCTTCCAGTAATGATCCTTTGTGGGCCCCCAGCTTCTACTAGTGATCCATTGGGGGGCCCACAGCTTCTACTAGTGATCAAGTGGAGTCCACAGCCTGTACTAGTGATCCAGTGGGGGTCCACAGCTTCTACTAGTGATCCAGTGGAGTCGCACAGCCTCTACTAGTGATCCAGTGGGGGTTTCACAGCTTCTACCAGTGATCCAGTGGGCCCCCCCAGCTTCTACTAGTGATCCAGTGGGGGGTCCACAGCTTCTACTAGTGATCGAGTGGAGTCCACAGCCTCTACTAGTGATCCAGTGAGGGGTCCACAGCTTCTACTAGTGATCAAGTGGAGTCCACAGCCTGTACTAGTGATCCACTGGGGGTGCACAGCTTCTACTAGTGATCCAGTGTGGGCCCGCAGCTTCTATTAGTGATCCAGTGGAAGGTCCACAGCTTCTACTAATGATTGAGTGGAGTCCACAGCCTCTACTAGTGATCCACGTGAGGTCCACAGCTTCTACTAGTGATCCAGTGGGGGTCCAACTAGTGATCGAGTGGAGTCCACAGCCTCTACTAGTGATCCAGTGGGGGGTCCACAGCTTCTACTAGGGATCCAGTGGGGGTCCACAGATTCTACTAGTGATCGAGTGGAGTCCACAGCCTCTACTAGTGATCCAGTGGGGGTCCACAACTTCTACTAGTGATCGAGTGGAGTCCACAGCCTCTACTAGTGATCCAGTGGGGGTCCACTGCTTCTATCAGTGATCCAGTGGGGGCCCCCAGCTTCTACTGGTAGTCTAGTGGGGGGTCCACAGCTTCTGCTAGTGATCCAGTGGGGGACCCCAGCTTCTACTAGTGATCCAGTGGGGGGTCCACAGCTTCTACTAGTGATCGAGTGGAGTCCACAGCCTCTACTAGTGATCCAGTGGGGGGGTCCACAGCTTCAACTAGCAGTGATCCAGTGGGGGTCCACAGCTTCTAGTAGTGATCCAGTGGGCTCCTCAGCTTCCAGTAGTGATCCTGTGGGGGTCCCCATCTTACTGTAGCGATCCGGGGGGTCCCCAAGCTTCTAGTAGTGATCCGGGGGGTCCCCAAGCTTCTAGTAGTGATCCAGTGGCAGTCCCCAGCTTCTAGTAGGGATCCAGTGGGGGTCCCCAGCTTCTAGTAGTGTTCCAATAGGGTCCCCAGCTTCTAGTAGCGATCCAGTGGGGTCCACAGCTTCTACTAGTGATCCAGTGGGGGGTCCACAGCTTCTACTAGTGATCCAGTGGGGGATCCACAGCTTCTACTAAAGATCCAGTGGAGACTACAGCTTCTAGTGATCCAGTGGGGGTCCCCAGCTTCTAGTAGTGTTCCAGTGGGGTCCCCAGCTTCCACGAGAGATCCTGTGTGGGCCCCCAGCTTCCACTAGTGATCCAGTGGGGGTCCACAGCTTCTCCTAGTGATCCAGTGGGGGGTGTCCGCATCTTCCAGTAATGATCCTGTGTGGGCCCCCAGCTTCTACTAGTGATCCAGTGGGGGGGTCCACAGCTTCTACTAGTGATCGAGTGGAGTCCACAGCTTCTACTAGTGATCCGGTGGGGGGTCCACAGCTTCTACTAGTGAGCAAGTGGAGTCCACAGCCTCTATTAGTGATCCAGTGGGGGGTCCACAGCTTCTACTAGTTATCGAGTGAGTCGCACAGCCTCTACTAGTGATCCAGTGGGGGTCCACAGCTTCTACTAGTGATCGAGTGGAGTCGCACAGCCTCTATTAGTGATCCAGTGGGGGGTCCACAGCTTTTACCACTGATCCAGTGGCCCCCCAGCTTCTACTAGTGATCCAGTGGGGGGTCCACAGCTTCTACTAGTGATCCAGTGGAGTCCACAGCCTCTACTAGTGATGGAGTGGGGGGGCCACAGCTTCTACTAGTGATCAAGTGGAGTCCACAGCCTCTACTAGTGATCCAGTGGGGGGTCCACAGCTTCTACTAGTGATCCAGTGGGGGGGTCCACAGCTTCTACTAGTGATCCAGTGGGGTCCACAGCTTCTACTTCTGATCGAGTGGAGTCCACAGCCTCTACTAGTGATCGAGTGGGGGGGCCACAGCTTCTACTAGTGATCAAGTGGAGTCCACAGCCTCTACTAGTGATCCACGTGAGGTCCACAGCTTCTACTAGTGATCCAGTGGGGGTCCAACTAGTGATCGAGTGGAGTCCACAGCCTCTACTAGTGATCCAGTGGGGGGTCCACAGCTTCTACTAGTGATCCAGTGGGGGTCCACAGATTCTACTAGTGATCGAGTGGAGTCCACAGCCTCTACTAGTGATCCAGTGGGGGTCCACAGCTTCTACTAGTGATCGAGTGGAGTCCACAGCCTCTACTAGTGATCCAGTGGGGGTCCACTGCTTCTATCAGTGATCCAGTGGGGCCCCCCAGCTTCTACTGGTAGTCTAGTGGAGGGTCCACAGCGTCTACTAGTGATACAGTGGGGGACCCCAGCTTCTACTAGTGATCCAGTGGGGGGTCCACAGCTTCTACTAGTGATCCAGTGGGGGGTCCACAGCCTCTACTAGTGATCCAGTGGGGGGTCCACAGCCTCAACTAGCAGTGATCCAGTGGGGGTCCACAGCTTCTAGTAGTGATCGAATGGACTCCTCAGCTTCCAGTAGTGATCCTGTGGGGGTCCCCATCTTCTAGTAGCGATCCGGGGTGTCCCCAAGCTTCTAGTAGTGATCCAGTGGCAGTCCCCAGCTTCTAGTAGGGATCCAGTGGGGGTCCCCAGCTTCTAGTAGCGTTCCAATAGGGTCCCCAGCTTCTAGTAGTGATCCAGTGGGGGGGTCCACAGCTTCTACTAGTGATCCAGTGGGGGGTCCACAGCTTCTACTAGTGATCCAGTGGAGACTACAGCTTCTAGTGATCCAGTGGGGGTCCCCAGCTTCTAGTAGTGTTCCAGTGGGGTCCCCAGCTTCCACGAGAGATCCTGTGTGGGCCCCCAGCTTCCACTAGTGATCCAGTGGGGGTCCACAGCTTCTCCTAGTGATCCAGTGGGGGGTGTCCGCATCTTCCAGTAATGATCCTGTGTGGGCCCCCAGCTTCTAGTGATCCAGTGGGGGGTCCACAGCTTCTACTAGTGATCAAGTGGAGTCCACAGCTTCTACTAGTGATCCGGTGGGGGGTCCACAGCATCTACTAGTGATCGAGTGGAGTCCACAGCCTCTACTAGTGATCGAGTGGGGGGGCCACAGCTTCTACTAGTGATCAAGTGGAGTCCACAGCCTCTACTAGTGATCCAGTGGGGGGTTCCACAGCTTCTACTAGTGATCCAGTGGGGGTCCACAGATTCTACTAGTGATCGAGTGGAGTCCACAGCCTCTACTAGTGATCCAGTGGGGGTCCACAGCTTCTACTAGTGATCGAGTGGAGTCCACAGCCTCTATTAGTGATCCAGTGGGGGTCCACTGCTTCTATCAGTGATCCAGTGGGGCCCCCCAGCTTCTACTGGTAGTCTAGTGGGGGGTCCACAGCTTCTACTAGTGATCCAGTGGGGGACCCCAGCTTCTACTAGTGATCCAGTGGGGGGTCCACAGCTTCTACTAGTGATCGAGTGGAGTCCACAGCCTCTACTAGTAATCCAGTGGGGGGGTCCACAGCTTCAACTAGCAGTGATCCGGTGGGGGTCCACAGCTTCTAGTAGTGATCCAGTGGGCTCCTCAGCTGCCAGTAGTGATCCTGTGGGGGTCCCCATCTTCTAGTAGCGATCCGGGGGGTCCCCAAGCTTCTAGTAGTGATCCAGTGGCAGTCCCCAGCTTCTAGTAGGGATCCAGTGGGGGTCCCCAGCTTCTAGTAGTGTTCCAATAGGGTCCCCAGCTTCTAGTAGCGATCCAGTGGGGTCCACAGCTTCTACTAGTGATCCAGTGGGGGGGTCCACAGCTTCTACTAGTGATCCAGTGGGGGGTCCACAGCTTCTACTAGTGATCCAGTGGAGACTACAGCTTCTAGTGATCCAGTGGGGGTCCCCAGCTTCTAGTAGTATTCCAGTGGGGTCCCCAGCTTCTCCTAGTGATCCAGTGGGGGGTGTCCGCATCTTCCAGTAATGATCCTGTGTGGGCCCCCAGCTTCTACTAGTGATCCAGTGGGGGGTCCACAGCTTCTACTAGTGATCGAGTGGAGTCCACAGCTTCTACTAGTGATCCAGTGGGGGGTCCACAGCTTCTACTAGTGATCAAGTGGAGTCCACAGCCTCTACTAGTGATCCAGTGGGGGGTCCACAGCTTCTACTAGTTATCGAGTGGAGTCGCACAGCCTCTACTAGTGATCCAGTGGGGGGTCCACAGCTTCTACTAGTGATCGAGTGGAGTCGCACAGCCTCTACTAGTGATCCAGTGGGGGGTCCACAGCTTTTACCACTGATCCAGTGGCCCCCCCCAGCTTCTACTAGTGATCCAGTGGGGGGTCCACAGCTTCTACTAGTGATTGAGTGGAGTCCACAGCCTCTACTGGTGATCCAGTGGGGGGTCAACAGCTTCTACTAGTGATCAAGTGGAGTCCACAGCCTGTACTAGTGATCCACTGGGGGTCCACATCTTCTACTAGTGATCCAGTGTGGGCTAGCTGCTTCTATTAGTGATCCAGTGGATGGTCCACAGCTTCTACTAATGATCGAGTGGAGTCCACAGCCTCTACTAGTGATCGAGTGGGGGGGCCACAGCTTCTACTAGTGATCAAGTGGGGGGTCCACAGCTTCTACGAGTGATCGAGTGGGGGCCCCCAGCCTCTACTTGTGATCCAGTGGGGGACCACAGCTTCTACCAGTGATCCAGTGGAGTCCACAGCTTCTACCAGTGATCCAGTGGGGCCCCCATCCTTTACTAGTGATCCAGTGGGGGGTCCACAGCTTCCACTAGTGATCCAGTGGGGGCCCACAGCTTCTCCTAGTGATCCAGTGGGGGGTCCGCATCTTCCAGTAATGATCCTGTGTGGGTCCCCAGCTTCTACTAGTGATCCAGTGGGGGGGTCCCCAGCTTCTACTAGTGATCGAGTGGAGTCCACAGCCTCTACTAGTGATCCAGTGGGGGTTCCACAGCTTCTACTAGTGATCAAGTGGAGTCCACAGCCTCTACTAGTGATCCAGTGGGGGGTCCACAGCTTCTACTAGTGATCGAGTGGAGTCCACAGCTTCATCTAGCAGTGATCCAGTGGGGGTCCACAGCTTCTAGTAGTGATCCAATGGGCTCTACAGTTTACAGTAGTGATCCAATGGGGTCCTCAGCTTCCAGTAGTGATCCTGTAGGGGGTCCCCATCTTCTAGTAGCGATCCGGGGGGTCCCCAAGCTTCTAGTAGTGATCCAGTGGCAGTCCCCAGCTTCTAGTAGGGATCCAGTGGGGGTCCCCAGCTTCTAGTAGTGTTCCAATAGGGTCCCCAGCTTCTAGTAGCGATCCAGTGGGGTCCACAGCTATCACTAGTGATACAGTGAGGTTCACAGCCTCCAGTAATAATCCAGTGCCCCCCCAGCTTCTACTAGTGATCTAGTGGGGTCCACAGCTTTTAATAGTGATCCAGTGGGGGCCCCCAGCTTCTACTAGTGATCCAGTGGGGGTCCACAGCTTCTACCACTGATCCAGTGGGGTCCACAGCTTCTACCACTGATCCAGTGGAGTCCACAGCTTCTAGTAGTGATCCAGTGGGGTCCACAGCCTCTAGTAGCGATCCGGGGGGTCCCCAAGCTTCTAGTAGTGATCCAGTGGCAGTCCCCAGCTTCTAGTAGGGATCCAGTGGGGGTCCCCAGCTTCTAGTAGCGTTCCAATAGGGTCCCCAGCTTCTAGTAGCGATCCAGTGGGGTCCACAGCTTCTACTAGTGATCCAGTGGGGGGTCCACAGCTTCTACTAGTGATCCAGTGGGGGTCCACAGCTTCTACTAGTGATCCAGTGGAGACTACAGCTTCTAGTGATCCAGTGGGGTCCCCAGCTTCTAGTAGTGTTCCAGTGGGGTCCCCAGCTTCCACGAGAGATCCTGTGTGGGCCCCCAGCTTCCTCCACTAGTGATCCAGTGGGGGTCCACAGCTTCTCCTAGTGATCCAGTGGGGGGTGTCCGCATCTTCCAGTAATGATCCTGTGTGGGCCCCCAGCTTCTGCTAGTGATCCGGGGGGGGGTCCACAGCTTCTACTAGTGATAAAGTGGAGTCCACAGCCTCTATTAGTGATCCAGTGGGGGGTCCACAGCTTCTACTAGTTATCGAGTGGAGTCGCACAGCCTCTACTAGTGATCCAGTGGGGGGTCCACAGCTTTTACCACTGATCCAGTGGCCCCCCCAGCTTCTACTAGTGATCCAGTGGGGGGTCCACAGCTTCTACTAGTGATCCAGTAGGGGGTCCCCATCTTCTAGTAGCGAGTCCACAGCCTCTACTAGTGGTCCACAGCTTCTACTAGTGATCCAGTGGGGGTCCACAGCTTCTACTAGTGATCGAGTGGAGTCCACAGCCTCTACTAGTGATCGAGTGGGGGGGCCACAGCTTCTACTAGTGATCCAGTGGGGGGTCCACAGCTTCTACTAGTGATCCAGTGGGGGTCCACAGCTTCTACTAGTGATCCAGTGGAGACTACAGCTTCTAGTGATCCAGTGGGGGTCCCCAGCTTCTAGTAGTATTCCAGTGGGGTCCCCAGCTTCTCCTAGTGATCCAGTGGGGGTGTCCGCATCTTCCAGTAATGATCCTGTGTGGGCCCCCAGCTTCTACTAGTGATCCAGTGGGGGTCCACAGCTTCTACTAGTGATCGAGTGGAGTCCACAGCTTCTACTAGTGATCCAGTGGGGGTCCACAGCTTCTACTAGTGATCAAGTGGAGTCCACAGCCTCTACTAGTGATCCAGTGGGGGGTCCACAGCTTCTACTAGTGATCGAGTGGAGTCGCACAGCCTCTACTAGTGATCCAGTGGGGGGTCCACAGCTTTTACCACTGATCCAGTGGCCCCCCCGCTTCTACTAGTGATCCAGTGGGGGGTCCACAGCTTCTACTAGTGATCGAGTGGAGTCCACAGCCTCTACTGGTGATCCAGTGGGGGGTCAACAGCTTCTACTAGTGATCAAGTGGAGTCCACAGCCTGTACTAGTGATCCACTGGGGGTCCACATCTTCTACTAGTGATCCAGTGTGGGCTAGCTGCTTCTATTAGTGATCCAGTGGATGGTCCACAGCTTCTACTAATGATCGAGTGGAGTCCACAGCCTCTACTAGTGATCGAGTGGGGGGGCCACAGCTTCTACTAGTGATCAAGTGGAGTCCACAGCCTCTACTAGTGATCCAGTGGGGGGTCCACAGCTTCTACTAGTGATCCAGTGGGGGGTCCACAGCTTCTACGAGTGATCGAGTGGGGGCCCCCAGCCTCTACTTGTGATCCAGTGGGGGACCACAGCTTCTACCAGTGATCCAGTGGAGTCCACAGCTTCTACCAGTGATCCAGTGGGGCCCCCATCCTTTACTAGTGATCCAGTGGGGGGTCCACAGCTTCCAATAGTGATCCAGTGGGGGCCCACAGCTTCTCCTAGTGATCCAGTGGGGGGTCCGCATCTTCCAGTAATGATCCTGTGTGGGTCCCCAGCTTCTACTAGTGATCCAGTGGGGGGGTCCACAGCTTCTACTAGTGATCGAGTGGAGTCCACAGCCTCTACTAGTGATCCAGTGGGGGGTCCACAGCTTCTACTAGTGATCAAGTGGAGTCCACAGCCTCTACTAGTGATCCAGTGGGGGGTCCACAGCTTCTCCTTTTGATCGAGTGGAGTCCACAGCTTCATCTAGCAGTGATCCAGTGGGGTCCACAGCTTCTAGTAGTGATCCAATGGGCTCTACAGTTTACAGTAGTGATCCAGTGGGGTCCTCAGCTTCCAGTAGTGATCCTGTAGGGGGTCCCCATCTTCTAGTAGCGATCCGGGGGGTCCCCAAGCTTCTAGTAGTGATCCAGTGGCAGTCCCCAGCTTCTAGTAGGGATCCAGTGGGGGTCCCCAGCTTCTAGTAGTGTTCCAATAGGGTCCCCAGCTTCTAGTAGCGATCCAGTGGGGTCCACAGCTATCACTAGTGATACAGTGAGGTTCACAGCCTCCAGTAATAATCCAGTGCCCCCAGCTTCTACTAGTGATCTAGTGGGGTCCACAGCTTTTAATAGTGATCCAGTGGGGGCCCCCAGCTTCTACTAGTGATCCAGTGGGGGTCCACAGCTTCTACCACTGATCCAGTGGGGTCCACAGCTTCTACCACTGATCCAGTGGAGTCCACAGCTTCTAGTAGTGATCCAGTGGGGTCCACAGCCTCTAGTAGTGATCCAGTTGGGTCCACAGCTTCCAGTAATGATCCAGTGGAGTCCACAGCTTCCAGTAATGATCCAGTGGGGGCCCCCAGCTTCTACTAGTGATCCAGTGGGGGGTCCACAGCTTCTACTAGTGATCGAGTGGAGTCCACAGCCTCTACTAGTGATCCAGTGGGGGTCCACAGCTTCTACTAGTGATCGAGTGGAGTCCACAGCCTCTACTAGTGATCCAGTCGGGGTCCACAGCTTCTACCAGTGATCCAGTGGGGGCCCCAGCTTCTACTAGTGATCGAGTGGAGTCCACAGCCTCTACTAGTGATCCAGTGGAGTCCACAGCTTCCAGTAATGATCCAGTGGGTGCCCCCAGCTTCTACTAGTGATCCAGTGGGGGGTCCACAGCTTCTACTAGTGATCGAGTGGAGTCCACAGCCGCTACTAGTGATCCAGTGGGGGGTCCCCAGCTTCCAGTAATGATCCAGTGGGGGTCCACAGCTTCCAGCAGTGATCCAGTTGGGGGTCCACAGCCTCTACTAGTGATCCAGTCGTGGCCCCCAGCCTCTACTAGTGATCCAGTGGGGGACCACAGCTTCTACTAGTGATCGAGTGTAGTCCACAGCCTCTGGTAGTGATCTAGTGGGGTCCACAGCTTCCAGTAATGATCCAGTGGAGTCCACAGCTTCTAGTGGTGATCTAGTGGTGATCCAGTGGGAATCCACAGCAGTCAAAAGGTTAAGAACCGCTGCATTGGACAAATGATATGTTAGACTTCAGAATGCAAAATAACATCTTGTGCCGCCTGATGTGACTTCCTTTCACAAGTCAGAGAACATCTGTAAACATCGTGATTTTAAAAACACGTGACACCAAATAACCAGTGAGAGGATCAAGTGCTCACGTCCTATTACAGTACAATAAGCAAATGGTCGCAATAGCAACAGTTTCAAAAGAGAAGAAATATCCGCATTCACGAGACCAAATTTACATGAACTGCAAAGAATGCAATTTATTATCAAAGTGGTTGGCAATTAATGCAATTATAATTCAAAGCATTGATCACATAAGGCAACACAGTTGCTCATACGTCAAAGTGTAAGAGGAGGGACATAGCAAAAAAGAAGTGTGAATAGGAAAAGTAATGTGTTTAGGGTGGCACAAATCCATAACTTACTAATTGGCGGGAAAAAATGCGGCCAACAATGCACGCATCCTCATCCGTAATGCAGAATAACACCTTAGTTTTCCTATTAAGTTAGGCGCTCGCGCCCTGACCCTGTGTTCTCTCTGACTATAGGAGCTCTGTTGAGCCTACTTCTTCTGATTTTGCGATTCCCCAAATTGTGAATGCAAATAGGGAATCGCAATTTGCGATTCCCTAATGCATATGCAAGAAGCCTTTCCTGATTGCGAACTGTACATTTAGGTAACGCTAATTACCATCAACTTCAGCTTGATGGTAATATGTGCATACTTTGAAAAATGTACAAAACTGCATTTTTCAAAGTGCCTTGTGGCCCACACATGCCACTAGGGCATGTGTGTGCCTTACATGTGCACCTTTTTTTGTTTGGGGCGCCTCAGGGGGGCCTTAGGCCCCTGGGCACCCTTGCATTACCTAATTTGCGATTACCAATTAGGTAATCGCAATTTAGGTAATGCAAGACCATTCTCACCTATGGGCCTTGAGGCCCATAGGAAAGAATGGAGTCGCAATTGCAAATAGTGATTCCCTAATTGCGTTTGCGATTCTTAAGAAATTGCAAGTAGAGAATCACTATTTGCTGTATGCTTTGTTGCATTGCATTTTGCGATTACTAAATAGCGATTTCTTAAAAATCGCTATTTGTAATCGCAAATTGAAACTTGCATGCATGTGCCCCTTTGTGAGCAAACCCAAAGTAAAGCTAGAAGGTAAAGGCCACGCATCACCTCAAGCCAGACCCAAATTTTAGAACAATTTTAAGTGGACTGCAAGCACTCAAACCTTGAATAACGTCTTTGTTTTACCCAGGGGCGAAGCTCCAGAGGGGGTGTTTGGGGAGTTACATCCCCCCTAAAAATGCATTCCGTAGTAAATAGTTGGGTGCAAGTGCTTTCAGGTGGGTGATGTGAAGTGTCTGTTGAATTTCACCTGGGATTTTTATATGCCCACACCGACAAAAACACACTCGACAAAAACACACTCTCTCATCTATGTTTGTTAAAGGCCTTAAACAATGTTGATGAGTTTGAAAAGTATTGTGTTTTAAGTACCCCTAACAATCCACACTCCTCTCTCTTTCCACTGCCCCCTTATGTCCTGCTTCTCATGTAATGTGTTTTAAGTACCCCTAACAATCCACACTCCTCTCTCTTTCCACTGCCCCCTTATGTCCTGCTTCTCATGTAATGTGTTTTAAGTACCCCTAACAATCCACACTCCTCTCTCTTTCCACTGCCCCCTTATGTCCTGCTTCTCATGTATTGTGTTTTAAGTACCCCTAACAATCCACACTCCTCTCTCTTTCCACTGCCCCCTTATGTCCTGCTTCTCATGTATTGTGTTTTAAGTACCCCTAACAATCCACACTCCTCTCTCTTTCCACTGCCCCCTTATGTCCTGCTTCTCATGTATTGTGTTTTAAGTACCCCTAACAATCCACACTCCTCTCTCTTTCCACTGCCCCCTTATGTCCTGCTTCTCATGTATTGTGTTTTAAGTACCCCTAACAATCCACACCTCTCTCTTTCCACTGCCCCCTTATGTCATGCTTCTCATGTATTGTGTTTTAAGTACCCCTAACAATCCACACTCCTCTCTTTTCACTGCCCCCTTATGTCCTGCTTCTCATGTATTGTGTTTTAAGTACCCCTAACAATCCACACTCCTCTCTCTTTCCACTGCCCCCTTATGTCCTGCTTCTCATGTATTGTGTTTTAAGTACCCCTAACAATCCACACTCTCTCTCTTTCCACTGCCCCCTTATGTCCTGCTTCTCATGTATTGTGTTTTAAGTACCCCTAACAATCCACACTCCTCTCTCTTTCCACTGCCCCCTTATGTCCTGCTTCTCATGTATTGTGTTTTAAGTACCCCTAACAATCCACACTCCTCTCTCTTTCCACTGCCCCCTTAAGTCCTGCTTCTCATGTATTGTGTTTTAAGTACCCCTAACAATCCACACTCCTCTCTCTTTCCACTGCCCCCTTATGTCCTGCTTCTCATGTATTGTGTTTTAAGTACCCTTACAATCCACACTCTCTCTCTTTCCACTGCCCCCTTATGTCCTGCTTCTCATGTATTGTGTTTTAAGTACCCCTAACAATCCACACTCCTCTCTCTTCCACTGCCCCCTTATGTCCTGCTTCTCATGTATTGTGTTTTAAGTACCCCTAACAATCCACACTTCTCTCTCTTTCCACTGCCCCTTATGTCCTGCTTCTCATGTATTGTGTTTTAAGTACCCCTAACAATCCACACCTCTCTCTTTCCACTGCCCCCTTATGTCCTGCTTCTCATGTATTGTGTTTTAAGTACCCCTAACAATCCACACTCCTCTCTCTTTCCACTGCCCCCTTATGTCCTGCTTCTCATGTATTGTGTTTTAAGTACCCCTAACAATCCACACTCCTCTCTCTTTCCACTGCCCCCTTATGTCCTGCTTCTCATGTATTGTGTTTTAAGTACCCCTAACAATCCACACTCCTCTCTCTTTCCACTGCCCCTTATGTCCTGCTTCTCATGTATTGTGTTTTAAGTACCCCTTACAATCCACATCCTCTCTCTTTCCACTGCCCCCTTATGTCCTGCTTCTCATGTATTGTGTTTTAAGTACCCCTAACAATCCACACTCCTCTCTCTTTCCACTGCCCCCTTATGTCCTGCTTCTCATGTATTGTGTTTTAAGTACCCCTAACAATCCACACTCCTCTCTCTTTCCACTGCCCCCTTATGTCCTGCTTCTCATGTATTGTGTTTTAAGTACCCCTAACAATCCACACTCCTCTCTCTTTCCACTGCCCCCTTATGTCCTGCTTCTCATGTATTGTGTTTTAAGTACCCCTAACAATCCACACTCCTCTCTCTTTTCACTGCCCCCTTATGTCCTGCTTCTCATGTATTGTGTTTTAAGTACCCCTAACAATCCACACTCCTCTCTCTTTCCACTGCCCCCTTATGTCCTGCTTCTCATGTATTGTGTTTTAAGTACCCCTAACAATCCACACTCCTCTCTCTTTCCACTGCCCCCTTATGTCCTGCTTCTCATATATTGTGTTTTAAGTACCCCTAACAATCCACACTCCTCTCTCTTTCCACTGCCCCCTTATGTCCTGCTTCTCATATATTGTGTTTTAGGAAGACATTCCAGTGGGATTGTTGGGAAATCTGAAGCTTGCCCCCTCCAGTCATACTGACCAAGCTACTCCCCTGGTTTTACCTAAACTATGGTCTTTCGGGTATGGTAGGTGGGAATCTGCTGCTGTGTGGGAGCGGGCCAATAGAAGAGAAGAAGAGGGCTGCCACTGGTTGTCTGGGTTATAAGCCCATCTGCACCTCCTGCTTGAGACCCGCCCCTAGGGAGTGCTCTGGTCCAGGGGTTCCTCCCACCTAAGGCCCACCCACAAGGGCAGCCCATTTAGGGCATGGACGGGTGGCCTCCTGTGTTCACTCTGTGGGTAAGGCCCACCCCTAGTTAGTATTTGGGTTTGGGCTTTGTATAATTCACAAACCTAAACAAGCACTGACAAAGCCAATAGGTCAGGGTTTCATACATGCAGCATTAGGACATTAGAGCGAGACATAAGGGGGAGCCAGCAGGACTCAGAGGACAGTAGTTGCAAAGCAGTCTGTAAAGAAGCTTTTGAGTCTCACTGGTGTAAGAAGGTTAGAGCTTTATTAAACAGACCCCACCCAGCGGCTGCCCAGCCCAGCTGCCGTCCACAGACCCTCCAGAGCCAGGGTTCAAATCAATCAACCAACATTTATAAATAACAGCCAATCACCTGTGAGGGTCTTGAGGCGCTGGAGGAATTGACCTTTAGTTTGCATTACACAGGTTCCATCATCACATTTCACGATACCACATAGTCCCTTTTGCAGTTCAATGCAAGCATTCGAGGTGGAAGGATACAAGTAGACAACATTAGGTGTGAGGGAAATATACCACTGGGCGGAGCCAAGACGTGATTGACAAAACCTGAAGCCAATGGCTGAAAGAGATGTTGAAAAAAGGCAGTGGTTTGAAGAGGCAGGCCGGAAGCCCACACTAGCCTACTGTTAGCAGTCTTTGACAGCTTTACTGTCAAACCCCGACATAAAAAGACCGGACAAAGCACTTGGACATAGTCACCTGTAGTTTCTATTTTCACAAACATGGCTAGAAATCGGGAAAAATCAGCAAAAGTGGGTAATTATCTCCTTGGAAATGAAAACTTAGACAACAAATACAGGAAGAAGTCACTACAAATGTATTTTAGAGATGTCTAAAGTATTTCCCCATTATTATTAAAGCAATTGGAAGTTTAATTGACAGGTTCAAGGAGAATACTGATGATTTTACACAAATTTTTATTAAAACTACGGGAACTAAGCCGGTCCGGAATCTTGCACCTGGAACAAATTACGAGTTTCTTTTCTCGGGAAGGTGGCGACCTTCGCCCAGGCCTGTCACTCCTCTTCTCCCGGGTTGGTCTCAGCCCAGGCGCCTGGATGTTGTCGTGGGTGGAGGTGTATAACAGAGCCTTGCGGTCTACGTCCTGTATTAGTAAATGCATGCTCACATTTTTTTTTGCAGATTTATATAGCGCGAACTCGACCTGAAGGTATTCGAGCGCGTTATATGAGCACCAGTTACGTTACACAAGGAAAACACAAGGAGATGATGGACGGAGCGCTGAAACTTTTCAGATGCTCACCCCCAGTCACAGATCTGGGTTGAATCCATCATCATTCTTTAGCTCACTTCGCCATCCCAGTTCAGACACAGCTATATGCAAATCAGTCTTGACCCTGTGCCTCATGGGAACAGTCCAGCCCGAATTGCCAAGCCATGTCTTCCCTGGACCGGAAACAAGCATCCTGGGACCGGTTTCGGGCTAACAGCCCTCATCAGCCAGGCTAGCTTGAATCCAGTGGCAAAGTGAGCAAGGGACTCACGTCTGGGCATACCCTGCCAACTTAGGGCGAACAAAGCAAACACAAGGAGATGATGGACGGAGCGCTGAAACTTTTCAGACACTCACCCCCAGTCACAGATCTGGGTTGAATCCATCACACAGCTATATGCAAATCAGTCTTGACCCTGTGCCTCATGGGAACCGGTCCCAGGATGCTTGTTTCCGGTCCAGGGAAGACATGGCTTGGCAGTTCAGGCTGGACTGTTCCCATGAGGCACAGGGCCAAGACTGATTTGCATATAGCTGTGTCTGAACTGGGGTGGCAAAGTAAGCTAAAGAACGATGATGGATTCAACCCAGATCTGTGACTGGAGGTGAGTGTCTGAAAAGTTTCAGCACTCCGTCCATCATCTCCTTGTGTTTACGTTACACAAGGACCCATTCATTTTTTTAGTAGGCACAGGGAGATTAAGTGATTTGCTAGAATCACAGGAAGCTGAGCCGACACCGAGGCTCGAACCTGATTCCCCAGCTCCAAGGTCGGCAGCTCTGGTCGTAAGGCCACATCCTCTCTCCGTCCTGTATCTGCATAGTGCATGCACACTTGTGAATGGAGGTGCATTAGCAGAGCCCTGCAGCGGTCTACGTCCTGTATCTGCAGATACATGCGCACTTGTGAATGGAGGTGCATTAATGGACCCCTGCAGCGGTCTGCGCCCTGTATCTGCAGATGCATGCATACTTGTGAACGGAGGTGCATTAGCAGAGCCCTGCAGCGGTCTACGTCCTGTATCTGCAGATACATGCACACTTGTGAATGGAGGTGCATTAACAGAGCCCTGCATCGGTATGCGCCCTGTATCTGCAGATGCATGCACACTTGTGAATGGAGGTGCATTAACAGAGCCTCGAGGCGGTCTGCGTCCTGTATCTGCAGATGCATGCATACTTGTGAATGGAGGTGCATTAACAGAGCCCTGTAGCTTCTGTATCCTATATCTGTAGATCAATCAATCAGGTGTTTATATAGCGCGCTACTCACCCGTGAGGGTCTCAAGGCGCTGGGGGGGTGGGGGTGCGGCTCCGGATCAGTCGAAGAGCCAGGTCTTGAGGTCCTTCCTGAACATGTGCAGGGTCGGGAAGCGTCTGATGTTCACCGGTAGCTCGTTCCAGGTTTTGGCTAAGATGTAGGAGAAAGCTCTCCCGCCGGTTCTGTGTCTGCGGATACGGGGAACCTCTGCCAGGGCGAGGTTGGCGGAGTGGAGGTTCATCTTGGGTACGTGGAAGGATACTCTCTCGTTGAGGTATTTGGGTCCGATGTTGTGGAGGGATTTGTAGGCGTGGGTGAGGAGTTTGAAGGTGACCCTCTTCTCGATGGGGAGCCAGTGGAGGCCTCGTAGGTGTTGGGTCAAGTGCTCATGGCGCGGTGTCCCGAGGACGAGTCTGGCTGCGGCGTTCTGGATGGTCTGGAGTCTGTGCAGGAGAGTTTTGTTGATTCCGGCGTAGAGGGCGTTGCCGTAGTCCAGTCTGCTGGTTATGAGTGCGTGGGTGACGGTCCTTCTGCAGTGGGGGGGGGATCCACTTGAAGGTCTTACGGAGGATGCGAAGGCAGTTGAAACTAGTGGAGGCGACGGCGTTGACCTGGCGTTTCATGGAGAGGGAGGAGTCAAGGATGATGCCGAGTTTCCGAGCGTGGTCTGTAGGGGTGGGTGGGCTCCCGAGGGCGGAGGGCCACCAGGTGTTGTCCCAGGCGGAGGTGCAGGGACCGAGGTTGAGGACCTCGGTCTTCTCTGAGTTTAGCTTCAGGCAGCTGTCCTTCATCCAGGCTGCCACGTTCCTCATGCCTTCCTGGAAACAGAGTCTGGTGTCTTCGGGATTCTTCGTGTGCGAGATGCATGCACACTTGTGAATGGAGGTGCATTAACAGAGCCCTTCACTGGTCTGCATCCTGTATCTGTAGATGCATGCACTCTCGTGACTGGAGGTGCATTAGCAGAGCCTTGCACCGGTCTATGTCCTGTATCGGTAGATACATGCATACTTGTGACTGGAGGTGCATTAACAGAGCCCTGCCCCGGTCTGCGACCTGTATCTACAGGTGCATGCACTCTTGTGAATGGAGGCGCATTAACAGAGCCTTGCAGCAGTCACCATCCTGTACCTGTCGATGCATGCACACTTGTGAATGGAGGTGCATTAGCAGAGCCCTGCACCGGTCTATGTCCTGTATCTGCAGGTGCATGCACACTTATGAATGGAGGTGCATTAGCAGAGACCTGCACCGGTCTACGTCCTGTATCTGTAGATACATGCACACTTGTGAACGGAGGTGCATTAGCAGAGCCCTGCACCGGTCTACGCCCTGTATCTGTAGATGCATGCACACTTGTGAACAGAGGTGCATTAACAGAGCCCTGCACCGGTTTGCGACCTGTATCTGCGGGTGCTTGCACACTTGTGAACGGAGGTGCATTACCTGAGCCTTGCAGCGGTCTATGTCCTGTATCTGGAGATGCATGCACACTTGTGAATGGAGGCGCATTAACAGAGCCTTGCAGCAGTCACCATCCTGTACCTGTCGATGTATGCACACTTGTGAACGGAGGTGCATTAACAGAGCCCTGCATCGGTCTACGTCCTGTTTCTGCAGGTGCATGCACTCTTGTGCCTGGAGGTGTATTAGCAGAGCCTTGCACCGGTCTAGGTCCTGTATCTTTGGATACATGCATACTCGTGACTGGAGGTGCATTAGCAGAGCCCTGCACCGGTCTGCGACCTGTATCTACAGGTGCATGCACTCTTGTGAATGGAGGTGCATTAGCAGAGCCCTGCACCGGTCTATGTCCTGTATCTGCAGGTGCATGCACACTTATGAATGGAGGTGCATTAGCAGAGACCTGCACCGGTCTACGTCCTGTATCTGTAGATACATGCACACTTGTGAACGGAGGTGCATTAGCAGAGCCCTGCACCGGTCTACGCCCTGTATCTGTAGATGCATGCACACTTGTGAACAGAGGTGCATTAACCGAGCCCTGCACCGGTTTGCGACCTGTATCTGCGGGTGCTTGCACACTTGTGAATGTAGGTGCATTACCTGAGCCTTGCAGCGGTCTATGTCCTGTATCTGGAGATGCATGCACACTTGTGAATGGAGGCGCATTAACAGAGCCTTGCAGCGGTCTCCGTCCTGTATCTGTAGATGCATGCACACTTGTGAATGGAGGCGCATTAACAGAGCCTTGCAGCAGTCACCATCCTGTACCTGTCGATGCATGCACACTTGTGAACGGAGGTGCATTAACAGAGCCCTGCATCGGTCTACGTCCTGTTTCTGCAGGTGCATGCACTCTTGTGCCTGGAGGTGTATTAGCAGAGCCTTGCACCGGTCTAGGTCCTGTATCTTTGGATACATGCATACTCGTGACTGGAGGTGCATTAGCAGAGCCCTGCACCGGTCTGCGACCTGTATCTACAGGTGCATGCACTCTTGTGAACGGAGGTGCATTAACAGAGCCTTGCAGCGGTCTATGTCCTGTATCTGTAGATGCATGCACACTTGTGAATGGAGGTGCATTAGCAGAGCCCTGCACCGGTCTATGTCCTGTATCTGTAGATACATGCACACCTGTGAATGGAGGTGCATTAGCAGAGCCCTGGACCGGTCTAAGTCCTGTATCTGCAGGTGCATGCACACTTATGAATGGAGGTGCATTAGCAGAGCCCTGCACCGGTCTAAGTCCTGTATCTGCAGGTGCATGCACACTTATGAATGGAGGTGCATTAGCAGAGCCCTGCACCGGTCTACGTCCTGTATCTGTAGATACATGCACACCTGTGAATGGAGGTGCATTAGCAGAGCCCTGCACCGGTCTAAGTCCTGTATCTGCAGGTGCATGCACACTTATGAATGGAGGTGCATTAGCAGAGCCCTGCACCGGTCTACGTCCTGTATCTGTAGATGCATGCACACTTGTGAACAGAGGTGCATTAATAGAGCCCTGCACCGGTTTGCGACCTGTATCTGCGGGTGCATGCACACTTGTGAACGGAGGTGCATTACCCGAGCCTTGCAGCAGTCTATGTCCTGTATCTGCATGTGCATGCACACTTTGTAATAGAGGCGAATTAACAGAGCCTTGCAGCGGTCACCATCCTGTACCGGTCGATGCATGCACACTTGTGAACGGAGGTGCATTAACAGAGCCCTGCACCGGTCTACGTCCTGTTTATGCAGGTGCATGCACTCTTGTGACTTGAGCTGCATTAGCAGAGCCTTGCACCGGTCTATGTCCTGTATCGGTGGATACATGCATACTTGTGACTGGAGGTGCATTAACAGAGCCCTGCACCGGTCTGCGACCTGTATCTACAGGTGCATGCACACTTGTGAACGGAGGTGCATTAGCAGAGTACTGCACCAGTCTACGTCCCGTATCTGTAGATGCATGCACACTTGTGAACAGAGGTGCATTAACAGAGCCCTGCACTGGTCTGTGACCTGTATCTGCGGGTGCATGCACACTTGTGAACGGAGGGGCATTACCAGAGCCTTGCAGCGGTCTATGTCCTGTATCAGTAGATGTATGCACACACGTCGTTGGGCGGTGGAGGTGCACCGAAGGAGCCCTGCACCGGTCTGCATCCTGTATGTGTAGATGCATGCACACTTGTGAATGGAGGTGCATTACCAGAGCCTGGGACCGGTTTGCGTCCTGTATCGGTAGATGCATGCACACTTGTGAATGGAGGTGCATTAGCAGAGCCCTGCACCTGTCTGCGACCTGTATCTGCGGGTGCATGCACACTTGTGAATGGAGGTGCATTACTAGAGCCTGGGACCAGTCTGCGTCCTGTATCTGTAGATACATGCAGACTTGTGAATGGAGGTGCATTAGGAGGGCCCTGTAGCAGTCTGTATCCTGTATCTGTAGATGCATGCACACTTGTGAATGGAGGTGCATTAACAGAGCCCTGCACCGGTCTGCGTCCTGTATCGGTAGATGCATGCACACTTGTGAACGGAGGTGTATTAGCAAAGCCCTGCACCGGTCTGCGTCCTGTATCTGTAGATGCATGCGCACTTGTGAATAGAGGTACATTAACAGAGCCTTGCAGCGGTCTGCGTCCTGTATCTGCAGGTGCATGCACACTTGTGAACGGAGGTTCATTAACAGAGCCCTGCAGCGGTCTACATCCTGTATCTGTAGATACATGCACACTTATGAACAGAGGTGCATTAACAGAGCCCTGCATCGGTATGCGCCCTGTATCTGCAGATACATGCACACCTGTGAATGGAGGTGCATTAACAGAGCCCTGCACCGGTCTAAGTCCTGTATCTGCAGGTGCATGCACACTTATGAATGGAGGTGCATTAGCAGAGCCCTGCACCGGTCTAAGTCCTGTATCTGCAGGTGCATGCACACTTGTGAATGGAGGTGCATTAACAGAGCCCTGCACCGGTCTGCGTCCTGTATCGGTAGGTGCATGCACACTTGTGAATGGAGGTGCATTAACAGAGCCCTGCACCGGTCTGCGTCCTGTATCGGTAGGTGCATGCACACTTGTGAATGGAGGTGCATTAGCAGAGCCCTGCACCGGTCTAAGTCCTGTATCTGCAGGTGCATGCACACTTATGAATGAAGGTGCATTAGCAGAGCCCTGCACCGGTCTAAGTCCTGTATCTGCAGGTGCATGCACACTTGTGAACGGAGGTGTATTAGCAGAGCCCTGCACCGGTCTGCGTCCTGTATCTGTAGATGCATGCACACTTGTGAATGGAGGTGCATTAACAGAGCCCTGCACCGGTCTGCGTCCTGTATCGGTAGATGCATGCACACTTGTGAATGGAGGTGCATTAGCAGAGCCCTGCACCGGTCTGCGTCCTGTATCGGTAGGTGCATGCACACTTGTGAATGGAGGTGCATTAACAGAGCCCTGCACCGGTCTGCGTCCTGTATCTGTAGATACATGCACACTTGTGAATGGAGGTGCATTAACAGAGCCCTGCACGGTCTGCGTCCTGTATCGGTAGATGCATGCACACTTGTGAATGGAGGTGCATTAGCAGAGCCCTGCACCGGTCTGCGTCCTGTATCGGTAGGTGCATGCACACTTGTGAATGGAGGTGCATTAACAGAGCCCTGCACCGGTCTGCGTCCTGTATCGGTAGGTGCATGCACACTTGTGAATGGAGGTGCATTAGCAGAGCCCTGCACCGGTCTAAGTCCTGTATCTGCAGGTGCATGCACACTTGTGAATGGAGGTGCATTAACAGAGCCCTGCACCGGTCTGCGTCCTGTATCGGTAGATGCATGCACACTTGTGAACGGAGGTGTATTAGCAGAGCCCTGCACCGGTCTGCGTCCTGTATCTGTAGATGCATGCACACTTGTGAATAGAGGTACATTAACAGAGCCTTGCAGCGGTCTGCGTCCTGTATCTGCAGGTGCATGCACACTTGTGAACGGAGGTTCATTAACAGAGCCCTGCACCGGTCTACATCCTGTATCTGCACGTGCATGCACACTTATGAATGGAGGTGCATTAGCAGAGCCCTGCACCGGTCTAAGTCCTGTATCTGCAGGTGCATGCACACTTATGAATGAAGGTGCATTAGCAGAGCCCTGCACCGGTCTACGTCCTGTATCTGTAGATACATGCACACCTGTGAATGGAGGTGCATTAACAGAGCCCTGCACCGGTCTAAGTCCTGTATCTGCAGGTGCATGCACACTTATGAATGGAGGTGCATTAGCAGAGCCCTGCACCGGTCTAAGTCCTGTATCTGCAGGTGCATGCACACTTGTGAATGGAGGTGCATTAACAGAGCCCTGCACCGGTCTGCGTCCTGTATCGGTAGATGCATGCACACTTGTGAATGGAGGTGCATTAGCAGAGCCCTGCACCGGTCTGCGTCCTGTATCTGTAGATGCATGCACACTTGTGAATAGAGGTACATTAACAGAGCCTTGCAGCGGTCTGCGTCCTGTATCTGCAGGTGCATGCACACTTGTGAACGGAGGTTCATTAACAGAGCCCTGCACCGGTCTACATCCTGTATCTGCAGGTGCTTGCACACTTGTGAACGGAGGTGCATTAGCAGAGCCCTGCAGCGGTCTGCGACCTGTATGTGCGGGTGCATGCACACTTGTGAATGGAGGTGCATTACCAGAGCCTGGGACCGGTCTGCGTCCTGTATCTGTAGATACATGCACACTGGTGAATGGAGGTGCATTAACAGAGCCCTGCAGGCAGCGGTCTACGTTCTGTATCTGTAGATATATGCACACTTGTGAATGGAGGTGCATTAGCAGAGCACTGATAGTTAGCTGTATGCAGGCCACCGTCTCAGTGGTGCACATGCTTGCACACTTGTAGATTGAGTTGCATTAACTGAGCTATGCACGACTGACACCCACATCAGCAGATCAGTGCACAACCCTGGGTGGAGGTGCTTAAGCAGCGCTATGCACGACTCAGAGCTTCAGACACAGACGCGGGTGGGGGTGCATTAAGCGAGCTGTGCATCAGCAGATGCATGCTCATGGGGCACCTCGGAAGCGAGCTGGCGCGAGACGTGACGCGCGCGCCCCCACCGCCCCCGGAGATTAAATCCCCCCGCACGGATTGCTCCTTTGTAATGCTGGCTGAGTCACTGCCGCGCGCCTCTGCTGTCCCCGGGCCGCACGAGGCGCAGAGCAGCGGCTCGTGACAGTCCGTGACTCACGGCGCAGCGCGCGCCGGGCGGCCCCGCCGGGGAGACCAATGACTTTGCGAGGTTTGGATGACGCGGACTCTGTCATCCCTGGCCCCGCCCCCAGTGACGTCAGATGTGTCAGTCCATGTCTGCTGGGTGACAGTCTGTGCTCCCGGGGCACTGAGTGCTCTGCCCTCGAGAGCTGGTGCACGGTCCTGGGAGGGCTTGAGTGACATTATCAGACGAGGTCATTCCGTGATGGGCCCGAGCAAGGACCCAGATAAGTAACACATGTAATCCCATCGACGGAACTGAGGAAGAAGCCCTTGCACACTTTGTTTACCATCATTCCAGTGAGTGATATTCACTCCTCCTTCGGGCTGTTTTACAATCGGATGTAAGCAGTTACTTTAGTCTCCGTTGATAATAGATAGCTCTGATTAGCATGCATTGATCATGGGAGTTTACTTAGATTACTTTATTCTGCATTGATAATAGATTGGTGTGGCGCAGCGGCCAGGGCGACTGACTCCGGATCCTGAGGCTCACAGTTCGATCCCCAGCGCCGGCGGCAGTTTAGCCCAGCACCATGTGACTCTGGGCAATAGCTCGCTTAATCTTCCCGAGGGCCCCCAGCGCCGGGACACCTCTCCGGAGGTAGCTGTGTGCTTTACAAATACTGGACGTTTACATTTACATTAGTCTGATTAGCATGCATTGATCATAGGAGTTTACTCAGATTACTTTATCCTGCATCGATAATAGATTACTCTGATTACCATGCACTGGTTGCTGGAGATTACTCAGATTACTTTATCCTGCCTCGATAATAGATTACTCTGATTGCCATGCACTGGTTGCAGGAGATTACTCAGATTACTTTATCCTGCCTCGATAATAGATTACTCTGATTGCCATGCACTGGTTGCAGGAGATTACTCAGATTACTTTATCCTGCATCGATAATAGATTACTCTGATTGCCATGCACTGGTTGCAGGAGATTACTCAGATTACTTTATCCTGCCTCGATAATAGATTACTCTGATTGCCATTCACTGGTTGCAGGAGATTACTCAGATTACTTTATCCTGCATCGATAATAGATTACTCTGATTGCCATGCACTGGTTGCAGGAGATTACTCCGATTACTTTATCCTGCCTTGATAATAGATTACTCTGATTGCCATGCACTGGTTGCAAGAGATTACTCAGATTACTTTATCCGGCATTGATCATGCAAGATTGCTTCTCCCAACATTGAACATAGTACTTTATGCCAATTATATTACCCTGCATTGATTCGAGGGGATTACTCTGATCACTGCAATGGTCATAGGAGACTACTCTCATTACTTTGTATTGATCATTGGAGAGTACTCTAATTACTTTATCTCATACTGACCATCGATTACTCTGATTACTTTAACCCATATTGCTCAGAAAGTATTACTCTGCATTAATCATACACTGCTATTAAGCTGGTTACTCTGCATTGAGGATAGACAACTCTCATTACTTCACCCCTCACTGATCATAGGAGATTACTCTGGTAACCCTGCATTGAGGATAGATAACTCTCATTACTTCACCCTCACTGATCATAGAAGATTACGCTGGTAACCCTGCTTTGAGGATAGATAACTCTCATTACTTCATCCCTCGTTCATTGCTCATAGAAGATTACGCTGGTAACCCTGCATTGAGGATAGATAACTCTCATTACTTCACCCTCAGTGATCATAGGAGATTACGCTGGTAACCCTGCATTGAGGATAGACAACTCTCATTACTTCACCCCTCACTGATCATAGGAGATTACTCTGGTAACCCTGCATTGAGGATAGATAACTCTCATTACTTCACCCCTCACTGATCATAGAAGATTACGCTGGTAACCCTGCTTTGAGGATAGATAACTCTCATTACTTCATCCCTCGTTCATTGCTCATAGAAGATTACGCTGGTAACCCTGCATTGAGGATAGATAACTCTCATTACTTCACCCCTCAGTGATCATAGGAGATTACGCTGGTAACCCTGCATTGAGGATAGATAACTCTCATTACTTCACCCCTCACTGATCATAGGAGATTACGCTGGTAACCCTGCATTGAGGATAGATAACTCTCATTACTTCATCCCTCATTCAGTGCTCATAGGAGATTACGCTGGTAACCCTGCATTGAGGATAGACAAATCTCATTACTTCATCCCTCGTTCATTGCTCATAGGAGATTACTCTGGTAACCCTGCATTGAGGATAGACAACTCTCATTACTTCACCCCTCACTGATCATAGGAGATCACGCTGGTAACCCTGCATTGAGGATAGATAACTCTCATTAATTCACCCCTCACTGATCATAGGAGATTACGCTGGTAACCCTGCATGGAGGATAGATAACTCTCATTACTTCACCCCTCACTGATCATAGAAGATTACGCTGGTAACCCTGCATTGAGGATAGATGACTCTCATTACTTCACCCCTCACTGATCATAGAAGATTACGCTGGTAACCCTGCATTGAGGATAGATAACTCTCATTACTTCATCCCTCGTTCATTGCTCATAGGAGATTACTCTGGTAACCCTGCATTGAGGATAGATAACTCTCATTACTTCACCCCTCAGTGATCATAGGAGATCACGCTGGTAACCCTGCATTGAGGATAGATAACTCTCATTACTTCACCCCTCACTGATCATAGGAGATCATGCTGGTAACCCTGCATTGAGGATAGATAACTCTCATTACTTCACCCCTCACTGATCATAGGAGATTACGCTGGTAACCCTGCATTGAGGATAGATAACTCTCATTACTTCATCCCTCATTCAGTGCTCATAGGAGATTACGCTGGTAACCCTGCATTGAGGATAGACAAATCTCATTCCTTCATCCCTCGTTCATTGCTCATAGGAGATTACTCTGGTAACCCTGCATTGAGGATAGACAACTCTCATTACTTCACCCCTCCCTGATCATAGAAGATTACGCTGGTAACCCTGCATTGAGGATAGATAACTCTCATTACTTCACCCCTCACTGATCATAGAAGATTACGCTGGTAACCCTGCATTGAGGATAGATAACTCTCATTACTTCACCCCTCACTGATCATAGGAGATTACGCTGGTAACCCTGCATTGAGGATAGATAACTCTCATTACTTCACCCCTCATTCAGTGCTCATAGGAGATTACGCTGGTAACCCTGCATTGAGGATAGACAAATCTCATTACTTCATCCCTCATTCATTGCTCATAGGAGATTACGCTGGTAACCCTGCATTGAGGATAGACAACTCTCATTACTTCACCCCTCACTGATCATAGAATATTACGCTGGTAACCCTGCATTGAGGATAGATAACTCTCATTACTTCACCCCTCAATCATTGCTCATAGGAGATTACTCTGGTAACCCTGCATTGAGGATAGATAACTCTCATTACTTCATCCCTCATTCATTGCTCATAGGAGATTACGCTGGTAACCCTGCATTGAGGATAGACAACTCTCATTACTTCACCCCTCACTGATCATAGAAGATTACGCTGGTAACCCTGCATTGAGGATAGATAACTCTCATTACTTCACCCCTCACTGATCATAGGAGATTACGCTGGTAACCCTGCATTGAGGATAGATAACTCTCATTACTTCATCCCTCATTCATTGCTCATAGGAGATTACTCTGGTAACCCTGTACTGAGGATAGACAACTCTCATTACTTCACCCCTCACTGATCATAGGAGATTACGCTGGTAACCCTGCATTGAGGATAGATAACTCTCATTACTTCACCCCTCACTGATCATAGAAGATTACACTGGTAACCCTGCATTGAGGATAGATAACTCTCATTACTTCACCCCTCACTGATCATAGAAGATTACGCTGGTAACCCTGCATTGAGGATAGATAACTCTCATTACTTCATCCCTCATTCAGTGCTCATAGGAGATTACGCTGGTAACCCTGCATTGAGGATAGACAAATCTCATTACTTCATCCCTCGTTCATTGCTCATAGGAGATTACGCTGGTAACCCTGCATTGAGGATAGATAACTCTCATTACTTCATCCCTCGTTCATTGCTCATAGGAGATTACTCTGGTAACCCTGCATTGAGGATAGATAACTCTCATTACTTCACCCCTCACTGATCATAGGAGATCACGCTGGTAACCCTGCATTGAGAATAGATAACTCTCATTACTTCACCCCTCACTGATCATAGGAGATCACGCTGGTAACCCTGCATTGAGGATAGATAACTCTCATTACTTCACCCCTCACTGATCATAAGAGATTACGCTGGTAACCCTGCATTGAGGATAGATAACTCTCATTACTTCATCCCTCGTTCATTGCTCATAGAAGATTACTCTGGTAACCCTGCATTGAGGATAGATAACTCTCATTACTTCATCCCTCATTCATTGCTCATAGGAGATTACTCTGGTAACCCTGCATTGAGGATAGATAACTCTCATTACTTCATCCCTCATTCATTGCTCATAGGAGATTACTCTGGTAACCCTGCATTGAGGATAGATAACTCTCATTACTTCACCCCTCACTGATCATAGGAGATTACGCTGGTAACCCTGCATTGAGGATAGATAACTCTCATTACTTCATCCCTCATTCATTGCTCATAGGAGATTACTCTGGTAACCCTGCATTGAGGATAGATAACTCTCATTACTTCATCCCTCATTCATTGCTCATAGGAGATTACGCTGGTAACCCTGCATTGAGGATAGATAACTCTCATTACTTCATCCCTCATTCATTGCTCATAGGAGATTACTCTGGTAACCCTGCTTTGAGGATAGATAACGCTCATTACTTCATCCCTCATTCATTGCTCATAGGAGATTACTCTGGTAACCCTGCATTGAGGATAGATAACTCTCATTACTTCACCCCTCACTGATCATAGGAGATTACGCTGGTAACCCTGCATTGAGGATAGATAACTCTCATTACTTCATCCCTCATTCATTGCTCATAGGAGATTACGCTGGTAACCCTGCATTGAGGATAGATAACTCTCATTACTTCATCCCTCATTCATTGCTCATAGGAGATTACTCTGGTAACCCTGCATTGAGGATAGATAACTCTCATTACGTCACCCCTCACTGATCATAGGAGATTTCGCTGGTAACCCTGCATTGAGGATAGATAACTCTCATTACTTCATCGCTCATTCATTGCTCATAGGAGATTACTCTGGTAACCCTGCATTGAGGATAGATAACTCTCATTACTTCACCCCTCACTGATCATAGGAGATTACGCTGGTAACCCTGCATTGAGGATAGATAACTCTCATTACTTCATCCCTCATTCATTGCTCATAGGAGATTACGCTGGTAACCCTGTATTGAGGATAGACAAATCTTATTACTTCATCCCTCGTTCATTGCTCATAGGAGATTACTCTGGTAACCCTGCATTGAGGATAGACAAATCTTATTACTTCATCCCTCGTTCATTGCTCATAGGAGATTACGCTGGTAACCCTACATTGAGGATAGATAACTCTCATTACTTCATCCCTCATTCATTGCTCATAGGAGATTACGCTGGTAACCCTGCATTGAGGATAGATAAATCTCATTACTTCATCCCTCATTCATTGCTCATAGGAGATTACGCTGGAAACCCTGCATTGAGGATAGATAACTCTCATTACTTCACCCCTCACTGATCATAGGAGATTACGCTGGTAACCCTGCATTGAGGATAGATAACTCATTACTTCATCCCTCATTCATTGCTCATAGGAGATTACTCTGGTAACCCTGCTTTGAGGATAGATAACGCTCATTACTTCATCCCTCATTCATTGCTCATAGGAGATTACTCTGGTAACCCTGCATTGAGGATAGATAACTCTCATTACTTCATCCCTCGTTCATTGCTCATAGGAGATTACGCTGGTAACCCTACATTGAGGATAGATAACTCTCATTACTTCATCCCTCGTTCATTGCTCATAGGAGATTACTCTGGTAACCCTGCATTGAGGATAGATAACTCTCATTACTTCACCCCTCACTGATCATAGGAGATTACGCTGGTAACCCTGCATTGAGGATAGATAACTCTCATTACTTCATCCCTCATTCATTGCTCATAGGAGATTACTCTGGTAACCCTGCATTGAGGATAGATAACTCTCATTACTTCATCCCTCATTCAGTGCTCATAGGAGATTACGCTGGAAACCCTGCATTGAGGATAGATAAATCTCATTACTTCATCCCTCATTTATTGCTCATAGGAGATTACGCTGGAAACCCTGCATTGAGGATAGATAACTCTCATTACTTCATCCCTCATTCATTGCTCATAGGAGATTACGCTGGAAACCCTGCATTGAGGATAGATAACTCTCATTACTTCACCCCTCACTGATCATAGGAGATTACGCTGGTAACCCTGCATTGAGGATAGATAACTCTCATTACTTCATCCCTCATTCATTGCTCATAGGAGATTACTCTGGTAACCCTGCATTGAGGATAGATAACTCTCATTACTTCATCCCTCATTCATTGCTCATAGGAGATTACGCTGGTAACCCTGCATTGAGGATAGATAACTCTCATTACTTCATCCCTCATTCATTGCTCATAGGAGATTACTCTGGTAACCCTGCTTTGAGGATAGATAACGCTCATTACTTCATCCCTCATTCATTGCTCATAGGAGATTACTCTGGTAACCCTGCATTGAGGATAGATAACTCTCATTACTTCACCCCTCACTGATCATAGGAGATTACGCTGGTAACCCTGCATTGAGGCTAGATAACTCATTACTTCATCCCTCATTCATTGCTCATAGGAGATTACGCTGGTAACCCTGCATTGAGGATAGATAACTCTCATTACTTCATCCCTCATTCATTGCTCATAGGAGATTACTCTGGTAACCCTGCATTGAGGATAGATAACTCTCATTACGTCACCCCTCACTGATCATAGGAGATTTCGCTGGTAACCCAGCATTGAGGATAGATAACTCTCATTACTTCATCCCTCATTCATTGCTCATAGGAGATTACGCTGGAAACCCTGCATTGAGGATAGATAACTCTCATTACTTCACCCCTCACTGATCATAGGAGATTACGCTGGTAACCCTGCATTGAGGATAGATAACTCTCATTACTTCATCCCTCATTCATTGCTCATAGGAGATTACTCTGGTAACCCTGCATTGAGGATAGATAACTCTCATTACTTCATCCCTCATTCATTGCTCAAAGGAGATTACGCTGGTAACCCTGCATTGAGGATAGATAACTCTCATTACTTCATCCCTCATTCATTGCTCATAGGAGATTACTCTGTTAACCCTGCTTTGAGGATAGATAACGCTCATTACTTCATCCCTCATTCATTGCTCATAGGAGATTACTCTGGTAACCCTGCATTGAGGATAGATAACTCTCATTACTTCACCCCTCACTGATCATAGGAGATTACGCTGGTAACCCTGCATTGAGGATAGATAACTCTCATTACTTCATCCCTCATTCATTGCTCATAGGAGATTACGCTGGTAACCCTGCATTGAGGATAGATAACTCTCATTACTTCATCCCTCATTCATTGCTCATAGGAGATTACTCTGGTAACCCTGCATTGAGGATAGATAACTCTCATTACGTCACCCCTCACTGATCATAGGAGATTTCGCTGGTAACCCTGCATTGAGGATAGATAACTCTCATTACTTCATCCCTCATTCATTGCTCATAGGAGATTACGCTGGAAACCCTGCATTGAGGATAGATAACTCTCATTACTTCACCCCTCACTGATCATAGGAGATTACGCTGGTAACCCTGCATTGAGGATAGATAACTCTCATTACTTCATCCCTCATTCATTGCTCATAGGAGATTACTCTGGTAACCCTGCATTGAGGATAGATAACTCTCATTACTTCATCCCTCATTCATTGCTCATAGGAGATTACGCTGGTAACCCTGCATTGAGGATAGATAACTCTCATTACTTCATCCCTCATTCATTGCTCATAGGAGATTACTCTGGTAACCCTGCTTTGAGGATAGATAACGCTCATTACTTCATCCCTCATTCATTGCTCATAGGAGATTACTCTGGTAACCCTGCATTGAGGATAGATAACTCTCATTACTTCACCCCTCACTGATCATAGGAGATTACGCTGGTAACCCTGCATTGAGGATAGATAACTCTCATTACTTCATCCCTCATTCATTGCTCATAGGAGATTACGCTGGTAACCCTGCATTGAGGATAGATAACTCTCATTACTTCATCCCTCATTCATTGCTCATAGGAGATTACTCTGGTAACCCTGCATTGAGGATAGATAACTCTCATTACGTCACCCCTCACTGATCATAGGAGATTTCGCTGGTAACCCTGCATTGAGGATAGATAACTCTCATTACTTCATCGCTCATTCATTGCTCATAGGAGATTACTCTGGTAACCCTGCATTGAGGATAGATAACTCTCATTACTTCACCCCTCACTGATCATAGGAGATTACGCTGGTAACCCTGCATTGAGGATAGATAACTCTCATTACTTCATCCCTCATTCATTGCTCATAGGAGATTACGCTGGTAACCCTGTATTGAGGATAGACAAATCTTATTACTTCATCCCTCGTTCATTGCTCATAGGAGATTACTCTGGTAACCCTGCATTGAGGATAGACAAATCTTATTACTTCATCCCTCGTTCATTGCTCATAGGAGATTACGCTGGTAACCCTACATTGAGGATAGATAACTCTCATTACTTCATCCCTCATTCATTGCTCATAGGAGATTACGCTGGTAACCCTGCATTGAGGATAGATAAATCTCATTACTTCATCCCTCATTCATTGCTCATAGGAGATTACGCTGGAAACCCTGCATTGAGGATAGACAAATCTTATTACTTCATCCCTCGTTCATTGCTCATAGGAGATTACGCTGGTAACCCTACATTGAGGATAGATAACTCTCATTACTTCATCCCTCATTCATTGCTCATAGGAGATTACGCTGGTAACCCTGCATTGAGGATAGATAAATCTCATTACTTCATCCCTCATTCATTGCTCATAGGAGATTACGCTGGAAACCCTGCATTGAGGATAGATAACGCTCATTACTTCACCCCTCACTGATCATAGGAGATTACGCTGGTAACCCTGCATTGAGGATAGATAACTCTCATTACTTCATCCCTCATTCATTGCTCATAGGAGATTACTCTGGTAACCCTGCTTTGAGGATAGATAACGCTCATTACTTCATCCCTCATTCATTGCTCATAGGAGATTACTCTGGTAACCCTGCATTGAGGATAGATAACTCTCATTACTTCATCCCTCGTTCATTGCTCATAGGAGATTACGCTGGTAACCCTACATTGAGGATAGATAACTCTCATTACTTCATCCCTCGTTCATTGCTCATAGGAGATTACTCTGGTAACCCTGCATTGAGGATAGATAACTCTCATTACTTCATCCCTCGTTCATTGCTCATAGGAGATTACGCTGGTAACCCTACATTGAGGATAGATAACTCTCATTACTTCATCCCTCATTCATTGCTCATAGGAGATTACGCTGGTAACCCTGCATTGAGGATAGATAACTCTCATTACTTCATCCCTCATTCATTGCTCATAGGAGATTACTCTGGTAACCCTGCTTTGAGGATAGATAACGCTCATTACTTCATCCCTCATTCATTGCTCATAGGAGATTACTCTGGTAACCCTGCATTGAGGATAGATAACTCTCATTACTTCATCCCTCGTTCATTGCTCATAGGAGATTACGCTGGTAACCCTACATTGAGGATAGATAACTCTCATTACTTCGTCCCTCGTTCATTGCTCATAGGAGATTACTCTGGTAACCCTGCATTGAGGATAGATAACTCTCATTACTTCACCCCTCACTGATCATAGGAGATTACGCTGGTAACCCTGCATTGAGGATAGATAACTCTCATTACTTCATCCCTCATTCATTGCTCATAGGAGATTACTCTGGTAACCCTGCATTGAGGATAGATAACTCTCATTACTTCATCCCTCATTCAGTGCTCATAGGAGATTACGCTGGAAACCCTGCATTGAGGATAGATAAATCTCATTACTTCATCCCTCATTCATTGCTCATAGGAGATTACGCTGGAAACCCTGCATTGAGGATAGATAACTCTCATTACTTCATCCCTCATTCATTGCTCATAGGAGATTACGCTGGAAACCCTGCATTGAGGATAGATAACTCTCATTACTTCATCCCTCATTCATTGCTCATAGGAGATTACTCCACCATGCATCTATCATAGAGGTTACTACAGTTACTGCATCGATCCATAATGAGATTACTTCATCCTGCATTGGTTATTTGAGGTTACTGTCATTACTTCACTACAAATCAATCACAATAAATTACCCAGATTACGGTCCTACATTGACCATAAGATATTACTTTGATTACATTATCCTACATTGATCGTAAAAGTCTAATTTAATTAATCTGCTCTACCTTATTAGATCACACAATGTTTCACTGTTTACCCTTTCTTTAGTGGTTTAACTCTGAATTAAGCTACAGGATGATTCCTTTTCGTTTGCTGGATGCCACTAGCAGATTCATTCATTTACTCCTCATTACATTACACAAGGAGATTGCTCTGAGTAACTTTCATTACAGTAACCTCTTCAGTGCTAAGGGTTTCTGATGAACACATTCTCCTGCAGATTCCTCACCTTGTGAAGGGTCTGTTCAGTGGCGGCTCCTCCGCTATGGCAGAGGAGCGTCGCCCCACTGCTTTCAAGCAGTGCGAGAAGAGGAAACATAACATGATAATAACTTCCAGTTATTATCATGTTATGTTTCCTTTGCTGGCGGGAGGGTGGGCGGGGCTACTCTGCTCATGGAGCAGGGCAGGGGCTGAGTGGTTTGCCCAGTCAAGTGCGCAATGAATGTTTGGTCGGCCCCCTCGGGCCGCCCAAAGCAGTCATGCGCACTTCCCTGTTCTCCATGGAGGCTGCATTACAGCCTGCATGAAGAACATGCCCACCCCTACAGGCCCTGGCTGAGCGCCGTGTCAAGGCACTCAGACCAATCACAACGCTGCCCTGCACCATTGTGATTGGCTTAGGGGAGGGAGCCTGGCTTCCTGTTACTGGAAGCGGACTCAGAACAGCAGGAGCACAAAAGACGCGGGACCCAACCTCGAGGTAAGTTATTTTATTTATTTATTTTTAATTTCTAAACCCGGCGACCCCCGCACGCGCGAGCCATGCCGGCCGCCCCAGGATCTGTTCCAGGCTTGAGACTGATCTCTTATCCCTAGCAATAGCTCACATTCTCCACCAAGGAGCACCATGCAACTTCAGCCATGACTCTGCCACCAGATAGCCTGATTGAAGCGGGCCTCCAGAAGAATCAATCAATCAATCAAGATTTATAAAGTGCAGCAAATCATCCATCAGGGTCTCAAGGCGCTGGAGTTGCTACCCGCTTCATGGAGAAAGCAGTGAAAAACAAGGCAAAACAGCAGAAAGCAGTTAGAAAAACAGAGGAAAGGAAGAAGAAAGCAGTAAAAAACGAGTCAAAAGCAGGAGAAAGCACTCAGAAAAATGAGGAAGAGGAAGGAGTAAGCAGTAAAAAATGAGGCAAAAGCAGGAGAAATCACTAAGAAAAACGGGGAAAGGAAGCAGAAAGCAGTAAAAATTGAGGCAAAAGCAATAGAAAGCACTCAGAAAAACGGGGGGAAAAGGAAGGAGAAAGCAGTAAAAAAAAACGTGGCAAAAGCAGGAGAAAGCACTCAGGAAACTGGGTGGAAGCCGAGAGCTGGGCCTCAGACATCCCTTACCCCTCTTGCCATACTTCATAGGATGCTTCCTCATTTATTACTGCCACATAAGGTGACTGAGATCTTTCAGTCCTCTTCCTCAGTAGCGGAGCCCTTGCTTCTGTACACTGATCTATCCTGTCATGGATACATGGATAAAAGCCATTTACGGCCTGGCTGTCCCAGATGTCGTAGATCTGCTCCAGGTGATCCCCTCGTTTTTTTTTCTTGCCCATCACTGTAAAGTCTAGTTGTCCAAATGTCCTCCTGAAATCAAAACCCGAATGCCTTCCATGTGCTGGCCCCGGGTAGAGATTCGAGTAACTAAACTCAGAGACCAGAAATGTCTTTGCTTCAGGCAGCCTGACTTGCCACCCTGCTATTGCCACCTGCTTCCTTGGCCAAAATGTCCATCTTTGTGGGAATAAGTAAAAGCTAAAGGGATCATCTTGCCAGACCACATGAAAAAGCTGTTTAGAGACTTGGGGCCTGATTTAGATCTCGGCAGGCGGGTTACTCTGTCACAACGGTGACAGATGTCCCGTCCGCTGAAATATAAATCCCGGAGGCTATAGTGTGATTTATATTTTGGCGGATGGGATATCCGTCACCGTTGTGATTGAGTAACCCGTATGCGGAGATCTAAATCAGGCCCTTGCTCAATGACTCGTTCGATGGGCACAGCTGTCACACTGCATTGGTATTGGCTTCACTGGTCGCAGAATTCTTCAGAGACGTTCACTCCAAACTCAGTGTCTGATAGCAATTGGTGCAGTTCATTCGTTTCATTTAGATAACGGTCCTGCGTTTGCCTCAAAGGCTTACAGGGATTCAACGTCTTCTTTTGGAGTTTGTCTGCAATTCAGCATCCCCTTTAGAGCTGAATTGAAAGGCATTGTTGAATGTGCTAACTGGATGATTAAACAAGCCTTGACTGCTAGGGTACTAAGTTCAGGTCTTAGTTGGTTCCATAATGTGTATGGAGTCCAGAGAGCATTACATAACTTGCCTAGATGAGTATTGGGAGGACGCACTCCATACGAGATTCTCTTCGGAGTTCCAATATATGTGCCTGGCTTAGATAATCCTGGGAAGTGGCGGATGAAGATAAATTTGACTTGGAGAAACGTATAAATGTTTTGCAGTGTCCACGAAGTCAGAGACATTCTGTCTAACGTGAACCACTCTGATGGTGCCACCTGTGAAGAGAAGGTTATCACTGCTGCTGTTGGGTGTGTTCCTGTGAGAAGTTGGCCTGGTATATGCTGTTCACTAATTAAAGTGGACACCTTGCACCAGGGCAAATCGACTCTTATGGTAGATAGGTTTAAGACAACCTTTTAAAGAAAGCTATCCTAGTGGTAGCTGTGGAGAGCAGCCTTCAGGCTAAGTCTCGGAGGAATGTAAAGCAGCTTGTTTTACCATATAATCTCTTGAATCACCAAATGAAAAGACACCACACAGGTATATATATCAAATATATATGTATTTATTTCTAAATAACTCTCTACTAATCTCTTTATGAGATTAGAAGACAAACATATGCACAAATCAACGTTTCACAATAAGTTAAGCACAAAATATGGCTGGGGCCCTAGGGGCGTACCAGACCATATACTAAGTAAGAGACTTAGGGACAACGACTTGCAGGGAGACAAGGCCTAGGGCCTTCAGAAGTGCAGGGGCCTCACGAAACCACCCAAGGCAGGTAAGTAAAGGACCCATGGGGGACGCGTGCAGTGTGGATACACAGGCGCGGATCGCCGTTGACTTCAATGGGGCAAGTCGCGGTTGGAAATAAAGAGTTTTAGGATACTTCGGGAGAACCTACAAGCAAGTCAGTTACAGGGTAAGTAGTTCTAGGGCCCACACCCACAGGAGCACCGTAGTGCTGGAGTTACCTCACCCAGGGAAGCCGGGTGCATAGGTGTCCTTTGGTGTCGGGTCGCGGCGTCGTTTTCAATGGCGAACAAAGAAGACTTGCTGCTTGCGGGAGCTGAAGAAGTGTCCGTTGGAATCCAAGCCTGGATTCTGAAGAAGGATGACCTGAAAGCAGAGGGGACAGTGTTCAAAGTCACTTGGCAGTGACCCGGGGCAAGGAAGATGGATGCCCACCGTCGTCAGTTGATTCAGGTCGGTTGCGGGTGCCTTGACTCTTCAGCCACGTGGTCCAGGAGGTGTCGACGACGACCAGGAGCTGGATTCGGTGTGTCCCTCGACGTCTGCAGCTGACTGCGGTGTCGGCAACTCGATTGGAGCCAACAAGCCTTGGCAGCAGCAAGTCTCGGGGAGATGAAGAAAAGTCGATGGCGCAGACCAGCAAGGTCTGAGGGACTCACCCAGCGAGGGTAAGTCAGGGCAGGCCTGGAGCAACCAGGGGAGCCCTTTGGTTTCTTTAAGAAGTCTTCTGGGGACCCACAAGCCGGCGGGCAAGGGATCGCGAAGACACCTCGGGCGGAATCACTCAACAGGGGCCCACGGTCACTCGGGACGGTGTAGGCCTCTGATCTTCGGAGGGATTCCTGCTGGAGGTCGGGACCACACGTGGTCCAAAGCACAAGTTCGTAGAACGTTGTGAAGGGGTTGCACTCGACAATAGTGCACGGTACCCAGGGGTCGCGGTTCCTCGTTACTCGTGGGGTCCACTTGCCTCAGCTTCGCTGGGGACTCACGATTGCCTGGGAGAGGTCAGGAAATCCACTTCTTGGGCTGCAGGGACTTCGGACTCCGGCGGGAGCGGCGTAGTTTGCGACCGTCGTTGTCGTTTTTGGTGCCTGCCAAGCAGGGGAGTCACTCCTTGACTCCAAGGGAGATTCTTCTGTCTTCCAAAGGTAGTGGAACGTCGAAGGGCCAGGATTCTTCTGTAGAGCGTCGTCCAGGGGTTATCTGCTTTGCAATGGCAAGGTTCCCCCTCTTATACTAAAAAGAGGGGATGGACTAGCTCTATGACCCCACCTATGGGAGGGTCAAGGGAGGGGTGGCTACACCCACTTCCCTTTGTCCAGTTTCGCGCCAGAGCAGGGGCAGGTAGCCCCTGAGCTGGTTTGAACTGGCATATGCACAGAGGAGCCTTCTGCTCCCCAGTGCAGGACTTCAAAGCACTCTAAGAGTGCACCCACCCAGCCCCAATACACTAAACCCTGTCTGGGAGGTGGTTACACCTCCCTGTGACAGGATGCCTATTGTTGGGCTTCCTCCACTGCGAGTTTCGGTCATCAGCAGGAGGGCAGCCCAGTGTCTGTGACTGGTGGCATCCATTTTGTGATGCCAGGGCTCTTTAGGATTCTACCGCGTTTCCACAGCAGGTACATGTCTTATCCCTCTAGAAGGGTGGAATGCTACCCCCGCCGCCAAGATTGGCGGGGGGTAGTATTCCAAGATGTTTGACACCAAACACGACATGTTTTGATGCAGCCATTCCAAAGTTAGCATTTACCGCGAGGATATAATGCACTTAAGAGTATATGGTTTAACCGCATCCACAAACAGCACCAGAGAATAGACTCTGAGAGCTGCAGAGGGGCCCTGCTCAGGCAGAGGCACCCCCTCACATAGAAGCCAAGCACCCTGCCCTCAGGATTGATAGGGCCTGCCTTAGGGTGACTGATAGGTTTATATGTGTGTGCAGGAGAGATATAGGAAACCTATATCTCAGTGAGGGTGCTAGCACCACCTCACCCAGGCTGCAGTAGCAGGCCTGTGGTGTCAGATTTAGACTGCTTCCCAGGGGTGGCATAATACATGCTGCAGCCCCTGGTGGGCCTGTGATGTACCTATGCCCTTGGCACCTAAGGTACCATATACTAGGGACTCATAAGGCACCACAGTATCCAATCACTAGTGCACCTAGAGTGCACTCCATGTCGTTTAGAGAGAGCAGATAGACTGGGGCCCTGAATAGCAGGGTCCCAGTCCAACTAACTCATAAACCAGCAAAACACCAGGAAAAAAGTGGGGGCAACCATATAGTCAGATTCCACCTTCCTACATAACCCCCCCCCCAAACGAAAGGAGATAAGGCTAACCTTGACCAGTTGAGCCTTTATTGATTAAGTGGCCATATAAGGAAGCACCTGCACTAGCATGGTTGCCCCCTGTCTTATGGTCCCCTAAGCAATCCCCCACCCTAAGGGTATGAGAGGGTCTCCACCATGGGGAATCACTACCTCTGGTGTGCTTTGGTAAAGTACAAGGCTGGTGGGGTGTCTGAGTAGGGAAGTGAGGCCCTAGGAAGGTTGGCCTCAGCTTCCTCAGATCACTGGTCACCATGTATGCCTGTCTTTCCATGACTGAGTTGCACTTTGCTCTAAGGGTCAACCTTTGACTGCCTACAGCTGGGGGTTGGGTCCCTTTGGGTGGAACACTGGAGGGACATGGCATGCTTGGAACCTTTGGTTCCAGGTTTGCCCTTGCCTAACAGAGTCCTTCTGGGGGTGGTCCCTACATAAAGGTATGGGGGATCCCTCAGTGGGTTGAGGAATTTTCACCTGGCTAGGGCTACTAGACTGGGTGCCCCTAATCTGCTGATTGGGGGTTCCTCTGGACAGGGGGCCCTGGGGGTCCACTGACCTCCCTGACCTCTGCAGCCCTGGGCTGACTGAGGCAGGGTAGAGAGGGGCAGTTTACCTGCTCCAGACTGGGTACCACCTTGGAAGGGTCCTCTGCCATCAGGGGTGGGGCCAGGCCAGGCCTGACTACCTCTGTGGCAGTTCCTTCACTAGGGGAGGGTCAGTTCCCTGAGGAGGCTGACCTTACCTACTGTCTGGAGGGAAGAAGACTTTTCTTCAACCCTTGTGCTCTCTTCTGGGGGAGAGTGGGCCATTCTTCCAGGCTCCATCTCTCCAAAATCTTGGGCTGGGGCTGTGGCCATCACAGCCCCACTAACCTTTACAGGGACACCCAACATCCTCAGATGGGTTTGGTGTTCAATTTCAGCCCAGGCTGAAATTTCCAGATCATTGCCCATCAGGCAATCTACAGGTAGGTTGGGGACACTGCCACTCTTTTTGGGCCTGTGACCCCCTCCCAGCTGAGATTGACTATGGCCATGGGGTGCTCTGTTCTGACACCATCAATGTTGGTCACCTAGTATTTAAACTCAGGTAAAAGCTGGTGAGGGGGACTAGTTTCCCTGCCACCATGGTGACACTAGCCCCTGTGTCCCTAAATGCCACAGCTTTCTGACCATTAATTATTGGCTCCAGTCTGTACCTGCCCAATGCTGTGGGACCCACGGTAAAGGTGGCAAATCCTATACCACCATCAGAATCTGAGGAGTCTGTTGAGGGGGTCCTGTCTGAACTAGGGCCCACCTCTGTTCCTCTTGCAAAAGCACCTAACTTTTTGGGTGCACTACTCCCAACTGGAGGATTACTACTGGTAGTACCAGGAGGGGTGGTAGTAGTTGTTGGAGGAACATTTTCTTTATTGCCAATCCTGGGACAACTGGGATCAGATTTCCAGTGCCCAGGCTTTTTACAGACATGGCAATAGGGTTTCTTTTCAGGAGAGGAAGGAGTTTGGGACCCACCCCAGAAGAGGACTTTTGGGGCCCTGTAGTGGACTTATCCTTAGATTTATCCCCACCTTTCTCTTGGGACTTGGTAGAATCTTTCTTGTGGTCACCACCCTGATTCTTAGGCCTTACTCTGGTTCTGACCCATTTGTCTGCCTTCTTTCCCAATTCTTGGGGAGAGGTCAGATCAGAGTCCACCAGGTACTGGTGTAAAAGCTGGTTTTGACAATTATTAAGGATCTGTTCTCTCATCATTAGATTATAAAATCCTTTGAAATCAGTAACCCTACTGCCAACCAGCCAACCCTCCAGACCCTTGGATGCACAATCTACAAAGTCTGTCCAGTCCTGAGTCTGTGCCTTCTGGGTATCTCTGAACTTCAACCTGTACTCTTCAGTGGTTAAGCCAAACCCATCTATCAGTGCACTCTTCAGGACCTCATAATCATCAGCATCCTCCTCTCTAACAGTGAGGAGCTTGTCTCTTCCTTTATCTGAAAAGGAGAGCCACAAGATTGCTGCCCACTGCTTTTGGGGGACCTGCTGTACTCTACAGGCCCTCTCCATAGCAGTTATCCACTTGTGGATATCATCCCCACTCTGGTAGGGAGGAACAACCTTGCTCAGGTTCCTATGGTCAGGAATATATTCTCTGCCTCTAGGGACACTGTTGCTGCCACCAGGGGGTTCTAACCCCTCTTTTCTAGAAGCTCTCTGGATCTCCAGGGCTTCCCTATCCAGTGCCAACTGCTTGGTTCTGAGGGCCACTTTGGCTTCCTCATACTGGAGCAGTTTGCACCTTCTCTCAGAGGAGGTCTCTCTTAAGGAAAAGTATGAGCTCCTCTGCTGGACAAATTCTCTGCCAGAGTGATAAGAGTGGTCAGATTCCCTGGAAGGGGATCTGTGCCTCTCCTCCTCTCTGTCAGTTCTCTTAGGGAGAATTCCTCTGTCCTTTTCAGGCCCCTTGAAGCCTGGCCCTTCAATCACAGAGTCTTGGTCATTCTGAGTTTCATCATCTGACCCAGATACTATGACTGACCCACCCACTGATTCAGACCCTTTAGCTCCTAGAGCCAATCTAAGGTCATCTGCTGTCAGCAGATCTATCAGGTGTAGTGTTGAGGGACTCTGTCCTAGCCTCAGGTGTCTGTCAACACACATGGCTCTCAAGTCAGAGAAAGCCATGTCCTTATACTGAGGCTGAGTGGATCCACTGGGTCCACCCCTTAAGGACATTCTAGTGTTGTGCAGTGTTGTACTACCTACACTAGTTTGTGGCCTACTGATCCTAGCTTGAGCTGTGGAAAGGGTGTGCTATCCCTTGGCACACAGCTCTAAGTTCAGTAGAACTTATTGATACTAAGCTTGACTTTATATGTACCTTGAGTACCTATAATGGTTTTCAGTTAGTAATTCAAATAGAGATTTTCTGGTAAAACAATGGCAAGCTGGAATCCCACACGCTGCCCACCAATGTGAGAAGTTGGCCTGGTATATGCTGTTCACTAATTAAAGTGGACACCTTACACCAGGGCAAATCGACTCTTATGGTAGATAGGTTTAAGACAACCTTTTAAAGAAAGCTATCCTAGTGGTAGCTGTGGAGAGCAGCCTTCAGGCTAAGTCTCGGAGGAATGTAAAGCAGCTTGTTTTACCATATAATCTCTTGAATCACCAAATGAAAAGACACCACACAGGTATATATATCAAATATATATGTATTTATTTCTAAATAACTCTCTACTAATCTCTTTATGAGATTAGAAGACAAACATATGCACAAATCAACGTTTCACAATAAGTTAAGCACAAAATATGGCTGGGGCCCTAGGGGCGTACCAGACCATATACTAAGTAAGAGACTTAGGGACAACGACTTGCAGGGAGACAAGGCCTAGGGCCTTCAGAAGTGCAGGGGCCTCACGAAACCACCCAAGGCAGGTAAGTAAAGGACCCACGGGGACGCGTGCAGTGTGGATACACAGGCGCGGATCGCCGTTGACTTCAATGGGGCAAGTCGCGGTTGGAAATAAAGAGTTTTAGGATACTTCGGGAGAACCTACAAGCAAGTCACTTACAGGGTAAGTAGTTCTAGGGCCCACACCCACAGGAGCACCGTAGTGCTGGAGTTACCTCACCCAGGGAAGCCGGGTGCATAGGTGTCCTTTGGTGTCGGGTCGCGGCGTCGTTTTCAATGGCGAACAAAGAAGACTTGCTGCTTGCGGGAGCTGAAGAAGTGTCCGGTGGAATCCAAGCCTGGATTCTGAAGAAGGATGACCTGAAAGCAGACGGGACAGTGTTCAAAGTCACTTGGCAGTGACCCGGGGCAAGGAAGATGGATGCCCACCGTCGTCGGTTGATTCAGGTCGGTTGCGGGTGCCTTGACTCTTCAGCCACGTGGTCCAGGAGGTGTCGACGACGACCAGGAGCTGGATTCGGTGTGTCCCTCGACGTCTGCAGCTGACTGCGGTGTCGGCAACTCGATTGGAGCCAACAAGCCTTGGCAGCAGCAAGTCTCGGGAGATGAAGAAAAGTCGATGGCGCAGACCAGCAAGGTCTGAGGGACTCACCCAGCGAGGGTAAGTCAGGGCAGGCCTGGAGCAACCAGGGAGCCCTTTGGTTTCTTTAAGAAGTCTTCTGGGGACCCACAAGCCGGCGGGCAAGGGATCGCGAAGACACCTCGGGCGGAATCACTCAACAGGGGCCCACGGTCACTCGGGACGGTGTAGGCCTCTGATCTTCGGAGGGATTCCTGCTGGAGGTCGGGACCACACGTGGTCCAAAGCACAAGTTCGTAGAACGTTGTGAAGGGGTTGCACTCGACAATAGTGCACGGTACCCAGGGGTCGCGGTTCCTCGTTACTCGTGGGGTCCACTTGCCTCAGCTTCGCTGGGGACTCACGATGGCCTGGGAGAGGTCAGGAAATCCACTTCTTGGGCTGCAGGGACTTATGACTCCGGCGGGAGCGGCGTAGTTTGCGACCATCGTTGTCGTTTTTGGTGCCTGCCAAGCAGGGGAGTCACTCCTTGACTCCAAGGGAGATTCTTCTGTCTTCCAAAGGTAGTGGAACGTCGAAGGGCCAGGATTCTTCTGTAGAGCGTCGTCCAGGGGTTATCTGCTTTGCAATGGCAAGGTTCCCCCTCTTATACTAAAAAGAGGGGATGGACTAGCTCTATGACCCCACCTATGGGAGGGTCAAGGGAGGGGTGGCTACACCCACTTCCCTTTGTCCAGTTTCGCGCCAGAGCAGGGGCAGGTAGCCCCTGAGCTGGTTTGAACTGGCATATGCACAGAGGAGCCTTCTGCTCCCCCAGTGCAGGACTTCAAAGCACTCTAAGAGTGCACCCACCCAGCCCCAATACACTAAACCCTGTCTGGAAGGTGGTTACACCTCCCTGTGACAGGATGCCTATTGTTGGGCTTCCTCCACTGCGAGTTTCGGTCATCAGCAGGAGGGCAGCCCAGTGTCTGTGACTGGTGGCATCCATTTTGTGATGCCAGGGCTCTTTAGGATTCTACCGCGTTTCCACAGCAGGTACATGTCTTATCCCTCTAGAAGGGTGGAATGCTACTCCCGCCGCCAAGATTGGCGGGGGGTAGTATTCCAAGATGTTTGACACCAAACACGACATGTTTTGATGCAGCCATTCCAAAGTTAGCATTTACCGCGAGGATATAATGCACTTAATAGTATATGGTTTAACCGCATCCACAAACAGCACCAGAGAATAGACTCTGAGAGCTGCAGAGGGGCCCTGCTCAGGCAGAGGCACCCCCTCACATAGAAGCCAAGCACCCTGCCCTCAGGATTGATAGGGCCTGCCTTAGGGGTGACTGATAGGTTTATATGTGTGTGCAGGAGAGATATAGGAAACCTATATCTCAGTGAGGGTGCTAGCACCACCTCACCCAGGCTGCAGTAGCAGGCCTGTGGTGTCAGATTTAGACTGCTTCCCAGGGGTGGCATAATACATGCTGCAGCCCTGGTAGGCCTGTGAAGTACCTATGCCCTTGGCACCTAAGGTACCATATACTAGGGACTCATAAGGCACCACAGTATCCAATCACTAGTGCACCTAGAGTGCACTCCATGTCGTTTAGAGAGAGCAGATAGACTGGGGCCCTGAATAGCAGGGTCCCAGTCCAACTAAGTCATAAACCAGCAAAACACCAGGAAAAAAGTGGGGGCAACCATATAGTCAGATTCCACCTTCCTACAGTTCCAAAATTTGGGGACCTAGGTTGTGAAAAAATCCACGTCAAGCAAGCTTTTGAACCAGCCAGTCACTGTTCTTGGGATAAAAGGCAATGGAACTGTCATTCTACCTCCTTTTTCTGGCTCAAGTGAGAAACAGACATGTGTCCATTGACCACGTGAAAACGCACTATGTGGCCAGTCCTCTACAGCAGACCCTCTAAGACACTTAGAAGGATTCAGAGTAGTGTCTCTCAGCCTCCCCCTACTCTGTATACAATACCCCTTGAACAAAGCAGGAACATTACTAGCTTGAGTTCCCAGCCAGGGATTTTTGAGCGCAGCATTCTGCGCAGAACACTGAGTTCTAGAAACGCACCCGATGTTGATATCACCACTGTTGCCACTGATCAACGCTACTCCATGACTTATTATGAAATACCAGCCGATGCTACAGCATTTGAACTGGTGCCTTTTCGAGAACCTTGAGAGGGCACTAGTATTGAGAAGGACTCTGGATATTTTACAGAGGCTTTTCAACCACTTCTACAGTCACTCACCCCAGAGACCGATTCGTGCTTATCGATGGTTTCGTGACAAGTACCTGATTCCACCGTGGTCCTGTGCCTGGATCATTTTGGGAGCTCATCTTTTTCTCATGTGTCTGTCAGCGATATTCGTCATTGTTCTGATTCTTACTGGACATTTTGTCCCTGCAAGAACAATTGCATCACCGGTGGTTCATGAGCTACAACCGCATTCTTCATCCCACAGAGTCTGAAGAGGTTTCTACGCTGCAAAATCACTGCTTATCCTTGCCCGAGGGCCTAGCATGAGAGAAAGTTCCATACCAGATTATGGGACCGACCGAGACATTGCAGTTACCATGTGTGACAAAAGTTTCAGTGAATGATATTGTCATACCTGGTTCTATTTCAGATGAGTGGGACAATGAGACTAAAAAGAATGATGTCTGGTTTTCAGGCATATGCTGCTTTGAATAATGACGATCCTTATTTGAATTCACCTAATGCTTTTTAATGACAAGTGGTCATCACCGATACCACAGCAGCCATAAGCTATGAGCTGGAAGGTTGTTTTCAAATACGACTCTATTTTTAATTTTCTTTTTATACAGCATAATCTGGCCTATTCCACATCATTGCTGTTATGTTTAATCGCCAACACGCATCCCTCTGTAAGAAATACTTTTAGACAAATTACGTTATACATATGATCACCAATCGCTTGAAACCTTGAAGTATTCATGCTTCACTTTGCCCATCACATAATATGTAGTCATGTTTGTTTTTAACCGCATTTATATTGTATGGTATTTTATATATATTTCATATATCATATTATACATGTATCATATTTTAGATACGGCCTGTCGTAGAGCTTGGATCTCCCTATACGTTAGATATGCCCCCATGACGTCACATTCAAACGTACAAGTCAGGAATGACATAAAGTCCTACGGTCCTACCCCATTTTTGAGTAGGCCCAGCTCCATCCTAGGTATTGTAAGTCACCATCTTTTCCTGATTTATGCAGAATCACTGTCATGTCTGCCATTGATGCAGATGTCGTCTGACCTTATCTTTCTAGGAACAGTAAAAGTGTTAAGTCATTCGGCCAATCACATAGCTATAACCCCTGATGCGACACTGGTCTGGGACAAGTGCCTACCTATCACCATGTCAAGGTCAAATAAGAACAAATACAGGGATTGAGCCAAAATAGTGTAGTTCACCTTGTATGTTCATAAGGAGACATCTAGGATGTACACCTTGATGGCTATAATCTATGTAACACATTCCTAAACTTAAGTCAGAAATTCCAATGTCTGATAAGATGTAGTATATAAGGGCTACAACTTGAGGACAGCTTGTCAGGAGAGGTCCTTCACCTAGATTATCGCACAAAATTCTGCCAGAGACAATCTCACCTACTGCCTGCGAACTTCGAAGATGTTACATCTTACCTAACTCTGATAAACCTGAGTCCCAGAGGAAAGACCGCTACTGCAGTGCATGTCTTCCCTTCGCAGAGAACACTGCATTCACGCCTCCGCTGATAACGACAGCTCTTGCTGTCATGAAGGTATGCAGTGCGTCTCTTCTTCCTAAGAAACTCTCGACTGCAAGTTGCTCTACTTTACATGCTCTCTCAGAGTAGCGCTTAGAAATAGGTCTTAGGGTGTTAGGTTTTAGATGACAGTTTACCCATGTTAGAAATGTTCATTTCGTTCATGTTGTTCACAACGTGCCTTCTTGCTGTTTTTATGATATCCTGTGTAGTTATTTTAGATTTTCTGAGAAACAGGTTCAGCATGTTATAATAAATGCTTTTAGTTAAAGGGTCTATTATTCTTAGTCCAGTATGTGTGTGTGATATATGAATAACAAAATAAGTTTGATTCTGTTACCAGATTGCCCCCTGATCCCATTACAAGGATTGTTAGTAACCCAAAGCAATAACTCTAATTCAACAATGTATTTGGTGGGGTTCTCCTGGTTCTACAATGACCTGTCTTTCACATTCCACGCTGGTGCATTGAACTGAGCTCTCCGGTGTCACCCGTGGATGGGAAAGCAAATCTTGTAGAACTATGCTAGAGTCGTTGTTTACGCAACACTTTCTGATACATTGGGCTGTAAGTGACTCTGACCGCAGCTGTTTTGGAATCTTGTACTAGGAATAAAACTTTCTGCTGCATCCCCTGGTAGACTCCTTCTTGATGTTCAAATGTGTACCTGAGTCTGAGCAATACCTGAATATGGTTATTAACCCTGCTGCACGTGCACTTTATGTAAAATTTAGATTGGGCATCTTACAGTTGGCTACGTTTTCTCATTCCTGGACGAAAAGAGGAGTCATATCAAATCTGTGCCCGATGGGTTGTCAAGTACCAGAGAATATTGAACACTTATTATTTTTCTGTAAGGCCTATGCTAAACAGCGTTCACGCTGGATTATTCCCCTTTGTAAACGTCTCAGTTTTAGGGACCGCCACACAGCGCGTACAGTATGTAAAACCAACACCAGAGACTGTGTGGTGTACTCAATTGCTAGATACTTATCGGCAATATGGTATATTGGGTCGAATGCCTTTTAAAACAGGAAGCATATCTCTTGCACACTTAATGTCCTGTCTCAATTGTATTTATGATTGGTTTTGAACCCTTTCTATTGAAGATTTTACTTGACCTCTTTGCAAATTGTTTTAGCTTTTGGATGCTTCTTTTTAATATCTTTTACATTTTTACTATAATATTATGGATTTTAAAACATGATGAGACATGTATTGTTGGACTGTAATTTCCCACACGATTTAGTATTACCTAGAAACTTTTTTTTTTTAAATGAATTTGTATGTTTTTTATTATATCCCTATTTTAAATGTTTTATATTGTATCTTTTATGGTTCTATTCAACCGAAATAACGGAAATATGATGGCTGCATCTGTCATTAGGTAGATGGCAGGGAGCACAAAGTGAGCCCTGCAGTTTCTGTTGTTAGGGAACGGAGTCCTTTGATCGGGCAAAGATTCTTGCCTCTCTTCTTGATCTCTGTGTGGAGGAGTTGTAAACAGCTGGCTCTCACCTCTTTGTATTTCTGTGGTGGGCACTCCACCTGGAGACTGTCTTGCTGGGTAGAGCTCCCTTGGAGGCTGAAGCCAGGCCTGGAAGCTGTCCTGGCCAGGACACATGAAAGGGGAACCGACTCAAACTGTTTCCAAGAAAACGTACCTGGAGTACACATTCTCAGTCTGTGAAATTAGGATAAAGATCAGAGCTTAAGACCAAACATTGTTCATTTTTAGGTCTCGCCTAAGCCAGCGCATGCGCTACCCTGTGGCGAGACATTTAGTGTGTGGGCTTTAAAAAGCCGACCACAGCTTTTTGTGTGGCCTAGAGCGTGCGGTTACGCGCACAATTACGAGCAGAGGCGCCATCTGGCTTTTCTCTCTCGTCATGGTGCGCGCACACCACTCACCAGACGTGCCTCCTTTTTTTTTTTTTAAACTTGCAGCACGAGGCGCGCGCGCTTGTTTAACTCTTCTCTTACGTTTCTTCCCCCACTGTTCTGCCTTTAGCTCCGGCTTCTGCGTCAGCTCTTGCATTCTCTTTACTACCACTCCCCGCGTTTCTCTTCACCTGCAGCTTCACAATCTCACATTGCGTCTCTTTCACTGCTGGTTTATCTCGTCCTATACTGTTGCTCTCCTCCGCTATTACCTCACTGCATCAGTCACTCTTGTTTTTCTCTCTGTCCTTTCCGTTGCTCTCCCCCAGCTGTTTCTGCCCCTCCCCATTTGCCTCTCCTTTTGCTCCCCCCACTGCTGTTTCTCTGTCTTTCCCTCTAGTCCGCACCACGTATGTTTTTTGCCAGTTATATATAGTGCAAAGTCAACCCGAAGGTACTGGAGCGCTTTACATGAGCACCAGTTCCAAAAGCAGCCTCTCTGCCATTACGCCACATCTTCGCTCACCTTCTCTCTCCTCGCCCACCTGCACACAAACCATATATAATCACCACTCGCTTTTTTAAACAAACTCTTCTACCCCTCTTCCCCTCTACCCCTCTACTTCCCCTCTACCCCTCCTCTACTACCCCTCTTCTACCCCTCTACCACCCCTCTACTACCCCTCTACCCCTCTACTACCCCTCTTCTACCCCTCTACCCCTCTACCCCTCTTCTACCCCTCTACCCCACTACCCCTCTTCTACCCTTCTACTCCTCTTCTACCCCTCTACCCCACTTCTACCCTTCTACCCCTCTACTACCCCTCTACTCCTCCTCTACCCCTCTTCTACACCTCTACCCCTCTTCTACACCTCTACCCCTCTTCTACCCCTCTACTACCCCTCTTCTACCCCTTTTCTACCCCTCTACCCCTCTTCTACCCCTCTACCCCTCTTCTACCCTCTACTACCCCTCTACCCCTCTACTACCCCTCTTCTACCCCTTTTCTACCCTTCTACCCCTCTACCCCTCTTCTATCCCTCTACCCCTCTTCTACTCCTCTACCCCTCTACTACCCCTCTACCCCTCTACCCCTCTTCTACCCCTCTACCCCTCTACTACCCCTCAACCCCTCTTCTACCCCTCTACCCCTCCACCCCTCTTCTACCACTCTACCCCTCTTCTACCCCTCTTCTACCCCTCTACCACCCCTCTTCTACCCTCTACCCCTCTACTACCCCTCTACTACCCCTCTACCCCTCTACTACCCCTCTACCCCTCTTCTACCACTCTACCCCTCTTCTACCCTCTTCTACCCCTCTTCTACCCCTCTACCCCATTTCCCCTCTACTACCCTCTACTACCCCTCTACTACCCCTCTACCCCTCTTCTACCCTCTTCTTACCCTCTTCTACCCCTCTTCTACCCCTCTACCCCTCTTCTGCCCCTCTACCCCTCTTCTACCCTCTACCCCTCTACTACCCCTCTACTACCCCTCTACTACTCTACTACCCCTCTACCCCTCTACTACCCCTCTACCCCTCTCTTACCCCTCTACTACCACTCTACCCCTCTTCTACCACTCTACCCCTCTTCTACCCCTCTCCCCCTTCTACCACTCTACCCCTCTTCTACCACTCTACCCCTCTACCCCTCTTCTACCCCTCTACTACCCCTCTACCCCTCTTCTACCCCTCTACCCCTCAACCCCTCTACCCATCCACCCCTCTACCCCTCTTCTACCACTCTACCCCTCTACCCCTCTTCTACCCCTCTACTACCCCTCTACCACCCCTCTACCCCTCTTCTACCCCTCTACTACCCCTCTACCACCCCTCTACCCCTCTTCTACCCCTCTACCCCTCCACTACCCCTCTTCTACCCCTCTACCCCTCTTCTACCCCTCTACCCCTCTTCTACCCCTCTTCTACCCCTCTACTACCCCTCTACTACCCCTCTACCCCTCTACTACCCCTCTACCCCTCTACCACCCCTCTACCCCTCTACCACCCCTCTACCCCTCTGCTACCCCTCTACTACCCCTCTACCCCTCTTCTACCCCTTTTCTACCCTTCTACCCCTCTACCCCTCTTCTACCCCTCTACCCCTCTTCTACCCCTCTTCTACCCCTCTTCTACCCCTCTTCTACCCCTCTACTACCCCTCTTCTACCCCTCTACTACCCCTCTACCCCTCTACTACCCCTCAACCCCTCTTCTACCCCTCCACCCCTCTACCCCTCTTCTACCACTCTACCCCTCTTCTACCCCTCTTCTACCCCTCTTCTACCCCTATACTACCCCTCTACCCCTCTACTACTCCTCTACCCCTCTACTACCCCTCTACCCCTCTACTACCCCTCTACCCCTCTTCTACCCCTCTACCCCTGCACCCCTCTACCCCTCTTCTACCACTCTACCCCTCTTCTACCCCTCTTCTACCCCTCTACCCCTCTTCTACCCCTCTTCCCCTCTTCTACCCCTCTACTACCCCTCTACCCCTCTACTACCCCTCTACTACCCCTCTACTACCTCTCTACTACCCCTCTACCCCTCAACTACCCCTCTACTACCCCTCTACTACCCCTCTACTACCCCTCTACTACCCCTCAACCCCTCAACCCCTCTACTACCCCTCTACCCCTCTTCTACCCCTCTGCCCCTCCACCCCTCTACCCCTCTTCTACCACTCTAACCCTCTTCTAACCCTCTAACCCTCTTCTACCCCTCCCCCTCTTCTACCCCTCTTCTACCCCTCTTCTACCCCTCTTCTACCCCTCTTCTACCCTTCTACCCCTCTTCTACCCCTCTTCTACCCCTCTACCCCTCTACTACCCTCTACCTCTCTACTACCCCTCAACCCCTCTTCTACCCCTCTACCCCTCCACCCCTCTACCCCTCTTCTACCACTCTACCCCTCTTCTCCCCTCTTCTACCCCTCTACCTCTCTTCTAACCCTCTTCTACCCCTCTACCCCTATTCTACCCCTATTCTACCCCTCTACCCCTCTACTACCCCTCTACTACCCCTCTACCACCCCTCAACCCCTCTTCTACCCCTCTACCCCTCCACCCCTCTACCCCTCTTCTACCCCTCTACCCCTCTTCTACCCCTCTACTCCTCTACTACCCCTCTACTACCCCCTCTACCCCTCTACTACCCCTCTACTACCCCTCTTCTACCCCCTTCTACCCTCTACTACCCCTCTACCCCTCTACTACCCCTCTACTACCCCTCTACCCCTCCACCCCTGTTCTACCACTCTACCCCTCTTCTACCACTCTACCCCTCTTCTTCCACTCTACCCCTCTTCTACCCCTCTTCTACCCCTCTTCTACCCCTCTACCCCTCTTCTACCCCTCTTCTACCCCTCTACTACCCCTCTACTACCCCTCTACTACCCCTCTTCTACCCCTCTTCTACCCCTCTACTACCCCTCAACCCCTCTTCTACCCCTCAACCCCTCTTCTACCCCTCAACCCCTCTTCTACCCCTCTTCTACCCCTCTTCTACCCCTCTACCCCTATTCTACCCCTCTTCTATCCCTCTTCTACCCTGCGGTGGACTAAGTGGCAGCCGGAGCCTGATAGCACTGCTTGTCCTTTAACAAAAAAAAAAGCATTGGCATAGCCAATAGGTCTCGCCTTTGGGACCTTATAAGTGTTTAGTTATGCAGCACAATATCCTTGGTACAACAACATCAACTGTTGCATGGCTAAGCACTTATAAGGTCCCAAAAGCGAGACCTATTGGCTATGCCAATGCTTGTTGTAGTCTTGTCTTCAGAGGAGGGGTACTCATCAGTGTACTCAGGGGCTACTACGCAGACATGGGTTGATGTTGCATTAACAGCCTGTGACTGCTTGCCCTCGCTGCTGCTGACAGCCAAGTGTGGAAAGGGTTGTACGTGGCCCAGTTTGTAGAGCCATAATAGGATACACCCCGGCACAGCAGTGGTGAGAGGCCTCAACCCCCACAGCTATGGCTCAGTAGCCCCTGCCTGCCCTGTGGCCTCCTGAACGGTGTATGGTACTGGTAGCGTGTCATTTTACAGAAGAACGCAATGTACAGACAGACACATTAAGCAGACAGAGTTGTCACATGAATGATAATATCTTTGCAATATGAAGATGTTTTTATTTATTTATTCGCACGCAAAAATCTCAAATGTCAAGATTCTTTATCTAGGTATCCACACCCCCCAGTCACAGAAATGTACTATGAGTGAGTTGGGCATGTGTATAGGCGTGCACTTTTCCACCATTCCCACTCATTGCACTGCTTGGTTGACTAGGGTTTCACCGCTCATGAGGATGTCCATAGTTCAACATAAAAAAACTGATGCCAATTTTACATGATGCCAATTTCACAGCTGCAGATAATGTAACAGAGGAATATCACATGCACAGATCCACAGGGTCTGAATTCGGCTGTGTGACCCCTGAGGGCGTAGAATTGTAACACTTAATTACCAGATGTCTGGACACCTTAAGAGAACCACGAAGGCCCACCACATGCAAGTACTACTTAGCTAAATGGAAAAGCTTTGCAATCAGTACATACCAGTGGGCAGCAACCCTTTTCACCAGATGTAAAAGTACTAGATAACTTACTCGACAGCACTTGGTCACCATCCGATTACATTGGCTACTCTGTATAGAGAAGGGTTAACGCAACCTAAATCTCTTTTTACAGCTCCAGTCATAAATGCTTCTCTGGAAGGAGTAAGGAGGATGCATCCTCCATATAGAACTCTATTTCCCACATGGAATTTAAATACAGTTTTTTTTAATATAAATTGAATTTTATTCTTATGGATCAGACACCACCAAAGTACAGAGCAATGCCCATGCCGGAGAGTATGAACATGCATATTATGGTACAACGCGGAATAAGTACACATTACATCATTGCAGTCCCCCCGATATGACAACCATTTTCCCCATATCTTTGTGTTTCTTGGGGTAGCCCCTTGACAAGTAGAACGTTTACTCATGTTTAGTTCACCAGTCCATCGCCCACTGGCACGTCACAAGTGAGGGGGGAGATATCGCCCTCCATCCCTTGGCAATATCTCTTTTGGCCAGTACAGTTCCCATCCTCACCAGGGTTTTTTCTCCAGCTGAATCACAAACCCCATCCAAGACTCCTAGCTACACCACCACGGGAGAAAGGTCTACGGGCCCCCCGAGCACTCTGGATAACATGGCAAAAATGAATCGCCAGCGCTGTGAGATCTGGGGGCACTCCCATACCAAGTGATAAAAATGCACCCTTGGTTCCGGGCAGCGCCAGTACGCCCGCATGCCAGAGCCTCAGGATGTTATATAGGTTGTGTGTAAGAGGTTGAGTTGAATAAGTCTGACCTTTGATGATACCACCAACGTCCTAGGTGACATGCGGGCATCCCTCCAATCAGAGTCCTCTAGTGGGTCCAGCCATTCCTCCCACCGGGTCCTTAGTGATGTAAACAGATCCAGAAAATTAAATACTAGGGATTTATACATCTTGGAGATGCCCCGCCTTTCAATGGGGGCCCATCAAAATTTGAGCTTCAAGGGTGCTATAGTCAGGGACAGTCTCAAGGGAAGCTTCCTGTTGCTCAAGGGCATGGCGTAGCTGTAAGTAGCAGAAAAATTGGGAGGCATGCAGGCCATGTTCCTCTTGCAGGCATTGGAATGTTTTAATGTTGGATCCTTGCCATACATCTCCTACTGTGGTGATCCCTGTTGTATCCAAGCCCATAAAACCGGATAAAGCGGATGTGTGCCTGAGCCACCGCCCTGTCCATAGTAGGGTTGCAAGAGTGATTTTCTTCTCCCAGCCTGTCCATTTCAGTGCTGAGCACCATGTCTGAAGGACCACTCGAAAGGTTCCGGGAGGCATGAAGGGATGGGGTTCCTGTATAACATACCTCTAATATTGTATAGACCCAGGATGGCCACCTCCAACCGAAACACTGGGTCTCCCCATCCACCATTCAGCCAGTCGTTGACCACCAGCAGCTGCGCTGCCCAGTAGTATAAACGAACGTCTACCATACCCATGGCACGGTAAAGAGTCAGAATATCGAGTTGGAAATGTCGGCTTGCACTAATATCTAGTGCAAAATATCGAGATACATAAATATCAACTGCAAGAATATCGTGGTCAAGAATATCGAGTTTAAGGTAAGAAATATCGTTTTCTAAAATATAGAAGTTATAAATATCGTTTACAAAAATATAGTTGTAAAAAATATCGTTTTTGTAGTTAGTGTTATGTATTTTAGTATGTATTTTAAATGTATGTGCTCTATTTTTTTGTCTAAGTATTGCATTTGTTTTTTAATATGTGTTAAATTTTTAGAAGTTATTAATTTTATTTTAAGTAAATTTTGCTTTTTAGTTCCGTAGCGGGTAGTGGGTTTATAGGGGAATAGGGTTGGAAGTAATTTAATTATAATAAATTGAATATTAATTTTTATTTATTAGTATTTTTTATTTTTTATTTTATAGTGTTAATTGTGGGAATTAGTTTATAATTATTTTATTAATAATTGGCTGTAAATTTATATTGATTACTTAATTGGTAAATATGTTAATTGTGTCATTTTTTTAGGAGCGGGTTGTGGGTTTATAGGGGAATAGGGTGGGAAGTAATTTCATTATAATTAATTTATTAATATTTCTAATTAATATTTATTTATTTTATAGTGTTAATTGTGGAATTAATTTATTATTAATTATTTATTAATTGGTTGTTAATTATTATTAATTAATTGGTAATTATGTTAATTGTGTCATTTTTTTGGCAGCAGGTTGTGGGTTGATAGGGGAGCAGGGTGGGAAGTAATTGAATTATAATTAATTAATTTATTAATATTTTTCATTAATTAATATTTATTTATTTTATATTTTATATTGTTTGTAGGAATTAATTTATTATTAATTGGTTGTTAATTATTAATTAATTGGTTGTTAATTATGTTAATTGTGTTATTTATGTAGAAGTGGGTTGTGGGTTGATAGGGAGTAGGGTGGTAAGTAATTTAATTTTAATACATTTATTAATATTTTTAATATAATATTTAATTAATTTTATTTTATAGTGTTAATTGTGTGAATTCATTTATTAATAATTATTTATATTTTGCTTGTTAATTGTTATTAATTAATTGTTAATTATGTTAATTGTGTCATGTTTTACGAAATTGGTGGTGGCATTTATAGGGAATATGGTGGGAGGTAATGTATAATTAATTAATTATTTGTTAATTACAATTTAAATATGCCAATTGTGTAATCATTTTGATGTGTGAGTTGTGGGGTTTATAGTGGTAAATGGTGGGAAGTAATTTTTAAAATTAATTAATGATTTGTTACTTGATTAATTTATTAATGTAAAATTAGTTATGGAAATTGTGTAAATAGTTTTAGGTGTGTGTTTTGGTGTTTATTGGGGTAGAGGGTGGAAAGTAATTTAGTTTAAATGAATTAATCATTAATTGATCATTAATATTCATTTTTAATTGATAAATATTTTTGGTAATTGTTTAGTTTTTATTTTGTTTGGGGATTTAGGTTCAATAGCTGTAACGTTTGGTTTGTACATTAATTTTTACATTTTTAAATGTGTTTTATAATTATTAATATTTGTTTAATTGATAATTAATTGCGTTAATTATGGAGGTACACTTTTTTGTTTAATTTAGATGTGTGTTGTAAATTGTGTGGTGTTATAGGGTAGGAAAATAAATATTACATTTATGTAATTTTTAATTTTTGATTAAAATTAATTTCTATCACAAAATATTTGTTTGTAAATTTTTTGTTAAATTGAAAAAAATATTTTTGTCAATTTTCGTTTTTGCTACATTAAAATATTTTTATATGTTTTGTTAATTTTTATATTTATATATATGTTTTGTTTTTGGGTTTTTTATTATATTTTGTATTGTAGTTGATATTTTGTTTGTTTTTAAATTAGAATTTTGTTCTGTGGGAATAGTAATTTTTACCCCTCTGCTATCCAACACTTTCCCTACTGTTGCATTCGCAGGAGTGGGAATAGTAATTTATACCCCTACGCTATCCAACACGTTCCCAACTGTTGCACTTGCTGGAGTGGGAGTAGTAATTTGTACCCTTCCACTATCCAACACTTTCCCTACTGTTGGATAGCGAAGGGGTAAAAATTACTATTCCCACTCCAGCGAGTGCAACACTTTCCCTACTGTTGCACTCGCTGGAGTGGGAATAGTAATTTTTTATCCTCCGCTATCCAACACTTTCCCTACTGTTGCACTCACTGGAGTGGGAAGTGTAATTTTTACCCCTATGCTATCCAACACTTTCCCTACTGTTGCACTTGCTGGAGAGGGAATAGTAATTTTTCCTCTCCGCTATCCAACACTTTCCCTACTGTTGCACTCACTGGAGTGGGAATAGTAATTTTTACCCCTCCGCTATCCAACACTTTCCCTACTGTTGCACTCACTGGAGTGGGAATAGTAATTTTTACCCCTCCGCTATCCAACACTTTCCCTACTGTTGCACTCGCTGGAGTGGGAATAGTAATTTTTTATCCTCCGCTATCCAACACTTTCCCTACTGTTGCACTCACTGGAGTGGGAATAGTAATTTTTACCCCTCCGCTATCCAACACTTTCCCTACTGTTGCACTCATTGGAGTGGGAATAGTAATTTTTTCCTCTCCGCTAACCAACACTTTCCCTACTGTTGCACTCACTGGAGTGGGAATAGTAATTTTTACCCCTACGCTATCCAACACTTTCCCTACTGTTGCACTCCCTGGAGTGGGAATAGTAATTTTTACCCCTACGCTATCCAACACTTTCCCTACTGTTGCACTCTCTGGAGTGGGAATAGTAATTTATACCCCTACGCTATCCAACACTTTCCCTACTGTTGCACTCTCTGGAGTGGAAATAGTAATTTTACCCCTACGCTATCCAACACTTTCCCTACTGTTGCACTCGCTGGAGTGGGAATAGTAATTTTTCCCCTCCGCTATCCAACACTTTCCCTACTGTTGCACTCATTGGAGTGGGAATAGTAATTTTTACCCCTCCGCTATCCAACACTTTCCCTACTGTTGCACTCGCTGGAGTGGGAATAGTAATTTTTTCCCCTCCGCTATCCAACACTTTCCCTACTGTTGCACTCATTGGAGTGGGAATAGTAATTTTTACCCCTCCGCTATCCAACACTTTCCCTACTGTTGCACTCGCTGGAGTGGGAATAGTAATTTTTTCCTCTCCGCTATCCAACACTTTCCCTACTGTTGCACTCTCTGGAGTGGGAATAGTAATTTTTTCCTCTCCGCTATCCAACACTTTCCCTACTGTTGCACTCACTGGAGCGGGAATAGTAAATTTTACCCCTCCGCTATCCAACACTTTCCCTACTGTTGCACTCACTGGAGCGGGAATAGTAAATTTTACCCCTCCGCTATCCAACACTTTCCCTACTGTTGCACTTGCTGGAGTGGGAATAGTAAATTTTATCCCTCCGCTATCCAACCCTTTCCCTACTGTTGCACTCATTGGAGTGGGAATAGTAATTTTTACCCCTCCGCTATCCAACACTTTCCCTACTGTTGCACTCGCTGGAGTGGGAATAGTAATTTTTCCTCTCCGCTATCCAACACTTTCCCTACTGTTGCACTCATTGGAGTGGGAATAGTAATTTTACCCCTCCGCTATCCAACACTTTCCCTACTGTTGCACTCGCTGGAGTGGGAATAGTAATTTTCCCCTCCGCTATCCAACACTTTCCCTACTGTTGCACTCATTGGAGTGGGAATAGTAATTTTTACCCCTCCGCTATCCAACACTTTCCCTACTGTTGCACTCGCTGGAGTGGGAATAGTAATTTTTCCTCTCCGCTATCCAACACTTTCCCTACTGTTGCACTCTCTGGAGTGGGAATAGTAATTTTTCCTCTCCGCTATCCAACACTTTCCCTACTGTTGCACTCACTGGAGCGGGAATAGTAAATTTTACCCCTCCGCTATCCAACACTTTCCCTACTGTTGCACTCACTGGAGCGGGAATAGTAAATTTTACCCCTCCGCTATCCAACACTTTCCCTACTGTTGCACTTGCTGGAGTGGGAATAGTAAATTTTATCCCTCCGCTATCCAACCCTTTCCCTACTGTTGCACTCATTGGAGTGGGAATAGTAATTTTTACCCCTCCGCTATCCAACACTTTCCCTACTGTTGCACTCGCTGGAGTGGGAATAGTAATTTTTTCCTCTCCGCTATCCAACACTTTCCCTACTGTTGCACTCATTGGAGTGGGAATAGTAATTTTTACCCCTCCGCTATCCAACACTTTCCCTACTGTTGCACTCGCTGGAGTGGGAATAGTAATTTTCCCCTCCGCTATCCAACACTTTCCCTACTGTTGCACTCATTGGAGTGGGAATAGTAATTTTTACCCCTCCGCTATCCAACACTTTCCCTACTGTTGCACTCGCTGGAGTGGGAATAGTAATTTTTCCTCTCCGCTATCCAACACTTTCCCTACTGTTGCACTCTCTGGAGTGGGAATAGTAATTTTTCCTCTCCGCTATCCAACACTTTCCCTACTGTTGCACTCACTGGAGCGGGAATAGTAAATTTTACCCCTCCGCTATCCAACACTTTCCCTACTGTTGCACTCACTGGAGCGGGAATAGTAAATTTTACCCCTCCGCTATCCAACACTTTCCCTACTGTTGCACTTGCTGGAGTGGGAATAGTAAATTTTATCCCTCCGCTATCCAACCCTTTCCCTACTGTTGCACTCATTGGAGTGGGAATAGTAATTTTTACCCCTCCGCTATCCAACACTTTCCCTACTGTTGCACTCGCTGGAGTGGGAATAGTAATTTTTTCCTCTCCGCTATCCAACACTTTCCCTACTGTTGCACTCACTGGAGCGGGAATAGTTATTTTTACACCTATGCTATCCAACACTTTCTCCACTGTTGCACTCTCTGGAGTGGGAATAGTAATTTTTACCCCTCCGCTATCCAACACTTTCCCTACTGTTGCACTTGCTGGAGTGGGAATAGTAAATTATTCCCCTCCGCTATGTAATGTAATGTAATGTAATGTAAGGGCTATTTATAGAGCGCACTGTAACCCGCCGGGTATCCTGGCGCTGAGAGACGGAAGAGAGCCTGTGACAAAGAGCAGGAGGCATCATACTCTGGGAAAGAGCCAAGTCTTCAATTTCTTTCTAAACGGCATAAAATCCGTCATCTGTCGCAGCTCCGTGGGTAGGCTATTCCAAAGCCTTGCAGCAGCAACGCTGAAAGCTTGCCCCCCCAGTTTAGCTCTTCTGACCCTAGGCACTTTCACCCAGTTGGCAGAAGAAGACCTGAGGCAACGGGTGGGAACATACCAACTAAATTTCCTCTGCAAAGGTAATGGCCCACAACCGTGCAATGCCTTGAACACAACACAAAGCGATTTAAAATGAACCCTCTGCAAGATTGGGAGCCAATGAAGGTCCACCAGAGCCTGGGAGGAGGAGGACTGACGAGGCCTCGTCAAGGCCAACTTAGCCGCTACATTCTGGATTCTCTGCAGTCTCCCCATTAAATATTTAGGGGACTCCAGTAGCAGGGCATTACAATAATCTAACCTACTCAGGATGACGCTCCTTACTACCAGAGCACGAGTATGTACCGGGAGCATGGGGAGTACTTTTTTAAGAACTCTAATAAGGGACTAGCAGCTCCCAACAGTCTTGTTGACTTGATTTTCCAGAGTCAACTCATCATTGAAGCAGATTCCCAAGTTACAAACAGATTTAGAGGGTACCAGCGGGGCATCAGCAGCAGTCGGCCACATATTGGCTGGGAGAGGATGAGGTACTCTCCCACCTGCAATATAAAGAAACTCTGTTTTATCTGCATTAAATTGCAGGGAGTTATTTCTCCCACACTCTGCATACATGCATGAAAGTTTTCCACAGAAAATGACTGTTCTCCCTCCCAAGAGAGAATAAGCTGGGTGTCATCCGCATAATTTACAAGACCTATACCGTAAGATTTAATGACATCCACCAAGGGACGCATATAGGCGTTAAAAAGAATAGGGCTGATAGCAGAGCCTTGCGGTACACCATGATGTATCTTAGTAAACTTGGATTGAAAAGGGGGGAGGGCCACAGCCTGACATCTGTCAGACAGATATGAATGCAGCCATTTCTGGGCCAGGCCCACTACCCCCATTCCTTCCAATCGTTCCAGGAGAACCTTGTGATTGACTGTCTCGAATGCGGCGGACAGATCCAACAGGATCAGTATAGTAGATTGACCCATGTCCGCACGCAGACGAAGATCATCCAACACAGTCAGCAAGGCAGTCTCAGTCTCGTGTCCTGGGCGGAAGCCGAATTGTCCGGCATCCAGTAAATTATTTACCACCAGAAACTGGGAGAGTGCCCTGCTTACAAGGCGCTCCATGATCTTAACCGGATATGGGAGGAGCGAGATAGGCCTGTAGTTTTTTAGGCAGGCTGGGTCAAGCGACGTTTTTTTTAGTAAAGGGGTTACAACTGCTTGCCTCCAGCAGGGGGGGACCATTCCACTACCCAGGGACTGATCACACAGCTGCTTTAGCATAGGGAACAGCTCAGAGCCTAATGCCTTCCAGATCCTGTGGGGGAGAGGGTCCAGTGATGAACCAGAGGAAATTCCTAAGGCTAACCGAGTGAAATCCTCCAGCGTGGGAATTTCAAAGTGATCTAGAAGAGGCCTCTGATCTGAAACTTCATTCGTTCCCTTCCAGTCCTCCTTCCTGTCAGGTAGTGGACCACTAGCCCCATCAACTGTACTATCCCCTTCCATCCCTGTAATAATTTTACAGATCTTATCTTTAAAAAAAACAGCCAAACTGTCACAGAGTTCCTGTGTTGGGGGAGTCTTATTTTTTGTACAATCGTAGGTGGCGATGTCATTCATTATTTTAAAAACACTTTTGGAGCTATTAGGTGCCTTCAAAATTGCATTTGCAAAAAATTCCGCTTTAACAGAGGCAATATATTTCTTATAGCAGAGAATTTTCTCCTTCCACTCAGCTTTAGCTATATCAGAGTATCCCCTCCTCCACCGCCGTTCTGCTTGCTTACAGCCAAGTTTAAACTTTTGTAGTTCAGCATTATACCAAGGAGCAGAGGGTTTGCCTACCTTTTTACTTGCTTTTGTGGAACAAGCTGATCAAGTTGATCATTGATCAAAAGACAAAAGGTGGTATAATTTTCATCCACCTGTTTCCCGGGGTCGAAAGATTCTTCTAGATGGAATACAGGAGCGGTACCAGCTTTCCTCAGGAGACCTTTCCAATCCCTACTAAGGAGACATCTAGTCTCCTTCACAATTGCCAGGCTGTTCTGCTTAATGTTAAGTACATCAAACTGAACTAAATGATGATCGGACCAGCCAATCGGCAGAACATTTACCACTTCCAATGAGTCTTTCCCCGCAAAAACAAGGTCCAACACATGTCCTCCTATATGAGTAGGTTCTACCACCCTTTGAGGGAGCTGCAAATCCATACAGGATTGTAAGAGATTATTATACCCGGTGTCCATGCTCCCATTGGCCCATAGGTTAAAATCTCCTAGTATTAGCAATCTGGCATGTGAAAGAGCCATATTACTAAAAACATCAATCAGATTTTTTTGTTGCAGGAGACTGGCCGTTCCTGGAGGCCTATAACAGATAATACCAGTCAGTACCTGTCTCCCCAGATCCTTTAGCGCAAAGCCCAATAGCTCAGCCCCTTCAACCTCATCAATATCTACAGGAGAAAAATTCCATGCCTCCTTAAATATGATCCCAAGCCCTCCACCTCTACCGCTTGGGCGTGGCTTATGAAAAGCTTTATAGCCCTGAGGACAGGCCAAACCCAGCTCTAGATCAGACCCGGGATGAGTCCAAGTCTCAGTCATCACCAGGGCATCTAGATCGTGTAACTCTAATAACAGCTGTATCTCCATATAGTGTTTACACAGGGATCTAACATTGAGCAATCTGCATCTTAGAGAGTCCCCTTTCATGAAGTCAGCCACTGGCCCAGCCGTATCTCTCAGTATGAACTCCCCATGGGCACCACCCTGCACCCCTATTGCTCGTAATGAAGCACTCGAATACCTATAGGCAGTATCATCTAGCAGATTTCTCCTACCTTCAGCATAGTGGCTGGCGCTGTGCGTTGCCGGTGCGCGGACGGGCGCAGACGGGCTTGCCTTTGGCGCGCCCGCTGTGCGGTCGCTCCAGCGCAATGCTTTATAGGCCGTGGCGCGGGGATAGGCAACTAGAATGCTAACCCCTTTTGGATACCGCAGCCCGCTGGGGCATGTCAAAGATAGTATCAGCGTACACCAACAGCGGCAGGAGCTACAACTATTTCAATATCTTTTAAAAACTCAAAGATTGTGATAGTTAAAAGCAGTGACAAATTCAATTTCACAGTTTCACAGTTTCACAATTACTTATTTAAAAAACGGAGTTCACATACACGCTAAAGGCATGATTTTTGCAGTATACGCCAGTATGCGTCCGCGTCCTTACACAGGCAGGAGATATCACGTCTCAAGTGTTTCCACGCTGCGCGATCGCTCCAGCGCAATGCTTTATAGGCCGTGGCGCGTGGATGAGCAACTAGAATGCTAACCCCTTTTGGATACCGCAGCCCGCTGGGGCATGTCAAAGATAGTATCAGCGTACACCAACAGCGGCAGGAGCTACAACTATTTCAATATCTTTTAAAAACTCAAAGATTGTGATAGTTAAAAGCAGTGACAAATTCAATTTCACAGTTTCACAGTTTCACAATTACTTATTTAAAAAACGGGAGTAGGAGTTCCCTACTGTTGCACTTGCTGGAGTGGGAATAGTAATTTTTTACTCTCCGCTATCCAACACTTTCCCTACTGTTGCACTAAATGTAGTGTAAAATGTAGGTTTAAAAAATATTACATATTTTAATATTTTAATTTATATTATACTTTTTATTTTTTATTTTTATGTTACAGGTGTATGTATATATATATTTATCTTTATTTTTTTAATATATTTGTAACATTTTATAATTAAAATTATTATTTATTAATTATTTTTAAGTAAATATATATATATTACATTTTATATATGTATGTATAATTTATTTTTAAATTACTTTTATTACTTATAATTGTTAAAATTTACAAATAAATCTAAATATTTTTTTAAAGTAAAATGTATTATTTAGTTTATTTTACATTATTTTTTATACATATAAAAAAAACGATATTTTGTACTTTGATATTTTTAACAACGATATATTTTTTCCGATATTTTTGTACTTACCATTATGAAGATAGGAGGTCGATATTTTTGACAACTATATTTATGTCCCGATATTTCTGTAGGTCGATATTAGTGTTGTCGATATTCTGTCAGTGATCCCCATGCCACAATCCCAGGTGGATTGGACACACTTACCAAAGGGAATGCAGACAGAGCAGTTAAGCCATTGCAAGGAGCGTATTTTAGTAAGAAGATCACTGATCCATGTATGTGGGAGGAGGAGAAGGAAGTTCTGTAGCGTGTATAGTAAGCGGGGTAACGCAGTCATTTTGAACCGGGCCACATGGCCCAGGACGTTGAGAGGGAGTCGCAACCACTGGTCGAGGTAAGTTGTGAGTCGAGAAATTAGGGGTTTTATGTTGATGCTCCAGGTCAGACTAGGCTGGAGCTAAATACAGTTTTAAGTAGGAGTCAGTCAACATTAAAACATCTCAGAGTCAAGAGAGCTTTTCTGACAGCTATCACTTCGTTCCGAACAGTTAATGAATTACATGCACTCACAGTTAAACGCGGTATTTAAATTCATTGCACTGGTTGATAAGGGAACACATTCTAAATATATCCCAAAGGTGGTTTCTACTTTTCACATAAATCAGACCATACATTTCCCAGTTTTCTTATAAAATCCAACAATACGTGCCAAAAGAATTCTACACACACTAGGGGGCCGATTCCGATCTCGGCCGGTAGGGCTCCGAATCGGATTCGGCTTTACCGGATCCGATTCGGAGCCCTATTTCCCGACCGAATCGTACGTGCGTCCGGGCGTGCGAGTACGATGCGTGCGCTCGCGAAATCTCCAACCGACTCGTTCGCAGGACCCGACCGCTCCGACCGACTCGCACGGGGACGACTCGCACCGCGCAATGGAGACGTTCCCCGGCCGGGTAAGTACGATGCGCATCGCGACCGCACTGACCGACTCGCGCAGTCCGGCTCCAAGGAGCTGTCGGAGCCGCACTTTGGGGGTCCGTGTCGGACCCCCCTGGAAGCGTAGGCACGCGAGTCGCAAACAGGGGGGACCCATCACGTGCATGTACGGCGCGACCCGCACCGACGCAAACACGCTGTAGGGGGCGCCCTTGTTCGCGTCGTGCCCATTGAGTCAATGGGAGCCCGTGTACGCGTCGTACGACTGGCTCCCATTGACTTCAATGGGAGTCCGACCGAATCGAGTCCGATGGCATGCGTGCGCATCGTACTCATTCGGTCGGACTGCCAGAGTCCGATTCGGTCGGAAATCTCTCCGGGTCCGGCTCGGTCGGAGAGATTTCCGGCCCGAATCGGAATCAGCCCCTAGATGTTAAGAGTGGTTATGTATGGCATAGTGAGAACAACAAGATTAACCCCACAGAGTCAACACGTGTTTTGTTTCCTGTGCCCCCAAGCATTGATAAAGGCAAATATAATGAATAGATGGATATTGGAAACTATTTAAATTTGTTAAGCATTGGTGTATAAAACTTTCAGACCATGTCCATATTTCACAGCTTTTTTGGTATACATAGAAAATGTTTAATTGAGTGATGTAAGTGTGGCAGCAAAATGGTCCTCTATTCATACCTTTACTAAACAGTGTCTCTGTAGACAAGCAGCCATGCCAAGAGGCGAAACTGGTTACAATGGTGTTGAGATATTTATTTGCTATTGCTAGGGTTCGCAGCCGCCTGCATTGGAGGAACACTGCTATACATTTGATGCACAGTTAGTGAATTTAAAATTGGTGCATATTGCAAAAAAAAATAGTTACTTACCTGTAACAAAAGTTTTAGAGTTTGGAACTTTTCCAGATTCACATGCATCCCCCTCCCACCTTCATTAATAAGAAGTTTCATATACGTCAAACCTTCCACATTACTGTTGATGCAGGAAAAAAAGTGTGAAGGAGATGAAGGTCACGCTGTGAGATACTGTCAGTTTGTTTGACCTTTTCATGAGTTACTAACTCCACCTATGATCGACACCCAAAATTAAAAAAGTTAGAGCCTGATTTAGATCTCGGTGGACGGGTTACTCCGTCACTCCGCCAAAATGTAAATCCGATAGGATATAATGGGATTTATATTTCGGCGGACGGGATATCCGAAATTGTTGTGACTGAGTAACTCGTCCACAAAGATCTAAATCAGGCCATAGGTTTTAAGATTTTTTTTTTTTTTTGGGACCTAATGCACAACCTGGGATTCAAGAATAGTCCCAAACTGCCCTGCATTTGTTAGAGTTTAGTAACTAATTTCTTGTTTAATGTAAAGAAAGATGCATCCAGGCTAGGTTATAGTATCTTTTCTTAAGAGTTATTTTTGTGTTGCAGGTGCTGGGATTCGAGGTTGACACAGTGAACTCAGTCCAGTTCTCCAACCACACAGGTAAGCGCAGAAAGGGGTGACTATCAGTTATTACTGTCTATGCTTCGGAATAGCTCACTGTTGGGGTTGGGGTGGCTGGAGGCGAGGGCACAGTTGATGTGGCAGCTGCTTCTAAGAACACATGCCGTTTGTAGACCTGCACCATCAACTGGCACGAGGAAGCGCCCCCCGGGAGATCGGCCATGTCTAAAGGGGAGCAGAAGATCAATGAGTTGGACCTGATGTTTGTTGGGAGATGTTTTTGAAAGAAAGAAGGCCATTGAGAATGGAATGGATCGTGACAAAGGTGATGGCTCATCCACATTTGGAAATTTTGGCTCTAATTTGTGATGAAGGAGAAGATGTAGATATTTGATGGAGTGAAAGAGAGGTGTGATACAAAGGCTGAAGTGTGCAACGTTTAAAAATCCCTAATTAGAACATGTTATAAAATGAAAGAGGTTGATTGGAAAATAAATCAGAGGGAAATGTTAGAGTGGCCAGGGATTGGAAGTTGAGGTACAGAAACAGGGAGGGAAGTGTTTGGCGTATGTGGAAGACATATACCACGCATTGGTGGAAACATGAGACCCAGCGTCCTAGCCTCCAGGCTAGATTAGACCATTCTCACTACCCTGGGGGCACAGAGAGATCCGGAGAGGTCCATCGATTTTCTCTCGCGTTGGTGCCTCTGCACACAGGTTCTTTCTTCCCATCAATCTCTTGTTAAGATTGAAGATCAGTCATTGGTCTTGCTCTTCATTATCGACACCAGCATTTACCTTAATACCTGCATTGTGTCAAAGACTTCATTTTGTTTTTAGGTATTGCCTAGGCAGTGCTTTAGCTGTTGCTGAGGTTATGTGATGGAAAACAAATACACATAGAGAAAGTTTGGTTCAGCCCATCGAGCCATCGGTTGCATATTTTAAGTTCTTGTATGTATGTCTGTATTTGGTATTTTTTATAGGGCGAATATAGCTAAAAGGCAGGGGAGTGCGGTCCATGGTCAAAAGAAGGATACGGCCAAGGAGTAAAAGGAGAGCAAGCAGGGTTGTGGGCGGTTAATGCATTGCGACATTCTTGTGGCATCAGTGTTAAGGGTAGAATGTTCAGCTGTGGTCTCGAGCTCTTCTGTATAAGTCGAATCACTCATAAGCGACTGGAGCATCTTCTGTGTTTTCGTTCATCCTTGGTTTCCACGTGGGAAGAACATTTGTCTGAGTCTCCATCCTGGAACCCCTGGGCTATGGATGGTGGGTTGCCTCAAAGTCATCCCCCTCCCACCACCTTTGAATATAGACCTCTGGCTTCTGCCAGCAGCCCTGTATCTCTGCAGGTCCCATTCCAGGCAGCCGTACAAGCCCAAGGTTTGGCCAAGCGAGTGGAAAGTTGTGCTTTAATGACTTCCACAAGGACGCTAGACTTAAGTAGGAGGGTTACGCAAATATTTCAAAATTAAGATCAAGCCGCCCCCTACAATTCACGGTTTGGAAATCCAAATAAGGCCATGTGGAGCAGCAGGGCATGCACTGCAGAAACCTACCTTAGCACCTGTATTCTGTGCAGTAGGATGTGGCCTGGTTGGCAGGAATACATTCCCACGCTAATGCTGGAGGCTAAATAAGGCATACTACCAGAAGCAAGATGGTGTAACTGTGCAAGGTGAGTATTAAATACACCGGCGTGTAAACTTCCAGATGACCCTGACAGGAATGTTATTGGGCTCAATGGCATCATACGCAGGTTTCTTTCTACCTGGACACAGACCAATGTACACTAGAGTTCATCTCATAAGGTTCCGCTGTACATGGCGAGTCTCTCTGACTTAGTATATGGCATGTATATCTTGTGGCTGCATATAAGATGTTCTACTATGGAGGCTGCCTCTCTTAGACCTAGTTCATGTGCATACGCGCTGTACATACTGAGTCTCTCATCCGTAGTTTGAGAAGTTTGTATAACATCCTATACTGGGTCTTTCATCCATAGTTTTAGGTGTTGTATAACATTCCATATTGAATCTCTCATCCAGTTTTAAGTTTAAGTCGTGTTTATTGGATGGAGACAAAATGAGAATACACAGCTTACTGCCTACATCCCCTGGCCGGCAGAGCGTATCCTGGATGTCTGTACACAGCGCTGTTGCCACAACCCGGAGGCCGGCCGCGTATATGAGTGAGCTATCTGAATAGATATTTGCCCCATCCAGTTTCCCCCCATGAGCCCAAACACCTAACAGATGAGCAACTATAATAACAATCCCCCCTCCCCTCCCAACCCCCCCCCCCCCGAACCAATGTGCTGACAAATCCCGTTAGTGGTCCCTGTAGAGGGTAGGACCTCAGTGATGTGTGCCTTGGGCTTCCTCCACAGGTTGCATTTCGGTGAGTCGCAGAAGGCGAAGATACTTCGGGCAGCTCCTTCGATAACAGTGACAGAAGTGGGCGCCAGATGGTGTGGAAGGAATCCGTTGAGTTAGTGAGTGTCGCCTGAATGCGTTCCATTCCCACAGTGTACCATAGTTTGTGCAACCACCCCGTGTGGGATGGTCTGGTCTGTGTGCCCCATAGCGAGAGTATGTGTTGTACCGCCGCTCCCATAGCCAACCCCATTTGCTTCCCCTTTATTGATTTCAACGGAAACGTGAGTCCATTAGGCAGGCCTAGCAATGTATAGGCTGGGAATCTAGGGATTTCGATCTCAAAACATCTATCCATGTCATTTAAAACCTCCTTCCAGTATTCTCATCCAGTTTTAGATGTTTGTATAACATTCCATATTGAATCTCTCAGCCATAGTTTTAGGTATTTGTATACCATTCCACACTGAGTGTGTCAGCCATAGTTTTATATGTTTCTATATTATTCCATATTGAGTCTCTGAGCCATAGTTTTAGATGTTTCTGAATCATTGCATATTGAGTCTCTCAGCCATAGTTTTAGGTGTTTGCATAACATTCCATATTGAATCTCTCAGTCATAGTTTTAGATGTTTGTATAACATTCCATACTGAGTGTGCCAGCCATAGTGTTATATGTTTCTATATTATTCCATACTGAGTCTCTCAGCCATAGTTTTTATTGAAAATGTTATTACATATAAAGAGCAGAAAAGCATGTACACAAGTCATACTGTTGTCTAATCAAACATCAAAAAGACTAGTTCCGTTTTTTAACTGTGACATTGTTTGTAGGTTAGTCAGGTCCATTATGGCCGAAGAGGGACGTAGATAGGTATGGAGGCAGCACCCATGCGTTGATGAATGTGTGACTACAGGGAAGTGCCCCCCTTCTCATGTTCAGGAAGTGACAATTACCCCGGGTAACCGGATGTCGCCCCAACAGGTATGAGAGACTTATGCCTCAACTTAGTGTGTTGCATGATATAGAATGCATTCTAGGTAGAGATCACTCTAGCCCTGAAGAATCCCAGTGAGCCAGTCAGACACAGTAGAAGGCCAAAACATGTAGGCAAAACTCACAGGATGTAGGAAACATTGTTTTCAGAAAATACCCCAGTTTACTTTTTAATCATATCTATGGTACCCGGCTGAATAAAAGAGAAATCGTTCTGTATACCCTAAGACATTTTTATATATATAATTTCCTGCTTCTATCCGGAAGAATGTATTTGGAAATCCCACCACTGGTTGAGTCCATCGAGGTGGTAGTTACCTACCTGGATGGGGAGGGGACACTGCTGATGAAGCATGCCACTAACATTTGTGTGGGAAGTGTTCTCTTTCAATACCTTTTAATACCCGTGATGCACCAGGAGGCATCCATTGGCATTCTTGGAGAGAGATTTACGTACCTGAGATGTAACTGATTGGCGCGGCTCTCTTTTTACAGTTCCTTATGTGCACTCTGAGGGTGTTCAGCAAACTGCCCGCTCTACAGCTCTACTTCTTAAAGTAATATTCAGTTTCTTGGTTTGTACTTACATTTATGCAGTGCTTCATGCCTAAGATAAGCGTATTTGCAGGCCGCTAGCATGCTTCTGCTTGAATAGAAGAATGTGTGTCTTCATGTAGCGTATGCGGTAAACGTTTCATTGTCGTGTGGGGACCAGAGTTGGGCTCCTATTGTGTTTTTGTTGCTGTACCTTGGCATGAGATGAAGTAAAAGGAATGAGAGGTAGGACGCTCAGGCTTACAAATTGCTTCTATGTGGACGGAGAGTTGTTTCTTGGCCTTTGTAAGATGTGTTGTAGTTGCCTGCTTGTATTGGAGAGGCTCCTTGCAAGGTCTCACTGTGAGCCTGTAGCTGAACCTATGTGTGGGGCGAGAGATACCTGCACATGGAGATGTGCCTACCTTTTATGGTTTTTCTTCCAGGTCCGCGTAGGTATGATCCTGAGCTCTGTGTTGTCCATTACCTCCTGGTCATGGCAGCTAGTTCAGTTAGTTTGTTGTGAAATCATCTTGGGAAGAAGCAAGCCTTTGCTTCCTTCCTTCCCTCCTTCTGAGTCCAGGTTGTCTTGGATGGTTCTTGTCTTTGGCCGGGAGAAAATTCCAAAGGTTGCTCCTTCTACTGAGGACTCGGTCCCACTGATGTGTTTCTTCTTGTAGATGGGACGTTCAGCAGGAGTGTCAGTGTATGGCACAGTGCTCTCTTCTGGGAATGTCTTTTCAGTTTTACGTGGTTGAAACACGGGCACTTACCGTGCATGGCCATGTTGGCTATTGATCTTGAAGGTCATATGTTGTTCACATTGGGTCAGTGCATTCGACCTTCGAGTGTGGATCCACAGACCCCTCCGTACTACCTGTACTAACAGACCTCTGTTGGTCTTCAGACCTAACGATGATGTATTAAATGTTGCTATTCTCCCGTGTGGATCTCTGACCTCGACCATCTCAGGACTGTCTCCAGTCCATGAAGATGGGATCTTCTTGGCTTGACACAATGGTACAAATAACGCCTTCTAACTGGACGTTGTCCTGTAGGGATGGACACAGTGCTCCAGGTGTGACCCCTAGAAATGGACACTGCAATTCATTGGCTCCATGTTGTTTACAAAACACTACTACATTCATTCTTAGTTCCTAATCACCATTGAGAATCGAGAGAAGCTAGACACGACCCCATCACTTTCCATTGAACTGTTTCTTTTGTGGTGTTAAACATTCGTTTTTCTTACTGTTCTTCTCTTCCTTTGTGGTCATTGCGTTACTGATACTAGATTTTGTCAGTAGCCAGACTCCTCCACGCCCCTCTCGTTGGGACCCCCTCCTCTGTATGTTAATTTCCCTTTCAGTTACAGCATCTAGAGTCCGTTTTTAGTTTCTGACTTTACCCATCCTGCCCCCAGCATTTCCTAGTCTGTAAGTCATAGAGGATTCTAGGTGTTTCTTATCCGCTGCAGGGCACTTGTACATCCAGTCCAGATTCACTGAACATCTTGATTTCGCCTACTTTCCCTCTCTGTGGCTTGATGCCAGTTTTAAGCGGGGGCCTGTCTTGCACACACCTTCTGAACCCTCCTAGACACAGGGGTGCTTCTGTCCAGGTGAGCACTGGCTGGGATTTCTACCCCAGGTCCCAGCTGCTGTGACTCTCTGTACATATGTGGGTTAGCCAGCGAGCGGAACAAGCCCATGGTCCACTTCGCCAATCACCCAACAAGTTCAGAACTATCCTCTTTCTTGATACCATTGCGGTTCGCTTTATAGCTCCTCCATCGCATCGCCGGCCATGTGAAAGGTTTCCCCTGGTCTGTGAATGGTATTAGATATACATGTGTTGTGTTATGCTCTGCCATGTCATGTTGCATGTGTCATGTTATGGTCTGCCTCACTCTGTCACTCTTTAGAGGTACACAGCAGGTGATGGGTCAGCTCAAAACATTAGCTAGGAAGTCCTATGTCTGATGGAACTGGATTTGCCCGGTGATGTTGAGGCACAGATCTTTTGTATGGTTATTTCTGCAGAATAACAATTCAGTGATTACTGACTGGGCCCAAATGAAATCAATGATGCAGAGATCCAATAATGGTCCAATTGACGACCTTCAGGATTGTCGATAAGATGACTCGCCTTTAAGTTGGTTGAAGTCAGCAGCCACAGATTTCTAGGCCCTTGGGCTATCCCTGCAAAGGAAAAATATCCTTAAATTCCTGCAGCAAAGCCAGCTATCTTCAACCAAAAGCCCCTGTTACAGGATAATCAGTGCAGATTTATAAACAAACGAGAAGAGATGATCCTAGACCTGGAAGTATTTCTTACCATTCAGTGTCTAAGGCCTGTGCATGTTCTCATGTCTACCTCTCTGCTGGGCAAACTTGAACTAAGAGTGGTACGCCCATCATACATGCTCAGACTGGAGTAAACGGACAGCCGCCATGTTTGAGGAAGCACCATATTCCAGTAGTCTTTCTTCCCTGTCGATTGGCATTTATGAATGTTTTTCTCTTTACATTCCTTCTGTATCAACTGCAGCAAGGGAAAATGATTAGTCCTTGATCAGAAGTGGTGGTGCCCGGAGTTAAGGGGTGTAGCCGCTCTCCATTTATTGTATGTATTACAGGGAGATCTTTTACTTGGACAGACTATGCTGCCCGATGCTCGTTCCTGATTGGCTCTCTCACTTGGGCTGGTCTTGGCCATCTATGGCCGCTCTGCAAACTGCATTGCAGGTCTGCTGTCCTTCTGGTTGGCCTGTCCAGTTGTCTCATGGTCTTTTTGTTGGTACCTGTAAGTGTTATAGCACAGATTTCTGTTTTTCTGTTAGCAACTTGTCTTTTTCCAGTATCTCATAAGGGTGGTACAGACAGTGTCGAAGATATCTGTCAGCCTCTGTTAGAAATGGTGGTCTCTAGTTGGCAATGGTTTGCACCTTTGTCCAAGTACAGACCCTTCTGCTTAGTCAGGGTAAGGGGGATACACTTCTAAAACAACCCCTGCTCACCCCCTTGGTAGCTTGGCACTAGCAGACAGGTTTATCTCAGAGGCAGTGTGTAAAGCATTTGTGCACACATACAATAAGTAATACAGTGAAAACACTACAAATGGACACCACACCAGTTTAGAAAAATAAGTAATCTTTATCTAAACCAAACAAGATCAAAACGACGAAAATCCACAATACAGTAATCAAAATATGACTTTTAAAAGGTAGAAATAGTTCTGTTCATAGAAAATGGTGGAGCGACACTTTCAGCACAAAGTACCTTGTATGCATCAAAACCACAAGCAAAAAGGGTCCCAGGGAAGGTGATGCGTCGGTTCCCCACACACAGGGAAGGTGATGCGTTGGTTCCTTGCTCCGGGGGAGGTGATGTGTCGATTCCTGAATGCTGCGCAGGGGAGGTGATGCGTCAGTTCCTTACCGGAGAGGTGATGCGTCGGTTTCTTACTGCGTGGAGAGGTGATGCGTCTGTTTTTTACTGCGTCCCACAGCAATGCGACAGACCGGGCGCCTCGATGCGATGTGAGACGATCCGGGACGATGCGATGCGTGAAGATCCGGGATGCGCTGCAACGATTCTAGCCTCGTTCCCTAGATGCATCGGTTCTTACACAGCAGGGCCTGCGTCAGAGTCGGTGCGGTGATCTCGGACGTCAGAGATCGGTGCACAGGACTCATCGCACGGCAGACTTCAGCCACGGCAACTCTGCGTTGATTCTTCGGCTGCGGCAATGTGTCGGAAATTTTCTCTTGCACCGCAGTAATGCTTCGGAACCAGGCGATGCGTCGATTTTCACAGTTCTTTAGTCTTTTGCAGTTCCCAGCCCCAGAAACAACCTCCAGGGGCCCAGAACACTGGCAGGCACCTCTTGGCAGGTCATAACTCCCAGCAAAGGAGTTCAGTGGGGACTGGGGGTGAAGTCTTCAGAACAGGAGGCAAGCTCTACTTCAAGCCCTTGGAGATCTTCCTCAAGCAGGGGACACAGCACACAGCAAAGCCCTTGTCCTTTCCTTGGCAGAAACAGCCACTGCAGGCCAGCCCCAGACAGCACACAGCAAAGGGGCAGTACTTCTCCTCAGTTTCTCCAGCTCTTCTCCTTGGCAAAGGTTCCTCTTGAATCCCAGAAGTAATCTTTGAAGTCTCTTCTATCCCTGAGCCTTCCAACAGGAGGCAAGCTCTACTTCAAGCCCTTGGAGAAAACTCTAAGAGCAGGATGATGAAAGTGCACTCCAGTCCTTTCCCTGCCCAAGACAGAAGCAACCACTGAGGCCAACCCCAACAGCACACAGCACAGGGGCAGTACTCCTCCTCCAGCTTGCCTGGTTCTTCTTCCTCACAGGTTCCTTAGTTCAGCAGTAATCTAAAGTTCAGGGGTCTGGGCCCCACTTTATATAGCACAAATTCCTTTGTTCTCTGGTGGCAGAGAAGCTCTTTACCCAGCCAAAACCAATCCTTGTCTTCTCTGGTGCAGCTGCCCGGCAGGAGGTGGAGAAAGCATTGTCCCGGGCAGACCAGGCCTATTCAAGTGTGAAAGAAATCTCCTCCCCCCTACTCTAAATGCAGCCCAGGTCTATTCAGCCCAGCCCTGACTCATCCAGGAAAGGCAGGACACACCTTCCCCCCCCTCCCCCGCCAAGTGGCTGTCTGAGAGAATGCGCATCCCCAGCCCCTGTCATTCAAAAGCCGGACAGTCAATCCACTAACCAGCAGAGGCACACAGGATGGCTAAGCAAGAAAATACCCACTTTCTAAAAGTGGTATTTTCAAACACACAATATAAAAATCATCTTTACTAAAAGATGCATTTTTATATTCTGAGTTCAGGCATACTAAACTCCTTCTTCTATCTTGCCCCAATGGGAAGTTATATTTATAAGATGTTATAAATAAACTCCCATTCTATCCTATGGGACAGATAGCCTTTCAATAGTGAAAAACAAAATTGGCAGTATTTCACTATCAGGACATGCCACACACATCAGGGCATGTCCTACCTTTCGCATACACTGCACCCTGCCCACAGGGGTACCTTGGGCCTACCTTAGGGCTGACTCACATGTAAGAAAAGGGAAGGTTAGGGCCTGGCAAGTGGGTGCACTTGCCAGGTCGACATGGCAGTACCAAACTGCACACAGACACTGCAGTGGCAGGTTGCTTATGTGGGTGGCACAATCAGTGCTGCAGGCCCACTAGCAGCATTTGATTTACAGGCCCTGGGCACACACAGGGCACTGTACTATGGACTTACCAGTAAATCAAATATGCCAATCATGGAATCACCAATCCATTATAGCAATTTACAGGGAGAGCATATGTACTGAGCACTGATCAGCAGTGGTAAAGTGCCCAGAGTCATAAAACCAACAAAAACAGGGTCCAAAACTGGAGGCCAAAAAGCAAAAAGTCTGGGGATAAACCCACTGGAAAAGCCTATTCCAACATGCTTACAAGTCTGAGACCAGAGCGTGTCCCTCTATCCATTAAGTGACCAACGTCGCGTGAGACACCCAACTGTGGAATGTAGTATGTTCCTCTCGAGGTGTGCCACAGAGGCATACCTTAATTTTTATAATATTTGGAAGATTGGCTGCTTCCACCTTTCAGTACTAACAAATCTCTTTTCCACTCCTTGGTGTTGAACAGAAATGACTATTGTAGCAGCCTTCTAGTTGGCCCACCTTATCACTCCTATGCTGCACTTGACAAAGTCATTACCTCCGCCACTTGTACTCTCCCTTAACTTCCAAGGCACACAATCACCTCTGCAGAGCAGGTGGGCAGCTCAGTGAAAAGACCTATCTACAAGTTGTTACTATTAGTGTTTAAATCTATGAACAATCTTGCCCCAGATATATTTCTGAAACACTTTCTCACTACACTCCTACTCGCAGTCTTGGGTCTGCTATCCAAAATCTTCTAGCCTCTCCCAAACTTTCTTGTGCCACCTCAAACTTTGTGCATTTTACTTAATGAGTCTCCACCTTTGGCACTCCCTCCCATCCAGGTCATTTGCTGAGTAACAAATAATTTTGAGTCCCAGCAACACCAGATGGTTACTTGTACTTAATTGAGACTTTTTTAGCTGTGTTTTGTCTGCTTCTTCCTGGTCTTCCCAATAGTGCATCTTGTTCCAAGCTCACACTGTTTCACTTCTCCTTTCGTTACTCTCATTGACCACTTCTCTTGCACTGATGTTTTAGCTATGCAGAACATTTCTGGTCAAACGTTTCTGGTGCCTATTAAATAAATGAAAATCACAGTAGTATCCTTACTGCAGTACTGGAACGGTCTCTCAACCACATCTTTAGGTCCACAAGGGGTCTCAGAATATTTGCTCTAGTTATACTCTGTGTTTTGGACTTTACCTGGCAGGCCTCTGTCCCAGTCTCTGATACCGAAGCGTTGGATAACATGTTCGTCTGTGTTGTACTATGTTCAGTAATATATCTTGCTATTTTACTCATTATTTCCAAATTAACCTTTGTCCCGCCACTCCTCTATGGCCCGATATCCCCAGGTCATGATTGTAATTATGCTATTCTTGCCTTCACAAATGACAGTTTCTCACCCTTCCCAAGTTCAAAGTCTCAATGAACACAATTGAAGATTGGTTTACAGCTAGGAGCTGACCCTTGGTCTGTACGGTAAGCTACGCCCTCTTGCTGGCACAGATTTGGTGCCGTATGGCACTGCTCCTTGAAGCACTGCCACAAGAGCTGTATCACGAGCAGGCGTGTGCTAGACATATCACAGTGGTGGAACCTCCAACTTTCCCTGTGGTTACAGATAAATCCTATGTCAGAATTAAGCTCCATGTTCAAAGGATCTAGTAGTAATATTTACCGCACCATCGTCTTTGCTGATGCTTTCTTTGAAAAAAAATTCGGAATATTAGAATATTGAGTTATCTTTTTGTGAGAATTGCTTCACCACTCAGTACATCTGTCTGGGTCAGAAATGGGGTGTCTCTGTAGATTTATTGTGCTGTGGGTTTTCCCATATGCCCTGATGCTCATTTTCAGGTCTCACCTGAGACAGCGTATGGGATGTCGCTTGCAAGACATTTTGTTACTTTACAGTAGGCTTAGAGCCCGGCAATTGCTTACCATTGGTTGGCTTCATCATCACATAACATCATATTTATCGATTACTTGCTTCTCTTTGGTGAGCGCATGCTGGATTAACTTCCTCTTCTTGTGTTTGGCCCTCCCCAGGAACATGACCCAATTGCTTGTGTCTTTCACTGCTTGTTCTTTCTGAGCTACGTTTTTCTCTTTATTGAAATTCCCCATAAGAGTGCATGTGTTTCCATTCCATATCCATCATGTAATTGCCCCATGTCACTTTCTTTTACCTGTGTGTTTTGCCCCCTCTGTGTTTTTGATTGCTCCACCTGCTCTCCATATTGTTGTGTGCCCCCACCTGCTATCCATGGTGTAGCTTGCACCCACCTTCTGTCTGTATTGTTGTTTGCCCCCTCCCTGCCTCTGTGTTTTTGCTTGCCCCTCCCAGTTGTTGCGTGCCCCATGTCCCTCCCTGTTGTTGCTTGTCCTCTCCTGGCCTCCCTGTTATTGATTGCATGTTTTTGCTTGCCTTCCTCCCATCCTCCCCATTGTTTCTTGCCCCCTCCCACCCTGTTGTTGCTTGCCCCATCCCGCCCGCCCTGTTGTTGCTTGCCCTATCCCGCCCGCCCTGTTGTTGCTTGCCCCATTCTGCCCGCCCTGTTGTTGCTTGTCCCATCCTGCCCGTCCTGTTGTTGCTTGTCCCATCCTGCCCACCCTGTTGTTGCTTGCCCCATCCCGCCGTCCTGTTGTTGCTTGCCCCATCCCACCCACCCTGTTGCTGCTTGCCCCATCCCACCCACCCTGTTGCTGCTTGCCCCATCCCACCCTCCCTGTTGCTGCTTGCCCCATCCCGCCCTCTTGTCGCTTGCCCCATCCCGCCCGCCCTCTTGTCGCTTGCCCCATCCGCCCCCCTGTTGTCGCTTGCCCCATCCTGCCCGCCCCGTTGTCGCTTACCCCATCCCGCCCGCCCCGTTGTTGCTTACCCCACCCTACCCGCCCCGTTGTTGCTTGCCCCTTCCCACGCGGCCTGTTGTTGCTTGCTCCCTCCCGCCCGCTCTGTTGTTGCTTCCCCCCTCCCGCCCGCCCCGTTGTTGCTTGCCCCTCCCATCTCATTGTTGCTTGCCCCCTCCCACCGGCACTGTTGTTACATGCGCCCTCTTGCTCTCCCCATTTCTGCTTGCCCCCTCCCGCCCTTCCTGTTGTTGCTTGTACCCTTCCTGCCCGCCCTATTCTTCCTTGCCAGCCCCGTTGTTCCTTGCCCCCTCCCGCCTGCCCCGTTGTTCCTTGCCCCATCCCACCCGCCCCATTTTTGCTTGCCCCATCCAACCCACCCGCCCCATTTTTGCTTGCCCCATCCAACCCACCCGCCCCATTGTTGCTTGCCCCATCCAACCCACCCGCCCCATTGTTGCTTGCCCCATCCAACCCACCCGCCCCATTGTTGCTTGCCCCATCCCGCCCCCCCTGTTGTCGCTTGCCCCATCCTGCCCGCCCTGTTGTCGCTTGCCCCATCCCGCCCCCTGTTGTCGCTTACCCCATCCCACCCGCCCCATTGTTGCTTACCCCATCCCGCCCGCCCACCCTGTTGCTTGCCCCATCCCGCCCGCCCTGTCGCTAGCCCCATCCCGCCCACCCTGTTGCTTGCCCCATCCCGCCCACCCTGTTGCTTGCCCCATCCCGCCCGCCCACCCTGTTGCTTGCCCCATCCCTCCCGCCCTGTTGCTTGCCCCATCCCGCCCTGTTGCTTGCCTCATCCCTCCCGTCTGCCCTGTTGCTTGCCCCCTCCCGCCTCCCTGTTGTTGCTTGCCCCCTCCCGCCCTCCCTGTTGTTGCTTGCCCCCTCCCGCCTTCCCTGTTGTTGCTTGCCCCCTCCCGCCCTCCCTGTTGTTGCTTGCCCCCTCCCGCCCTCCCTGTTGTTGCTTGCCCCCTCCCGCCCTCCCTGTTGTTGCTTGCCCCCTCCCACCTCGTTGTTGCTTGCCCCCTCCCACCTCGTTGTTGCTTGCCCCCTTCCCCTGGCACTGTTGTTACATGCGCCCTCTTGCCCTCCTCGATTCTGTTTGAGCTCTCCCGCCCTTCCTGTTGTTGCTTGCACACCTCCTGCCCGCAACTTTTTTCCTTGCCCCCTCCCGCCTGCCCCGTTGTTCCTTGCCCCCTTCCACCCACCCTGTTGTTTCTTGCCCCCATCCTGCCCGCCCCGTTGTTGCTTACCCCATCCCGCCTGCCCCGTTGTTGCTTACCCCATCCCGCCTGCCCCGTTGTTGCTTACCCCATCCCGCCTGCCCCGTTGTTGCTGACCCCATCCCACCCGCCTCATTGTTGCTTGCCCCTTCCCACCCGGCCTGTTGCTTGCTGCCTCCCGCCCGCTCTGTTGTTGCTTGCCCCCTCCCGCCCTCCCCGTTGTTGCTTGCCCCCTCCCGCCCACCCCGTTGTTGCTTGCCCACTTCCACCCTCCCCGTGGTTTCTTGGCTCCTCCATCCCACCCTGTTGTTGCGTGCCTCCTCCCGCCCACCCCTTTGTTGCTTGCCTCTGCCCTCCCACCCCGTTGTTGCTTGCCTCCTCCCACCCACCCTGTTGTTGCTTGCCCCCTCACAACCTCCCCGTTGTTGCTTGCGCCTTCTCTTCTTCCCTGTTATTGCTTCCCCCTCCCATCCTCCCCGTTGTTGGTTGCCCCCTCCCGGCATCCCAGTTGTTGTTTGCCCCCTCCGGCCCGCTCCATTGTTGATTGCTGATTGTTGTTGCTTGCCCCCTCCTGCCCTCCCCGTTGTTGCTTGCCCCCACCCACCCTCCCCGTTTTTGCTTGCCCCACCCACCCTCCCCGTTTTTGCTTGCCCCCACCCACCCTCCCTGTTTTTGCTTGCCCCCACCCACCCTCCCCGTTTTTGCTTGCCCCCACCCACCCTCCCCGTTTTTGCTTGCCCCCACCCACCCTCCCCGTTTTTGCTTGCCCCCACCCACCCCGTTTTTGCTTGCCCCTTTCCACCCTCCCTGTTGTTGCTTGCCCCCTCCCACCCTCCCCGTTGTTGCTTGCACCTTCCTGCCCTCCCCGTTGTTGCTTGCCCCCTCCCGTCCTCCCTGTTGTTGCTTGCCCCTTCCGATCCTCCCCGTTGTTGCTTGCCCTCTCCCGCCCTCCCCGTTGTTGCTTGCCCAATTCTGCCCTCCCCGTTGTTGCTTGCCCCTTCCCGCCTCCCCGTTGTTGCTTGCCCCTTCCTGTTCTTGCTTGCTCCCTCCCGCCCTTCTCATTGTTGCTTCCTCTTGCCTATTGTTTCTTTCCCCTTCCCGTGCTCCCCCGTTGTTGCTTTCTCCCTCCCGCCCACCCCGTTGTTGCTTTCTCCTTGTTGCTTTCCCCCTCCCGCCCACCCCGTTGTTGCTTTCCCCCTCCCGCCCAACCGGTTGTTGCTTTCCCCCTTCCCCCTACTGCACCCCTCACTACACCTTGTTATCTCACATTGGTTCTTAGTGATAACCCCTCTGAAAACTAAAACATCCCTGAGCTCCTCCCTCGCAGCGAGGGGTCGTAACCCACACCATGGCTAGGCTTCATGGTGCGAGGAGGATTCCCGATGATGAAGCATTCCAACTTTGGTGGGTGAGGGAAACCGTCTTTTAAAAGGATACCCCCCTCTTTTCGGTCAGCCTCTTTTTATCCCTCTCTCACTCTTCTGACAGACACAAGGGCCTTTTGTGTGATTGATGTTCAGTAGTGGGGAGTCCGCCCTTGCAGGTCTCTAAATCTCCTCAGGCCCCTTTGTGTGTGTATACATAGCCTGACATTTGACCTGTCTTTGAACACACAGCAAATGTGACAAAATAAAATCAAGATGTTAAGGCATTTTTCTTGCTCATTCACCTTCTAAACCATAGCATGGTTATTTTAGGGGTGCTGCAGCACCCCCTCCCCCTACTTCCAGCGCTTATGCCTCTGGATGGATGTAACCTTCAATCAATCTCCCATTTAACAAAACATGTTGAATTCTCTGATAAGCCAAATTACTAAAACGTATTCATCAAACATCATGTTATTTCATTCTGCTGGTATTTATAATATATATGTTTGTGAATATATATACAGAGCACGGACTCCAACGTTCTGGTGCTTGTTTTTAAATTCAGTGCGACATGATTTGAGCAAATACAATTTTAAAACAAGCACCAGAACGTTGGAGTCCGTGCCTGTATGTAATACTGATATGAAGTACAATGGGGAATGCTGTTAAACATATATATATATATATATATATATATATATATATATATATATATATATATATATATATATATACATATACATACATATACATATATACATACACAAAAGTGCCCTCAATTGAACATCGGCGCTCCTCTCGTGGTGCGGTGCGAATTTCCTCCGGCAGGGCAGCCGGTAATTATGAACAAGATGACCCCTGAGCCCAGGGATCAATTGAAAGCGCACTCACTCGAAATCCGCAGTTTTTTTCAAGTTGCTTTTTATTACTTTTAAGCAAACATCGCTATGCCCAACGCGTTTCGGTTCCTCACACGAACCTTGATCACGGGTAGTTTGTTACAACTGGGCAGGACCAGACATTATTTATTTCTACTGCCACATCAACTTCCTGTTTGTGTGGTTGCAAAGCATTCTGGTCATAGTAGTGCACAATTTATTTTTTCGTGTCTTTTTTTTGTGTAATTTTTGTAAAAATCCATATGAAAGTGATATATAAAAATGTGCTATTTACAAAAACATGTGCAGAACATAGTGCTCAGTAATGTGATTGTTAAAACAATATCATTTAGTATTACAGTTGAGCCAAACGAATATTTCCCTTATTACCATTTCGAAATTTAAACACATTCTTCCCTCAAGTGGGTTTGCTCTTCAGACCCTCTTTTTACTTATTATGAACAGAAAATCCAAATTACAATTTAAATGGATACCCCAAAATTATAGTAGTCCTCTGTTTAATCAGAGGTACAGCTGCTGTTATAAAAGGCTGTTAATAATGACCACTTGAATTCAATGTCTATCTTCCCTCCAGTGGGTATTTAGACTTATTCTTGTTATTTTTCATATTTTCTAATAAACAATTTATCAGAATTGCACACTTCGTGTTGATTTACTTAATTATATTAGCTTTCACCAAGAATAAGACTTCAATATTAATATTGGCAGCATCATGATCAATACCATGTTAAGGATAACTGTTCATTAGGTGAAATACATTCCGAAATAGTGTCAAATCAAAATAAAAGTCACTTCCAAATTCAAATTTAAAGATGTACAAATAATTCTTCATCCTGGTTTAGCCCCTGAGGGGTCAAAGTCCTGAATGAAACAATATGTTTTGATTCTCTTTGTCTTAAAAGTTTCTCGCGATTTCCTCCTCGTTCTGGGTTTGGTATTTGTTCTATTGCATAGAATTTCAACAAATCCCATTTACTCTCATGCATTTTTTCCATGTGCTTTGCGATGGCATTCGAGCGGTCCTTATTTACAGTAGCTCTTATGTGCTCTAGGATGCGTTTCTTAATCTCACAAATAGTACTCCCTATGTATTTTAATTTACATGGGCATTCCACTACATATACAACGTATTTGCTCTTGCAGGTGATATGTTGTTTTATTTTCCACATGACACCCTTTTTGATTTCCACCTCCTTTTTGCGATTGCTATTTTGCAAGCTTTGCAATTTTTGCACGGCCAAAACCCTTCAATTTCAGTCCAAGTCTTCTGTTGTTTTAATTTGAAATGGCTATGGGTCAATTTGTCACCCAAGTTCGGAGCTCTCCTATAGGTGACATTAGGATGATCCCCTATCAATTCAGCAAGAGTGGTGTCAAGTTTTAAAATTCCCCAGTGTTTTTTGAGTATTCGAGTCAAATCACTTGTTTCAGTTGAATAAGTTGTTATTAATCTTATTTTTGTCAGATCCTCTTTGTTTAATTTCTCTTGTTTCTTGAGCATTTCCGTTCTGTTTTTTGATTTTGCCTTCTTGAGGCTTTTCCTGACCACTTTAATAGGATAGTTTCTTTTTTCAAACCTGGTTTGCATTGCTTTGCTGTGGGTTTCAAATTCATTTTCTGCTGAGCAATTCCTACGTACTCTTAGGAATTCACCATAGGGTATGTTCCATTTTTGGGTCGTTGGGTGGAAACTGTTTCCATGAAGAACTGCATTGGTGGCTGTTGTTTTCCTGAACAGTGTGGTTTGCAAAATATTATCTTTTACATATATTTCAATGTCCAAAAATGATATTTTATTTGAACTGATTTCATATGTAAATTGCAGTTTGGCCTCGTTGTTGTTTAAAATTTGGAAATATTCAGTAAAATCTTCTTCAGATCCATCCCATATAACAAATAAATCGTCAATGAAACGCCACCATGCAACAATCTTATGTACATGTCTATCATTTTCACAGTTCCAAGCTATTTTTTGCTCATACCAACCCATCACAAGATTTGCAAAATTCGGAGAGAAAGAAAAGCCCATGGCTGTACCTTTCAATTGTCGGTAGTGTTTTTTATTGAAAGTAAAGATGTTGTTGTGTAGACATAGGGATATCATTTCAAGTAGCATGGCGTTATGTTGTTTGAACTGGATATTTCTTTTCCCCAAAAAGAAACTGCATGCTTTTAGACCTATTTGATGTTCTATGCTTGTAAATAACGAGACTACATCCATTGATATTAATTTATATCTTTGTTGCCATGGTATTCCTTCAAGCTTCTGGAGTAGATCTGTTGTATCTCGTAAATAAGAAGTAAGGTCTTTTACTATTGGTGCCAGGAAATGATCAATGTAATTTGACATCGGTTCCATTATTGACCCATTTGCAGATACGATTGGTCTGCCTGGTGGTTTACATAGACGTTTATGCACTTTTGGCAAAAAATAAATTGTAGCTTCTACTGGATGTACAACTGTCAGATATTTCTTCTCATCCTCATCTAACAGACCTTTTACAAGCCATTCATTTAAATGTTTATTTATTGTTGTCTCTATTTCTTTCATTGGGTTCTGTTCCATTACTTCATAGCATGTCTCATCCTGTAGTTGGCTGTTCGCTTCCCATATGTAGTCTTCTTTATTCTGAATTACTACATTTCCCCCTTTGTCTGCAGGTTTTATTTCAATTAAGGGGTCTTGTTGCAGATTTTTTAATGCCACTCTTTCCAGGACGGATAGATTATCCTTGACCTTTCTTTGATTGAGTTTATAGAGGTCATGTATTACAGCTTCATGATACACATCGATTTTATTTCCTGGTGGTAGGGTAGGGTAAAAATAAGATTTTGGTTTCTTGCCACTTACCCCTGCCCCCAATGGAGGCAGCAGTTCCTCCAAACTATCTGTGTGATCTTCAGGTTCCACTTCTCCCATAGTTAACAACGTTATTAAGGCTTGTTCATCTTCTGCAAACAATTCACTATTTAAAGTTGTTATAAATTTATCTTTTGTAACCATTGATTTTTCCGCAAACATTTTTGCCAATTTTATTTTACGGATATATTTATATAGATCAATACGTGTTTGTGCGATGTCCAAATGTGTATTGGGGCAAAAACTAAGACCTTTCTTCAGTAGTTGTTCTTCCGAATCTGTGAGTTGTCTATCTGAAAGATTGATGACATTAAGTTCTTGAGTGTCATTTCTATTTCTTTCTTTTCTGTGGTCTATTATTTCCTGTTCTGTTTCGTCTTGCCCCTGGTTTCCATTGCTAGATTGCCTCCTTCCTTGCCCTCTTTGGCCTCTCCTTGTTTTCCTGAACCTCCTCTGCCCCGTCCTCTTCCCCTCCCTCTTCCACGACCCACTGGTTTTATCTTTTCCCAGTTCTGTTGTTGCAGGGCCAGACGCATTTCTGTTAAAAAGGAGTTTTCTTGTTAATTGTGGGGGTTGTTGTGGTGCGCTGGCGCCTTCATTCTCGCTTGCATCAGTGCTTGTAAGGGATTCATAGCTGGAAAACTGACCACTACTTGTTTCCAGTTGTTCTTGACTCCTTTGTTGCTCAAACTTTCTCGCGAAAGTGAAAATGCGCCCTTCTTCAAAATCTAACTTATCCCTCTGGAATTTAAATTGTTTGCGTTGCTTAACACGTTCTTCGTGTTTTTCCAGATTTTTAATCATTGCGTCTTTAAGTTTTTGATGTTCTTCCGATAAAGTTAGTTTATCCAGGGACTCCTCTAGCTCACTTAGTTCCTTCTGAATATCCATGAGAGCTTTCTCTGTATGTTTAATGAGGATTGTTATTAGTCCCATTGAAGAGCCCAACAAATGTTCACCCCATTCCTGGAGTAACTCTCCACTTGTATCCTGATGGCTAGGCATGAGTGTCAGGCGTAGGCCTCGGGGGATTCTTTTTACTTCAACATATTTCTTTAGGGTGATCAGTTCCCACCATTTGTTAATTTCTTTTCTAGACAGTCTCTCCCAGTATCTGAGAGTTTCTCTGTTATCATTAAGGGCTTGGACATTAATTTTACCTCTGGGATGAAATAAACTTGGAATAGTTTCAAACACTTGTGACACTTCTGCATTCCGTTTGGCTTCTCTTTTTCCATAGCTCATATGTTGCTTGTTATTTGTATTACCAGGAATTCTATTGATTTGTAGATTCCACTTTATGCACTTAGAAATGGATTCCGAGTTCTCTGTTTCACAGAAATACTGAGTATTTAAATTAGAGCAGTTACTTATTTTGATATTTTTTTCTCTCGCAAGCCTGCAAGTCACAAATGTCTTTTCTGCAAATAATCTCAGTCCTTCGTGAAACACGCTGACAGAGTCGCACACTAAAGATTTGTACGGCTCAATTACATTCACTGTGAAATACGGAAATGTAAATGTCATACGTAATTAAATACGAGAGCTCCTTAACCCGCTATGAGCATTTCTCTCAGAGACAGCTTGTCAGAGATACAATGTTGCCGTGTTCTCCTACCTTCGTTCCGAGGGCTTCCACTGTTTTCCTACGTCCCTCCGGTCGCTGGATAGAGCTTCCTCCCTCGTGTTTGAAGATAAGCGGACAGCGTTTCTTTTTCACTTCTCTTCGTCTCTTTATGCTCAGTTTCGCGGTGGCTGCCGACGTTCCCAACAACATAAATCCAAAAGTGCCCTCAATTGAACATCGGCGCTCCTCTCGTGGTGCGGTGCGAATTTCCTCCGGCAGGGCAGCCGGTAATTATGAACAAGATGACCCCTGAGCCCAGGGATCAATTGAAAGCGCACTCACTCGAAATCCGCAGTTTTTTTCAAGTTGCTTTTTATTACTTTTAAGCAAACATCGCTATGCCCAACGCGTTTCGGTTCCTCACACGAACCTTGATCACGGGTAGTTTGTTACAACTGGGCAGGACCAGACATTATTTATTTCTACTGCCACATCAACTTCCTGTTTGTGTGGTTGCAAAGCATTCTGGTCATAGTAGTGCACAATTTATTTTTCGTGTCTTTTTTTGTGTAATTTTTGTAAAAATCCATATGAAAGTGATATATAAAAATGTGCTATTTACAAAAACATGTGCAGAACATAGTGCTCAGTAATGTGATTGTTAAAACAATATCATTTAGTATTACAGTTGAGCCAAACGAATATTTCCCTTATTACCATTTCGAAATTTAAACACATTCTTCCCTCAAGTGGGTTTGCTCTTCAGACCCTCTTTTTACTTATTATGAACAGAAAATCCAAATTACAATTTAAATGGATACCCCAAAATTATAGTAGTCCTCTGTTTAATCAGAGGTACAGCTGCTGTTATAAAAGGCTGTTAATAATGACCACTTGAATTCAATGTCTATCTTCCCTCCAGTGGGTATTTAGACTTATTCTTGTTATTTTTCATATTTTCTAATAAACAATTTATCAGAATTGCACACTTCGTGTTGATTTACTTAATTATATTAGCTTTCACCAAGAATAAGACTTCAATATTAATATTGGCAGCATCATGATCAATACCATGTTAAGGATAACTGTTCATTAGGTGAAATACATTCCGAAATAGTGTCAAATCAAAATAAAAGTCACTTCCAAATTTAAATTTAAAGATGTACAAATAATTCTTCATCCTGGTTTAGCCCCTGAGGGGTCAAAGTCCTGAATGAAACAATATGTTTTGATTCTCTTTGTCTTAAAAGTTTCTCGCGATTTCCTCCTCGTTCTGGGTTTGGTATTTGTTCTATTGCATAGAATTTCAACAAATCCCATTTACTCTCATGCATTTTTTCCATGTGCTTTGCGATGGCATTCGAGCGGTCCTTATTTACAGTAGCTCTTATGTGCTCTAGGATGCGTTTCTTAATCTCACAAATAGTACTCCCTATGTATTTTAATTTACATGGGCATTCCACTACATATACAACGTATTTGCTCTTGCAGGTGATATGTTGTTTTATTTTCCACATGACACCCTTTTTGATTTCCACCTCCTTTTTTGCGATTGCTATTTTGCAAGCTTTGCAATTTTTGCACGGCCAAAACCCTTCAATTTCAGTCCAAGTCTTCTGTTGTTTTAATTTGAAATGGCTATGGGTCAATTTGTCACCCAAGTTCGGAGCTCTCCTATAGGTGACATTAGGATGATCCCCTATCAATTCAGCAAGAGTGGTGTCAAGTTTTAAAATTCCCCAGTGTTTTTTGAGTATTCGAGTCAAATCACTTGTTTCAGTTGAATAAGTTGTTATTAATCTTATTTTTGTCAGATCCTCTTTGTTTAATTTCTCTTGTTTCTTGAGCATTTCCGTTCTGTTTTTTGATTTTGCCTTCTTGAGGCTTTTCCTGACCACTTTAATAGGATAGTTTCTTTTTTCAAACCTGGTTTGCATTGCTTTGCTGTGGGTTTCAAATTCATTTTCTGCTGAGCAATTCCTACGTACTCTTAGGAATTCACCATAGGGTATGTTCCATTTTTGGGTCGTTGGGTGGAAACTGTTTCCATGAAGAACTGCATTGGTGGCTGTTGTTTTCCTGAACAGTGTGGTTTGCAAAATATTATCTTTTACATATATTTCAATGTCCAAAAATGATATTTTATTTGAACTGATTTCATATGTAAATTGCAGTTTGGCCTCGTTGTTGTTTAAAATTTGGAAATATTCAGTAAAATCTTCTTCAGATCCATCCCATATAACAAATAAATCGTCAATGAAACGCCACCATGCAACAATCTTATGTACATGTCTATCATTTTCACAGTTCCAAGCTATTTTTTGCTCATACCAACCCATCACAAGATTTGCAAAATTCGGAGAGAAAGAAAAGCCCATGGCTGTACCTTTCAATTGTCGGTAGTGTTTTTTATTGAAAGTAAAGATGTTGTTGTGTAGACATAGGGATATCATTTCAAGTAGCATGGCGTTATGTTGTTTGAACTGGATATTTCTTTTCCCCAAAAAGAAACTGCATGCTTTTAGACCTATTTGATGTTCTATGCTTGTAAATAACGAGACTACATCCATTGATATTAATTTATATCTTTGTTGCCATGGTATTCCTTCAAGCTTCTGGAGTAGATCTGTTGTATCTCGTAAATAAGAAGTAAGGTCTTTTACTATTGGTGCCAGGAAATGATCAATGTAATTTGACATCGGTTCCATTATTGACCCATTTGCAGATACGATTGGTCTGCCTGGTGGTTTACATAGACGTTTATGCACTTTTGGCAAAAAATAAATTGTAGCTTCTACTGGATGTACAACTGTCAGATATTTCTTCTCATCCTCATCTAACAGACCTTTTACAAGCCATTCATTTAAATGTTTATTTATTGTTGTCTCTATTTCTTTCATTGGGTTCTGTTCCATTACTTCATAGCATGTCTCATCCTGTAGTTGGCTGTTCGCTTCCCATATGTAGTCTTCTTTATTCTGAATTACTACATTTCCCCCTTTGTCTGCAGGTTTTATTTCAATTAAGGGGTCTTGTTGCAGATTTTTAATGCCACTCTTTCCAGGACGGATAGATTATCCTTGACCTTTCTTTGATTGAGTTTATAGAGGTCATGTATTACAGCTTCATGATACACATCGATTTTATTTCCTGGTGGTAAAGTTGTTATAAATTTATCTTTTGTAACCATTGATTTTTCCATAAACATTTTTGCCAATTTTATTTTACGGATATATTTATATAGATCAATACGTGTTTGTGCGATGTCCAAATGTGTATTGTGATGGGTTGGTATGAGCAAAAAATAGCTTGGAACTGTGAAAATGATAGACATGGTGGCGTTTCATTGACGATTTATTTGTTATATGGGATGGATCTGAAGAAGATTTTACTGAATATTTCCAAATTTTAAACAACAACGAGGCCAAACTGCAATTTACATATGAAATCAGTTCAAATAAAATATCATTTTTGGACATTGAAATATATGTAAAAGATAATATTTTGCAAACCACACTGTTCAGGAAAACAACAGCCACCAATGCAGTTCTTCATGGAAACAGTTTCCACCCAACGACCCAAAAATGGAACATACCCTATGGTGAATTCCTAAGAGTACGTAGGAATTGCTCAGCAGAAAATAAATTTGAAACCCACAGCAAAGCAATGCAAACCAGGTTTGAAAAAAGAAACTATCCTATTAAAGTGGTCAGGAAAAGCCTCAAGAAGGCAAAATCAAAAAACAGAACGGAAATGCTCAAGAAACAAGAGAAATTAAACAAAGAGGATCTGACAAAAATAAGATTAATAACAACTTATTCAACTGAAACAAGTGATTTGACTCGAATACTCAAAAAACACTGGGGAATTTTAAAACTTGACACCACTCTTGCTGAATTGATAGGGGATCATCCTAATGTCACCTATAGGAGAGCTCCGAACTTGGGTGACAAATTGACCCATAGCCATTTCAAATTAAAACAACAGAAGACTTGGACTGAAATTGAAGGGTTTTGGCCGTGCAAAAATTGCAAAGCTTGCAAAATAGCAATCGCAAAAAAGGAGGTGGAAATCAAAAAGGGTGTCATGTGGAAAATAAAACAACATATCACCTGCAAGAGCAAATACGTTGTATATGTAGTGGAATGCCCATGTAAATTAAAATACATAGGGAGTACTATTTGTGAGATTAAGAAACGCATCCTAGAGCACATAAGAGCTACTGTAAATAAGGACCGCTCGAATGCCATCGCAAAGCACATGGAAAAAATGCATGAGAGTAAATGGGATTTGTTGAAATTCTATGCAATAGAACAAATACCAAACCCAGAACGAGGAGGAAATCGCGAGAAACGTTTAAGACAAAGAGAATCAAAACATATTGTTTCATTCAGGACTTTGACCCCTCAGGGGCTAAACCAGGATGAAGAATTATTTGTACATCTTTAAATTTAAATTTGGAAGTGACTTTTATTTTGATTTGACACTATTTCGGAATGTATTTCACCTAATGAACAGTTATCCTTAACATGGTATTGATCATGATGCTGCCAATATTAATATTGAAGTCTTATTCTTGGTGAAAGCTAATATAATTAAGTAAATCAACACGAAGGGTGCAATTCTGATAAATTGTTTATTAGAAAATATGAAAAATAACAAGAATAAGTCTAAATACCCACTGGAGGAAAGATAGACATTGAATTCAAGTGGTCATTATTAACAGCCTTTTATAACAGCAGCTGTACCTCTGATTAAACAGAGGACTACTATAATTTTGGGGTATCCATTTAAATTGTAATTTGGATTTTCTGTTCATAATAAGTAAAAAGAGGGTCTGAAGAGCAAACCCACTTGAGGGAAGAATGTGTTTAAATTTCGAAATGGTAATAAGGGAAATATTCGTTTGGCTCAACTGTAATACTAAATGATATTGTTTTAACAATCACATTACTGAGCACTATGTTCTGCACATGTTTTTGTAAATAGCACATTTTTATATATCACTTTCATATGGATTTTTACAAAAATTACACAAAAAAAGACACGAAAAAATAAATTGTGCACTACTATGACCAGAATGCTTTGCAACCACACAAACAGGAAGTTGATGTGGCAGTAGAAATAAATAATGTCTGGTCCTGCCCAGTTGTAACAAACTACCCGTGATCAAGGTTCGTGTGAGGAACCGAAACGCGTTGGGCATAGCGATGTTTGCTTAAAAGTAATAAAAAGCAACTTGAAAAAAACTGCGGATTTCGAGTGAGTGCGCTTTCAATTGATCCCTGGGCTCAGGGGTCATCTTGTTCATAATTACCGGCTGCCCTGCCGGAGGAAATTCGCACCGCACCACGAGAGGAGCGCCGATGTTCAATTGAGGGCACTTTTGGATTTATGTTGTTGGGAACGTCGGCAGCCACCGCGAAACTGAGCATAAAGAGACGAAGAGAAGTGAAAAAGAAACGCTGTCCGCTTATCTTCAAACACGAGGGAGGAAGCTCTATCCAGCGACCGGAGGGACGTAGGAAAACAGTGGAAGCCCTCGGAACGAAGGTAGGAGAACACGGCAACATTGTATCTCTGACAAGCTGTCTCTGAGAGAAATGCTCATAGCGGGTTAAGGAGCTCTCGTATTTAATTACGTATGACATTTACATTTCCGTATTTCACAGTGAATGTAATTGAGCCGTACAAATCTTTAGTGTGCGACTCTGTCAGCGTGTTTCACGAAGGACTGAGATTATTTGCAGAAAAGACATTTGTGACTTGCAGGCTTGCGAGAGAAAAAATATCAAAATAAGTAACTGCTCTAATTTAAATACTCAGTATTTCTGTGAAACAGAGAACTCGGAATCCATTTCTAAGTGCATAAAGTGGAATCTACAAATCAATAGAATTCCTGGTAATACAAATAACAAGCAACATATGAGCTATGGAAAAAAGAGAAGCCAAACGGAATGCAGAAGTGTCACAAGTGTTTGAAACTATTCCAAGTTTATTTCATCCCAGAGGTAAAATTAATGTCCAAGCCCTTAATGATAACAGAGAAACTCTCAGATACTGGGAGAGACTGTCTAGAAAAGAAATTAACAAATGGTGGGAACTGATCACCCTAAAGAAATATGTTGAAGTAAAAAGAATCCCCCGAGGCCTACGCCTGACACTCATGCCTAGCCATCAGGATACAAGTGGAGAGTTACTCCAGGAATGGGGTGAACATTTGTTGGGCTCTTCAATGGGACTAATAACAATCCTCATTAAACATACAGAGAAAGCTCTCATGGATATTCAGAAGGAACTAAGTGAGCTAGAGGAGTCCCTGGATAAACTAACTTTATCGGAAGAACATCAAAAACTTAAAGACGCAATGATAAAAAATCTGGAAAAACACGAAGAACGTGTTAAGCAACGCAAACAATTTAAATTCCAGAGGGATAAGTTAGATTTTGAAGAAGGGCGCATTTTCACTTTCGCGAGAAAGTTTGAGCAACAAAGGAGTCAAGAACAACTGGAAACAAGTAGTGGTCAGTTTTCCAGCTATGAATCCCTTACAAGCACTGATGCAAGCGAGAATGAAGGCGCCAGCGCACCACAACAACCCCCACAATTAACAAGAAAACTCCTTTTTAACAGAAATGCGTCTGGCCCTGCAACAACAGAACTGGGAAAAGATAAAACCAGTGGGTCGTGGAAGAGGGAGGGGAAGAGGACGGGGCAGAGGAGGTTCAGGAAAACAAGGAGAGGCCAAAGAGGGCAAGGAAGGAGGCAATCTAGCAATGGAAACCAGGGGCAAGACGAAACAGAACAGGAAATAATAGACCACAGAAAAGAAAGAAATAGAAATGACACTCAAGAACTTAATGTCATCAATCTTTCAGATAGACAACTCACAGATTCGGAAGAACAACTACTGAAGAAAGGTCTTAGTTTTTGCCCCAATACACATTTGGACATCGCACAAACACGTATTGATCTATATAAATATATCCGTAAAATAAAATTGGCAAAAATGTTTGCGGAAAAATCAATGGTTACAAAAGATAAATTTATAACAACTTTAAATAGTGAATTGTTTGCAGAAGATGAACAAGCCTTAATAACGTTGTTAACTATGGGAGAAGTGGAACCTGAAGATCACACAGATAGTTTGGAGGAACTGCTGCCTCCATTGGGGGCAGGGGTAAGTGGCAAGAAACCAAAATCTTATTTTTACCCTACCCTACCACCAGGAAATAAAATCGATGTGTATCATGAAGCTGTAATACATGACCTCTATAAACTCAATCAAAGAAAGGTCAAGGATAATCTATCCGTCCTGGAAAGAGTGGCATTAAAAAATCTGCAACAAGACCCCTTAATTGAAATAAAACCTGCAGACAAAGGGGGAAATGTAGTAATTCAGAATAAAGAAGACTACATATGGGAAGCGAACAGCCAACTACAGGATGAGACATGCTATGAAGTAATGGAACAGAACCCAATGAAAGAAATAGAGACAACAATAAATAAACATTTAAATGAATGGCTTGTAAAAGGTCTGTTAGATGAGGATGAGAAGAAATATCTGACAGTTGTACATCCAGTAGAAGCTACAATTTATTTTTTGCCAAAAGTGCATAAACGTCTATGTAAACCACCAGGCAGACCAATCGTATCTGCAAATGGGTCAATAATGGAACCGATGTCAAATTACATTGATCATTTCCTGGCACCAATAGTAAAAGACCTTACTTCTTATTTACGAGATACAACAGATCTACTCCAGAAGCTTGAAGGAATACCATGGCAACAAAGATATAAATTAATATCAATGGATGTAGTCTCGTTATTTACAAGCATAGAACATCAAATAGGTCTAAAAGCATGCAGTTTCTTTTGGGGAAAAGAAATATCCAGTTCAAACAACATAACGCCATGCTACTTGAAATGATATCCCTATGTCTACACAACAACATCTTTACTTTCAATAAAAAACACTACCGACAATTGAAAGGTACAGCCATGGGCTTTTCTTTCTCTCCGAATTTTGCAAATCTTGTGATGGGTTGGTATGAGCAAAAAATAGCTTGGAACTGTGAAAATGATAGACATGTACATAAGATTGTTGCATGGTGGCGTTTCATTGACGATTTATTTGTTATATGGGATGGATCTGAAGAAGATTTTACTGAATATTTCCAAATTTTAAACAACAACGAGGCCAAACTGCAATTTACATATGAAATCAGTTCAAATAAAATATCATTTTTGGACATTGAAATATATGTAAAAGATAATATTTTGCAAACCACACTGTTCAGGAAAACAACAGCCACCAATGCAGTTCTTCATGGAAACAGTTTCCACCCAACGACCCAAAAATGGAACATACCCTATGGTGAATTCCTAAGAGTACGTAGGAATTGCTCAGCAGAAAATGAATTTGAAACCCACAGCAAAGCAATGCAAACCAGGTTTGAAAAAGAAACTATCCTATTAAAGTGGTCAGGAAAAGCCTCAAGAAGGCAAAATCAAAAAACAGAACGGAAATGCTCAAGAAACAAGAGAAATTAAACAAAGAGGATCTGACAAAAATAAGATTAATAACAACTTATTCAACTGAAACAAGTGATTTGACTCGAATACTCAAAAAACACTGGGGAATTTTAAAACTTGACACCACTCTTGCTGAATTGATAGGGGATCATCCTAATGTCACCTATAGGAGAGCTCCGAACTTGGGTGACAAATTGACCCATAGCCATTTCAAATTAAAACAACAGAAGACTTGGACTGAAATTGAAGGGTTTTGGCCGTGCAAAAATTGCAAAGCTTGCAAAATAGCAATCGCAAAAAGGAGGTGGAAATCAAAAAGGGTGTCATGTGGAAAATAAAACAACATATCACCTGCAAGAGCAAATACGTTGTATATGTAGTGGAATGCCCATGTAAATTAAAATACATAGGGAGTACTATTTGTGAGATTAAGAAACGCATCCTAGAGCACATAAGAGCTACTGTAAATAAGGACCGCTCGAATGCCATCGCAAAGCACATGGAAAAAATGCATGAGAGTAAATGGGATTTGTTGAAATTCTATGCAATAGAACAAATACCAAACCCAGAACGAGGAGGAAATCGCGAGAAACTTTTAAGACAAAGAGAATCAAAACATATTGTTTCATTCAGGACTTTGACCCCTCAGGGGCTAAACCAGGATGAAGAATTATTTGTACATCTTTAAATTTAAATTTGGAAGTGACTTTTATTTTGATTTGACACTATTTCGGAATGTATTTCACCTAATGAACAGTTATCCTTAACATGGTATTGATCATGATGCTGCCAATATTAATATTGAAGTCTTATTCTTGGTGAAAGCTAATATAATTAAGTAAATCAACACGAAGTGTGCAATTCTGATAAATTGTTTATTAGAAAATATGAAAAATAACAAGAATAAGTCTAAATACCCACTGGAGGGAAGATAGACATTGAATTCAAGTGGTCATTATTAACAGCCTTTTATAACAGCAGCTGTACCTCTGATTAAACAGAGGACTACTATAATTTTGGGGTATCCATTTAAATTGTAATTTGGATTTTCTGTTCATAATAAGTAAAAAGAGGGTCTGAAGAGCAAACCCACTTGAGGGAAGAATGTGTTTAAATTTCGAAATGGTAATAAGGGAAATATTCGTTTGGCTCAACTGTAATACTAAATGATATTGTTTTAACAATCACATTACTGAGCACTATGTTCTGCACATGTTTTTGTAAATAGCACATTTTTATATATCACTTTCATATGGATTTTTACAAAAATTACACAAAAAAAGACACGAAAAAATAAATTGTGCACTACTATGACCAGAATGCTTTGCAACCACACAAACAGGAAGTTGATGTGGCAGTAGAAATAAATAATGTCTGGTCCTGCCCAGTTGTAACAAACTACCCGTGATCAAGGTTCGTGTGAGGAACCGAAACGCGTTGGGCATAGCGATGTTTGCTTAAAAGTAATAAAAAAGCAACTTGAAAAAAACTGCGGATTTCGAGTGAGTGCGCTTTCAATTGATCCCTGGGCTCAGGGGTCATCATATATATATATATATATATATATATATATATATATATATATATATATATATATATATATATATATATATATATATATATATTCTACTGGCGGTCGCCAGTAGATAGTTATAGTTAGGACCTATTTTCCATAGGAAATCCGCAACATTGTATTTGAAATAACGTTGGCGCCGGTTGACGAATCTTTGCGAAATTTTCCAACTTGTTGGGGCGCTCCGGTCCGCTCCTATCCTGAAAGTCTCGGGGTGATTCGTCAAGCGGGGGCCGAGAAAAAAGGGGGGTCCCAAAACGTGTTTTCCCCATTCATTTTTCCATAGGAACCGTTCATCGCGGCTGCAGCACGATCTGCTGAACGGAATTACACCAAATTTGGCAAAGAGGTAGCCCTTGGTTCAGACTCGTGCCTTTTGCTTAAATGGTGTAAATCCGTTCAGTAGTTCCTGAGAAAATCAAAAGTAAAGTCACATATATATCTATGGCCGAGTAGGGTCCGCGTACCCTCCCGATCACGAGCTGCATGCTAATTGGTTGTCAAGTAGCTGTCAACACTCCAAATCAGGAAGTGTTGGCAGCCATTTTGTCTCTCGGTAGAACCGAGGCACAAGAAACAAGTGCGCAAAACGCACAAAGGGGGCAGGGTAGAAACACCCTGACCCCCTAGGTCTGCTCAGGGGGTCCCACAAGGACCCCCTGGGCAGAAAAAAGCATTTAAAAAAAATAAAAATCAGCGGGATGCGCTTAGGGTATGCGGATCCCGCCGATTAAAAAAAAAAAAATTCGATGTTAATTTGCCCCCGGGTGGCCCAAGTCCCGGGGGCATGCGGGGGGTGGGTTTAGATTTTATGGGGGGGCCTCTAAGGCCCCCCAAGCCCCGGGGACCGCCACCCCCCAGGGCTTTAAATAAAAAATGGTGCGGGAGGGCTCTCCGCCCTCCCGCAGCCCCGGGGACCGCCACCCCCCGGGGCTTCTTTTAAAAAAAAAAAATTAACCTGTGTGGGGGGGTCTCGTACCCCCCACACGCCCCGGGGACCGCCACCTCCCCGGGGCACTAAATATTTCAATATGGGGGTCCGTTACGGACCCCCGGGGACCACCACCTCCCCGGGGCTTTGCCAATGGAGGGAGGGGGTCGCGCGGCCCCCCTCCGAGAGCCCTTGATGGCCCTGGGGACCACCACCCCCCAGGGCCGGCTCCTGCAGTGTCCCGGGGTGCTCACCCCCGGGACACTGTAGTTTGCTATGGCAGGGCGGGAGCCTCGCGGCTCCCGTCCTGTCATAGCTAAACTGCTTTAGTTTTGGAAGAGAGAGCAGGAAACCTGCTCTCTCTTCCAAAACAAAGCCGATTGCTTTTCCACATGGGGAGCTGCATCTTAGCAGCTCCCCATGTGGAAAAGCAACGCCGGCTCCCGCAGGACCCGTGAAATTCCCCCGTTATAGTTAGTTCAGGTAACTATAACTCGCGCCCCGCAATGCACTGCTGATGACGTCACATATTACATCACTCATGACATGGTCAGTGACATCACTGATGACATCTCAAATGACATCACTGATGACATCACTGATGACATCATCCATGTGATAATTTGATACCCTAATATAACTTTTGATACACCCACTGTAAATTACAGACTGCCATTGTCAAAACCATAGACACTCCAACACCAATTACTATATACACACTCACTGATTCTTAGGTCTACACACACACATCTACTCACTCACCCGTACAGTCACTCATACTTATAGTCACTCAGTACAGGACTATTATATGCACTCATACACCTATATAAACACTCACACACCGCCACTAATCCATAGAGGTACTCACACACCTAGTCAGTCATGCAAAAAATTAAGCACACACCCATTTACTCACCTATACAGTTATACACACACCAACTCACTTACTCATACAAATACTAGCACATTCTTCAGTGATGTCACTGACCATGTCATGAGTGATGTAATATGTGACGTCATCAGCAGTGCATTGCGGGGCGCGAGTTATAGTTACCTGAACTAACTATAACGGGGGAATTTCACGGGTTTTGTACGAGTGCAATGTCCAACTAACTATAACTGTCCCTAAAACCTATGGTTTTTCAGTTAATATATATATATATATATATATATATATATATATATATGTATATGTTCACTGGAAAAACGAAGGTTACAGGGACGTTATAGTTAGGTTCCCATTTCACTCGTACAAAACCAGAGAAATTCAGCAGTTATACTTAGCTGAGCTAACTATAACTTACATCCCCGCAATGCACTGCTTATGACCTCACACATTACATCACTCATGACATGGTCTGTGACATCACTCATGACATCTGAAATAACATCACTGATGACATCATCCAGTGATTCTGAGTGTTTTCTAAAAGTAACTGAGTGTTAAACATATATATTAAGGTAAGTGGCTGTGGGAGTCCCTGTTTGGGTGAGTGGGTGGGTATTTAAGTAGTGTATAGAAGAGTGAGTGGGTATGTGAGAGACTGTATACATGAGTGAGTGGCTGCATGAGGTTTTGTATGGGTGAGCGAGTGGGTGTGTCAGTGACTGTAAATGGTGAATGAGAGGGTGCATGGGTCAGTAACACGGTGTATGAGTGACTTTATGGGTGCACAAATGGGTGTGTAAGTGGCTCTATGTGTGAGTGAGTGGCTGTATGGGTGAGTGAATGGGTCTGTGACAGACTGTATGGTTGAGTGAGTGTGAGAGAGGTTTTATGGGAGAGTATGTGTTTGTCTTAGTGACTGTATAGGTGAGTGAGTACATGTGTTAGTATATCTATGAGTAAGTGAGTGGATGTGTGAGTAACTGTATGGGTGAGTGAGGGGATGTGTGAGTGACTGTATTGGTGAGTGAGTAGGTATGTGAGTATCTGTATGGGTGACTGATTCAGTATGAGAATGGCTGTATGAGTGGGTATGTAAGTGTCTGTATGAGTGAATTTATATGTGAGTTAGTGGTTATATCAGTGGCTGTATGGGTGAGTTGATGTGGCAGTGGCTCTATGGATTAGTGAGTAGGTGTGTCACTGCTTGTATGGGTCTGCGAATGGGAATATCAGTGGTTGTGTGGGAGTGGGTGTATGAGATGTATGGGGGTGTAACTGGTTTTGTGGATGATGTCATTTGAGATGTCATCAGTGATGTCATGAGTGATGTCACTGACCATGTCATGAGTGATGTAATATGTGAGATCATAAGCAGTGCATTGCGGGGGCGTAAGTTATAGTTAGCTTAGCTAACTATAACTGCTGAATTTCTCTGGTTTTGTACGAGTGAAAAGTGAACCTAACTATAACGTCCCTGTAACCTTTGTTTTCTTTCAGTGAATTTGTAAGCTTTTTATAATTCAAATTCCTAACTATAACGTCTCTGTAACCTTTGGTTTTTTCAGTGAATTTCTAAGGTTTTTTAAATTCTGTTTCCTAACTATAATGTCCCGGTAACTTTTGTTTTTTTCTGTGAATATCTATGGTTTTAGAATTTTTATTTCCTAACTATAATATCTCTGTAATCTTTGTTTTTTCTGTGAATGTTTGTGGTCTTTTTAATTTTATTTCATAACTATAATGTCCCTGTAACTTTTGTGTCTTCCCGTGAATTTCTAAGGTTTTTTAAATTTTATTTTCTAACTATAACATCCCTGTAATTCTTAGTTTTTTGTGTGAATTTCAACGATTTTAGAAATTTTATTATTTAAGTGTAACCTGTTGAGATTTAATTTCTGTGAAATGAGTATTGTATCTGAATGAATCCTGCCTCTGTATTTTTTGAAGAACAGCCCACTGTTTTGTACAACACCTCTACCCAACAGGAGTACTTTCTAATGCCTAATTACTAAGTGCTACCCAGTTGGCTTAATGTATAGTGTATCTCCTACACTACAATAGTGTAAACAACACTAAGGAAATGTGTCCTATGGCCTTGTGTGTCTGTAAGTTTGCCATTGTTTGTTGCTCGACCGTCTTCAAAAGATAACTGTACTAAGTGGTGCTGCAGTGAAAGCACACTTGTTGATTTCTACTTTGCAGAAGTAAGTGCTCGTTTGTGTGGTGCAGATGTGACTGTATTCCCAGGCATGGAGAACCCCTTTCCAATTTTTTTGGGAAAGAAGTGCTTGTTTGTGTGGTGAAGATGTGACTGTATTCCCAGGCATGAAGAAGCCCTCTACAAATTTTTGGGGATACGTGCTGGAAAAGCCTTTTAGTAAGGTATCCAAATTGGGGGGGGGGTGTTCTATTTTTTATTTTATCATCGCGACGTCTTCGCGGTCCCCATGGCAACATTGCAAAGAGCGCCTGTTTTCCAGAAACTCTGAAACACATATATAGACATATTTTAATCAGTCTTTGACACTAGTTGTTTAGTAATATACTCTTTTAACTTGTCTCTGTAATGATTTTTCAAGAAAATCACTTTTACTTGGTGTTTTCCGTTTTCGCGGCGACACCGAAAGTCGCGATAAGGTTGCTAATCGTAAAGAGCGCATGTTTTTGAGAAACTGTAAAACACATATATACATATATTTCAAACAAGTTTAACTATAGGTGTTCACTACCATAGTCCTTAAAGTTCTGTGTGTGAGATCATTTTTAAAGAAAAGTACTTTTAAATTCTATTTTTATTTTCGGCGACTATGCCGTAGTTGCGAATATGTCCATAATCATGAAAATCATGTGACCTATAAACAAAGAGATATGATCGGTGGAGGCACTTTTCATTAACTTGTATAGGAAGTGCCCACTTGTTTTTTGTTTCTTCAAGATCCCACTGGGATTTCACTTTTCCTTTGGAGGTGTGCTGAAGTAGGAGTGCAGACTCTTGCTAGGGACATTTCTTTGTGTTATTTTCAAACTGAAAATGGCAACAGGAGAAAACCAACAAGATCAGGTGCCTCAGCAAGTACAAGAGGAGGAGGCAGAGATAAATGAAGAAGAGTTGGAAGATGATGCACCACCCAGCAAGAAACAAAGCATTGCATGGGAATATTTTACTATTCCATCAGGGAAGTCTAAAACTAGCAAAATTTGTCAAAGGCAGCCTTTGTGAGAAGGCTCTTTCAAGGGGTACTAGTAAAAAGTACTCATGTGGTACAACTAATATGCTCTATCATTTAAAAACTTATCATTGCTCTGCTCTGAAGACGCCACAGAAGAGCAGAGATGGAGAGCAACCATCTACCTCCAGACCTCCAACACCTGCTCCTGGAGAAACAATGCCAGCATAAGTTGTCAGGCACGCAATTTTGTTTTTTTGTTGTTTGGATTGTAATAATATTATGGAGGCAGCAAGAAATCACACTTGCTTTTTTTTTTCTTTACTGCAGTATATGCAGATTTTTTCAGTTTCTGGTTAGACTTTTTTGTCTCCTTGTTGTCATTTTTGTTTGAAGAAAAATACAAAAAAATATATAAAAAGGTTAGAAAATAGAAAAACAATAATTAGAAACCAGTTCCAGAAAAAGAGAAAAGGTTCTCGTTAGAACCACCTTTCATGATTAAAAATAAGAATGTGTGTGTGTGTGTATATATATATATATATATACACACACACACACATATATATATGCAGGAGTGGTTGTATAGGTGTGTCTCTGACTCGGTTAGTAGCTGCATAGGTGATTGAGTAGTGCATAGATATAAGAATGAGTGCATGAGTGGTGCGTGGGTGGCTGAATGAGTGCATGAATGGTGCATGGGTGATTGAATGAGTGTATGAGTGGTGCATGCATGATTAAATAATGGCATGAGTGGTACATGGATGTTAGAATAAATGGATGAGTGGTGTATGGAAGATTGAATGAGTGCATGAGCAGAGTGTGGATGTTAGAATGAGTGGATGAGTAGTGCATGGATGATTGAATGAGTGCATGAGTGCTGCATGGATTATTCAATGAGTGCATGAGTGGTGCATGGATGTTAGAATGAGTGCATTAATGGTGCATGGATGTTTGCATGCTTGGTGCATGGATGTTTGTATGAGTAGTGCATGGATGACTACATGAGTGCATGAGCGGTGCATGGATGATTGAATTAGTTCATGAGCGGTATATGGATGATTGAATGAGTGCATGAGTGGTGTATGGATGTTAGAAGGAGTGTTGCTTGTATGATTGAATGAGTGCATAAATGATGCATGGATTATTGCATTAGTGCATGAGTGGTGCATGGATGTTAGAATGACTGCATGAGTGGTGCATGGATTCTTGCTTGAGTGGTGCATGGATGTTAGAATGACTGCATGAGCGGTGAATGGATGATTGAATGAGTGCATGAGTGGTGTATGGATGTTAGAATGAGTGCATGGGTGGTATATGGATGTTAGAATGAGTGCATGAGTGATGCATGGATGCTAGAATGAGAGCATGAGTGGTGGTCGGATGATTGAATGAGTGCGTAAGTGATGAATGGATGATTGAACTAGTGCATGAGCGGTGCATGGATGTTAGAATGAGTGCATGACTGGTGCATGGATGATTGAATGAGTACATTAGTGGTACATGGATGATTGAATTAGTGCATGAGCGGTGTATGGATGATTGAATGAGTGCATGAGTGGCGAATGGATGTTAGAATGAGTGCATGAGTGGTGTATGGATGTTAGAATGAGTATATAAGTGGGGCATGAGTGTTAGAATGAGTGCACCAGTGGTGCTTGGATGACTGAATGAGTGCATGAGAGGTATATGGATTAATGAATGAGTGCATGAGAGGTGCTTGGATGTTAGAATGAGTGTGTGAGTGCTAGATGGGTGTTAGAGTGAGTGCATGAGTGGTGCTTTGATAACTGAATGAGTGCATAAGTGATGCATGGATTATTGAATTAGTTCATGAGCAGTGCATGGATGTTAGAATGAGTGCATGACTGGTGCATGAATGATTGAATGAGTGCATTAGTGGTGCATGGATGACTGAATTATTGCAGGAGTGGTGTAAGGGTGCATGAGTGGGGTATGGATGATTGAATGAGTACATGAGTGGTGTATGAATGTTAGAATGAGTGCATGACTGGTGCATGGATGATTGAATGAGTACATTAGTGGTGCATGGATGATGGAATGAGTGGTACATGGATGTTAGAATGAGTGTGTGAGTGCTAAATGGATGTTAGAATGAGTGGTGTATGGATGTTAGAATGAGTGTTTGGGTGGTCCAGGGATGTTAGAATGAGTGCCTGAGTGGTGCTTTAATGATTGCATACGTGATGCATGGATGATTGAATCAGTGCATGAGAGCCTTATGGATGTTAGAATGAGCGATTGAGTGGTACTTGGATGATTGAATCAGTGTATAAGTGATGCATGGATGAGTGGATTTGTGGATGAGCTGTTTAAGGATGATTGAATGAGTGCATGACTGGTACATGGATGTTAGAATGAGTGCATGGATGACTGAATAAGTGTATGAGTGGTGCATGAATGATAGAATGGGTGCATAAGTAAGGCATAGATGATTGAATAAGAGTGATGTATGGATGATTGAATGAGTGCATGAACGGTGTATGTATGATTGAGTGCATGAGAAGTGCATGCATGATTGAATCTGTGCATGAGAGGTGCATGGATCTTAGAATGAGTGTGTGACTGGAAGATGTATGTTAGAATGAGTGCATGAGTGGTGCTTGGATGATTGAATGAGTGCATAAGTGACAAATGGATGACTGAATGAGTGCATGAGAGGGGTATGGATGACTGAATGACTGCATCAGTGGTGCATGGATGATTGTATGAGTGGTGCATGGATGGTTGAATGAGTGCATGAGTGTTGCACGGATGTTAGAATGAGTGCATCACTACTGCATGGATTTTACAATGAATGACTAGTAGATAGATATTAGAATGAATGCATAACAGGTACATAGATGATTGAATGAGTGTATGACTGGTACATGAATTTTATTTTGAGTGTATGAGTGGTAATGGATATTAGAATGAGTGCATGAGTAGTGCATGGAGGATAAAGATATGTTAGTATTTAATCTTCAAAATGACACATACATAATAATACATATTGCTTATAATGTAAGACTATATTACAATATACTACAAATACAATTTTTCCTTTTTTTAATGTTCTCAGCTTTCATACTTCTTCACCCTAAACAATGGTTTGTATGAAGCATCATCCTCGAATAGTGGGGAAAAAGCAATCAATGGATTGTAAAAACAAAAAACAAAGCTGCACAGTAGATCACTACAAATAAGTGATACTATGCATTTCACTCACTACAAGTCATTAATTTGTAGCTTTTCCTAGACTTACTACAGTAATCTGACAAAATGAATGTTAAAATTATTTCTCATATTATTATATCTGGTACAATATCAGAAATAAATTAGTAGTACTCTTCAATTTTGGAGATAGTTTTGAAAACATCACCCCTGGTAGACAATTGATATATTACCTAGTGATGATCCATTTAAAAAAGTCTCATACAGTCTTTTTTCCTAGAAGTACGATGTAGAACTTTGGTTGGAGATTGCAAATGGTACAATTTTTTGCTTTTAAAGTATGTGCATCTTTTTCAGAGTTTAATGAGAGTGCTGTGTTTAGTTGTTATAGAAAGCTCTTTCTCTAATATATAGAGTGAGTAATCCCACACAGTAATATGTAGAAGTCGTTGTTGGAGAAACAAAAGGGGTCATTTTAGTTCCAAGTTACGGCTGTTGTAGTTGGAGTATACACATTCAGTTTTTAACTGTTATTAGACAATGTAGAGCTTCGATGTTATATAAACCCATTTGTTGAAAGGAAAAGGAATATTGCATTAAGAAGATATTTTTTGAAGACATTACCTCCAATAGGCCGAATAATGGCTAGTAAATACATAAACCACATAATAGAAAACAACGTATACCAGGTTTTTCATCCACAAACAGTCCTCAGAGCTTTGGTTGAATAAAGAAGAGATATGAGTTTGGTAATCTAGGTAGTCTTGGTTTTAATGTCATTGCATTCTATCCATACAGACTATGATGTTAAATAAACAATGTCGTGTCCAGACAATGTATTTACTTCTTCATGAAAGATAATAGTCAAAATAGTAAAAGTCTTTCCAGAGATTGATAATTGTTCAGCTACAAAGTTTGTTATTTCAGTATCCAGTTTTGAAGTATATGGTCTGCATCTTTGTAACATGATTATAATATATTTTCCAGGTCATATTTTGGTTTTCGTTTTTGGTCAATTGTTGAAAAGGCACAGTTTTACAATCTGGTAATGAATTGCAAGTAGAGGAATTGTTCTTAATTGATTACAATGCTTGAGTTGAAATCACAATCTTCACACTTATGCTCCCATTTATAACTTAATCCAAATAACTCATTAATATTTACTTCTTCTTCCTCCAATACTCATAGCATCACCATAGCAAATTCTTGTGCATCTTGTTGAATATTGAGAGAAAATACTACTGAGCCAGTAGATACATCTATAAGATCTCGTATTCCTGAAGCACAGTATATTGTAGTTCTGTCACTAAGTGAACATTGCATCAAACCATCTAGTGCAGAACAAATTATCTTATCTCTTTTTCATTCAATTTTGGTAACAACATCTGGCAAATGGAATAGTACATTGACAACAACATTTGCATAGCAGTTAACCCCTGAAGTGTTGTCGAACTGGTAACCTACAATTTCTCCATCATTTAGCACTTTCCTCTTCTTTGATTGTTGGGTATTTTCCTCCTGTACTTCCTTTGTTCAACATTTATATTCAGTTTTGTTATCTTCCACTTTGGGCAGATTACTCGTTTCTCATAAACAGGGTACTGTCCTAAATGAGGAGCAAATAGACTCCTTAAACGATTGTACTCCCTTACGCAGCTTGCATCCGCACAAATTTTTTTCTCATCAAAGTCAATTAAATACAAACCAGACAATGTTTGAATTCGTGGTAATGCTCCGTATGACATTCCTTGTTTGAACACAGTACTTCCAATATATATATATTATATAATAAGGGAGCTCCTTTCGCTTCTTTCAATTGATACAGATCAATAGCATCACCAATAATTTCTTTAGAATTTAGGGGATGGATGCTATAATGTTCATAAATTTCTTCTGATCTGGATCGATCCACTTTTTCTATCTGACCTGTCGATGGTGATGTGTCGTCCTCCATATGTGTGATATGTTGAAGAATATCTACATTTCTATAGTATATGTTATTTTGTACCAGATATAAAGTTGCCTTTTTAACTTTAGGAACATCTACCAACTGTTGCTTTATCTTTTTACTCTTGGTAGGGACACCATTTACTAGAATTACAAGTCCCTCTTCCAAATCTCTCTGCACCCCTATAATTTCAATATTTTGCTTAAAATCTAATGGCAACTATACAAGTCTACCTTTGAGACCTTTCTGGAGCTCAGTTGGAGGTAATTTCCCTGTCTTTGGCTCCATATGAACTTTAGCTTGTAATGGATGGATACATTGGATTAGTATGGATTCATAAACATTCAAATATTTAAGTACTTCTGGAATATGTACTATTTCTAACTTGTTCTGTACTGCTCTAGCAGGCATTTTGTTTTCCTCTAACGTATAATAGCAGTACTTACATATAACTTGTCGGGTGGACAAGTCATACCGTTCTTCTACAAATAAGTAAACACAAAATTTGCGCCACTTATCATTATTCTCTTTTTCATTTTTAATGTACAAATCAACATTCCAAGTTTGACTTCTGTAATGAGTGCGTCGACAACATATACAAACAAAGTTTGTTTCTCTGAAAACACTGTGTTAAAGTTTGTAATCTCTTTTTGAAAACTACCAACAGTAATACCTGTGTCCTGTTCTGCAGCTCCTGTTGCTACCAATTCTTCATTTTCCCTACAGTCCTGTTCAGAATCAAAGAAACAAAACTGTACATCATCACAAACCTTTTCAACGTCTACTACAGTACTATACAAAAGAGCTCTATTCATTTCTCCTAAAAATAGAGCAGGAGTTTTCACATAGTAAAGCATCCTAGCGAAAGTTCGCATTTTTGAGTGGTGTACACCTAACATTCTGAAATAATGAAAGCTGCTTTGGCACACTTTCTTTGATGGACATGCTAGTGAGAGTCCCTGTAAATTAATGTGTTTCCTTAGTTTGCATGGATCTAAACCTTGCAAAGCCATAATTTTCTGTTTTAGACTTTTCCTTGAAACCTTACCTAAGAAATTTCTCAATATATCAATTGATTGCTGTTAAATGCTGCAAACACTACTACAGTTCCATTTGTACACAGGGGCCTGTCTATGCCTTCCTTGCACCTCTTCAGCAATCACTTCCTCTACATTTCTTGGTACCATTACTTCTTTCGGAATAGGAGTGCCATTTTTCATCTCATAACATCATCCAGATTCATCAGCTGCATGCACTAATGTGTTGTCTTGCAAGTAGCCTTCTTCGTTAAAGAAAGGCTCAGTGCTAGAAGTATGTATCCATTCACCACTAAAAACCTTGCAAAAGTTTGTTCTATTGACAAGTCTTTTCTTTTGGCTTCGTCTTTTCATTGACAATACTATTTTGTCTAGTGTCTTCATTCTGTTTAGTATCAAAACAAATAGCTTCCTCTTGAGAGCAAATTTTTTATCGACTACACCCTCAGCACATTCCTTTTGTCTGTCTGCTTCTCTTATTTTATACTTCTTCATACTTGTAGTTAAATTTGATATTACTCTACTATGGAACATTCTAAGTCTAATTTCCTTAAACTGCTTCTGCCTCGTACTTAAAGTCAGGCCTTTTCCGTTAGGTTTCTCAGTCTTCTTTCCATGTATCTTTTCACTTTTCTTACTGCATCTGATAGTTCATTTTTATTTACTTTATTTTCCACTTTTCCCAATTGAGCATAAACAATTTTAACAAATGTCTTTGTCCTCTTACCAGCAGCTCTTTTCTCTTTCACCACTTTTTCTGCATTTTGCCCCCTTTGTTTCTCCGTTCTGAGAACGTGATATTTTTGCTGTTTTTTTCTTCTCTCACTATTTGATGGCATTCTGTGTCTGTAGTTAATTTCAAATTGATGTCTGAAAAGAAACAACAACGTAAGCCCAGTTACTTTTTAATTATGTACTATGAGATTATATTTCTCAAGTATTTAACTAGAATTATAATCAGTTCTGTTTGTCTACTATATCTAATATTATACCATTAATTTCAAACAGGGTCTCTAGGTATCCATATCGTTTCGAGAATACAGAATACATGTGGTACGTTTTAAGAACATAACACCCTGCCCTATGGTCTAGCTGCAGAGTACCTTAGTGGTAGGTTATATGTGGTAGAAGAGCAGTTTATGCCTTGTGTAGCAGTTGTAAATTAGACGGTTAGCCTTGCTGTAGAACTCCAGTATAGCAGTCCGCAAACATAGGTAAATTACTGCCTCTGTTTGTGATCTCACTGGTTCTTTGAAATGAAATGAAATGGGCTGCTTAGTTTGTCTACTCGCTGAGTTAGTAAATATAGGTTTTTTTTAAGTGTGTGCGCAACTACCTCCCTTAGTGCTAGATACATATCAGCTGTGCCTGTCTGTATGAGTTAATCTTTAGGTGTTTCTGTCACTATTTTACTGAGTGTTTGTCTGTCTGCTTCCTTGTCTATGTAGCTTTGTCACATTGAAGTCTGGGTGGAAGGGTAGATGTAAAATTAGGCACACAGATCTCTAAAAGAGCATGAAACTCAGAAAATATTGAGAGTACCTGTAGTATCTTTTAAGCACATAGTACTCTCCCCTATGTACTACCTGAGCGCTCCCTCTGTGGTCACTTATAGATGGTAGAAGAGCTCTTTATGCCTTATGTAGGAGTTCCAAATGTCAAGGTCAGCCTACCCAGTGAAAGTGCATGCACTGGCTGAAGAATAATAGGCCCAAAACATAATAAAGGGCTACTTCTATGCATGTCACACTAGGAAGTGTCAGTTCTTTAGCCCATATCCGAATGAGTGTCTCGGCCTCTATTTAGAGCTTTGATTGCATGTGCATATACATTTCTGGACATGACTGCTTCTATTTGTAACCTCTCAAGATATGTAAACAGAATAAAATGGCCTGCATAGATTGTGTCCTGGGTGTGCGAGTAAGTATTCGCTTCTTGATGTCTATGTGCAACCTCTTTCCTTAACACTAGCTACACATGAGTTATGCCTCTCTGTAGGAGTACATTTTTAGCTGGTTCTGTCACTATTTTACTGGCTGTCCAAGTGTCTGCCTCCTCTTCTCTTTAGGTACGTCATATCAAAGTCTGGGTGGCAGGGTGTATGTATAATTGTGTACATGGATATGTACAAGTGCATGTATGTGAGAGAACATACAGAGTGCATGTGCTACATTATAAGTACATAGCACTGTGCCCTATACTCTAGCTGCAGGCTACCTCAGTGGTTACTTATACATAGTAGAAGATTAGTTTATGTCTTGTGTAGGACTTTCAAATGAGACGGTTGGGCTAGCTGCAAAAACTCCATTCACTGACTGTAATGTACAAGGCCTCAAACAAGATGAAAGGGCAACCTGTCTGCATGTCAGAGTATAAAATTCATTTCTTTACTCCATATACAAATGAGTGTCTCTGTCTATCTGTGCCTGTGATTACATATACATGTACGTTTGTGTTTAAATGACTGCCTCTGTTTGTGACCTCTCTGGTTCTCTAAAATGAAATGAAATAGAATGCATGGTTAGCCTACTCGCTGTGTTAGTGAGTATAGGATTTTTGAAGTGTGTGTGCAACTACCTCCCTTACTGCTAGATACGTATCAGCTGTCCCTGTCTGTATGCGTGAATATTTAGGGGTTTGTGACACTATTTCACTGAGTGTTTTTGTATTTGCCTCCTTTTCTGTTTAGGTATGTCAGATTAAAATCTGGGTGGCAGGGTAGATGTAAAATTGGGCACATTGATCTCTAGAAGGGCATGTTCCTTTAGAAAATATTGAGAGTACATGGAGTATCTTTTAATCACATAGTACTCTCCCCTATAGGTTAGCTGGAGGCTACCGCAGTCATGACTTACACATAGTAGAACAGCAGTTCATCCCCTATATAGGAGTTTTAAATGTGAAAGTCAGCCTAGCTGTGAAACTGCATGCACTGGCTGAAGTATACCAGGCCCGAAACATGATGCAAGGGCTACTTCTATGCATGTTAGACTAATAAGTGTTAGTTCTTTAGCTCATATCGGAATAAGTGTCTGATTGCATGTGCATATAAGTGTCTGGATAAATCACTGCCTCAGTTTCTGACCTCTCAGGTTTCATAAAACAAAATAAAACAGGCTGCATGGACTGTGTCTTGTGTGTGTGAATGAGTAATGGCTTTTAGAAGTATATGTGCAACTCTCTTCCTTAGCACTAGATACAAATCAGTTCTGCCTCTCTGTACGAGTAAACGTTCAGCTGCTTCTGTCACTGTTTTACTGCACATTCGAGTGTCGGCCTCCTCTTCTCTTTAGGGACATCAGATTAAAGTGTGGGTGGCAGGGAGGATTTATAATTGGGCACATGGATCTGTAGAAGATGATGTAGCTGAGTCAACATACAGAGTGCATGGGCCACCTTTTAAGCACATACCGCCGTGCCCTATACTCTAGCTGCAGGCTACCTCAGTGGTCACTTATACATAGTAGAAGAGCAGTCTATATCTTGTGTAGGACTTTCAAAACAGACGGCTGGCCTAGCTGTAAAACTCTGTTCACTGATTGAAGTGTACAAGGCCTCAAACATGATAGAAGGGCAACCTGTCTGCAAAAGACTAGAAAATGTCACTTGTTTACCCCATATCCCAATGAGTGTCTCTGTCCCTATCTGGGCCGGTGATTACATATGTGTGCAAGTTTGTGGATAAATGAATGCCTCTGTTTGTGATCTCCCTGGTTCTTTTAAATGAAATGAAATGGGCTGCATAGTTAGTCTACTTGTGAGTTAGTGAGTGTGGGGTTTTTGAAGAGCATGAGCAACTTCCTCTCTAAGTGCTTAATACATATCAGTTGTGCCTCTTTGTGTGACTACATTTTTCGCTGCTTCTGTCACTATTTTACTGCATGTTCAAGTGTCTGCCTCCTCTTCTCTTCAGGTACGTCAGATGAAGTGTGGGTGGCAGGGTGGTAAGTGTGGGTGGCAGGATGGTAAGTGTGGGTGGCAGGGTGGTAAGTGTGGGTGGCAGGGTGGTAAGTGTGGGTGGCACGGTGGTAAGTGTGGGTGGCAGGGTGGTAAGTGTGGGTGGCAGGGTGGTAAGTGTGGGTGGCAGTGCGGTAAGTGTGGGTGGCAGGGTGGTAAGTGTGGGTGGCAGGGTGGTAAGTGTGGGTGGCACGGTGCATGTATAACTGGGCACAATGATCTGTACAACTGCATGTAGCTCACTGAAAGCTCAGACTGCATCTGTTACCTCATAACCTGCATATATAACTACTTCAGGAGTAACATAATGAATGTATAACTCCATTTGTTAGTCTGTCAGTGGGTGACAGAGAGGGTATATAGACTGTGCAAACATCTGTTTTACATGCATTATATGTATGCATAACTAAATTTGCATACATAACTACATTTCTAAACCTCAAAACAGCAACTTTCACTTTTAAAAGCACAAGAAACCAAGCTTTATGACACACCTGCAGCATATCTCACAGGTGAATTATTTGTTATTAAATAAGTATTTACCACTTCAGAAACAGATGTTATATGCAAAGTCAAGCTCATAGTGACACAGTCTACAATATAAAACCTAACCCATCTTTAAACAGTGCATGTTTAAGTATGCCGAGCAGTCTCATGGTACACATGTGACTTAGTACAAGCTAAAAGAACATATCTCACCATCTAAGCATAAACAAACCTGCTTTATAATTTAGAAAGAGCTTCGCTAAAGAATAAGTAAGATATACCTGCCAAATTTCAGAGATTCATGCTTTATATACTCCTACAGTGCATTGTTTTCTATTTCAACTATATCTCTTCTTATTCGATCTTACAATTGAATAAATATGACTACAAGTCCCAGAATGCAAAACAATTGTTCTCTCCTACCATCACATCATGTATACAATACCACTCATAAACTTATTTTCAGACTCGTATTAAAAAAATCTCACATACACATATACCTTCTAAATCAATTTTTTGGTTAAGAAAAGAAACATAATTCACATACCAGAAGGCTGAATACGGTGATCAAATAGCTTTTTTCGCTCTTATTAGATAGATGCAATAGTCTCAGGGTTTGTAAAAACTAAGTACAAGAACGGCACACCACTCTCATACAAAGCAGCCATGCATGGCAACCTTTTCAACTTGTCACTATCTGATACTGTAGAAGGCAGCACATAAAAACATTCCTTTAATTTTTTATTATTGTTAGTGCACTTCTGAATGGTTAGTATATGTTAACCCTTTCCCTCCCTTTTATAAAGACCACCAAAATGGATGCCCATCTGTCTATAATCGCGACTTCATCGCGATGACTTCACGGAAAAAAACGGGAGTTCAAAAACCATATTTACCTTCATAGTTTTACAACTTTAACAGTACAATACACTTTTGTAGCAAGCCCTCACTGGAAAATAAAACGCTTTTTACTGTAAAATCTATCTAAACGCCTCACATTTAAAAGAAATAGTGACCTATCTCCTAACACCCTTCCCCCAATACACTCTTAGCACAGTCTCCATACCAACCCACTAGAACCAGTAGGTCACAAGTTCATACCACATTCTAAAAGGACCATACTTGTTATTAATTCAGCTGCAGCAGGTGCCGTTTACTGTAAACATTAAAAAACATATCAATGTCTGTAATACATATTTGTTTTTTACCAGAACCAATCACAGATATAGTTACTAATCTTCTCCACTCACTACCTAATTTTATTCACCTGCATATTCCCTACAACCAATCAAATATTTTATTTTTGTCAAACCACAAGCATACATATCATCAAATACTCCTCCATCGCCTGTCTGAAATAGGGATTGTAGGCAAAGCCTCAGATATTCTTAGATCCTACCTAATTGACAGAGAACAAACTATAGTGATGGAAGAACACAAATCTCACCCCTACGCTCTGCCGTGTGGGGTGCCCCAGGGATCCTCACTGTCTCCAACTCTGTTTAATGTTTATGTCACCCCATTGGCTAAACTCATACGCTCTCATGGCTTCACTGCCATTTGTTATGCGGATGACACTCAAATAGTTGTGTCTTTATCGTCTAAGCCGGAGGATGTGGCAACAAATTTTAATGACTGCATGAGTCATATTATTAGGTGGATGCTAGATAACTGCCTGAAGTTAAATACGGATAAAACCGAAGTGGTTATGTTTGGTAGGGATACCTCCCTTTGGAACTCCTCCTGGTGGCCGGAAGCAGCTGGGCCCTGCCCGCGGGCTGTAAAAAAGGTCAAAAACCTTGGGGTCATGCTAGATGACCATCTATCATTATCTGACCAGGTCAACAGCATCACTTCATCGTGTTTCTTCACGTTAAAGACACTACGAAAATGTTTACCTTTTATTCCTATGGCCCTCAGGAAAACAGTCATCATTGCCTTGGTGATATCTAAAATTGATTATTGTAACGCACTCTACCTAGGAGCAAAAAAGAGTACTATACGCAAGCTGCAAACACTACAAAATGTAGCTGCACGTCTGCTGCTTAAAATTCCCAAATTCAGCCCTATAAGCCAAGGCATTCTAGATCTGCACTGGCTTCCAGTCCAGGCAAGGATCCAATTCAAATCCATGTGCATTCTGCATAAGACACTGAACGGGGCTGGGCCTGCTTATCTCAGTCAGCATATTAAGCGTCACATCCCACAACGAAACCTCAGGTCATGATCGGCCTCTCTACTCGTGGTTCCCAGGGTAAAGACGGTAAAATGGGGTGGTAGAAGTTTTCTCCATCTGGCCCCTAAACTATGGAACACATTACCCATTAGTCTTAGAAACCAAGCCAATTTACAACTGTTTAGGAAAGCACTAAAAACATGGCTATTTGCCCCAAAACCATAGCCGCTTTTATCTCCCGTTGCATAGATCGATGACAGCTAGCGCTAAGACGCCTCGGCAAACATGCGCTTTACAAAACCTTCATTTCATTTCACATGCATTTTAACTGCCTTTCATTCTTCCAACTCTCACATTCACAGGTGCAGTCTTCTCCTGTCTGGTGGTACTCCTTCCTTCAAAATGCTTTGAGTGTGGATTGTAGACCGCAGCTATGTGTATTGGGCTAGTGAGGCTGCAAAAAAGAGAGGTATTGACAGGAACTTGGGTTTGGCTAATGTGGACATTACTTGGATTGTCCAGAGAGGGTTAAAGTGTCATCAATTGCTGCCTTTGGTTAAAAGCATTGTGGATTCCCCAGCCCCCGACCTCATCATTGTGCACTGTGGTGGCAATGCCAAGGCACACTGACTGGGGTAGGACTGGAAATCCTAATCAAAGAAGATACATTTACACAATTAATGACTCTTTTCCTTCACACTGTCTTGGTGTACTCCAACATATGCCCGAGGCAGAAATGGAAGTGGTCTAATCAGTTCTGTCCACAGATTGACAAAGTCAGGAAGCATGTTAATAAAACTGTTTTAGCATCCCTCAGAGACCATAACATGAGGTCTATCTACAACAGCAATCTGCATTTTGACATGCCTGGAATCTATAGAAGTGATGGAGTGCACCTTACAGATGAAGGCAACAGAGTGTTGTAGCAACCTGAAACTCTGCATCTGGTCTTATGTGTAGCTGTCATATACACACAATCAACACAAAGGCTTTTGTTAGAGCCACCCTAGTGCCCAAAATATTCTTAATTTTCTTTAAACATATACATATATTTTTTTCAGGGGAGTGGCCGCCGACAAGATGGCCACAACCTTGTAGGGCTCCGGAGGCAGCAGCCCTCTAACTTCCCGTGCCGTCCTCTGCACAGCCCTGCGGGGCGGGAGTGTGGCCCGGCAACATCCTGGATGCCTGGGGGGGCGGGCTGGCTGTCAGTGATCTGCGGTGGCTCTGGAGTCGAGAGGCGGGTCAGCGTGGGGAACGGCCCAGCCCGCCTCGGAGGCCCCCGGCGACATGGGCCGTTGGTGAGCCTTAGGCCGAGACCGCCCGGTCTCGCTGGTGCCGCCCTGGCGTCGCCCGCCTGCTGACGGACTGGGCGCAGGCCCTGGGAGCCTGCTGTGCAAGGAGCTGGGCCAGCATCAACTGCCCGGCCCCAACCACGATACTCCGGACCTGCGGGGACGGACGTGCGGCCCTGAGACGCCATATTGAGACTGCAGCTGTAAGAGGTGCCTGCCCCTGCTGTTGAGTCCGCACGTCGCCCCGGGTAACCGCTGGGCCTGGATGTAGCCTGTCTGAGTGGAGGCGGTTTTTGACCCGCGGGGCGGCCCAGAGGGCTGCAAATACTGCTGATGCACTGGGGGCTGGCTGCGGGTGGCGAATTGGTGTGCGCCGCCCAGGATCTCCGATGGCAGGTTTGTATGCTCTACGGCCTGCTTCCATTGCTGGTAAGCGCTGCGCCCTTTTGGCCTCAGGCCTTGGCGCCACCGGCCTGTATACAGCTCCCATGTCCGGCCTGCCTGCCTTGCAGTACGACACAGCGCTACACTGCACGTCCTGCGGCACTCCTAAGCCCTCTTCTCTGCACTTGAATGTCCGCCTGAAACCCGTTAGAGGCACTCCGCAATCACAGCTATAAATAATGAGTAGAACCGACCCAAAGCAGCGCAAGCTGCAATTTGATCAAGCTGGACCCCCCAGGGGTGAAGGTGCAAGCTCAGATGCTGATATATCTACTGGCATACCTACAGAAATACCCCCTGAAACTGACACTGCAGCCCTTATGATCGAACTGAAAGCGGTCTTCCGAGCCATGGACGCCGTCTTTGACACACTGACGACCCGGATGGATATGCTCGGTGAACGGCTGGACCGCCAGGGGGTGAGGCTGGATAGTGCAGAGGAGAGAATATCCAGCCTTGAGGACACAACATCTACAGTGCAAAAGTGCCTAGAGAAAGTAGAGTGGGTGGGTTCTCAAACAGGTGGCTATAAAGAATGAAGACCTAGAAGCCAGGTCCAGGCGCAACAATATCTGCATTTCCGGCATAGCTGAAACTACAAACCTGGTGCGTCCCGACTCCTTTATAGAGCATCTGCTTGTAGACCTCTTTGATCGCTCCAGCTTCTCCCCACCTTTTTCTGTTGAGAGAGCTCACCGTACTCTGGGACCAACCCCCCCTACCCCCCCAGGCGCAATGCCACGCTTTATAATTGCGTGGCTCCTTAACTATAAGGACAGAGATACTATCCTTCGACTGGCCCGGGAGCGCGGGGAACTGCAATATCAGGGGTCCACTATCTCCATATACCCCGATTTTACACCTACGGTCCAGGACGCAAGGCGCAAATTTGGGGATGTCAAGAACACGCTACGCAAGCTGAACATAAAGTACGCAATGCTATACCCCGCCCGGCTGAAAATTGACCACCACGGAAAGCCCAAAGTTTTCGAGACTCCTGCAGGCGCCGCCAGTTATTGTAAGCAACTGTCGAATGGTTCTCCCACTCAGCCGCGCGGCAGCCCCGCGCTGGACTGAAAGCTCCCCAAGGCTAATGTACCATATATCGGCACAGACTGCGGGATTGCCGGGCTGGGCTGCCTGTTCGGACCCTCCGGGCGCTTCTCTGGTTGGTGTTTGGGTTCGTGGCGGTGGCTCCGCCTGCTACCCCCGCACCGGCAACGATTCTAACTGTATTTGACGGCACGGACTCTCTATTACGCACTATATTCCTATTTCAGTTCTCAGATGGACCGCTGACCTCGGGTTGCCTCTGCGCCCCCCTTCGTGTACACGCACGAGTATGAGTTTGGGGATTATTAGTTACCTGTTTTTAGGTCGAGCCTCGAGTAGCGCGCAAGCGCTGCTTAGAGGCGAAGACTTATTGTAAGCGAGTTTTCAAAGCAGTCCAACAAACGCTCAGTGCGTCGTGGCTGGCCTTTTGAGATGGGTACGCGCGGCAAACATGTGTTTCCAATTATCGTGCCCAGACGCGGGCGCGATAAGTGGAAACACATGTCTGCCGCGCGTACTCATCCAACGGCCCGCCACGACGCACAAGCGTTTTTGGGACTGCTTTGCAGGCTGCCGCGCTCGCCGCCCCCGCTCCATGTCCCCCGATGCGCCCCGTAGTTTCCGGCTTCGCTCACCTTCTGCGGCTCACCGCTCGCGGCCCCGCTCCCCACATGATTTCCGTCGCTCGCCGCCTCGTTCCCATGTCTCCCCACATGATTTCCGTCGCTCGTTGCTTTGTTGAAAGAGGTTTATTTCGCAAACCTTGTTCTTGCCTGCACCCTCCATCGTCTGTATTTCTTTCCACAGCCCCCCGAGTGTGTTTGCGCGCGCGTGTTTGTGTGTATGCGTGCGCTGACTGCCGTGTCCCCAACCGTTCTCTTGTGTGCGTGCTTCCTCCATGCGTGTGCTGGCTGTCCCCTCCCATTACTTTAAGTTGAAGTATGTGCTCTTGTATCATCAGTGCAGTGCACTCTAGGTGTAAGTTAGAAGCCTGGCGTCTCCAGGGCCCCTTTCTCCCAAGTTATCAGGCACTTGAAAGAATCGGGCTGAGAAAGGTTGTGCATTAACCCAAGTCGATCTGTGTACATTAAATATGTGTAATACTGTATCCAGGCACAAGATGTCACTCTGGCAACAGAAATGTGTTGCTTCTATTAATATGCGCTTTTGTGTATTTATCTGTTTTTACTGAATGGCTAAAAAGTACAAGATGAAACTTGTGTACAAAAAGACATTTCGAGAATTCTACGAAGAAAGGATTGTAGATAAAGAGCACAGAAATCTGTTGGAGCGCATGCAGTGATTAGAGGTAATTGAGAAATAAGTCGTGTGTGTGTGCCCTGAGTGGCTCTTATTCATAATGGCCTTCTGTTTCTGTTCACTTTTTCTTGTGTATCCAATGTAGAAGGGAGTCAGTGGCTTTCTTTCACAAAAACTCGAAGAGATGTTTTTGACAATGCGGAGTTCATCCGTAGCATGTTGTGCAGCAAACAATATTAAGCTGACCTCACAACTGGCTGCCGGTCACACCTGCTTGTCTGATAGCTACCGTACAAAAGTGACGCTAGCAGGAGGCAACCAGAATGAGTCCAAACATTGCTTGTCGATTACAGTAGTCTCATTATTAAGATGTTCTCTATTTATCTGAACAATAGTGCTTTTTCCGGCGCAGTAACAGCATACAGAAGAACAATGTGTATAAATACCCCTTTTATTGCTTTGAATTTTCTGAAGCCCCATTTGTACCAATAGAAAAAATGCTGACTGTGCCGATTCCACACAGAAGAGATTCCCATTGTATGAATCAATGTGATGCGACACATTTCATTTCTACTGTTTATTTAATGCATGATGTAAAATTAATATAGGCAAGCGCATGCAGCGCATTGTTTCCTATTAGGCCGGTAAAGTATACTATTAAGAGGGTTCTGAAAAGTACCACCTTATGGTTCATAATGTGGTGTTCCTTCCTTGAATTTTTAATAGGTTCTGTTGTTGAGCTGGGAACTCTGTACATTTGCATGACAGTACGAAAGGAGCAGATTTGATACAGTAGTCTGTGTTGAGCCATGTGGGTCTTTCTGTTTTCACCACTGATGCCAATAGTCTTAAAACCTGCTCTCGAAGGCAGTTTTAAAATTCTTACCATACGTCTGGCACCAGCAAATCTTTTAGGCTTAGCGTTCTAGCTCCGTTACAGCTGCAAACGTTTTTACATGAGCTCTTCAGACTTCAGTAAAGATTGATTGATCTTTCTGATACTTTATTTTCGTGGCTGTTCTTTGCCCTCGAGGTGTTCCCGCAAGATATGCTTCCCTTTTTAGCTGCCTTCTGTTTGGATCGGTCAGGATGATTTTGATCTAGCTTGCCCAACTAATATACGGATTTGCAAGTCTCGCCTAAGACGATGCATGCTCGGTCTGTTGTGAGACATTTTATTAGCTAACGGTGGTCTTAGAACCCACCCATTGCTTAGTCCCTTAACTGCTGGATCATCCCCCTCAGTGCTGACCCCTTTTTAGGTCTCGCCTAGGCAGCGCGCATGCGCTGCTCTAGGAGGGCCTTTAGCCATCGGTCTTCACTTTTCAAGCACTGCACTCGTGCTTGTGGCGGCATCCACCTTGCGGGAGCGAACAGCGGCGCGCCACAATCACGAGTGCAGTGCTTGAAAAGTGAAGACTGCACGCACCACTCCCGGGCTTGTTTCTCTTTGCCCCTCTGCCTGTCCATCCTCTCTCACACCCGTCTCTGCAGTTTCTGCTCCCTCCCCTCTCACTCTTTTCTCTCTTAGCCCCTCTGCCTGTCCATCCTCTCCCACACCCTTTTTCACTATCTCCTCACTCGTTCTCCTCCATCTTCCTCTCGCCCGCCCCCTCTCACTGTTCAGGTAGAGATGGCCCCTCCTCCCCTCTGGGCATTGAAGCTCTGCAGAGCAACACCGACAAGTACATTATTTTATTTATGCATTTTTATATAGCGCGGACTTTACCCGAGGGTGTCAGAGCGCTTCACAACAGGATTAGCAACATTACATAAGGAGGAGGATACAAATGAGCATAATACAAAGGCAAGCGTTACATTGCATGAAGAAAAGTGACAATTGTGCAAAAACAAACAAACCAAATACAAAAAGAGGAATAAGTTCCAATAGGAAAAAGTGACAGATGTGCATGAAACAAGGGATACCAAATACAAATGGAGGTATAATGCTGCAATAAGTGGCAGTCACACATGACACACTGGGAAGGCACTTCTATAGGCTTGGAGTACAGAATTTCCTATAGTGGAAGAACTTCCTTGAGGTAGTAGAGAGGGCGTGAATTCAGCAGGGGGTACATGGGGTACAAAATATATGATACATGGGGTACAAAATACCACTAAAGGCATAATACTGTAATAAGTGGCAGTAACTCAAAGCACACTGAGAAGGCCCTTCTATAGGCTTGGAATACATAATTCCTATCATGGAAGAGCTTCCTAGAGGTAGTAGAGAGGGCGTGACTTCACAGGGGACTTAACCTGGGGGGAACACGCACATAAAAACCAACACAACACACAAAGTAAGGAATGAACAGACAAAAGTACAACTTTAAACTGACGGGCGAACTTCCTAGAGGGGCCTAAGACCGAACGTATTAGTTCTGGAAGTGTCTTTGGAATAGAAGAGACTTGAGGTCAGCTTTGAAGATCCGGGTAGAGGAGGTGGCACGGAGCAGTGGGGGAAGCGAGTTCCAGATTCTTACCGCATTGCCCGAGAAGGATTGAGCCATCGATCTTTCTCTTTTGAAGACGGGGGGCTCAAGCAGAAGCTTTTCCGCATTGCGAGAAGGGCGAGAGCCACCGGACAATTTCAATTTATTCGCCAGGTAACAAGGGGAGGACGTGTGTAAGGCTTTGTGTGTGATGCAGGCAGTTTTGTAAATAGATCTTGCCTCGATCGGAAGCCATCGCAGAGAGGACAGGATAGGAGTGATGTGGTCGCTTCGTTTAGACCCTGAAATGAAGCGAGCTGCTGAATGGAGGATGGATTTGAGAGGGGAGAGGTGGGATTTGGGTAGGCCAGTCAGAAGAGAATTGCAGTAATCCAGTCTTGAGAGAACCAGAGATTGTACCAAGGTTTTTAAGTCTTTCTCCGGGAAGAACCGACGGATCCCCCACACAAGGCGCAGCTGGTACCGTGCATTCTTGGCAATAGAGTTGATGTGGGCGATTAGGTTGAGTCTTTTGTCGAGAATGACACCTAGGGATTTAGCGCTGTCAACAATGATGGGTTTGTTGTTGAGAAGGTTCAGCTGATCCATCCAAGATTGAACAGGAGGAGGTGAGAGAGAGGTAGAGAGGAGGAGGAATTCAGTTTTGGCGGGATTCAGAATGAGTTGGTGAGCTGACATCCAGTTGTGAATAGAGTTGAGGGTAGAATTGAGTAGGGAGAGATCGTGTGCAGAGGACACCTTAAGGTAGATTTGCGTGTCGTCCGCATACAGATGGTAAAGGATCCCAGATTTGCTTAGGAGGTTCCCTAAAGGTTCCAGGTAGAGATTAAACAAGGTGGGAGCCAGGATAGAACCTTGAGGGACGCCCTGACCTACGGCCATGGGAGATGAGAGACTGTTCCCTATCTTGATCATTTGGGATCTGTCCGAGAGGAAAGAGGCAAACCATTTGAGCACAGTGCCGTCCAGACCCATTCTCTGTTGAAGAGTGTTGAGGAGGGTGCTATGATTAACCGTGTCAAAGGCTGCAGAGAGGTCTAGAAGAATCAGAAGACATGAATCCCCGGCGTCGAGTATATGCAGCGCATCGTCAATCACATGCAGCAGGGCTGTTTCAGTGCTGCAATTTTGGATGAAGCCCGACTGGAAGACGTCAAGGAGGTTATTTTCCAAGATATGTGAGGAAAGTTGTTTCGCGACACATTTTTCGGTGATTTTCGACAGAAAAGGGAGGTTGGAGATAGGGCGGAAGTTGTTGAGGTCGTTCGCATCCGCGGAGGGTTTTTTAGAAGAGGGGTGACCTGACCTGATTTGAGGATAACCGGGAGGGAGCCTTGACTGAGGAAGAGATTGACTAGCCTGGTCCAGTAAGAGAGAGTATAGGTATAGAAATCGATGGCGATGTCGCTAGGGATGGGGTCGGAGGAATGGTTGGAGGGTTTAGTTTCGCGGATGCATTTGAGGAGGTCATCTTCCGAGATGACGTCAAAGTTCTGCCAGGTGACCAAGGATTTCCGCTCCTCCATGGGGTGGGGTTGGGCGACCTGATCCACCAGAGTTTTGACCTTTTCATCGAAGAATATAGCGAAATCTGCTGCTTTCTTCGAGGAATCCTCAGGCTTAATGGTTGGAGGAGAACAGTTTGGGTTTTTGAAGAGGTCAAAAAGTTTTTTGGGTCTGTTTTTAGCCGAGTCAAGGAGGGATCTGAAATGTGATGCTTTTTCAAGGAAGATGTGATTGTGATATTTGGATCTTGCTGAGCGTAGAAGAGAGAGATTGGAGGAGGAAGGAGATTTTCTCCAATGCTTCTCCAGGAATCTAAGGTTTTTCCTTTCAACGTAGAGCGCTTTATTGAACCAAGGTGCTGAGGGGGTGGGTCTTTTCCTTTTGCTTTGGAGAGGAGCAACAATGTCGATTTCAGCTGCTAGTACTGAGAGGCACTGAGAAGTGAGAACGTTGACATCCACGCTAGGGTCTAGTCTGGGAAGTGCCCGCATAGCGGAATCACTGAAAGTGTCAAGATCAATGTTCTTAGTGTTACGGAACCAGGTGGTAGCTCTTTTAGGTTGGCCGAGAGTTATAATGTGCGATAGGTGAAAGCGGAAGGGAATGAGGAGGTGGTCAGACCAGTCTACATGGATGGGGGGAGCAGTGGTCAGCAGGTCTTCTTTGGATATGACAAGGTCCAGAATAGAGCCCTTAGAATGTGTGGTTTCCGAGCAATGTTGGAGGAGATCATTGGCTGAGAGAAAGGAGGCAAGCTTGTTGGCAGCCGAGTCTTCCAAGGAGCCCCAGTGGAGATTAAAGTCACCCAGGAATATCTGTCTGTCACTTTGAGAGAGTTGGTCACTGATGAAGTCAGACAGTTCCTCCACAAAGGAAGAGCAGTAACCAGGCGGGTGGTAGATGGCATGGAGTCTAAAGGGTGAGCCGTGATGTATTTGAAGTTCTAGGGAAAGGCATTCGAATGTACGGAAGAGGGTGGTTGGGACCGCTTTAATTTGAAGGGAGTTTCTGAAAATGATAGCGACACCTCCTCCAATTTTGTCTGCTCTGTCATTTCTGAGGATAGAATAGTCAGTGGGTACCAACAGATCAAACAAAGTATGAGAGGAGTCATTAAACCAGGTCTCAGTGAGGAAGATCATGTCAAGATTTTGGTGAGTGATAGTATCAGAGATTTCTACTTTGTGTTTGACTGCAGATCTGCAGTTGTGGAGCAAACAGTGCAGCTCTGACGCAGATGTTTTGGTGAAGGGGGTGTTAGGGTTGTTCAGGGAGATAGGGATAAGATTCTTGAATGAGGGAGCCTGGGAAGAGGGAGGTTGGTGAGGTCTGACAGAGGAGATGACCTGAATAGGAAACTGCGTAAAATTCTTAGGAGAGGAGGGCGGAGAGGGAGTGACGTTGGTGGTCTTGAGGCTGGCCCGTAAGTTGGTGATGTCTGCAGAGGGCAGACTGTGATTGGTTTTATTGGGGCGTGCGAGCAAGGGACTCCTCGGGAGGGTGTAAGGGACAGGGGATAACTTGGCGCTTAAACGTGAGATGGACGTTACCAGCTGGGAGATGGAATAGATGAGAGAGTCCAGTTTATTTTCCAGAGAGAGGAGAGCTGAGCATGGAGTGTTAGGTGGCTCGATGGATAAAGAAGGGAGTGCAGAGGGTGAGGGAGGACAGGGAGGGGTGGGGGAACGAGTAGAGGGCGGTGGAGCAGAAGGTAAGGGAGGACAGGGCGGGCTGGAGGAGCAGGATATGAAATGGAGTGCAGAGGGTGAGGGAGGACGGGGCGGGGTGGTGGAATGGGATAAGTGAGGGAGTGCAGAGGGTGAGGGAGGGAGGGGAGAGGTGGGGGAATGGGTGGGGGTCGGGGAGCAAGGGAAGAGGGTGAGGAGCGATGGTGAACAGAGGGAGTGGAAGGTGAAACAGTGGTGGGAAGAGAATTTTTTTTACTGGAGTTGAACAGAGGGGAAGAGAAGAGGGCATACGTCCGAGGAGGAAGTTGTGGAGTAGGAGGGGGATAGAAGAAGGCCGGAGGTAAGGGAAGAAGAGGGGAGACGAAACTGACCCGGGCGGGGTGGGCGGGGGACAGATGGGGTCCGAATGTGCATGGATCCGACAGAAAAGGGGGCTGTAAAGGAGGGGGGGCAGGGGGTCCGGGGAGGGCCAGAGGAATGGGGAGAAAGGAGAGGATGGTGCAAGATAGGTACTGAAGGCTATGCAAGGCGAATGTAGGGGGACAGGTAACAGGTGGAGTGGGGGGAATTGACTAGCGGGATATTGAGGGAGAAGCAAGGGACTGCAAGGTCAGAGGGAGAGACGAGGAAGGAATTGTCAGGGAGGGAGACAAGGTTGGGAGGCAAGGGAAGAGGAAGGTGGGGTTGAGGATAGAGAGGAGGTGGAAGAGGAGAATTTAGGGTACGGGGGACGGGGAAGAGCGGAAAGGGATGAGGCGAAAGGGAGAGGTAAGGGGGAAGGTAAGGACAGTTGATGGGAAGACCAGGTGGTAAGAGAGGTGAATTAAGAGGGGGGGCGGAGGGCAGATTTAGTGGGAATAGGGGGGCGGTGCCAATGTTGGAGAATCGAGCAGGTGTAGGGTGGGAAGGGGGGGTGGAGGCCAGAGGCCGGAAAGATAAGATAGGGGGAGGGGCATTTTGGTAAGGGGGAAGGGAGGGAGATGAGGGAGTAGTGGCTGGGGGGAGTACATTGCCTTGTTCGCAGGGCGCCACGCCTATACTGGCACCTCCCCTGTTTACAATGCCCGAGGCAGAGCCATGTGGCGCCCTGAGCTGCTGCTGCCAACCCCCAAGTGTCGCCCCCTTCACACCGGCACATTGTTTACAGCACCCGAGGCGTCTCCCCCGTTTACAGTGCCCGAGGCAGGGCCATATGGAGTCCCTGAGCTCCTGCATGCTTTACATTACCTCTGCGTCTCACTCAGCAGAACTCGGTATTCGTTGCTGCCCTCCACAAGAGCCGCTTCTGCACAGCCAGATTACCGACGGCTCGGTGGTGGTGAGAGGTGGGGGATCGGGGGAAGATGGCAGTTAAATACATCCTTGCTTCACAATGCAGACTTACAGTTCAGCCAAGGAGGCAACCCCCTTGGCAGGGATATGTTCTTACTTGGGGCATTGCCCGCGTCTTCCCGCTCATGCTTCTGCATTCATTAGTTTTATTATTTGAAATTCCTCTTGCTGACCCTTCGCCGCATTCCTTATTGAAACAGTTGCATCTGATTGGCTCATGCTATAAGATTGACTCCACAGCTTCCAGAGGTGGCAGTCGTCGGAGGCGCTCGTGGGACAGTTTACCCCAGCAAATTAGTTATTCCGTTGCTATGCACCAACTGACAATCACTTTCAGAAATCGAAAGTAATACAAACGGAGATATATCTCATTATTGAGTATTAATGTGCAAGTGGCAGTGAAAATGGTTCAGCAGCATAAAGCGCGAATATAGTGCCCGCATTGTGAGTAAAGCAAACGTCTCAGTTTAAGCAAGGTAAGCTTTACAGAGAGTTTAGGGTGTTGATGTAAAAGATATCCGACAATTGTTCAAGAGACAGTCCAACTAGCCAACTGACTCGGTAATAGCTCTGTGAGCCGCAGTTCCCATAGAGACACCCATTAGTGGCGCCAAGACGCTATACTCAGGACTTCTAAGCACACAAGCTGTGGTAGCTGAAACAAGCATTGGCATAGCCAATAGGTCTCGCCTTTGGGACCTTATAAGTGTTTAGCCATGCAACAGTTCATGTTGTTGCACCAAGGATATTGTACTGCATAACTAAATACTTATAAGGTTCCAAAGGCGAGACCTATTGGCTATGCCAATGCTTGTTCATAACTGGGATTGCTGGATGTTTTTGAATCTAGTGTGGGGGGGGGAGTGGGGTCTCTATATGCTGAGGGAAGGATATTGTTTGAATGTTCTTTTTTTTTTTTGTATTTCCCCATAGCATCACAACGCCACAAAACAACCCTATTAGTGCCTGCTTCCGTCACTGCGCTTATACATACATTTCATCCCAAACCACACTTTCGCTCCGCAACGTGACTTGATTAAGCATTGGGATATCTGTATTACCTGTTACATCCATGGCATTAACAACCCAAGGAAGGGAAAACAAGTATTAGCATATCTAAACGGACACAGAGTTAAAATAGCTTTCTTGCACGAAACAAACTTCCCTTTGCTAAAGCCTGGAGCATGAATCGCTATTCCTCCTCCTCCAGCTCGTACTCGAGGGGCACCTGAATACTTATACACAAAAGCGTCCCCTTTCATCTTTACACTGCACACCTAGACTTAGAAGGTTGATACGTCATCCTACATGGCTTACTTGCAGATAAGCAAGTCCTACTGCTAAATGTCTGTGGCACCACCATAGACGACCCTACTTTTTATCAGGACATATATAATCAAATGGGGCGAGTAGATGTCGACCAGATAATATTGGGGGCAACTTCAATTTGACTCAGTGCCTGCAGATAGACTCCTCCAGCACACACCCTAGTGATAAGCCGAAGGCCAGGGCTCTACTTCGACATATTATGGATGTCTATGTACTGCGCGACTCCTGGCACGCACGCTACCCTACCGACCCCAGTTACACCTTCTACTCATTGCCCCATACAATATGGACAAGGCTGGATTACTGGCTCTTGCCGGCCAATATACTGCACTGGGCATCCGAGAACACAGTACTGCCCCGAACCCTCTCTGATCATAGCCCGGTTCTACTACAACTCAATATTCCATTTGGCTGCAAAGCCGAAAAGCACTGGCGATTCCCCAGTTACACCATACGAGACCATGCATTCCGGGGTGAGTTGCTTGCAGCAACTACAGAATACTTCACCATCAATACTTGCACTGTCGACACTCAGGCCGTGCTCTGGGAGGGCCCTTAAGGTCTATATTCGAGACATAAGCATATCCAAGCAATTTGGCATCCTACGTGATATACGTAGGCAAATCGAGCACACTGAATCTGAACTGCAGAGCTTAGATGCAGCTGCGGTGGCGGACGGGGACCCACGCCTACACCACAGAGCACAACTCATGAAAGTATTTGGCGCGCTGGCTGACCGAGAAACTTCGTACCTTGGAAAGTATGTCACTGTCCACCGATACGGGGAGGGTGAGAGTCCGGGCCATATGCTGGCCAGAATGCTGCGTCCCAATCGAGCTACCGACTACATCACCAAAATCCAAGCAGACACAGGTACACATGTCCTGGGCACCATGAACATCAAAAATACCTTCCTAGAGCACTATAAGCACTTATATACAGCTCGCTAGTCCGAGCCCCCATCGACACTCCTGGTATGCTTGGAAGAGGTGGCAATGGTCTGCTGGATAACGGCCACTATTCTTTAGTGAATCCCTCATACTGGACGAGATTAAAGAAGCCATCAACGCTCTCGATGGGTCCAAAGCACGTGGGCTTGATGGCCTTACGGGGGTCTTCTACAAGGCTTTCAAAGACCAACTCGCCCCACAACTTCTGGCGCTATATAAGAATGCTTTGCCCGCTGGCTCGTTGCCACCAACTTTGAGAGAAGCAGTGATCACCCTACAGGCCCCTCTCGCTCCTTAATCACGATAACAAAATACTTGCTAAGGGCCTGGCAACTAGGCTGGCCCTTCTACTGGAGCAACTTATTTAGCCAATGCAATCAGGCTTTGTGCACCACAGATCTACCCCACTCAATCTCCGTGCACTATTTGCAGTCCTCCACAGGATATCAACCAACATACCTGCAGCTGTGGCACCTCAAAGCCGAGAAGGCGTTTGACCCCCTTGAGTGGCCTTTCATGACTGCCCTTTTGAGGACGCTGGGGATCCCCTCCCCTTCTATCCATGTTTGTTATTGTACACTGAGCATTTGGCCTGTATAAGAATTAATGGGTCATTAACTGACTCCTTACCTATTACCAGAGGGCCGAGGCAGGGTTGTCCACTGTCCCCACTGCTGTTCATTATTGCAATGGACCCCTTGGTGTGCCATATGCATGCCAGGCACCTTCACGGCAGACTCCAACTTGAGCGCAGTCCCATACTTCTATCTCTGTATGCAGACGACATACTTTTATTTCTCAGACACCCCGCCGACAACCTTCCCCCCTTGGTCAAGGAGATAATCCGATTTGGCAATCTCTTGGGCTAGTAGATCAACTGGGCCAAGCCTGAGCTCTTCCCGCTTACAAATGCTGCCACACCAGTGCAGACTGAGCACCCCCTCAAATGGTCAGAAGGACAGACCAGGTATCTTGGCATCCAACTGCACAGGGATAAACGTCAATATTACCCGCGGTGGCAAATCTGGAAGTGCAGATCGAGAGATGGATTAAACTGCCACTCTCCATGACAGGCAGGGTGGCGATGAATAAAATGGTTGTACTTCCCAGATTTCTATACCTTTTCCTCAGTATTCCAGTGCCACTCCCCAACACTTTTTTCGAACACCACACAGTCTCCTTCTTCACTTGATCTGGGCCGTATGCAGACCTGGCGTGCGATGAGACACATTTACACTGCCATACGAGCTGGGCGGTCTGAGGGATCCTTGACCTACAGATGTATTACCTGGTAGCTCAATGCCACTATACACAACGGTGGTACCACCCTGATGCGCGCATTCCGTATCTGAAGCCCGAGCTAGATCAATGAAGAGGTCTCCCCCACTCAGCTATATGACCCAGAGGTGTGCCACTAGACACCACTGATATTTTGACAGTGTCCACAACGTGCTGGGCCTGGCGCATGCTGCGACGCGGATTGGGAGGGGGCCCTCTCTACTCTCCTGCTATCCCATTAAAAAATAATCTATGGCTTCCACTCATGGGTGAACCACTGGTACAGCGCAAATTACCCTAGATTCTACAATATGCCATACATGCACCGCTTTGTATCCCAGAGAGTCCTTGCCACCCTCAGATCCCAGATGCCCACTTACCTCCTTGCAGCAGAAGAGTTCCCACCATTAACACTTGCAGTAACAGATTCAGATGGTGCCCATTTGATTTCCAGACTCTACCGCGCGTGGACAGTGCTGAAACCAGACACAACCACTAGGTACGAGAGGCATGGGCACCCGAACTGGGTGCCCCCGTGACAGATAAAGTGTGGTCATATTGCTGCATGCAAATACAGAAAATATCACTTAATCATAGACACAAACTGTTGCAGTTCAAGTTCCTACATAGAGCATATCATACCCCGGTGGAAATAGCTAAATATCAGAACAAACCGTTGCCTCAAATGTCGGGCCCCGGCAGCGGACTTCGCACATCTCACATGGACCTGTCCCATCATTTCCATGTACTGGCTATTGATGTATTCACACATTGCAAAAATGACAGCCATTACACTTCAGCCAGAGCCAGCAGTGGCACTCATGGGTCATACCGCTGAGCTTCCCAGATCGGCACGCAGATTCATCTCAGTGGCCCTGCTGTTGGCGAAACGCGAGATCGCTGTACGCTGGGGCGGTCCGGTGCCCCCACCTCTGCTGCCTGGCTCATGTCCATTACACAATGTGACAACGTCAGCGCGGACTACGCAACCTTACAACCCCGACATCACGCCCTGTCGATTTTTGGCAACCCCTACACGACTACCTACTCACTCCAGAGCAAGACGTTGCAGACCCCCAGACTTCATCACCCCCAATCTCCTCTTGACTTGCTTGGACCGGTTTCATGTTCAGATGCACCCCTGCTTGAGATGGGTAATGTCACACGCATACAGGATGTCACCCCAAATCTCCCTTTCCTCTACACCCCATAGCTTGGTCTCTAGTCATGTGCTAAGACACGGAAGTATTATCATATCGTATTGTGCCATGAAGATTCAAAAATGTTAACGCATGTTATATTTCATGTTAATGGGTAACACTAATAAAATGCATATTTAAAATAAAAATAAAAATTTAAATAAACGCGACAACGTCACGATGATCTTAAATAGGTTGCAAAATCGCAAACCGGAAGCAGACATACATTCAATGGCTAATAGCACATTCATACTTTTTAGCTAAAAAAATTGATTCTAACCATCACACTACATACATTACTATCTAAATAAGTCTAAAAAAACATGTATGGCTGTCTCAATGTGCTCTCACAGCATGTACGACTCTTTGAGTGGCAATTGTGACTGGGTGCCTAAGAATTTGAGTGGTTCTGTCACTGATTACATTAGTGTCTGACTGTTACTGGGTGCAACAGTGTCTGAGCGCATCTGTGAGTTGTTGCATAACTCTGAGTGGGTGTGCGAATGAGTGCATTAGTCTCTGAGTGGTTCTGTTACTAGGTATCTACGTTTTTGAGTAGGTATGTCAATGAGTGCATCAGTGTGTGAGTAGATGTGTGAGTGGGTGCATAAGTCTGTGAGTAGGTCTCTGAGTAGGTGTGTTAGTCTCTGAGTGGGTCTGTGTGAGTCTCTGAGTGGGTCTGTGAGTGGGTAAGTCTGTAAGTGAATCTCCGAGTAGGTGTGTCAATCTGAGTGGGTCTGTCAGTGGGTGTGTGAGTCTCTGAGTGGGTCTGCGAGTGGGTGCATGATTTTCTGAGTGGGTGTGCAAATGGGTGCATAAGTGTCTGAATGGGTCTGTAACTGCCTATCTAAGTCTTTGATTTGGTATGTCAGTGAGTGCATCAGTGTCTGAGTGGGTCTGTTAGTGGGTGCATCAGTGTCTGAATAGATGTGAGAGTGGGTGCATGAGTCTCTGTGAGTAGATGCGTCAGTCTGTGGGTCTGTGAGTCTCTGAGTAGGTCTGTACATTGGGTGTGTGAGTCTGAGTAGGTCTGCGAGTCGGTGCATGACTCTGAATGGGCATGTAAATGGGTGCATGAGTCTGAATGGGTCTGTACCTGGGTATCTAAGCGTCTGAGTGGGTATGTCAGTGAGTGCATCAGTGTCTGAGTGGGTCTGTTAGTGGGTGTATCAGTGTCTGAGTAGATGTGTGAGTGGGTGCATGAGTCTCTGAGTGGGTCTCTGAGTAGGTGTGTCAGTCTCTGAGTGGCTCTGTGAGTGGGTGTGTGACTCTGAGTGGGTCTGTATGTGGGTGTGTGGATTTCTGAGTGGGTCTGCCACTGGGGGGGCATGAATGTCTGAGTGGGTGTGTTAGTGGCGGAGTGTGACTGTGAGTGGGTGTACAAGTCTGAATGGATGTGTATTAGTAGGTGCATGAGTGTCTGTGAGTCGGTGTGTGAGTGTCTAAGTAAAACTGAGGGTGGGATTGTGAATATATATTTTTTTCCACCAATGTTCGCAAAGATGTAGCGATTGTCGCGAATTGGTCGCAGCATTACACGGGGGCCACGCTGGCAGCCCTGGCGTCTATACGCATATCGCACATAATCATTTTTGGACACATAACTTGTGTCATTAACGCCTCTATTTCTCAAACATGGCTCAGAGTATCTCCACCCTGACACCTTATTTCACCTTTCACACACAGTTTCAACCCCGAGAACCGTTCCCCGAGTCATAAAATGGCAGGTGCAACTTTCTATTAAGGTTACGGTCGTTCAATCACAGCATTTCTGTTGGTTTGCGCTGTCGCAAACTAACTTTTTCTTCTTAAATTTCCCAAGAATTACTTAACCAATTTACACCAAATAACTGAAAGGATGATCTGCATTACCACATCTAGCTTTCTGCCAAATTTAGTGTAATTCCGTTTAATGGTTCGGGCTGTAGGCGTGTTAACAGGTCCTGTGGGAATTAACATTGCAAACACACCCTTTTTTAACCCCATTTTTCTTAGCCCCTGCTTTACAAATAGCCCTGACATTTTCCATGCACAACAAGAGTCACCGGGGCACTTAAAAAAACTTTTTTGGAGAAGATTCATCAAACGACGCCAAAGACATAGGCAAGTCAAAAAACGCTTTTCCTATGGAAACTAGGTCCTATAACTACCTACAGGCGACCACCAGTAGGTAATAATATATATATATATATATATATATATATATATATATATATATATATATATATATATATATAATATATATATATATATATATATATATATTCATCCACCCTCCAGGAGTTGGAGAACCTTTTAGACGCTAGAAATACCCAATTACCATTAATAGTTGCAGGAGACTTTAATGTCACCTTCGAACCACTTGGGCAGGAGGACCTGTGTGGTAGTAGGGAGGAGGAGGAGTTATGGCTTATTCCCCTTTGGACTTTACTCCTATTAAGAAATGGTCCCAAACGGCTCTGCAGCTCAAAGCAATAACCCTCGAATTTGGTTTGAGGGCTACCATTCAACGAACCAACTCTGATAAGTCAGGAGCAAAACTTTTAATCGGACCACCAATATGAGCCGAATTGATTATTTTCTGTTAGATTTGAGACTATGGCCCAAAGTTATTGACATGGTTGTAGGGTCCACTACGGACAGCTATCATAATCCCCTCGAGCTAACTCTAATCTCTCCTTGGGCTAGACGCCAAAATTCCATTGTTACTACTCTTGTCACCAGGGTGGTTCATTCCACCAACCATAATAGGTGCCTTAAATGGGCACGTGTAGCAATGGACCCGGAGAAGTTAGACCTAATTAACACCAACTTGGAGGCTAGCACTAGACTGATGCTCAGTCTGCTTGAACCTCCGGGTGATCTCGCCAAGATTGCTGACTGTCACAATAACTTTTTTAAGTTGTTGGCTACTCATTTTAAAATCCAAAGACGCTCACAGGGGGTGAAAAAAAGCCCAAAATCACAGTTTGCTTGGTACACGTGAGAGTGCGGGGACATTAGAAGCCAACTGGCCACTGCAATTAGTTCAAATAATGTGATCCAAATGAGGGAAACCAGGCGATCTTACAAAAAAGCGATTTCTAAGGCCAAAAAGGATTGGGAAGTAGAGCGTTGGTTACTGATCAGTGATGCTTGCGCGAAAAAATATACACAACGTTTCTGGCTTCTAGTAACTAGGGGAGAGGAAAATAGGTCCCAGACACCTGACAATAATATTGCTGTCGAGGAATGGCATCGTCATTTCTCATCTCTTTATACTGGGGAGCCTGTCCATGCTAACGATGACCCAACAGTCGTTTATGATTGTCCTGAGATTGATGGGTTTTTCACCCTAACTGAAATTAGATCCAGTATTAATGCAATTATTAGATCTAAAGCCCCCAGACCGGATGCCATCCCTGGCGACTTATTTCTCAGCAACGTTGAGAATTGGTCATTGTATATTCTGGCCCTGGCCAACGGAATAGCCGCTGGCTCTGCAATTCCGTCCTCATGGAAAGGGGCTGAGGTGTTTAAGAAGAGTGATCGCTCACTCCCTTCGAATTACAGACCCATTAGCCTGATCGACAGTGCCCAAAAGGTCTTTGCCCGAGCACTTCTTATGAAAATTCAAACTTGGATAGACGACAACAACATTCTGTCCCCCTTTCAAGCCGGGTTTAGACAGAAAGTCAGCACTGTCGATCAGGTTTTCCGCTTCCTATTACTAACTTGGAAGACAGTGACAATCTCTCGGGGAAGCTTATATGTAGCTTTCATTGATTTACGGTCTGCATTCGACCTTATTCCCAGACACAAACTTTAGTGTGTCTTGAAGGATATGGGCATCCCTCCTGAAATCTTAGCACTGACCGTTCGCCTGCATGAGAACAACTATGCAAGGGTACGCTGAGGTAACCAAGGCAAACTGTCAGACCCGATCAGCGTCGATCGAGGGGTCAGACAAGGGTGTGTAATGGCCTCCACTCTCTTCTCACTCTTTATTAATGGCGTTGTACAGTTTCTCGCTGAGAGCCCAGCAGATGCGCCGACTCTGGGGGGTGTTAAGGTGACGACCTTACTTTTTGACTTTTTGCGGATGACACTCTGATAGTTTCCAAGACCCCGAGTGGCCTGCAATCCCTTCTAAAACGCTTCGAGTCCTTTTGCGTGCTAAGAGGTCTTGCGATAAACACCGCAAAGACCAAGCTCTTAATGATTAACCCTCACTGATCCTTTAAGGGGAAGTTGTTTCTAGAAGGGAAACCTCTAGAGAGAGTGAGTACCTTTGACTATCTGGGTGTCACTCTCTCTGACGACCTTTCCTGGAGACATCATGTTAAGAGGCAGAACCTCCAGCTAAGGCGTATCTCAGGGGCTCTGATCAAAGAGCATAAGATTTAATCGAACAAGGCAATAGCCGCCCCACTATGCATTTATGATCACAAAGCAGTGGGAGCAGCTCTCTATGGGGCGGAACTCTGGGGTTTTGAAAAGCTGGATTCACTCTTAGTGACCGAAAATGAATTCTTGAGATCACTTTGCTCCCTCCCACGGAGTACCCCCCTGCAACTGCTGAGATTAGACATGGGCAGATTTTCGATTGTACAAAAAGCACAGCTATGCCCTCTGCTCTTTTGGCTGCGTTTAAAAACCACCCCTGAGCTGCATCCATATGTTACTGCTTTGGACGAGGTCTATGCATTGGACCGCTATAAGAAAATTGGCTGGCTAACGAGGGTGAAATCGTTGTTGTCCACTCTAGGGATGGGAGGCTTATGGGATACCGATACTCCAGAATCTCTTCCAACAAAAGCCCAGGTCAAGAAATATTACTGGGACTGGGTGGCGCAATCCCTCATTTTCCATCCATCCGGGGGTCGCTTGACACTTGATTTCATGGAGTTCAAGATGGAAGACTCCTTCAAGCAATATTTGGAGGTTATCACAAATCCCCAGGATAGGAAACTCTACATGCAATTTAGATTTGGTTCCCTTCCTGTTAACACTTTCGTTGCCTCCTGGTGCCAGCCTTCTTCCAGATCCCAGCTCTGTCCAGGCTGCTGTCTTGCAGCGGAGTCCATCAGTCACATCCTTTTTGCGTGTCCTAGGTATCACTATTTGAGATCTAGGTGGATAGCTCCTGTTTGTAGACAGCTAGACACACACTGTCACAGTGATGCGTTACGTATCCTAAAATCTGATTCTAGCATATTAATTGTCTGTGCTGTTGCTAAATTTCTAGGCAAAATGTGGATCAGTAGGAGGTACGCATTGACCACACAATTGATGTAACTCTTATGCTTTTTAATATTCTTAAATGGTTTTATATATGTATCTGATTGGCTTTGAACTAATCTTAGAACTGTACATGCATGATGGGTCATGCCGTTAAATCTTACGGTATAACTTTTGCCGATACAGTTTTTGATATAATCTTAGCTGTTTTTATTACATTTTTAAACTCTGTTTTATTATTGGCATTGGATGGTCTGAGCTGACTAGCTTTTGGACATTTGTAATCAAATTTCGGTCTCTTTGCACTTTAGGAACTGGCACTTTTAAGGCGTTGATTCGATAACTGGGGATAAGGCTGATTTTATCAATTCTAGGTACCTGCTTTGTATGATGGTTATTATTTTTTTATACTCAATGCACATGCACTTTCGTGGGCTTCTTTCATCCCTCAGAGTATTAGGAAGTCTGGACTCTCAAAGGAAAAAGCTTCATGTCATTCCAGATTACTATTTTAAATTTGAATGTTTTACTATGTCTGTATTGTACTGAATGCATGTGACACTTTTATGGCCGCAGCGGCCGAAATAAAGTTATCGACTGACTGACTGATATATATAGGTAGTTATAGGTAGGACCTAGTTTCCATAGGAAAAGCGTTTTTTGACTTGCCTATATCATTGGCATCATTTGATGAATCGTAATTAAATTTTTCCCAAAAATTGCCCCGATGATTCTTGTTTCGCATGGAAAGTTTCGGGGCTATTTGTGAAGCAGGGGCTGTATAGTACATGTTAAGGTACAGGGAAGGCAGACATTATATTTCATAGCACCCCAGCTTCCCCTGACTTAAAAACAAGAGACTGATTTTAGGTGTGTCGCAACACCCCAAGATGACAGTTATATACAAGGGTACAACAAAGTGTCCTCAGAGACCCTTGGACGGTGCTCTAGGTTACAGGTCAGGTCTGCACGAGACACACGTCAAGTGCAGCTGGCTAGGAAGAGACATCCGTTTACATGTTTTGCTTTTACAGAAGTAAAAAAAAAACCCAGCAACATTAACACCAAAACTTTTTTTCCCTTTAAGCTAATATACACCAAGCGTGTTGTATTTGTTTTGTGAATCTGCCAGGTAATACCCATTTATTTTAAGTGTTACTGCGAGCCGTGTCTAAACTCGCCTGTTTACACATGGGAAACATACATGTGATGTACAAAAAGCAAGCTCAAAGCCGGTTTATTGTTTTCAGGTTTCTGTCTGTGATTCCACTTATTTTATTGTTCATGCTGCTTATGCAGTCAGGGGACATTCCAGACACTAATGCAGTGCTTAATTTGTAAAAATAAAAATAAAAAATGTGTCAGGGCCCTCTTCAGAAGGCCACCCAAGCTTGCTTCACCCTTTGCCCCTGCCAATGACAGTATCAACACAACTACTAACCATCACATCCTACAAGTGTGACAATTCAGACTGTTCGAGGCCCCCAAAGCTATAACAATGGCTTGTGCGGCCCGTATTACTTGTTTTAATGTATATTGAATTAATGAACAACTGTTGTTCTGCTCATCTTTTAATTGCACAAACAGCGCCACCATGTGGCAGACCGTCATAAGTGCCGTTGACAAGTAAGTGCTGGTGCGGAGCACTGGAAACCACTGGCTCAAATTAAGCACTGATTAATAGAGATTTATTTTCATTTATGCCTTGCTCTGTGTACTAACTGGGAGACATAACATGCTAATGAATCTCATGCAGAGAACACGTTTTTAATTGCTTTTGAGGTCATATGCCCCCCCTTGCTATCAGTTTGACGAGTTTGAACTGTAAATGACAACAGAGTCAGAGTACATCCTTCTTCAATCTTCTTAATTCAATCTGTGCATTTACATACATTTAATTGCAGAACAGGCATGGATGTGCTTTTTATTACACTGTGTAAAGGATTAACTGTAAATGCATTATTCTTTACATGTAAGCTCACACATTGCTAGGAGTGACGTACGTTTATGAAATGAAACGGAGATTTGTAGAGCGCGAAACATTAACCCGAGGGTGTCAAGGCGCTTGCTCATCAAAAAACAGGGTTTAAGCTAGGTGGTTCGAAAGCGCCTTAAAGACTGAACAGCCATGTCTTCAGTTCTTTCCTAAAAGCCAACAGATGCGTTTCTTGTTTCAGCCTTCTTGGAAGAGAATTCCATAACTTGGTCGCGCCAACCAGGAAACTTCTTCCCCCCCAGGAGCATTTCTTGACCCTGGGGACAATCAGATCATGGGCGAAGGATGAACGGAGACGACGGACTGGAACATATGGTATCAGATTCCGTTTTAGAAAGCCGGGTCCTGTGTCCTGTATGGCCTTAAAGACGATGCATAGAGCCTTAAACTCAATTCGTCTCTTTACTGGCAGCCAATGAAGATCTTTAAGCATCCTTGAAACAGATTTATGTCTTGGGATGTTCAACAAGAGCCGAGCCGCTGCGTTCTGCACTACCTGCAGTTTAGACAGGCATTTTTTCCGGAGATTGGTAAAGAGCCCATTACAATAATCAGCTCTTGACAGAACAAGAGCTGAGACCACTAATTTGCGTAGCTCGGCAGGAATGAATGGGAGGATCTTTCTCAGAAGCTTTAACGTGTGGAAGGAGAGGGAGTTGACCTGATTGACATGACATTCAAATGAGAGTTTAGAGTCGAAGATGACTCCCAAGTTCTTTACCTTGGTCACTGGTGTTGGTAAAGGACCAAGCTCCTGGGGCCAAAGATCGGGTGACCAAAAATTTGTGTGGGCACCGAAAAGTAAGACCTCCGTCTTATTAGAGTTAAGTTTTAAACAATTAGCGGCCATCCAGTCCCCAACCTGACGAAGGCAGGTATGAAACTGTGCCATAGTGTCAGTGGGTGAGCCTGACACTGAGACAATGATCTGCGTGTCATCAGCATAAGATATAGCCGAGAAACCCAGGGACCTGATCAACCTCGCCAGTGGTGCAACATAAATATTAAAAAGGGTCGGGCTCAAAGATGATCCCTGTGGCACCCCGCATGGCAATGTAAAATTGGGTGATTTATAATCATCTAGGGCCACAAATTGTTCCCTGCCCGACAGGAAAGATTCAAGTAAAATGACTGCCTTCCCTTTAACACCGATCCTCCTCAGAACTTCCAAAAGATTCTGATGGTTCACCGTGTCAAATGCGGCGGAGAGGTCAAGCAGCACAAGTGCTGCATTGCCCCCCGCGTCAACTGTCTGCCTAATCAATTCGGACGCTGTGATCAAAGCCAGTTCGGTGCTATGGTGTTTTCGAAATCCGAACTGGGTATCATCAAGGAAACCATGTCTTTCAATATATTCAGATAGAGTGTCATTCATGGCTTTCTCCACCAACCTCGCCGGCAACGGCAGTCTAGAGATTGGGCGGTAATTGTTAGGGTCTGTCTCATCTAAATTTGGCTTCTTCAGAAGGGGGAGCACAGATGCCAGCTTCCAGCTAGTGGGGAATATACCTGACAAAAACATTTGATTAAAAATAGGAGTCAGATGGAACGCGAAAATCTCTGGTAGAAGATGGAAGATTTTTGGGGGCATAGGTCCATTGGGGAGCCTGATTTAATGGATCGCAGCAGCAGGTTTATTGTTGCTTCCGTTGTCAGTATTGGGAAAGCAGATAATTCAGGGAGGTCCCTATATTTCCATGGTTATGGTGTATGTATGAAGAATACATTGTGAAAAGACGTGCAGACTTCCTCTATTTGCGTCTAAGATCTAGCGTCTGGCCGGCCAGGAGGCAAAAGGTGCCTGACCAGACCAGTATAATCACATTGTACAGGGAGCCCTCGCGAGGACAGTCCCATCACATTGTACAAATGTATTTACATTCACAACTGAGAGCCCTATGTATCATTCACATTCACCACGCAGGGGTGTACAATTTACACACCAAATACACTTTCTGATGCAAGCTTTGTACTAATAGGTCGCATTGCAAACTGTGGAGTCCCAGGGGTCACAAAAAGGGCTACCTAATGGATATCAATTAGGCAGGTCGCAGTTTGCAACACCGCCAAACCCCAGTTAAATCGGTTAAACGTCTGTCCGTGATCGTGATACTCCATCACCATAAGACCCTAGATCACAGCTCTGGCAGCTCCTCCGGCACAGTACTTTGCTCTGCAGCCCTTTGGTGTCGCGTGCGCGCTGCGGCCTCTAGGCTTCTCTTGCTAACGATGTCTGCGTAGGTGGCCCTCTGGCCTTGTCTGGGCTGCAAGTGCCGTGTCTGCCTGGAGCTAACCCTTTTGTTGTTCTTTCCCTCTCCCTCCAGTGTCTCTGCTGTGAGGCATCCCAAGGACCCTGTTTGAGCGGCTCTTCTTCCTACCCTACTGTGTTATTATTGGCAGTTTTGGTTGCTGTCCCCTCCTCGCCCCGTTGCCCCATCGACCCCTGCAGCTGCGACACCCGCGATTCTGGCGTCGGTGAGTGGGACAACGTTTCCAGCAGTGAGACTGCGAGGGCCCGCCGCTTACAGCCTTTTAGCTGCGTGCTGGGCCCTCCCTCTCCTCTCTTATTGGCGGCTTCAAACTGCTCCGGCCAATGGCACTTCACTATTTTCGTGGGCGTGCCGCTGCCCGCCCCTGATAGCTCCTGCCCCCTGGGCGGTTAGCCACGGGCTGCTCACTGGTCCGGCTGCGACTCCCCAGCCCGTGGTTCTTCCCTCTCACATTGACATCTCCCACCCCTGCTCTCTCACACTCTTCTCTCACACCCATTCCACATCAAGTCCCATGTACTTTCTCCTCTTCCTCCTCTCTGTCCCTCCATTCCTTCTCTTTCTCATTCCTTTTGTTCCTTCCCTCCTCTCTCTCCCTTCTTCTCCATTCATTCCCTCTCCCCCTCACTCTTGCCTCTCCTACATCTTTCTTCTCTACCTTTGGCTCTCTCCCCCTCCTATTCCCTATCTCATAGTGCGCCTCCCCCACCTCTCCTCTCTTAAACTTGCTTCCCTTGTCCTCCTCCCCTCACTGTTTCTGTCACTCCCTTCCTCTTGCACTCCATACTGCGCTCTCGTCTTGGCACCTCTTCCTCTCAAACCTCCTCTCCAATCTTTCCTCTTCTATTTTTCTGTCCCCACTGTCTCTGCATTTTCCCCTCTGTCTGCTGCCAAATTCCTCTCCTCCACCAACTTTTGACTTTCTCTCTTTTCTGTGGTTCTGGCTCCTCTCGGCTGTCTTTCATCTTCCGTTTCCTCTTCTTCTACCTTCTCTTTCCTATCTCTCTCTCTCATTTTATATCTCCCTCTGTTGTTCTTTACTTCCCTCCTGTCTATGACCCACTCCGTTCTTATCTCTCCTGTCTCCTCTCCCTCCCTCCCCTCTTGTCTCAGTCGATTCTCCACATACTCTCTGTGTCCTTCCTATTTTCCTTCTTTCCTTCTCCTGTCCACTCTCAATGTCTTCTTTCTTCTCCCCTTCCCCTCCGCCCCTTTTACTGCCTCCCTCGCCCCCACGCTCTCACACGCCAACTATATCTCTCTTCTCCTTCTCCTCTCTCTCTGCCTCGTCTCTATCCTTCTCTCTCTTTCACTCTGTCTCTCTCCTCTCTCTCTCCTCTCTATCTCTCTCCCCTCTCTCTCTTCTCCCTTCCCCCCCTCTCTCTCTCTCCTCACTCTCCTCTCTTTCTCCTCTCTCTCTCTCGCTCTCCCCCACTCACTCTGCCTCCTTTCTCTTTCTCTTTCTCCACTTTTCTGTCTCCCTCTGTCTCTCCTCTCTCTCGCTTTCTCCCGCCCTCTCTCCCCCTCCCTCCTCTCTTTCTCGCTCTCCCCTCTCTCTCTCCTCTCCCCCTTTCTCTCTCTCTCCC